>OY776670.1:9829381-10429381 GCA_963675795.1 Crossocerus cetratus
TCAGGCTCTTCCCGTACTTGCCGCGCACGTACATCAGCAAGCTGTTGTACGGGATGCCGAATATCCTGCTGGCCTGCGACGTCGTCATCTTCTTGTTCCAGACGTGCTGGAGCGCCTCGGTGAGCTCGGCGTTCGTCCACGAACGTGGCGGGCCACCCCTCGGTGCACTGTGCTGTCCCTTGGGCCTTCCGACCGGCAAACCGCGACTCCCGTGTTCGCTCCATCTGCGGGGCGCGTCAGGGTCGCCCCTGTGCTTCTTCGGCTTTTTACTCGGATGGTGCGGGCCGAGTCCAGCCGCGCCGAACAGCCCGTGAAGAGCCTCCGGTTTAAAGCTATCGTGGAGGTCTGCCAGGAGGGAGCCTCTGTCGAGGGCACCGGTGTGTGGAAAGAGGCCTCCGCCAAGGGACGCGACGCCGTCCAACGGGAACATCGTCGTGACGGAGCTACGCCTCGGCGTGAGCGGCGACTCTTGCTGCTGCTGTTGGTAAGGGTGCGTCCGGCCGGGTCCGTGAGGGCTGCCTTCCCGGGGGTGGTGGCTCTGCGGCGGCGGCGGCGGTGGCAGTTGGCCTTGCGGATGGCCGGGCAGCCACTGGGCCGCAAGTTGGCCCAAACTCGTCAGGTACTCGCTGTGATGGTGCGGCGGTGTCAGGGATAGCGCGGACATCGCCGGCAAACCCGCTGCGGCCGCCGCCGCCGCTGCTGCCGCTGCTGATGGGATGTCCTGGAGGGAGCCGTCCGGATGCAGGAGTCCGGTGCCCGTTAACGGGGAACCTCGCGGACTGCTGGCCGCCTCGCTGCTCTCCGCTTTCACGTGGTGCTGCTCGGGCCCTCCGGGCGACAGGGATCTCTTTATCGAAAGATTCTCCGCCACGTCCTCCTGGTGCTGCTGGTGTTGCTGCTGGTTTAGCGCGTTGCTCGCCGATGACTGTTGGTGCTGCTGCTGCTGGGACTGTTGCGACGGCTGCTGACTGCTGCTGAGATTGAGACCACTTGGCGGCGGACTCAAACTCGACGGCGGGTGCGGCCGGCTGAGATCCTGCGGCACTAGCTCGCCGGATCTTCTTCGTGGGCGTGCTTGCTTTCGCCTGGGTAGCAGGGGCGAGCCGCAACTCTCGCGGAGGTCGCGCATGCCGAAGTTCAAGTGACCCATGTGCGGTAACCTGTCACGGTGGTCCCTCGTCGGGTGAAAGAGACTGGGTGTCGTAAGGGCGGCTGGCTCTCGCGTCGATGGGAGCACTGTGCTCTCGGAGGCGTTGTCATCCTCCTCCGGTGTGCCCTGCCTCGCACCTTCTGGCGTCGAGGGTTCGCCCAACAGGAGATCGGCCGTCGGCGTCTCCGGCGGCGACGCAGGCCTCGGCTCCGACGATGCTAGTCCCCGCACTTGGAGACTCTCGGCTGCCCTCATCAGTCCTGGCAGCTCCTCGCGACCGACGCGCACCTCACCGCGGTACATGAAGTCGATCAACGCCGCCACCTCGTGACCCGGGAAGTCCTTCAGGACGATCACCGGATGCTTGCAGGGATGCTCCGCGAATATCCTCTCGAAGAATGGACTATAGAGGAGAAACGATCAGAATTAGAATACGGGAACTTCCTCCGTGCAGTTCTCGACTCGGCCGATCTAAAATACATCCTGTTGGCTGATTTAAAGGACCGAGACTACTTCTGAATGAAACTTCTTCGACTTTACGATATTCTACGCGTCTTGTACACGAATTAAAGTCATGTTCGAGCCTCCACGCGTTCTTACACGCACTGCGCGCAAGAACCGGCGACTTCTTCTATCCAACGTCGCACCTGAGATACACCGGTGTAATACACGCGCTGCAAGTGTACTTTATCGTGAGTCTACGCGCACGATCGGCGTTGGGCACGAGCACTCGAGTGCGTCGGACAAGTTTTTTCCATCTGCGCTTGTCAGACGTGCGCATAGGTGTAGCTGGTCCTCCTCTATCGCGAGGTATGTAGCAAGAATACAATGACGATCTCCATTACTGTCGACCGCGGGAAGCCGCGAGAAAAACAGGCCTTTTCTGCCCCATCAGCGTACAGCCTCGACCAACAACACGCGAAGAGGGGAGACACGGCGAGGAGAACCCGCGAGGAAAAAGCTCGCGCGAGAATTGGTGGTGCGCGAGTGTGATCGCGATATTGGACGGTGCAGGACTTTCGCCCGGTTCTCGGCTTTACGTCATACGTTCCGCACTGCAAGAAGAGAATCGAGCGCAGCTGACCAGCAAACCACGAAGGAACGAGCGATCGCCAGAAAAATCGCCACCTCCAGCCGAAAGAACAATGTTCGGCCGGCAAAAAGGATTCTTTGTCCCGAAACACGCCGTTTCCGTCGAGACTTTGTTTCCTCCGAGGAGAACGCGCGCGGGCAAGCCGATTAATCGTTACCGCGGAGGCCCCGGGAAAGTAAGACAGCCGTCATAATAGCGGCTTTTTCCGCCGGTCAGATTGCCTCAGATTTGTTTTCGGAAATCGACTGCGGACGGCGCTGCTTTGCAGGTTTCTAACCTGGAGTAATCGAACCGAAGACAGTTTTCCGCGACAGCGTCTGACGGAATCGAATTGAACGGCTGCGGGAGTGATAGTTCGAAGGGGGAGTTGGTCGAATATTCATGAGCAAACTACTAATTAAAGAGAATTAGCGGATGACGTATATAATACCTGCAGGCACTAAGGACGACCTTGTGCGCCCTGAGGCTGGTCTCGGCACAGACGAGGGTCACGTCGACGAGTATCTCCGCGTGCAGGAGTGCCTCGAACGCTTGGAGTATGTGGGTCTGATGATTGTTCCATCGTAGGGAGTAGTGCGACTGCAAAGCCATCCCATCAGGACTCTCCGCGGCGCTCGACATCTTTTCACCGCCGCTCGTGCTGTTAGCGGAGCCACCTTGCTCCGCCTTGCTCACCTTCGTACCTCGGGATCCTGCGCCCGTTTCTCTCTTCCATGCACGCACGCGGCCACGCACCTATTGCAAATGGGGCCTCCTTCGCGTGCACCACCTCGAACACGCTGCTCTTCTCCTGTAAAAGCGAGAAAAAGCCAAGTCCCAATTATTCCTTGCTCCGAGTGACGGTGCTCGATCGGTCTTGCGTCTTGCGGCCCAGTCGCGTGGCCACTGACCGGAAACTCAACAATCTCCGCTGCATCTCGACGATGCTCTGACTATGTATGTACTTAAATCGTAGAGTTTATTTCAACCGAAGCACTTTTTAATGTATTTTTTTTTACGTCTGTGGATGATATTTTAAAACGGGAAAGATGAAGAATGTGTATCATATAGACTGGTGAGAATAGAGAGAAACTTTTCCGGGAGAAATACTATGCCGAGAGTTCGAAGGCTCTAATATGTCACGGAATTCCTTTCCTTTCTATGCAGTTACATACACATTCTTCTCACAAGTGTAGGAATATTTTCTACGGACGATATCGCTCGGCCCCCCAGCCCCTCCGCCCCGCTTCCTAATTGCCTGTCCTCCAGGGAATTCTCTCGCAATGCAATCCGTGAATACTTGGGAGATTCTGGCGCGCCGCGCGGACTAGCGCGCGCCCGAGAGAAAGGGAGGAAAAACTGTCGCAGATACGATCCGGTGTAGGATTTCTGCACAGTTTCCTGGTAGCCGCGTGAGAAATTGCACTGGCGATTTGCGACGGCGTCGCGTCGCTGCCGAGGCGCTCTCGGCCAAGGAAAACATTGACCAGTGGTCGAGGGGACACGCTCGATCCCCCGGCAATCCTGATTTTCCGATTGGAGGCCTCCTTGTTAGCCACTGGCACACACGATAGTCTTGCAAAAGCAATGCCGGTGTTTCTTTACCCCGAATCGAGCGATACCAGCAAAGTAGCACAGATTATTGAAAACCATTCCGGAATCTACATAGTCCACTCGAGCCTCTCTCACGCAGATGCAAATAGTATTTCTATTAGGCGAAAGTATAGCCGGGTGATTAAATTCAATTGACCATCTTGCCTATAATCTATGTAATTTCCCTGATAAGCTCACGATCGCTCGCCCCACGCTATCATCTTCTTAATAACAGTTTCTCAACTGCAATGATCGGACGCTATTGCGCCACAATTTATTGAATGCGCGATCCGCTCGCGCACAAAGTTTTATCAATTTCGAAGGACGAACAAGTGGAGCTCCGACCATATTCCAGGTACAACTTTGCGGTGAAAGACAATAGTAAATATTGTCCCTACATGATTCCGAGGATTGCAGCATCTAATATCAATATGTAACATGTATTCGCAATTTAAATCTACTGGTCGGCCGGGTATAAACACTCTGGGAAGCTGATCCGTGTAATCCTTAGGCGTGAGAAATGGAGTGTACGGAATTAGCGCGATATACTAATAACACCAGAGGCAAATTGATCATCCCGACATTAGGATTACCAACGTCAATATCAATTAGAGTCCGAAGAATGATCCAAGTCTTAATTTCAACTGATATGTCGCGCGCGAAGAAGCCGCCGACAGGCTAGAAACTCCGACGATGTTATACGTGAGACTTACTTGCGAGAGGTGGGAAACAGCGGTGTTTACATGCTGAGACAATTGCCAGTGGGGCTTCTACGCACTTTGTTCTATCGGCTCGTCAATGGAGGCCGCCTAGGGTCTCAAGGGAATCAGGGCCAGCACCGGGACACATCTCGCGTTTCACTAATCGGTGACGAGATCGATTGGAAAAGCTTGGCGGTCCTCGGTGTCCTTTGACTTTGGCTCGCTTTCGGACTTAGAGCGGAGGACTAGCGCCGGGATGGAATAATCAAGGCGAAGACTGGCGAAACAGCGCGGAGTACTAGTTAGCCGGGCGAATCAACGGCAGATCGGGCGACTGCGAAAGAGGAAAAAGGGCAGTGTATGCCCGCTCCCTTAGAAAAGCCGAGTGAATTTCCAAGCGTGCATTATTCATTCTCGCGCTGACTGGCGCCGAGTTAAACGGGCGCCCAGGCTTCACGAAACCACGGTACGTCACTGTGCGCCCGTCGAAAACTCCCCGGAAGTTTGTTGTCCAACTCGCACGTGTTCGGAAAAAGTAGGAATTTACGCTTGCCGCCCGGTAGGCCGGCGAGAGAGCGGCTGGCTGTTATCCTTTTTTGGCCAATTTCGAGCTTACGGGCGTCCCGGTGGCGCGACGTCCCCTCGAGCTGGCAATGCGAGGCCGCCGACTGGCGGCGGAGCTCTGCGCTCTGTATCTTCGGATTAAGCGGACAATCTAATTGTACGAATCAGGCTACTCTTTCGGCGAAATGGAAGTCGGGAAAACGAATTGCCGGGCGTAACGAGCTGGGTCCCGCGATCGGAGCGGCGCACGGTACGAGCTCTAACCGATTTACGAGCGCCGACACGCGATCCTACTCACGACAGAGTGATTCGGCACACATGAAATCACTGAACGCCCCGAGAAACTCGCTCTGCAGTGGGAATCGAGCATCAACCATGGAATGATAATTACTTCCTTAGGTTCGGTAGCCGCGAAACTCGCAGGCATACGAGCCGGTCTAGCCCGGGAGAGAAAGAGAGGCAAAGAGAAACAGACAGGGAGAGACATAGAGAGAAAGAGAATCGAAAGAGCACACGAGCGTTTCGAATCGTCACCTGACAAACTGCCACACAAGCTGGATCCGGAGGAGCACGAGCTGGAGAACGAACCTTCACACACGTCACCCACGAGGAACAGCGGAAGGCGGTTCTAGTATGTGCACCGGGCGGTTTCGTCACTCGCGAGCTTATTACGTACTGGCAGAGGAGAGTGGTGCGATTTTCGAGCCTTCCAACACTGACACGATCTTCGCGAAGGACTGGCAGCAACTCCGCGCGTCTATGTGTGCCCGGTATCCGGCTCGGTAGCGGCGGCGGCGGAGTGCAGGCCGCGCTTTGGCGGGAAAATTGGCGAGAGCACAGCCTGGCGGAGAGCGAGCGCGTGGTTCCTCCGGTTGCGTGCAATCTAGCGGGATGGTACTCGCAGCGGAGGGTGCAAGGACGGAGACACCTTCTAGGTGCACGGGGTACGCAGAGGAGAGAGAGGGAGAGAAGCGTGGCGCCCCTAAACGATCAGCTGACTCCTCGCTGTCACCCAACGTGTCCTTCCGAGCACTCCCCCCATCTATCTCTCTCTCTCTTTCTCTCTCTCCCTATCCTCCTCCAGTACCCACTTCTCTTCTCCGGCCACTGGCCACCGCAGTGTACGTGTGTGCGTGTGCGTCACGTCCGGTTCACCACACTCCTCTCTCGGCTGGGCGCGAAGCCGAAATCCTGCTTGGTAGCGCGCGAAAGACCACCGGCACTGATAATCACGGGCGGAGCGTTGAGAAGAAGAGCGTCGATCGTCGCGCGGTGAGGGGGGCTCTCTCGCTTCGTGTTGCTTTCGTTCGGCTCAACTATCAACTAGGGGTAGGTTAAGAGGAAACTGACCGTATCGTGTGGATTGCGTGTGCGGCACAGCGGCGTCGGCGACGGCCGGTGAGTGAATGCGCCGTGACGTTAGGCGCCCCTCCTAAGATCCCCGCCCCTCTCGCTCCCCAAAGCTACCCCTACCAGATCGCGCCCCTCTCTCTCTTTTCGTGCGCCCACGCTCTCTTCCTCGCTCGCCGAGAGAGACTCAATCGGCATCCCTTCCCTTGCGACACAGGTCGTCCACCCTTTTCTCTCTTTACTCGCCTCTGCCTCCTTTTCCTCCTTGCTTCCTCTTCTCCTTCGCGAGCCACCCCCTCGCTCGCAAACTCCCTCTCTTTCTCTCTCGCTTCCCCTACCCTCGCTCTTTCCCTCTCCCTCTTAGTCTTCCCCGGGGTAGTTCGCTCTCGCTCGCCACTGTGTTTTCCACTGGCGTCCCTCGCGCGATTCTCCTCCGTCACTTTACCACCACCGGCACAACTCGCCACCCCCCGCTGGCCGCCCGTGTCCTGCCGTTCCCAACCAACATTCGCGGCCCGCGGACTACCACCCCTTTCCTTCCTTTCCGCTTTCCAAACCGACTACTCTCTTCCATGCGAGACGCGTCCCTTCTGCCCGTAGTAACCCTTCTTCTCTGACCAATCCGACCTGTCCACCGGCTTACCACGCCGAGCCCTAGCCGCCAAAATCTAAAGTCTTCTTTACCCGCCGCCTTTAACCGCTTTTCATCGCCAATTGATTTATATTGACAATTTTTCACGTCGACTTATGTCTTCGTGATTGGAAGATGTATTGGAAAGAACTTTGAGCATGAAAGAAGAAATTGCGAGACAAGCATATCTGGGTTTCATTAGTTTCTGTAGGTTTGATAGAAAGATTTGTACTAAGATTTCCTTAAGTACAACTTTAAACTACTTGTCCAGCTCATTCTTTGATTCTTAGCTATTTAAACGTCGATGAAACGATGGAAATAGATTGGCAAGTTTGCGAGAAAGATCATCCAAGAAAAGTCGGGGAAACCTCGAAGATTCAGAGGACGGCACGCTCGGGAACGAGACCAGTGAACGACGAGGAGTCAAGGCCGCCGTCGGAGGTGGCACCGGGAGGGTAAATTCCAAGTTCAGGAGGTCCTTTCGAAGGAGCTCTCGCGACGGGGTACCATACTAGCGTAGAAACAGCAAATAGTTTCTCTCCTTTACTCACACGTACCCCCGCGCGCCAGCAACCCTCCACTTTCCTCTTACGCGTGTGACGGGCACTTAGCATCCGACTTCGCGCCTCCATAAACTTCGAATTCATTAAACTCTCATCCGAAAGATCGTCGAGTGGCAGACGGGACGCGAGTATACACACTGTTCATAGGAGCGCGGCGAGTTTTATTTATCCCAAGACATTCATGCGCTGTATGCCAGCCCGCCTGTCATTAGTACGAGGCGAAACGAGATCTGGAAAAACTTGGGAATCAAGAAACGCGACGGGGATGCGCCGGCATATGTCCCGCAAAGATTCCTGTCGCTACGAACGGCGTAATGATTCTCCACTTGGGCAAACAGAAGTATAACAATGAGAGTACTGGGGGGTTGAGTAGAGCCAGTCGATAGTACGCATATATGAAATGTAAAGTTCCACGATTATGTACCCAGGCTTAGGGGCCAGATATACATCAGGATATAATTTCGCGTTCTACCAGATCGCATTTGCCACATAGACTTTTCTCGTTTATGTACGACCCGAGCTCCGCCCGCCGCCAAACAACTCCTATACAGAGAGAGACGGCGACGAGCCTGCACGATGCATAGTTTTGCGTGAGTAAGACGCATTACTCACCCCCGCAAGCGATTATAATATATACGTAGTCTGCGTACAATACCTGTAGCGGAGAACCAGGGTGGGTATTCAAAGAACGGGATACGTCTTTAGGCACAAACGATATCGCGGCAGGAGTATACACTGACCGTCCCGAAATATATCACAGCAACCCCTGCAAGTTCCAGGGCGGAACCCTGTGCTAAACCACCCCCGAACGTGGCTCACCGTTTCACGACGGATCCTTTGATAAATGGGGATCCAAGGTAATCATGCACCCACCGATCATCAATCCGAACTAATCACAGAACTTATCCACTAGCACTGTCCGCTCTAACTACCTGCGCGAGAGTTCTCCAAGCAGGAGCCAATGTCATGAAAGGAACACACGGCACACGTGGACCTTCGTCGAGGAGAGCGGCTCGAGTGCGCAGCCGACGATCACTGAGAGAGTCGGTCGGCGGCGGCGGCGGTCACGGGAGATTCACCAGGAGAGATTTAGGTTGAGTTCGGGCAAGGACTCGAAGGTCACTGCTCGCACAGATTTGGCACACGCGCTGCTGGTCCTCCGGTTCCGATGAGAGGGCACGACGATGACGCTCTCTGTGTTCTCCAATTGGTCCGCGGGTCTGGCGAGGCGTCGAGGGACGCGTGGACAGGACGAGAGGCCTGGCGGAATTCCGCAGGTGGTGGCGATCGTAGGAGTACGCACGGTGCACGGGCACACACAGGTGTGCAGTGGAGCGGCGGCAGCGGCGGTGGTATCGGGCAGCCTCGCTCTTAGAGCAGTCGCGTTGTGACTGCCTCTTCGGACTTGCCACTGAAAGTGGAGAACGAGGCGAAGAGTCCCACCTCCTTGTGCCACCTCCAACTGCGTGGGTACCAGCCCATCGGACCCTCCTTCGCCTCTCCCGTGTCCTGCTCGACCTTTTTCTCGTCTCCACCACGCGTTCGCTCGCTCCCTCTCACTCGCCCGGCCGCTCTCGCCGTCCTTCCTGCCCGCACGTACAACGTCCTTTAGCTCTGTTCGAGGCACCGCCAGTAAATACGTGGTCCTCCTTTGCGCTCGGCCAACGAGGACCACGCGCGCACACCTCATTCTACCTGCTCTACCATTCTGATTCTAATTGCCGTTCTAGAACGTACACGCCGGTGCGACCGAGTGCGCGATTTGCTTTGGTATCGTTTCGAAATCGCCACGGATATCACGAGGAAAGTCTCTTGGCTTCGACTTAATCCCGATTGCAGGAAAGGCCAAAAGAGAATCCGGAAGAGTTTTCCTGTGATCGTTGGTGTTAGCTGCGAATATACGGCCGATGAGTGAGGTACTCTGAAACTTGCGGTCGGAGGTTCATGCACCTGATTAGCCGCTTTACCTTCCTAAGCCTTCGTGAATTGCCGGCTCTACCTGCTATTCTCCGTGAATCTTGCGCTACCCCGTCAGCCTGTCCTGCTCCAAATATTGCCGCCCCCGAGGTCCTACACCTGCCCCTCGCACTTGTCCCTAAGTCGCGATTACTCATAACCGATGGATACACTTCTTTTGAAATGCGTTTTGCCCCGCCTCACCGACATTCACGAGGGGCCTTGTAATGGATCCCCGAGACTTTTCCAAGTTGTAAACTCTACCTTAGTTTTAGGAATCGAGGACAGTGGATTCGGGCCCCTCCCCTGCCATTGATGGTAGTCAATCGCGGGTAATAATTCTTAGTTTAATTGCTTTCTAATTTACTTAAGATTGTTATGAACCTGCCAAAGTGAAGTCTTTTTTGGTAGTCCGTGTTCCATGGTTACTTGTGCACTCGAATATAATGTTTAATTCAATACGGCTTGGGATTCTCCTAACCCTTGCCTGCGATTCCCCGGAAAGACATAAGACTTAGAGGACAATGGGGCCTACATTGGCGACGACCAGCTAACGGTAAACGCACCCCAAACGTCAGGAGTAAGGTGGACATTGTAAAAGAGCAGAGGGGGACGAGCTTTATTGATACCCGAAAAAGAGTAGGGTATTAAGCGTCTCTAGATGCTCACAGGTACTACACACCCATTCACTGAAACAATGTGACGGTCAGTGCGAAGGTATTAGCCGTAAGGTGCTTATTTGTGAGTTCCCTTTACAATGGGGGCTGAACCTTGCCCTGCGAAATCTCGAAAGGAGTCGTCGCTACGCATCGGCTCGCATTTATAATGGTGTCATTGTCACTGTAACGTCTACCCTCATACACCATTTCCTACCTAGAAATCTATCCCTCTCAAAAATTGCCCTCCACCTTTTCGTCCGGCCGACAAATATTTTGACACGAAAAACGTTTGCTCGACCCGCGCAAAATTTCCCCGACAAACACCACTAACCTTGTTCGGCACTCTGGACATTCTAGTGAATTTGTATTGGCGAAATCAACAACATCGAATCACGTTGGCTGTTTTGAACCTTTTTCGGGTGATAGTAAAGCTGTGCGAGTTAATTTGACCCAAGGGATCGGCTCTGGCCAAGTTGGTGACCGCAGTTATAGATTAGGATCATAGATCAGCACGCATGAATGGAATTATGACATGTTCAACATCCTTCATCTAGTAGATATAGCGGCTCGGCGTTCTACCTCAGTGAAGGCGTTCAAATCACAAAAGTGCTGGAAACTGATCCTCAGATAAAGTCCATTCATTCTACGGCGATTATTATGACAGCGATTCTCGCCCGATCTGTTCAGCTCGTAAAACTTAAGAGATTTGTGAAAAGTATTCGCTTAATCGACGAGCAAACGAACGTTTAGTTGAGGTGTATTGAAAGCTGACGTATGTATTTTATACTTTTCCTAGTTGCAAGATGAAATGTTCTGGTTGTCTATTCAATCCAGGATCTTAAAAAGCCCTGATTCGAAGCCCCAACTATTTACAGGCCACGGACCAAAGCGGGTTGAACAAAATCCTGCAATATCCACCAAGAAAGTAACTTGAAGTTCCAAGCAGGGACTAATCACAGAAAAACTAATTCTCGTCAGTCGATTCAAGGTTCCAAAAAGTACAAGAAATTCACTGTACACTGATCAATTATACCGGAAAACGTCGAAGAGATGAGCGACGATTGGTCAACGAGTGAGAATCGCGCGTGTTCTGGAATTGGGAGAGCAAGTGGCGGCGAAGGAATAGGATCCGGCAGAAGTCCATTAGTGGTCCGAAGGTTAAGGCTCCGAGATCGGCGAGCGCCGGGTACCAGTGGACTCTTCTTAGCCCGTTAATTTCGCGACAGCCACGGTCAGCCAGTTTTCACAAGTGGTAGCACTACCCCTATCCCTCGAGCGAGCGACCCCCCGGTACTAGTCATGCCCCACCACTCGCGAGCGAAGAACCAGCAGAAGAAGATGATGAAGAAGAAGAAGAAGAAGAGAGCGGCTCTCTTTTTCCAGGGGTTCTCACGCGGTGCACGGGGACAGGGAGAGATCGGAGCTATATCGAGCCGGTGTGGCCTGGCGTTGGTGGTGGTGGTGGTGGCGGCGGTGGTGGTGGCGAGCACGCGTCACGAGGCGCTAGAAAAGCGAAGGTGCCCACGGATGTATTTTTTAATTATTGATTTTAATGACAAGGCGAGCCGCTGCCGCTGCCAACGCCATCTTGGATGCTGGGCGGAGTAAGAAGCGCTCACACTCTCTCGCTCACCTCCTCGTCGGGCAGCCTCTTTCCACTGCGATATTTTCCACTCTCTCTCTCTTTCCCTCTCGCTCACTCCGCCGGCCTTTCTCCGCGGCCTTTCTCCCTCGCTCTTTTTCTCCTCTTCTTTCTCCCGCTCGCCAATTCTCGCCCCTTTCTCCCTGGCGGTCCGCGCGCGCGCCCCCGTCCCACCTAGTTCTCCGTCGCTCTTGGTACCCGCGCGCGCTTGATACCAGCAGTACCAGTGCTATACCTGGCGCGGCTCTCACTTCATCTGCATCCTGCTGGAATCCTGCTTCTCCATCCACCCCTTTTACCACCCTTTCTATCTTTCCTTCGGACCGGCGCTCCCTCACTCGCGCTCTCCACGCGAGCGCACTCTTCTTTCGCCGCTGGCCGCGCTCTGCCTGCCCTCTGTGCGATCCTGGCTTTCCCGCGCTCCTCGACCAATCCGTCCTTCTCGGTTCCGCTTCACCTTGGACTCACCTCGCTCATTTGTTTCTCTCGGTTTCCTTAGAGCGAAGAGAGCGCGCACACCCACCAGCGGCCCTCGCCCCTTCGCCAGGCACTCGCTTGCTCGTCCTTTCCTCCTTTCTAGCCGCACTCCCTTTTTCTATCTCGTTCGTCCGGGCGCCTTTCTTCCTCCGTCTTTCGCCGCTCTCTCCTCGGGCCCGAGCCTTTCCTCCAGCACGCGCCCAAGGAGAACCCTCACCTCGCCTCGCCTGCTCGCCGCCCCCTATCCTTCCGCGCCGACTTTACCTACCCTGCTACAGCCAGCGCCGCGCGCCGTCCTCGCCGCTTTCTCCTCGACTAATGCCGAGAGATAGACAGATGATGATTAAGAAAGCGCCGCTACGTGTGAGGACAACGCCGCGACGCTCTCCCGGCCCGTCCTTCCAACGAGCTCCCCTTCCACTACCACCCTCGCTCTATCTTTTTTACCCCGCGCCCTGTGGTACCGTCCCTGTACCCAAGCGAGCCCTCTCCCGGGAACGCGCCGCTTCTTCCCGTTTTCCTCTCCGCCGCACTCTATCCGCGTTCCCTTGTCCCTTCGTTCCGTCTTGGTTCTTCTCCTCTGGTGGAGTCTCTTGGCTTGCTTGGCCCTCGCAGCGCTCCTCCTTGCCATTCTTTCGCGCTACTCCCACCCACCCGCAACCTGCTGCCAGCCCTACAGTTCTCTCCCTTGCTTTAGTTGCCTTCTTCGAGCGGCTGCCTTTTTTCTCTCTGGCCTCGTCCTTTTTCGGCGCCTCACTGTCTTGCGGTTGCACGCGTTCGTCGCGTGCATTGCGCCCCCGGGTTAGCTGCGGCAATGGTTAATGATGGTGGCAGCGTGATGGAGGGATTCGCCGGGTTATTTTCATACTTCATCCGGCGGCGCATCCCGGATTCCGAGCTGGACCGCGCGACTAGGCGCACATGGCCGACTGGAGTGGCAAGTGGAGTGTTTTTAACTTGGTTGTCAGGATGCGCCGAGTGTCGGAGGTTTACGGCTCGTAAGTCCATTTCCTCGAGGTACGCGCGGGCACCTCTCGAGGTAATCCTGGAAGCGAGCTGCGTACCGTGAAAGACGCATGACGCGCGGAGCCCTCAATAAATATGACTGGCTGACAATGGGCCGCCTTTCCTGAAAGAGACTCTTGCCGAAACGCATGCTCACGGCAGGCACGTAGGCACCCTCGGCCAATTGCGGTAATTCGCTCAGGGCTTAACTGTCCACCTTGGCCAGGTATGCGTCACCACTTGGCGCGTCTACCTGCGCGTGCACCTGACCACGCGGTGACCTCGTGTGGAACACATCCCACTATTTTCCAGAAATCCCTATTGTACCCGCGCGGCGTTCGGTTAGCCTCGTAAACTTGTCTGCCGAGGAGATTCATCGAGTTATTAGGGGTCCGGCAATTTTACGAAACGGCCGCGCTCCCTGTGGATGCCCAGTGCGGCCCGGTTTACGAGAGCAAACACTTTACGAACTTATTTACACTCGAATCCTCGGGTATGAGTTGTCCCCTGCTTTCTTACATCGAACCAATTCTAAGAGACACATAACATGTTTTGATTTTTTGACGGCTAAATTCTGCCGGAATGAAAGAGCTCTTGGCCGCGTCCCTCTTCTCGATTGCTTTCCCTCTTACTTGGACTGTTCCATTGGACTTGAGTGACGCAAAGTCCTAATTGGGAGAAGAAATCTGCGGCTCAGTTAATCCGAATAAGTGCCACGTGGCAAAGTGGGTAAATGTCACATGAAACTTGCGGATGCTTGAGGCGCTGGTGATGAAGGTGATAAGAGGCATAATTATATTGTATACCCCAAAAGGAGCAAGGGTAGACAGAGGGAAGGATAGAGAGAGAGAGAGTGTGTGGCAATAAAGGAGCGATGCGGTTTCGTCGTTAGAAGTACGACGTGCGAAAGGAGTGGTGCAACGATAGGGGCTGAGATCGATAATGTTAATTAGAATGGGACGGGGTGGCTGCCGCGAAATCATGAGCATGCGAGCTCACGTGGCCGAAATGAAGAACCTTATTACAGGCGGATTACACTGGAATTTCGTGAGCCGATATTCCACGCTGCTTTCCTCCGCACTTGGCACGCCGGGCATGAATTAGTTGCCGTGATTTTTTCCATACTCTCATTAAGCTCCGCGGGATATTCGGCCTGGCAGCCAGGGGAAAAACATTACTTAAACACGCAGATGCGAAGCGGCTGTCGGTCGGTTCTTAATTAAAAAACGTCGCCCCCGGAGGAATTAAAATGGGACCTCGCTGAAAATTCGTTCGAGTGCACTTGATCCACTGATACCTATTGGGTACACGTACGAGGGAAGGGAGGAACTCAAGCATATGCAGGATCGATAGTATTAAGGGTGAAGACGAAGATTCATATGCTAGGTATTCAGCGAAAGCCTGAGAACACGCGGCCCATGGGGTGTCCGGACTGCAACACCCCCATTGTGAATTAATTACCCAGAATCGTTGCGGCGGGCGAACCCGCTATTCATGCCGCTTTTGTGATAATGCTGACTCACACTGCCTGCTTTTTATTAATCTTCCCGAATAATTATCAGACGCGCCGGGGGATTTCTTTAACACCTAGCGCTTGTTTAATAAAAAAAGACTAGTCCATTCGATAATCACTCGTCCGAATTATAGTTTAAGGAATCCGTAAAGGAAGTTTTCTGAGATTCTCCGCATTACGACGTTGGTGTTTGGATTGATCATGGGTGTGTTATTAATTGTCGGTGGGCATTATCACGCATCATCTGCGAAATTCGCCTCGAGCAATCTATTCCGTAAGAGTTTGATTACCGAGTCGAGAGATATCGATTATTAACAGTTTAGTAGTTCGCCTGAATGTAGGCTGGGTCCGCAACGGGCCAAGTTTCGAAGTAGACTGCCGAGAGTCTCGTGAAATCAAGCAGTACGGGACGGTCCAGTAAGTCTTGATCGATGTCCGAACATCCTCGCCGTAGCTAGAAAGGACCAAGAGGCTGCGTGATAGATACTTGCCAACGTAACGGGGAAATCTGGTTTCCTAGGAGTACGCATATATCAGTCACCATCACCGTCACAGAGTGATTCACTTGGCTTGTAACCACTTGTCACATGTTTAAGTTGCGATGAATAACAACCGATTATGTAGTCTAGGCTCAACTTAAGAAATATCAAGCATTCGGATGGATCGAGGAATCTTCGAAAAATTATAATATTTTAATATTTTAATATTGGTCGATAGTTGTAAACACTGACAATAATTCCAAGCGAACTAAATCATCCCATAGACGCATCGAAGAAGATCGTGTTCATTTTCCATCCCTTCAACTGCAACATGTCAGCCCAGCACAAAGTAGCGCGGAGTGCTCGATCAGGGTTTATCCTACATTGTCGGAAAAGTCGAGCGATGGGAAATCAAAGGCGCTCCACCGACGTCCGCGTGGAAGAAACTCAACACACTTGCTGAACGTTTTACTTCTTTAACAGAACTCCGTGCCAATACGGATAGGCGGGAGGCCGAGAGAGAGACAGGAGGTTCGTCCTCAAGGTACAAGAGTTCGTTACGACTGGTGAAAGCTGATAGAAGAAGTGCACGAAGGAGTAAGTAGGCGAAGAGAGATCGCAGCATCCACCCAGGCTTCGACACACACACACTCACTCTATGCATGTATGTACATAGTTGGAACATTGGCGTGTCCTTCTCGCGAATTTCTAAGCGGTGTCCTCCTCTTGCCAGGACTCGCCGATATCGGCCCATCTTTTCTTCGCCTCCCCGTTGTCCCCCCCGCCCACAAACTGCCTCTGTATTTCCCTCGCGTGCTTCGAAACTTCCCCGACGCTTTCCGTTTTTGAGGACTTAACGCCGTCAACCCTTATAACACGCTGCCTAGCACACCATGAGTAAATTATATGCTCGGCATATTCTGCCCTCACTTTATTTCTCGCCGGCGAACTTCCATCGGCGGACGCCCGCCAGATTTCCGCCAAACACCGATTACCCTGGTTTTACTTTCGATCACGCGATTTAGCGCGAGCGTAATCGTAAAGGACCATTGTCTAATTCCTCTACAGAATGATTCAATTGGTATGGAGTCTTTATTACTGGTTAGTGATTTTCTTCGCAATTTTAGAAACTAAGATTCTGAAAGGAAGTAATATAATAATAATGGAAAATATTCTATAATGATCCATCGCAACCTATGCTTGGGACTAGTGTATCCAAGTCAAATGAATCACCCTGTATCAATTAAACTTAAATATTCTGCGTTATACACATTAATTTAAATATACATAAAGAATTGAGAGTAAACAGTTTGGGTGGTAAAAGAAACATTGGCTCAGGTTTTACTTCGTCGATTGCGTCAAGGGACAACAAAGCGCGCGGCTGGCAATGGCACACGGAGAAGGCGCCGCGAAAAACTGTCAATTACGATATAATGTACTAACTGCACTCAGCGCTCAGCGCGGGGAGATAAAGAGTAGCGGAGGATATCGCCGGGCGTCCTTCTCGTTCCCCCTTGATAGAGGCCTTTCAGCAATTAAAGCTATTCGACGTGTACAGAACGTCTCTATGGCGGAGGCTCCGGTTGCCCGAGCTGCGTATCCCTGAATACACACAGCTTTTAAATTAATACGCGACGGCCTCGTTAATAATCAATTGAATCGCAGCAACCGGATTAATACTCTCGGAACTCAGCCTTCGCTCGCCACCAGCCGCCCCGTTCTTCTCCTCCTCGTCTTTCCCCTTGAGAAAGTGAGAGGGCGGGGGTGGCTCTTTCTGTTCTGGCGGCTGTCCAGCTAAAGGACTCCGGCAATCCCGGATAAAATCAGTAGCAGGTTGACGCGATTCCTTAATTGTTCCCGTCTCAGCAGTGGCGAACGGGCCGGGGGAAATCGATGTGCACAAACAACCTCGCACAATCGGCTGCGAGCGATCGCGTTATTGGAACAGGAGAAATATATGTTTCACGGGGTCCACGGTGCCGTGCGTCTCCTCGGTCAAACTGCCTCCTTCGATTAATCGTTTGCCGGTGGGATTGAATTAAGTGATAAATAAACGACCGTAAAAAGTACTTATTGCTTGAAAATCCAGCGTACGCCAACTATTTCCTGGCGCAGCACAGATAAATCTTGCCCGGGCGAAATAAAAGGGGATTCTCGCTGCGAGCTGAGCGGAAAGTTTGCCAGTTTGATCAATCACTGCGTATTCCGTTGGTTGAAGATGCATTCCGCGGGATGCTTGATTACCAGAATGCGTGGGGCTGCCGGGGGAAGAAAGTTGCCGTCGTTCCGCTGGCAAGCGAGGCACCCAAGATAATTATAGACCTCTCACTCGTCGCACGGTTCTTGATAGTACGTGCTTACGCAAGGGCTGCCGCGAGATAAAGGAAATCTCTGACAACGCAAACCTCTGCCGGCGAAGTGCGAATCGCGCGTATAATACACGGGAACAAGTTGCCGCACGAGTGTGACCGTGTAAGGACTCGCTCTGGAAAGGATCCTGCCGTGTCAATGCGGCAAAGATGCAGTGGAACTGTAACAACCGACTAGAGTTATCCGCCAGCATTCTCCACGCACTCGTCCTCGAGCCAAAACTCCAACAAAGTCTAACATTCTCTTCACAGCTTTCTCAAAACTTGCCAAATTATTATCTGCCATATCGATACGTGACATTATAGTCTACAACTGTCACTTTATTACCCGAGAGCCCACTACCACTCCCACAACCTTTCCTACGAGAGGGTGGCTCGGATGAACTCCAAGGGAACCCCTGCCGCCCAACTTAGCCCCAATAAATTTCTCATCCCTGGATAGACAGCCATTCCAAGTGTCAACATCCGAGTTACCAATAATCGCCAGGTATATCGTCACAGTCATTCTGGCACAAGGCCTGCGATAAGAAGCGTCGCGAGCCAGGGAGGACCAAGGACGTAAGAAAGCGTTTAAGGATGACAAGTGAGGGAGGCCACGCAGCGTCGCGGCGTCTGGTATATCGAGAGGTGCGCGCGATCAGAGAGCGGCAAAGGCGAGGATCTGGAAGGAGTGTCACGTTTTCTTAAAACACGTCGAGATCAGCGAGGCCCCCTCCCCCTCGGCGCGCACACCCCCTATGACAGGATGAGGCGGTAGGAAAGTTGGAGTGGGACAAGGGTAGCGCCACGGATCACCGAACTCTCATTCTCTCTTTCTCTGCCGACCCCCCATACCCTTCGCATCCGGCTGCGTGCTCTCATAGGCGCCAAGCGTTGATGAGTCGAGGCAGGAAGACGCAAGGCGAGCGAGCGAGCGAGCGAGCGAGTGTTCGAAGAGGAAACGAGGGCGGCCAGGATAAGGGGCCGAGTAGCGGCGACGGTATGGCATGGCATGGTACGGCAGCGAGCGGCGGGGGTGGCTGGCACGGGGGCTTAAAAGAGCGCGGCCAGGGGTGACTCTGTGTGTGGAGAAGCTGGAACGAGGCCGAAGAGAGAATGAGCGTGAGAGAGGGCGAGCGCGGGCGGGCGAAGGAAAGAGGCCCGCGGGCTAAGGAGGAAGAAGGAGGGAGGGTTTAGAAGACGCGGCTGAGAGACGAAGGTGGCGGAGGTGGAATTAATGCACGCACCGGGCCACGCACCCAAACCCCTTACAGCCAGAGGAGGCAGCCTACTTCGTTATACGACAAGTATAAGAGGAGAGCACAGAGACTTTTATTGATCGCCTGGCAAAAACTCAGGAACCCTCATTTCGTGCTCCGTACCCCCGACTCTTAGCCGGCGAGCTTTCTACCAACCATCCGACGTAGCAGCACTCCTTTTGCTCACCCTCTCTCGCTCCCGCTCATTTTCTTTCGGCCTTCGCTGCCTAACTTCTCTCTCCCTGTCCTTCTGGCTGCCCTTCCCCCGCGGCCCTTCGCGCTATCCCTATACCCCCTTTTCGGGAAAAAGTGGGCTGCCGACGTCGCTCGTCCTCCTACTACTCCCCTTTTCGAGCCGTAGTCGTCGCTGCCGCCGCTGATACCACTGCCACTGCTGCTCCTGCCCGTCTGCCTGCCCGCCTGCCTGCCCTGCCTCCCGATAATCTTTTACACTTAGGGCCACCGTAACCCTTTTTCCCTTTCGCTTTCGAAGAATCGAGCTGCTCTCGCACGCGTTTTACGGAGCCGCGCGCTCACGACCCCTCTTTTCTCCTCGCGATTTCGCCTTTTCTCCCGTAACTCCACTCGCTCTCCCTTCAGCCACCCTAGTAGCCCCACTGGGTCGTGCCCTCCTCGTGCCTCGCTATGTACTCCGAACCCCGCTCCCTCGCTAGTTTCTATTATATGTAGGGCCACCTCGCGCTCTCGCCACCTGCAGATCTCTGCCATCTCTCGAGCCCCATTGTCAATGTTACATGATGGATGTGAAATTACAGGTGACCTTTGGGTCTTCCTCTCTCGAGCAGTGTCGCGGTGTCCTTTTATGTGTCTTTAAGACTGAACATCCAAGGGAAGGCACGGTGGGTCTGTACGTTCAAGGTCTATTCATATCACCCTTTCCCTTCGCGTGATGAGAGGGGTTCGGCCTTCTTAACCCATAAACGCGAAAACGTAGGAATTCGTATCCCTCGGCGTATCCAGGGTGCTCGGCAATCGTATTACATTCGTCGATCTGCTATCGTCGTTGTTAGTATGAAATTAGAAAATCCGGCCGAGCGAAAGGGAAAGAAAATAAAGGGTGCTCCTGCAATGGGAAGCGGGAGGGATGGCTCGAGTCGCAAGTAACTAGGTTGCCGCTAACAATAAGGTAGAGCGCGCAATGCCAGGGAGCATATCCGATTGCTGGATCGTGATTTCCTCGGGCCAGCGAAATACGTCCACGTGACTCCCCCATATTACATCACGTCGCGCTCACTTTCATTATCCGCTCGGTTCATTTGTCCTTCTCCCTTGTCAATCGGCCTCCTCGTTCCCTCGCATCGGCGCGTCCAACCGTCCTCCTCCTCCTCCTCCTGCTCCTCCGACAGAGGGACCAACTTCTTGCCAGGAGAAAAAGAGCGCGGGCCAATTTTCGGGCAAAGTTTGCCGGGCGGCCGCATATCTGGCGCGTGTCCCGCGTTTGTGCACGCATATCCCTCGCCTTGAATATAAAAATTACGGCGGATCACTCGTCGTGAGTAGAGCGACAGTACCCAGCCCCGGCGTCCTATTGTTTGACGCTCGCCTGGCCGTCCTGGTTTGTCGTGTCGCGCGGAAGCTTTCAGAGCTTAAAAACCTAAGTATGTGATGTCCAGAGGAGAATGTATCTATCTGGCCGGGCGGTGCTTCCCTTTGTTGGTATCTGTAAGCGACTTTACCACTCGATGTGTTCTCTCGGACCGAACGCGTGCGTTTCTGTGGCCGGGCGTGTGGAAGTGTGTGTGTATGTGTGTGTGTGTCTGCTCGGCTGTCTTGGTGGGGACAGAAAGAGAGACGTAGCAGAATGGGATGAGGGTGAGAAACGGTGAACGGGTAAGATGTGTTTGTTCCACACGAGCTATTGTCCGCGAAGACTACCTTTCCATTGTTTGTTACAGTCTCGCCCTCTCTCTTTCAACAACAGCGTCCCCCCGCTCGCTCCCTATCCCGTCCAACCCGGTCGTATCATTCGGTATCTTACATCGTGCCCGGGCTTTGTACACCCTGTCTTTCCAGCGCGAATATTTCGAGAGTTTTCCGCTTCCTAAAAATGTCGATTTGTGCACGCTGTCACGTGCTTCCGCGGGTCCTCTCGTGCCCTCCTCCTCCTCCTCCTTCTGCGTTTCCTTTTCTTCTCGTTTCTCATGCGATCGATCCCACGGCACCGCGATATTTACTTCATCAGTGTAATCGTACGTTTTTAGATAGGCGGCATTCAGCCGTGGAGACTCTTCCCGCTGTTAAGCACTGACCTGGATTTAATTTTCTGAATTCTAATTTGATGCAATGCCCGGCCGCATGAAAAGGAAACTGAAATTACTATCAGCCTCCTTTTATGCGTGCACAATTGTCGGGCGGAGGGATGAGGCCTTGGTTGTAGGAGCGCGTGGTGCACTGCAATTAATCTCGATTCTTCAATCGATGCGCATAGAGGCTACAACACCGAAATATGTGTGCGGAGAGAAGTGAATTACGAGGGAGAAAAAGTTTGATGGACCAATGAAGGATTGGCGAGGACGCATTGATAAAATCGATCCCACCAACCTATGATTGACGAGGAGCTGTATCGATCGGACATTAATCATGCAGGGAAAGTTCACGTGAGCTCTCGATTCGTGCGCCGACTGCGGAGCCAGTGGGGTTTTCGCCATCCTCGTTAACGACGCCAGGAAATTCAAAGTAACGGCAATTCCGTTTGACTCTCGCGGCGAGGCGCGGCGGTCCCGGCTTTCGAGGCCGGGCTACAAGAATAATGCCGAAACGGAAAAACTTTCTAGCCGAGTGACTTTATTCAAGGCGGTGCGCGCCTTGCGATTGTGTGAAATAATTAGACCGCCCGCTCAAGACGCCTGTATGAATGTACTGCGCCGGCCAGGTTATCCCGCGAGGAAAAAGCGAAGCCAGGCGAAGTCCATAATTAGTGAACAGCGAAACTATTCCTTCTGGTTTTATACGCTGCCCGCTCTCCCCCGGCCGAGCTCCCTTCTTCCTTCGCTCTGATAATTCAAAGGTACGCACGACGGCTGTGTAATCATGGAGCCGCGGAAACTTTCCAAAGTACGCGCACTCTCCACTCACGAAGAGTGTATTAAAAATATACTGAGCCGCAAGGCAAGCCGAGTGTGCGCCTCTAAGTCTGAAGTGTACCGACAACTTTTCCCGACTGTCCCACGTCTTGTACGCGCGCTTCCTTGGATATGACGGGACACTCGCTCGGCAAAGTAGCCTTTCCTGATCGCGTCCTCCGAAAGCGGCCGGGAGCGGCTGAAAATTGGCCGAGGACGACACCGAGAGAGTTGCTGGGAATGGGGGTGCAACGCGGATTAAGGAACTAAGGGAAAAAGTGGCTGGCTTCCTGGCACCCTCGGCAGTGGACCAAGAAAGTGGGCTGCGAAGGATGTGATTCTTGACGAAAAGAGCGTGGTCGGCGACGCGGCCACGAGGAAAGAACGCATGGTACGGTGCGCCCCATTCACGTGCACGCCACGTAAAGACACGTAAAGCGGGGGCGAGTTGTACAGCTGCCTGAGCAAAGTGCACTGTCGGTACTCCTTATTGTCATACACTCGGCTCCCCCGGTCGCTATAATAATAATTAAAGTTCCCTGCATACAATCATAGTAATGGCCGCCAGGGTGGCGGGGGTGGTCCTCGCCGTGGCTAGGTACGTACTCCCGAGATGTTGCCGGGAGAACTTGAGCTAAGGACTACCACGCATCGGCTGCTTACGAAACCCCTGCTTTGCATACGCTGCGCTACACACTGCCCTCGACGCTCGAGCACCGCCAACTACGAGAACCTCGCCGCCAGTTTCACTTACCGTTGATTTCGGCGAAATGTCACTCGTATTATTAAGACGCCCGAGACGCGCCAGAGATTTTTCCCAATTACATCGCCAACTGGCCAAGGAGAATCGGCCCGGTGATTAAAATATGCAGAGTACATGGTTTGGAAATGTCGTAATAAGCAAAATTCTCGCTTTAGTATTTAAGAAGGGAGCGAGAGGGAGAAGGTGACGGGGGGAGAATGGGTGATGCTCCAGTGAGGGTAAGGACGCAACTGTGTTCGGCCGCGGTGATCGTAGTCCGGACTCTGGAGCAGTTGGGATGGCGGGTACCAGTGACGGTGGTCGTCAAGCGGTTAGAGTGAGAGATGGGCCACCGGTGGGAAGAAGGCAAGCCAGAGGAAGCAAGAGTAGCGCATTGAGGAAGATCTTAAGAAAGAAGCCCAAGAGAAGGAAGAGGTCGGCAAGAAGGCGAAGAGTGAGTGAAGGAGCTGACGACTAAGAATCGGGAGGTAAAGTACAGGTCCGAAGAGAAGGGAAAGAAAAGGGTGGAGGCGCGGCGGGAGGGGAGGGGAGGAGTGGGCGAAGGAGAAGGCGAAGGAGACGGGCCGGCATTGTAGCAGGGGGTTGAGTTGGTCTCGTATTGTCTCAGCGGGGTGGTTGTTCGCGGGCTGGAAGGCTCGAGGGGACATCGCGGGGCGAGTGCGAGCGCGAGCGCGAGTGCGAGTACGAATACGAATACGAGCAGGAGGAGTACGCGGTACGAGTGTGAGGGTGAGGATGAAGGCGAGCGCGAGGCCGAGGGGGTCGCTCGGGTTATACGGGGAAGGAGGATGAGGCGGAGGTGGTAGGTGTAGCGTGGAATGAGGAGGATGAGGGCTCGGGGTAGGAGGTTAGGCGGCTGAAGGAACGAAACGGGCGGAAGAAGAAGCGAACGCGCAGAAGAAGAAAGAGAAAAGAAGAGAGCGGCGAAGAGAAGAGTGGAGGGTAGCGGAGGGAGGGAAGGCAGCGAGGCGGCGGGTCGGGGAGCGACGGGGAGTCCGCGCGGGGTCCTCGCGGCGAAGGGGGTAAGACGCTGCATGAAGGGTTGGAAATGTAGATAGAATTTCTTCATTTCGCGTCCTTCGCCCGCACACCCTGCCCCCATCCACCCTTCCCTCGACCGCCACCGCGATCTCCAAGCCGCCCGCCGCCGCCGCCGCTTCTCCCGCCCCTTCCCCCGCGGCCTCCTCTTCATCACCCTCCTTCTTCGTCTTTTCCTACGCTCTTTCCCCGAGACCTCCTCATCCTCATCCTCATCCTCCACGCCGCGGCCTCCACCTCCGCCCTCCTCCCTTTTCTCTTCTTTCCGCGCCATCCCTCGACACCCTCGCCAACCCCCGACCCTCCCCTCTCATTTCACCCATCCCCGCCATTCTTTCTCTTAAGACTCCGCGGCAGAGGAATCGTTAAAATCTGGCCGTACCCTCGGCACCCACCCCACCTTGCCACCCTCCGGAGGGTGGCCCTCTCGCTCGCACGCGGATTCTCAAGGAAGGTCCTCTCATTCGTGCTCGCTGCCTGCCGACAGAGCCACCGCCACCCCCGCAGTCACCAACCCTTGAATGCCGCTCACTCACTACTTACTTTCGTGGGCATATCGGGGGGGCAGAGGAGCTCGAGGAGCTCCGAGACCGTTGGACCTAACGCTCGATGGTGTCCCGGTATTAATCGGACCGAGAGACTTGTATGAGAAATTCCCAAAGTTTCCCATTTCCCAACATCCTAATCCGGTTTTCGACCACCACCCCGGCCGTCTCATAGGCCGCTGGCCAAAAATTTACGTCGCTCTCGAAAAATACGTGGACCCACGGCTTCGGTCAGATTTTGATATACGACAGCAGCCAGATATTATGTAATGCTACCGTTTTATTACATCCGATCGGGATTGTACCATCTATCGAGTTACATGTGTTGATTCGAGTTATTGAAATTCGCGTCAAACTTGGGGGAACTCACCCTTGGAAGAACTCCGATCGGATTGCCTGCACCAGGTTGACGGCGAGTTTGACGGCCTTGGCGACCTCCGTGTACCTACGCAGAATTATTACAGGTTTACATGAATTCTGTAATGAA
The DNA here is from genome assembly GCA_963675795.1 of Crossocerus cetratus. Taxonomy (NCBI): domain Eukaryota; kingdom Metazoa; phylum Arthropoda; class Insecta; order Hymenoptera; family Crabronidae; genus Crossocerus; species Crossocerus cetratus. Next base: position 9,854,260 of record OY776670.1, read on the forward strand.
ACATTCAGAGATCGAGTCTCGATCAGTAAACATCAATTAAAAACTGATATCTTCTACCTATTCGAAATACTCTTTTTAGAGTGGGAGTATTTAGAAGTGAAGAGGAAGTAGCAATATGCATGAGCGGAAAGTCATTCCTGCGTCTGTACGGGCCCTTCATTTCGCCGCGTGAGTTTTGGTAGAAGCGATAAGTGCGATAATATAATTTTAATTAATCCGTTTACCGTCGACAATTCGCGTCCGCCGCAACGGCTTCCGAAGTGGTAAATCAATCCACGAAGTTCGCGAGGTTCCGCGCTCGGATTTAGGGTCAAAGACGATCATGTCGTCGGCTCTTCTTCCGCAGCCGGCTTCTCTCTTTCCCCGTCGAGCTACGACTCCCCGTTCACTCTCGCTCGCTCTTTCCCCCTCTCGCTCTCACTCTCTCTCTCTCTCCATCCCTCCATCAGCCATCTCACTCATTCTCTTTCTCACTCTCGCCACCGTCGAAGCATGCAGTGGCAGGCGCAGGGGTGAGCCCGAGAGTTTTCCAGCGACGTTCAAGGGTTATTGTTTCGGGTACCGCGAATTTACATTATTTCCTGCGACCGGTCTCATTGTTCACTCATTTTTGAACGCTCTGCACTCTTCTCGGTCGCGAATTCGCCGCTCGCTCTTGCGTCCCGCGATGCATTTGTACAAGCGTGATTACCGGTGCGACCGTCGGTGCACACCGTGCTTTTCATAATTAGAATTTTGCCGTTTCGTTTCGTGCCGCCCGGCCCCCTCGCCGCGCGGCCCTAACCAGCCAGCGTCAGTATTTCGCTCCTTCTGTTTTCGTTGTAAATTTATACTCGTACAGTTTCGGAAACTGTTTTAGGTACGTTGGGAGCGAGGGACGCTCGTGCGGCATGTAGGCATCGTGCACGAGTGCGAGCCACTCGCGTCGAGCTCTCGTTTCACGCGAGTAACGTTCAATTGGCAGGGCACGCGCAGCCGGCAGCTCGCTCAACGAAATGGACTTTGGTAATTATTTTTATATCACATCCTGCCAGAACAGCAGCGCGAGCTCACCGGAGACAATGGGAAGCGCGTGACTGTCGGCATTCGTCATAAACAAAACGTGCGAGCGAGCGAGCGAGCTGGCTTTTCGAGCCGAGTGGGAAGCGTATTGGCGGCCGGTGGTACTTGGAGCTCCAGCTACAGCCGCACACTGTGGCGAACTGCGACAAAGATCGCCGGCGAACAACAGAAAGGAAGCAGTTACGAGAGACGGAATTAATTAAAACCATACGTCTTTGCATTCGACTGGAGAGCGGTGGGGCGGCCGAGGGGGTTAAAGATGGCTGGTAGGGGGTGGGTCCCGACCAAGTAGGCTTTGTGTGCCTGCGGAATCTTACAAAAGTAACCGGTCGCAGCATCCGCATCCACCTACTTGAAAAGTATTCGTACTCGACGTCGGCTTCCGCATGCCGGACGATCCCCGCAAACCTTGTCTCTCCTTGTTTCAACTTTAACAAAGTCAATTTCGTAATAAAAACTCGGCCGGCTCGTCATTACTGGCGTCGCGGCGCGGCGTTAGGCGGTGTCCGCACGCGCGCGCTCCAGAAGGAAGAATGGATCACGAGCGTGCGAGAGTGAGAGGGTGGATGAGTGAGTGGGTGGGAAAGGCAGAGAGAAAGAGAGCGAGTGAGAGAGAGAGAGAGAGAGAGAAAGTGAGAGCGTAGGAACTTGTACGGGATCCAAGGGAGACGACCCTCCCGGCTGCGTGAAAAATATGTAAAGTATTGATTGCATTTTATAATTACTTGGGAGCCGCTCGTCTTAGCTGCCCTATCCACTTTCGTGCCACCCTCACTCACCCTCTTCACGTTCTCGCACCCTTCTCTACCATCCACCCCTTGGGCCTCCCTTTCTCCCGTTTAGGCTGGTCGCACACTGAACTTGCTAAGACTACCTGCGAGCGAGAACACTTTTCTTTCCCAGTCATTCAAGCCTTCCTTTCATTGGAAAAAATCATCGATTCATGCTGACACTTTCCTTATCGATTCGACGAGATCAGCCCTATTAATTATAAGTTCCAGGGACAAGCTCAGACATCGCAGTTTGATACGAGTGTCATTAATCCCGCTCGAAGAATAAAGCCTCGAGAGAACATGGCTATTGACTAGTATGCGATAATAAGGAAAAGCAGGCTTTCCGTATGTTGAAGACGTCTTCTTGCCAACTAATTTGGACTTCATGGAGTCGGTTCAGTGTGCAGCTCGCCTTACCCCCGCTCCTCCTTCTTTCTTAAGCCTCCCTCTTTCCACGGTTGCGTTCTCCTTCGAGGAAGTAGAAAACCCCGGCGTACGTGTACGTACGTACGGCAAGGTTCACCCTCTGTCTTTCCCAACGACCCCCCGAGCCCCGCCGAACCCCCGGGCTCCGTTTCCGCGGCGCGTGTTTGTGTGTGCCTGCTCGCGTTCTCATGTGTTTACACTCGAATGAGCCAAGAGATAGGCCCCCACTCCCTGCCGCACTGAGACAGAGCGAGAGGGCGCCCGTCGCTGAGGGGGTGAGAGAACCGACGGGGTGGGAGATGCGAGAGCTTCCGCTGACTATGTGTGCGCCGGGAATTAAGATGTTCCTTCGATCGCGCGCGCGCGTGAATGTTTAAAAATCGTGGAAAGCTCTAGCAGCCCGATGTTAGAGGGCGATTCCACTCGCCCTCGAGCGATCGGGCCACTGGGAGACCGGCGTCACGTGTACCGCTGTAATTAAGACTGTCGATCCCACCGAGTCCTCGCCCCCCGCGCACCCCCGCCCAGTGTAAAAAGCGACGCCTCGCCGAGAAGGGAAATAATGCGCCGAGATCGATGCCAAGGAGCACCGGCTCCGCGTCTCCACGCACTCCGCAGACAATTAAGAAGAGAATATTTCCAGTCCTGCTCCAAGCATTTTTCTCCCCCGGCCGGTAATTTTTCTAGTTTCATTGCCTAGTCAGACATATTTAGCAGTTGGAGCGTTCTAAGTATCAGAAGTTTATTCGATTTATTTTTTAATGGGAATAAATGTCTCCGTTCCTTGAGGGTGGATGATCTATGATTTGGAAATCCGGCCGAGCAAGGGTTGAATTCCCACCGGGGTGTTAATGAATTCGACTTTAAAAATTGCTCGGCTGCCGTTTTTTCGTTGGCCCATTCAGGCCGGCGAACTTTTGTCGCGTGGACGGTGGAAGCCCCCCTCCCCTCTCCCCCCATGTAGAAGCGGGGGTCCGAGCATAAAGTGACTCGAAAGATACAATTAAGATTTATCTCGAAGCCGAGCACGGACTGATTAAAAGTTGAAGCGGTGCTTGGCTAGCACTCCATTAATAAACACGCCTTAGGAGAGACAATGAGTTCATTCGAGTTTGGAGGGGCGATCAGGCTCTTTGCTGCACCTCTCAGTTTCTTCGGGCGAAATGCGAGTGCCAGCCTATTTCAAACCTATTAGCCAATCTCCATGGGGGGATTGGTTGATTAAAAAGAATGTAGGCACGTTCGCGAGACAGGCTGCGAGTGAGCTGTAACTTTTTAATTTAACTTTCCAAGAAGCCGCATTCGCGTCTTCGATCGTCATACGACGACTGGCGCCAAGAGCTTGAACGGCCTAGCACGAGCGCAATAATTTGTCGCTTCTGCGGGATTTAAGACGAATGAATCTTACGTCTACGCGCGGCTTCGCCGCCAACGGAATATCGGAAAGGTAAGGAAAAGGAGACTGGGGGGTAGCGGGGGGTGGTCGAGAGGAGCGGAGTGGAGGCAACGGCAGAGAGCTCGACGGTGGAGCGAGCGAAAGAGGCAGAGGAGACGCGGCCCAGGGTGGAAAAGGAAGAGCGTTAGATTCGGGGGCGCGAGAGGGTAGTCGCGGGCGATCGCTGGGGTGGCTGCCAAGGAAAGGGTAGGTAAGGAGGGCCACTGTTTTTACCAAGCAGCCTGCGACTGCCGCGCACTCATTTACTCTGGGTAAACTAACACAAGCCTGCCGAGCAGCTGCCGCACGCGCAAGGAATCGCGGCCTGCACGTGCATCTCATACACACGCACACGTGGAACGAGGCAGCGAGTCGCGCTGCCTCCTCCGCCGCCCCCCTACGAGAGAGAAAGGGGCCACAGGCCAACTTACCGTGCAGCGCACACGCTCTTGAGCCAACCTGCACCCCATCTATTTTCGCTCGCATAAATACCTCAGTACCTGTGCCCGATGTAAATGAAGTAAAACAAATTGGGCTATGGTACGCGTCGATGGGGTGACTCGGTACTATTACCCTCGAGACCTCCCCCAGCTTGCGACCGGTCGAGTTTGAAAGTTTCCGAACTCCCTAATAACCCTCGACTAGATTCGGAATGCGTCTAGAAATTTCACACGTTCGCGGCGGCTCGGCTGAAAAATGTCTAACAGTGCGTACCAGCCTGGAATTGCAAAAGAGGATAGTTGCGCGTTGCGCGTTCATTTGCATGAAGACGGGGTAGGTCATAGGGGGTAGTTAGAGTGGGTGGTCACGGAGGGTGGATGGCTGGAAGAGGGACCGGAAGAAGAGAAAGAGTGATGGTAGAGCGGCGTGTGGTCGCAGGGTGCACCGCGACGCGAGATGGTCCGCGGGGGTGGTAGGACGGGCCAGCAGCGTGGGCTCCCGAGGGGGGGATGAGGGAAGGAAGCGAGCGGCAGCGAGAACGCACGTAAGGGTTTTCTGGGTTTCTTACACAGCGATAGTAAGGAGAGTAGGGAGTTCGGCGTGGGGTGGCGGAGTGCGAGGGCGCGGGGGGTTCGGCGGCGGCGCGGGCGGCCGCGCTTTGGGTGGTCGGGGGTGTAGTAGAGCGGCTCTGCCTAGAAGTTGCGCCCAGCATTTTAATCGATTTCATTTGCGCGCATGTGAGCGAGTGAACGAGCGAGCGAAGCGCGCGAGTCGCTCCGAGACGGAGCGGCCCCGACGAAGCGACGACGATGGGGGCTGCTGCTGCTGGTGCTCTCGCGGCGGGTAGGAAGAGAGCGAGAGAGCGCGCCAGTCCTAAGGGGCGGAGGGGTCAGGCAGGAGAAAGAGGTGCGCGCCGGAAAACGAACGGGACGGAAAGAAAGCGAGAGAAAGGGCGCGAGTGAGAGCGGCCCGCTGATGACTGCCTCTCCTGATGAAGAAGGAGGGCCGCATACCTACGTGTACGCGAGAGACGCCGGTGCAAGCGGCGGATGAAAGCGCGCGCGGGACTGGGAAAGAGAGAGCGAGAGAGCGAGAGAGCGAAAGAGAGAGGGGGGAGCGAGCGGAGGGCTGGAGCGAGAGGGAGAAGCCGGCAGAGGAAACGAGCGAATCGAAAGAGCGAGCTGTCGACTGGCACGGCACGCGAAACGAGGAAGGAATGAAAGCGAGAGAGAAAAGTAACGCGAGAGCAGCTAGCTCCGAGAGAAGTCGTCGTCTCCGCGGCTGACTGGCGCGAGGAAGAAAGAAGGAGGGAGGGAGCCGAGCACTGCTGCTCTCGCGCGCTCTCCTACGGTGTATAAACCTTTCTTTGTTTTGCTTTGCTTGCGTCATTAGGGGTTGGGGATGGATGAGGCGAAGGCGGCGGTGGCGGCCCCACCGGGTTGCACGGGGGAGGGGGCGGGGGTATACAGGGGTATACAGGGGTACGGGTGGCTGCCAGGGGGTTACGGAGCGGGTGAGGGCGTGGTTCTTCTGCAATCTACATATAGGCATCCGTGCAGACGACCTTAGTACACGCGCGCACACGTGTGTGTGAAAGTTCGCCCGTGCCGGGGGCTGTTGCGGGGGAGGGGGCGGGCGCGCACGTGTGTTTTCTGTAGGTGCACGCGGTGTGTACGCCCCGGAATTCCCTGCTCTCGCACTACTCACCGTTGCTCGCGGGACTCCACTCGTCGCCGTCGACGTCGACGCCGCCGCCGCTGCCGCGTCCTCCTCATCCTCGCCACGGCATCCTCCACGTCGTCTGCGTCCTCCTCTTTCTCGCAGTCGTGCCTCTACTTATAATTCGCATGATGGCCTGACACACGCTCGAGTTAAAACTTCGCCGTGAATCTCGCGGTACACAACCACCCCGACCTTCTCACCCCCCCGGATTCCTCCGCGCGGCCCCCGCGGCCCCGCGACGCCCTCCCGCTCTCCCTCTCGCCGCGCCTATGAATGTGTGTGAACCCGCGGCGAACTCGCGCTCCCATGCGAGGGGTCGTGCGAGAGCGCGGGCGCTTTATAGCGGCGTTCGCGAAAAACAGAGAGACTGCCAAAATACGAGCGCGGTATAATGACGTCGGGTGGGGGGGATTGAGAAAGGGTGGGCGGTCGGGGGATTGGGGGGACCTTCGAGGAGGTTTTGTCCTCGGTTTCAATGCATCGCGCCCACGCTTTCGATGTCCGAAATCGACGACCACGAGGAAGAGGGGGGTGGGCCGCGGCGAATTAAGCGGGGAGCAACTGCAAATGCTGACTGAGCCGATGCTTTATTTCGCACTGGAATGCGTGCTACGCGGGCTTAAACCCCCCTTCGCCAGTGTATGAAGGGGAGCCACGTGGCATCCGGCCCCGCTGCATCGCAGGAGTCTTCGAAGCGACGTTTAAAGTGACATACATTAAAGAGCATGGAGATTCGGCAGACGTCGTCGGTCAATGGCGACTCCGAACCCCGCTGACATTTTAAAGACCCTTCGAATTAAATTTGTACCGCGACGAGAATCCTCTCGAAGATTCTCGCCGAGAGGTAAGAAAATCTTGTCTCCGTCGCGTCGCGCTCGACGGAGGGTAGCGGGCTCATGCTCCTCGGCATAATATTGTCGGGGTCGGATTGCCCGGCGCAGGATCTGCGCTTGCAAGTTTGAACAACTTGTCTGCATTGAGTGTCGGGGTCGATCGGCCAAGTCGGTGGCCGCGACAAATGTACTCTAGTTATTAACCCCAATATTGCGAATGACACTCGGATTTGCCCCGGCAGGCCCATTCCACTCGGTAGCAATTAAAAAAATCCACTCCTCCCGCTTATCGCTAATTCCCCGCTCTCTTAATTTGTCCGGCGTTCATTCTAATTGCGGCTTGATTACCGAGGCTAATTACAGATTTCGAGCGGCCGCTTTATCAGCCCGGCGAGAAAGGAAAAAAATTGCCCGGGGAAATTGTGCGTGGGAATGTGGGGTTGCGCCGAAAGTTCGACACTCTTTCCCTCTCGCCGAAGGGTGGATGCGCGCTTCAACTTCTTCCGTCGCCCCTTCCGCCCACGTAGACGCTAAATGCATATTTCCTGCGGAAGATACGCACAAATAACCGAGGCGTCGCGACGCCCTGGTGTGAGTAAAGACTTACGTTACCTGCGCAAATCCGATATCGAAGGTCAACGCCACCAGCTTTAAGATTGAAGCGGAACGCTTCTGCCGACAAGTTGGCTACTTATATTCCGTGTCAAGGGGAGTGAGCCACCACTGGATTCTGAAAGGCTATGGCTTTCGCCGAGGGGATAGTACAAAGCCCGTCGCAGCAGTTACATGTTACCAACACCAACCTCTCGAAAATATATACAAAACCGAGCGAACCATAAAAACGACGATAACGCAATCTCCCCAATTACTGTCCCACCGATTAATCCGGAATGGTTAATTTATTAATGAAGTGCTTGGCGTGGACATGTGCGAGCGGAGCAAAGTAGAAAAGAAGAAAAGGAGAAAAAAGCAGATAGCGTGGGTGGGTGTCGAGTCAAACAGGTAGGAAGGAAGGGCTGGTGGGAGAAAGAGGGAAAAAGATAGCGGTCAGCTGACGCGGAGGGTGGGGGCAGTAGTCACGTGTCATGGTGCCGGACGTGGTGGGCAGCGGGTGACGTATGCCGGTGCTCCCCACGTGGTGAGCGAGGAAGGCGAAGCAATGAAAAAGGAAGCAGAAGCGCGCGTTCGAGAGGAGCGCAGGCCGGCGCGGAGCGTCCTGGTTCGGCATACGGCCGCCACATAAAGGGGGTAGGTAGGAGTCGCGCGAGGCGGGCGAGTAACGCAGAGATTTTATTGGCGTCGCGGCGGGATGGTCCACTGCGTGGTCAGCTGGCGTCGGCGCGGCTTTACGCGCCCGGCTCTCCTCTCTCGCACTCCCATCCACCGGGGGGTGGGATGGTCGCCGCGCTCGCCGCGCTCGCCGTCGAGAGGGTGCCCGTGCCGCTCACCCTTGCGAAGGGTGGGGCTCGGTCACCACGTGGCTGAGCACGTGGTCTTCACCCTCCGCCGGGTCACATTCTCTCGCTTCCACCTGCACCGGCTCCACTTTTTCTCTCCAATCTTTCCATTTCCCCCCCTTTAGTACTAAAATGATCAAGTGACTCTATCTCCTTCGGCTGTCACTGCTTTCTTTTTCCCTTCATTTTTAAGTGAGTGATAATTCGATACTAAATGCTCCGTAACTAATTACAAGACTATAATAAAAAAAGGCCAAGCGATAATCCTGCAGGCACAGTATCTAAACTCTGGTTGGGTACAATTTTAAGAACCAGCCTGCGTTCTCCCGGATCCCAAGTCTAACCATTTCGCCCTCTACTCGCAACGAATTCCAGTAAGACCTTCTCCTTTCCACCTTATCATCTGCGTCTCCCCGTCTTATCGTCTCTACCTGTCTCCCTCTCGCGCACAGGCCTCCAAGCGAGGCGCGTTGAGCTTCTGTTATCCTACTTTATGCGCGATGCTAAGCGATCGGCTTTCTCTCGGTAAACTCGCACGCTCGATCCCGCAGCGTACACCTTGAGTTCAAGCGATACCCCAAGTATTATTAGGGCGATCTATCGACGGGCCAGGATTTTCTGCGGCGAAATGATGCGGCGCCGTGATATCGCTAATGAAACAGACGTTCCTCGCCAAAAAGAGCACTGCGAGGAGTTTGCTCGGAAGGGAAGTTCACATGGTTCTTTTGGAACTCGGGGATGATCTCGAAACGGCGGAAATGGAGTGGTGGGGCTGAGGACAATTAATCAAGTCGTTCTAGGAATGTGATGGAGACCGCGAGCGAAAGAAATGAAGAAATACTATCCGGTTTCGCGGGCCGCTCGGCCAAGTTACCCGCGGCAGTGATTAACAAGTGTCGGGAAGTACCTGAAGCTCTCGGATGAAGAAAAGTTGATTGTCCTCCCCGTTCGGCCCCGCCGCTTCCCCCAGCTCCACTCGGCGCGCGAAGTATCCTCGATAATATTCCGCAAATGCAAATGCGTTAATTACACGGATGAATATTAAAAAGCGGCATATTGTATCAATTGTCCTCGCGTCGCACCACCGCTCTCTCATTCGGTCGTTCGCACTGCTTCTCCCAATCGATGCTTGGTCCCAGCCACTTTGTAATAACTAGCGATCGTAATTACAAACACGCGTTATCAATCATTGTGGTCGTGTAACAACCCGTTCAATCTCCCGTTGTATGAAGCCAAGCTGAAAAAATGCCATTTGTAAAGGCGCCATGCGTAAAAGGCCGTCAACTGTTTCCCTCGATTAAAGCCAGGCTTGAGGTAGCGGCTGCCGTCAAACTTTACCGAATATTTCGTCGAGCCTCAGCATCGACTTTCCAGACACGCACGCACGACTGGCTCATAAGAGTCCGCCGGATAAGTGTAGCGGGGGCGTAGCGGCTTATTAGGGGGCGAGTATTTCGCATGCACGCACATACACGCGTACCACGGCGTACAGGGTGTACACAAAGATCGAAACGACCCCGCGCGCCTTTCGTAGGGAGCCTGATGCCAGATATAAGCACCGAAGAAACTTGGGTTAACTTGGACCTGAAACTACCATCGCCGCGAACTTCACCCTCTGTTCCAAAGTGTGAAGTACTCGATCAATTTATGCAGATCCACTCTGTCCCCGCAGCCTTGAATTTTTCTCCTGGCCAACTAAACCGTGGGCGTCGGGCCGGGCGTGTAAATTTCGGCGCGGAATAATTCGGGAGCACCCAGTACATGTGTACACACGGCAGGGGGTTGGGGTGGAGATGCGATAGGGGTCACGGGGCGCGAAGGGGGTTCGCGGGGCGCGCGAGTCAGGATAGGTGTAAGAGTACGAGTAAGAGTATAAGGTGGAAAGAGGTGGCGGGTGTGGGTGGGTGGACGGGTGGTTGAGTGAATGATGGGGTGGCTGCATGACATGTCATGCTGTGCCTGGCTCGCCTCCACCTTCTTCCAGGCACCTCAGCCCACCGAGGTTCAGCGCAGAGCCCTCGGCCTGGCCTGGCCCGCGAGCGCGCGAGAGAGCCAGCAAAGTCTCACTCACCCCCTAGGCGCGCCGCATCCACCGGCACATCGATCCGCCTTAATGAGTGGAAAGAATAAGACAGCCTCCCCTACTAACAGGGAGAGCGGGAGTCTCGCCCTCCCCTGCGACGCCCGCCGCCACCGCCGCCGCCGCCGAGCGCCGTGCCGGGCGACGTCGACGTCGACGTCGACGTCGTGTATAGGAAAGAAGGGGTCGCGAACGCGCGCGGCAATCGGAGACGAGAGAAGGAAACGGGACTCGAGCGCCGAGTGCCGCTCGTATACCGCGCTCTCGCTCCCACCGGCGGCGGCTCTCGCGGAAAGCCAGCGGCCAGGAAAGAAAGAGAAGTAGAAGCGGCAGCGAAGCAACCCCTCCCCCCAAGCCCCAACCCCCGTACGCTACGTACGAGAACACGAGCGCCAGCAGCGAGTGACTAAGAAAGAGCGCGCGCGTCCCCGGAAGAAGCGAGAAGAGCGTGTACGTGGTAGTTAGTAAAATCAAGGGGGAGCGCGAGCGAGAGGGAGGACTGGCCGACTGACGGAGATGCGAAGGAACAGGTACACACACATAACGCGTACACAGAGAGAGCGCCGGCTAAGAGGGTAGGAAAAGAGACTCAAGAAGAGCGAGGGAGAGGGAGAGGCCGAGAGGGGGCTGAGTTTCAAGAGGTGAGGAGGTGATGGAGTTGGAGGCGGACGGGCGGTAATGCTCCCGTTGTTTCGCGAGCGAGGGAGGCACGCACGCACCCCCTTTGCCGCCAGCCGCCACCCCCCTGTGCCGCAGACCCCCCTTCGGCCGACCAACCCCCTTCCTCCGGAGTGGCCCGCGCTCTCTGCCTCTCTCGCTCCCTCTCTCCCCTTTTTCTCCCTCAAACTACCCCCCACCCATCCGCTCTCCTTCTCTCGCTCTCTCGGCTCCGAGGAATGTTAATTCCCGGCGCTTTAATTCTTACGAATATTTCCCTCGTGCCTGGGGACGATCGCAGGAGCGCGCGGAGCGGCGGAAAAGACGGAAAGGCGAAGAAGCAGAAGAGGAGGAAGGACGCGAGCTGGTGGGCCGCCCGACGAGGTGGTAGGACGGGCCGGGGGGCGCAGGACGATGAAGAAGAGGACGAAGGAGCGCGGAGGAAGGCCCCCCAAGGCTCGTCGTTCCTCACCACCTTAATGTCGGCGCTGTCTCTCTTTCTTATTGTCTACCCTCTTCGCACTCCCGCTCCTCTTCCTGCTGACGAATCCTTGCCCGCTTCATTCTTTTCCGACTCGCTTGCGTTACTCTTTCCCGATGCCTGTCCTTCGCGCCCCCTCATCCCCCTCTTGCCTACCCCCCAAACCAGGCTTCACCTACCTCCGCCGGTTTCTCCCGACATTATACAGGATATACCACGTCTCGCAGATTTTAAGCCTGACGGTAGTTTTCGTCAGCCTCCTGGGATTGCGGTGCTTGAACGCTTTTTCGACGAGCTTTAGCGCGCGATCCCCTCCGAGCGAGGCAGCTTGCGCCGCGCACTGCGCCGCGCGTGACTCGCCAAGTGAGAATTTAACGTGTTACGCGATAAGATCATTATTCGCCCCGCCCCGACCCGACCGACACCCCGCTCCCGTCGCCTTTGAAGCTGAGCTTGGTGGGTCGCGTGAGTTCCGAGAGAACAATCTTTCCGATACACCCGCACCTATGCGCCCGCGGCCTCCTCCGCCTCTCGACACTTCTCCTATTGAATGTTTGATGTATTCAATTTATTCGTCAACATGATCAGCCCCCGCACGCTCGCGTAGAAATAACACGGAAGACTTGGAAGAATATGAGGTGAACGTAATTCTGGAATCTTTCAAGTTCTCTGACTGTCTGGCGAGCGCTGGGATCACGTGTCGCACGCAAGAAGTCGAAAGTAGCTGGCGAACAAGTCCGAGAGCCCGACGATTGCGGCGATTCGACGACCCCATACGCTCATTTCCTCGTCCGTTCATCCGTCACATTCACGTCGCGCGTTGGCCAATAAAAAGCCGCGCGGTGTCAGTCATTACGCTGGTGGCTGAAAGCGCGGGCCGATCGAAAGGGCGAGAGGGGAAAAACGGCCACGGGACGGAAACTGAGAAAAAGCTGGAAGCCGGGAGAGGAGGCCGCGAAGAGAGAGGGAGGGAGGGAGAGAGAGAGAGTGGAGAAGTATCGCGAGAGCGAGAGACGCGAGATCGTAATCGATGGAAGGAGATAGCTCATCGGATGAGATGGAGGTGAGCGAGGCCCGTTTCTCGCAGTGGCAAGCAAGAGCGCCAGAGAAAGAGAGAGAAGCGTAACTACTGCGGTTTTTGCAATCCCGTCGCATCCGGTCATCCGTCCACCCGTCGAGGCATTATTCTTCGTTGGCTCATGCCTCAGGGCGTGTTTATTCGAGTAAATCATTGATATACTTCGGTGGCTTGACCTTAACTCCGCGCTACCTTTCTCTCTCCCTCACACACACACACACACTGCCTTCATCTCGGCCCGCTCACGGATTTATACACTTGGAGGCAAGAACCCGTCAAATCCTCCACTCTCACGAGCCAAGTACACGTATACCTCCGGCATAATAGGCAGCGTGCGCCTGAATGCGTTCATAGAAAACACTCGGCAACTTCTTAACCCGGCCACACAAGCCAATGAAGGATGACCTGGGAGTCGAACTAATGCACTGCTACCAGTCGGTCCTCACTATACACGATCGGACTCGAGAAAGATTTTACATTCAGTCGCTTTTATAATTAACGCTTTAGAAAAATATCCCGCAACAGTGTGTATTCACCTCTAAGGGCGGTATTGTATCTGTAGAACAAATGAAGTACGGCCAAGTAAAATCTATCGGAATACCCAGGGAGAATGTTACATGGCAGTGTTGCGCCGAACTTCCTTCGTTAGCCGACAATCCGAATAGTCGAACTTTAATGGAGATTCTGCTTGGTCTTATTCGAAATGTACGTCCAGTTATTAGACTGGATTTAGAATACGTCAGGCGGAGTTACAAAGGGCTACCGTTAGAACGGCAGGCTGTCTTTAGGATATGTATTATGTGGTCGTTTTACTCGCGGAAAAAGAATGGGAAGCGGAACTGGTGGCTACAGATATCCCACGGGAGGAAGGAGCTCGCTCGCAGCATGCTACCACGAGCATTCTGACAAACTGTCGTAAAATACCGCGAAGGTGCGCGCACCTTCTCGGCAGCGCGCAGCATCTTAATCTTTCTGGTGCAATCTGGGCCGTAAACAATCTGGTAGTGGTGCTCGCATCGGCGGATGCATGTAGCTGTGTGATGGAACATGGGCCGCGGGTACGTCCCTCACGTATCGAGTGAGGGGCCTAGCCATAACCGTGTCGGCTGGCTCTCTCTGCTGATCTAAAGTCGCGGCGAGCGATAAATTCCGCCGACGAATAAAATAGATCTCGACTAATTGTGGGAGATGCACGACTCACTTACTTGCACGCTTCCACCTTCCTTTACCTCTTCGCTCTGGGCTCGCTCTCTGGCTCTTTATCTGGCTGATGCAGGGCATACGTTTCCTCTTCGACCCTCTCGCTCTGGCCTCTTCGGCTTTGGATTTAAGAGCGTCTTACTTTGTCCCGCCGGACCTGTTGGCTGCAGGCTCCTTCTCTGGCGCGCGCACACATCCTTCCACGGGACCGCGCTTCATGCTCCAGAAGGTGGCATGCACTTCTTGCACTGTGGCACGTCCCGTGTGGGGGTGGCCCGAGGGCCGAGGGGCGAATCGGCCGAGGTAGGCTTCGATGCTTGGTTAAACCTCTAGGAGATCGGGTTATGCACACCGCAACTTGGCCCAGGATCCGCAGAGTGATGGCTACGAATGATCGATGCAGCGGAGTTGCGCTCGGCCCGCAGCAGCCCGCGCTTTCTTCCCGACTGACAATTAGGCTTTGACATTTCTTCGCGCACGAGTGTCCTCGGCGGAGCGGCTTGCACGGCTCTAACAATATTCTAATCTCAAGCCTCGGGGAAAGAGGGTGGAGTGCGGAGCCGGCCGATCTCACGGGGGTGAAAAATCCACGGGGGCGAGCGAGGGCGGCCGGGCAAACCGCGATGAATATTCATGGGGGCGGCGGTGATGGCTCGAGTGGCAAAAGCGTCGAACAAAAGCTAATCTGGCTGGTGTTCATAGCTCTCGGTAGGTCCCGCGAGGAATGGGAGATCGCACGAGCGCAAAGATCAAGCAGGATCGTGCGACCCGGACCCCGCGACCTGTGTGCCTCGAACCAGCGACCAACGAAAGAAGCCAACGAACGAAAGAACGAACAAACCGAACCAACCGCCTGCCTCCTCTTTCGCCCTCTTCTGTCTGTCCCTTTTCCGTCTGCGTCAATCGCATCTCTGCCTTCTTGCCTCGACGGGCCACCCTCGCCTTCTTTATCCTGCGCCTCGCTCGCCATCTCTCTCGCTCTCTCGCTCTTTCTCTCCTTCTCGCCGCCTTCCTCGGCCTTCTTGCTTCATCCTCGGTCCACGGCGGGCCGTGCTGACTTACGTCGGGATGTGATCCACGCTTGTGATGCAACTCGGACTCTGTTACTTCATCGGTTAGAGCCCGCTCGAATTATGTCGGATCAGCTGCATGCCACGACCGCCGTTGCCCCGCTCGGGATTCGGTGATTCCACTCCGATCTGTCTTCCCACAAGACACAACCGCTTTAGTCTACCTCCACTGTCCCGCCGGCCACTTTTCAATCTCTCGCCACGCTCTGCTCCAGTTCACTTTTCACTTTTCAGTCGACTCCTTAGTGTCGTCACTTCCTCCTCCTGCCGGTTTATTTGCTCACTTGTGCCGAGAGAAAGCCAATGGGACGAATCTAAAAGATTTACTGTTCAGACGTTAATATATATCGGCCGATCGACAGGCCCTTTTATGTGACAAATGAGTGGTTTACGAGCTCGGATCTAATAGGCACGAAAGTTCGATTCTAGTCCTCGATACGGTAGTAAAGGTTCGAGTGTACATCTGCTCGAGTCACGTATTATCCGTGAGCTCCGAGGGGTCCTCATCCGCGGGTCCAGTTGCTGGTACCAGGTCGTGGCCATCGAGGATATCGACGATAGCGAATCTCATAAAGGCGATTCTAGTTTATGGCGGTGGGCCGTTTATTAATCATGCCCTGACATTTTTCGTGGCTATCGACGGTGTGAGCCATCACCGAACGACGATAGGTCGATCTGGGATCGTGTGGACTCCGATGCTCCGAGCCTTACACCTTCTCCCCACTGCACCATCCAAATACCACAGCAATAATACAATAGATCGGCAGAACTATCCAATTACAAATTATTTTATATCTGATTTCGATAATCGTAGAGAAGAGCTGCTCATGTAAAAATGAAGGGAACTGCATTAGTTTGCATCAAGAAATATAACAGTTTCTTTTATTTTCACATACATACGTAGCTCTTCAGTATATTTAGCCTAATTTCGATCGGAACAGTGCGTGTGGTACGCGAGACACGGTTGCTGAGGAAATTCTCAAAGAGCCGATCCTCAAGTCAGTGTCGAAGCGGGGATCTGATGTAATGAGGGGCTGCCAAGCATACTAACAAAGAGGATCTTAAATATTTCAGGTTCGCGCGATTAGGGAACAAAGGGCAAGAGAACGGATACCCAAGGGCACGAGGCCACTGGAGGCCGGATTTTCGGGCGCCCGCGAGAATATTAAAAGATTCATGATAATTTCTTAATTGCTCACTGAGTACACAGGACCGGGCGATTTCCGTCTTTAGCGCGAGCTCATCTCTGGCGGCGCGAACGCGAGAGAAGGACTCGCCGCCGTCCTCGAAAAACCTGCACGAAATCGATCAGGCGACGGCCGGCAGGCAGGCAGGCAGGCAGGCGGGGATGAATATACGGGGATAAATATAGCGTAGGAGGAATTAGCGTAAAAGTGGAAGAAGCGGGAGAAGAAAAGAGAGGAGAGAAGGCGGAGGAGGGGTCGGGCGAGAGATGCCGGTAGTAGCGGAAGCTAAGATGGCGTCGTGTTTACTTCGTTAAGGAGTTAATTACTCCTGGAGTCCCGGGTCCTGCCGCGCCACGGAGAGGACGATGGACGTGGGAGTGGCGGACGCTGGAATTTGATGTAGATGCAGAGGACGTAGGTAGAAGGAGAAAATCTCTTTCTCGGTCTCTCTGCCGGCGTCGCCGTCGTCGTCGTCGTCGTCGCCCTCCGCCTCGTCGTCGCGAGGAGAAGAGGGTCGCGACTTAAGTGCCTCGCCGCTCGGCAAATCCGATCGAGGCCTTTCCACGGAATCTATTTATCTATTTATCCCGGCCTAGAGGTAATAAGCTGATATTAAAATAAGTAGGTAGGCACCGCAGTCGAGTTAACTTCGCTAGCCGGCCAGCCAGTCAGCCGGCGTCCTCGGCGCCCAATGCTCCGCGGACATACGCCCTCAACGAGATTTAACTTGACGACTTTGCCGAGTGCCTCGGCCATCCCGAATCACGTCACTCTCTCCCTCTCTTTCCCTCCCCCACGCTCTCTGCCCGTAAACCACGCGACAGCCTCTTTGTGTGACGCCGGCACATTTATGATAATCGGGATCAACCGAAAATGCAAATGCACCCCAAGGAAAATAGCGCACTCTTCCGGTATCCTGTCCCACCTATCCGCCTCTTGGGTTCGTTTCCCTTTTGTTCTTGGAAAGTCCGCCTCTCTCGCCATACTCTAATGGGCCCTCTCGCCACTATTTCTGCCCGGGGAAATTAGAACATTGTCTCCTCACTTTTCCCAGACTCAAAGTTCCTTCATCCGCGGCAGCCACTTTGAGGATACTTGGCGTGAAAAATGTCGAAACTTGGATACTTTGGAGATGTAACCGAAGACTGATGTACAGCAACCACTCCCATCATAGAACATGAATCGGAAAGAACTTCCAACTCTTCTGACGTCGACCGAAGAATAGGGCGGACCCAGGCAAAGCTACAGATTCGAAGATTTCGCTGTAACATCGCCGGGTGGTGCATCTAATGTGAATTGAAGGGAGGAACAACTGGCAATAGTTGAAGCCTCGGCTCATTCGGCGAACGAGACCGCGGCCACCACGTAGCACTGCGGTACGAGCGATACTCCCAGAGTTTCCTGAAAGGCAACTGCGCTTTTTTCTCCCGGAGGCTTCGGTACTGCGCTAACAAGTATATGGCCGCGGTGCTTTAAAGTATTTGAAATAAGGAGGTGGAATGCTGCAGCAGCAGCGTCGGCGGCGGCAGAGATGGAGGCAGCTCGTTCGGGGCGGCCGATGAATACAGAGGAAGGAAGGAAGGAAGGAAGGAAGGAAGGAAGGAAGGAAGGAAAGAGTGCGGCGGGCGGCAAGGAGGAAGGAGAAGAGAGAAGGACGCTGCCGAGGGGGTTGAGTCCCGGGGAGCTAGCTGGGTTGCAGGGCGCACTAGGCACTTCTAGCTTCCATCAGCAAAGTAATTAATTTTTAATGTACTTTGCCTGCTTATTTCTTTCGTATCATGGGTTTTTTCCTGCGCCTGCCACCGCCGCCCGCCGCCGCCTCCACCGCTTCCTCCACTTCCTCGAGTTCCTCCAACGGCGAAGGGGTGGCCTGCTGGAGCCTCGGCGTGCTGGACGGCGACGGTGCGCGCGTGGTCGACGCCGCGCACCAAGCCTTCAAGCCGGCGAGAGACGCAAGCGAGCGACGGTTATGAATTTCTAATGAGATTCCGCGGCAGATCTGCGAGAGATTAGCACTGCTGGAAGGTGGTGCGGTGTGGTGCGCCCGAGGTAAAAGTGTGTACCTTGCATGTCTAAGACCGAGCGAGGACACTGAGAGCCACGCTCACGTTGCACCCGCAGCAAGATAACGGTGATAACTGCCTCCTGCCTATAGGACAGTCTATACCAAACCCCAAACAACCTTTACACTCTCGGCCCATTTTTCCTAGCGAATACATTTTTCCTACCGTCTTCCCGATCGACCATGCGATACCGACGAGCTGCTTTCGAAATGCTAATTGACTCTTGCATATTCCTCTTAGGAGGAAAAATAGGCAGGCTTCCCAATTAAATTAATGACGGCAAAGCCTCGGGGATTTCGAGTGGGTGATATATTCGGGAGTGAAATTAAGCGAGTCGCGCGGAAGGAAAGTAAAGTGTATCGTCATCTATTACAGGGCTCCCGGCTCCCGAGAAATAATGGTGATCGAGCTGAATAACGGTGCCAATGTATCATTATTCGTCGGGGGCGCGACGTAGGTGTAAATAACCATGTCCACGTCGAGGCGGAGGGTAACACGCGATACCGGCACGAAGACTGGCTGGGGGTCTTGGTTGCACTTGGCAGTGGGCGCCATAAATTTTCCTATCGGCCCAGGTATAGGAAGCAGGTCCGCGCGCTGGCCAGTTGCTCTCCAAGAAAAACAGGTAGGTAGACGCGCGCGTTTACGGTACTCGGACCCTTCAATAACGCACGTGCTCTCACACGTCCAGCCAGCGTGCACGTAGACGGGGACCGGGCCGAGGATAAGTCGAGGGAAGAAGGCCCCTGGGCCCCGGACAACAACAAAGCCCTCGCCCGATGACCATCGACGGTCAGGTGCTCGTGTGTGAGCCTTGGCACCCTGATGGGCGCACTCGACCTCTCCTTAACATTCCCCTTGTACAGATTTTCGTATTACCTGCTTCCTTTCTGGCCGGACAAGCCTGCCCGGGGGGCCTTGCATATTAGCTGCTCATTTGTACCGTGCAAAATAAACGGCAGAACCTCTAACATCATTTCAATAATACTGTTTTCTCTCCTGCTTTACATAAAAACAAGTTCCGATTTTATTTCTCTCTACACGTGCACGGCCGTGCACTTTGTTATCGAAAAAGGGACGGACTCTGGCTCATAGAATCATCTATAATGATCCGTAGCAATCTACAGTCGTATACAAATGTGAAGTTAATGTGGATCAAGTCAGTTCTATTGTCGATGTGCATTTTTACTAGTACTAATATTTTGTTATACAGGAAACATGTTATTTCCCGAGGGTAGTTTTACGTTTCCCTCGAGAGTGAGAATTGCAGGACAGATCAGGTGTCGGAGTATGAGCAAAAACAGCCCTGCCGGATGTACTCGACCTTCCCCGGTACCTTGGTCCCTTTACCTGGGCCATTGTTAGCGACGCTACACCGTTACAATGTCTCGTGCATTAGGCTCTAATTTTATAATCCCTGTACCAAGGAAGTGCCATGTGCCTCCTGTCTTTCATCGCACGGACGTACGTATATCCTTCTTTCCCTTACTCGCCCGGGCAAGCCTGGCTTTCTCGTAAAGCCGGAGGCCGCAGGAGGGTCCTTCCAGGGCTCCCATAATGTCTCGGCATTATTTAAAATCGTCCATTATCCGACCAGGCGCTTTCTTCCGGCGATGAGAAACATGTGTGCCTTGAGCGAGAGAAAGAGAGGGGCGACCAGCAGCAATTGTCTCCAGGCCTCCATCGCAAATTGCGAGATGGCGCACGTGCGTAATATCTGATTTATTGGCGCAATAAACTGATTGTGCGTTCGTCGATCCTCGCCAGATGACAAGTTTATGCGGACTGGGAATCGGGGTCTCAGCTTTCCCGTGGGACTCTACCCGTGGCTTCTGTGCGAGTGCTGCCAGGTGTGGCCACATGCTTAAAACTAACGTCCACAAATCATGAGAGCCCGTAGATTAATAATCCCGCAACCATTTTCGACGGGGGGTCGTAAGAATTGGAAAGTCAAACATATAGCTCTCGCGAATTACGTGGAATCTGCTTGCACGATGTTTAAAAGATGAAAATGCCAGGCGCAAGAATGCAGCATCCAATAAACGGAGATTCTTTGTAATGAATCTCTGGGAGGTTGGAGTGTGTATTACTTCATTGTCCGATATCAATCTTGCCCAGGTCTCTTATTAACATTCCTTAGAGGGCGATCGGAAGCGAGACACATTGTCTCGGTGGTGGTGGGTTCGCAGGAATTGAATCAATAGGGCTAGAAATCTTCTAATAATCGCGAGTCGACTCTCTCCCTTTCCCTCCCTCTCTCTCCCTCTCACTCGGGCATCGGCTGTCGCGGCAATACTGAATACTCGAGGAAGCTAACAAGCAATGATAGTCGGGGCGGCGCGCGCGGAATCGGCCGCGAGTCCTTTTTTCCAGCCGATTCGCAGCATCGGCAGTGTGCCGCAATACGTCATTCAAATATTTGCCGAGTACTTGTTTCGCATTACGGATGCAATTATCGGCGATCCCGAAGATGAAGAAGAAGAAGAGAGCGCGCGCGCGCGCCCGGCTCGGTCTTCGCTCGGTTTAGCCGAGTGCTTTTTCACGATTCAGCAATTCCGCCCTGCCATTGGGACCGGCCGATCGGTCAGTTCCTTCTTCGAGGAACGCGTAAACCCTTCCCTTCCCGAGCATTATGTGTTTATCCTTCTTTATCCACTTTCCTTTTGTTCTGCCCGAGTCCCCCGTAGTCCGGTGCCCCTCGTTTGCCCGACCGCTCCGAGGTGATGCTTCCTTCCTGGATGCCCCTCGACGTTCTAGGATTTAGGAACAGGTACTACTCCTCACACAGGTGCAACCCTACCGCCTATACAACCTACAGTTTCAATACCAATCCCACTGTCCCATGACTGGTTCCACCATATTTTGCCTAACTAAAAATAAATCTCGCGCCGATCGAAAAATTCGCCAGAAAATCAATTGTTTTTCTCGAAGCCAATAATACCTCGGACGTGGTATTCTTGCCACACTTGGCCCAGAAGGATGCGTAGGCGAGCAATGAAGCGAGTCCGGTAAGAGGAGGATTGGCCCGACTGAGTCCACACTGAGAGACAGGCAAAGGCAGAGCACGCGCGAGCGAGCGCGCGCTCGGGAGAGGGGCAGGGGACGAGGGATAATTATGAGACATAAAGTGACGAGATCGTTCATGGAAGCAGGCTGGCCGCGAGAAACCGGTGAAAAGATGGAGGACGTGCACGCAGGGATTCCGGGAAAGAGAGCTCGCCTCGCTGCGCTAAGACAATGTTACTCTTCTGTGAAGGTCCGAGAGCCATTAGCGCCAGTTCCATACCGGTATGGCCGAATGCCAAGTGCCCTTCGTTTCAGTAAACCTCACTTACGAGAGACAGAGTGCGCGGCACACCAAATGGCAGAGGAGTGGCTCGGTCGGAGAGGAGAAGGAGATGTTAAGAGAATAAGTCGAACTAAGGTTCAGAGGCACAGGTGAATCGGTACGATAACTTCAACGGAGGGAGAGAGAGAGAGGGGGTGGGTGGAGGGGGAGGAGAGAATCGTGCTTAAGAATAGCTGGAAGGCCTTTCGGCCTGGTCTCATTCGACTGGGAGCTGAATTCTTCCTTCCGGCGCAGTGCTCGCTCGAAGCCCCCGGCTTTCTTTCTTCCTTTCGCTTTCGGACGGGCGACATAAGTTCTTCTTGTCGGCTGCTGGCGGGCCATTCACGCATCGCTCCCGCGCACAAGCGGAAGTCGAGTGGACCAGCGCTCCCGATTGCCGGGGCGAGTTTTTCGGATTGAGAGATGGTGGACCGCGACCGGCTCTCGTCGGTAGCCACGCAGAGCCGAGCGAACGAGCACCCGCTTCCGCGGAGAAGTTAATTGTGTATTTAAGTATGCATAATTGCCGGCCTCGCGGCTGAATGGGGATCGCTAATTACGGGCGCAGCCTCTTTCGCTCTTAAGGGTTGCGTAATATAATAATATCCGCGATCCCCCGCGCCTCTGTAATTCTGTTTAATAATTTTCATTTAACCTTCGGGCCCACTCGCCCACCCTCCGCCCACTGGCCTCTCCTTCGCCTGCACCAGGCAAGGAGTGCGCGTTTCCCGGCGCATTCAACTCGCGCCACTCGAAAGTACGAGTGCCACCGTCAAAATCGCTCTGATCCCCGAGTTCCTTCTTCCTTTCTATAGATCGGCGAACGCTATGACCGGGGGTCAAGAGACGCTCGCTTTGCAAAAGAAATTCGCAGATTTACATCGCTAACTCGCTTTTCTCTTGTATTGTAATCACCGTCCTTGGAATACGAGGTGTCCTGCTGGTGCCTTTGAAAAGAAACATCATTGAAATCAAAAATATCTAACTCTTAATTTAATTGTAATACAATTGGAATTACTCGAGAGGAGGAAGATTGAAACTCATCTCAAGAGAGATGCTTTCTTTAAACTGGGAATTTTCGCGCAACGATTGCGCGTCCTCGCGAATTTATCGAAATGACCATTGTGCGCTCGTGAGACGGCAAACTTCTATTATTAAATAAACTGGAAGGAGAGAGGCGGAAGTGCCGAGACATTTCACGCATTCCCAGGCTAATTTAGCGTGCATCAAAATAAAGATATTGAAATGCTGCTGGCGCTAATTAAGCTGCAGCGTCGGAACGGCGCGACTCTATGATAGTCGTGTCACTCGTTCTCCGGGGATAATTAATTCGCTCTCCGGGGGCGAAAGTGTATTAGAAAAGGCCCGGCCAATCTTGCCAGATCCTCGCCGACTGGCTCCCGATGTTAAACTGCGAGGGGATAAGCGCGTGCCAGCAGGAGGACGAGCTTGCTCCTCGGAAACTTGGATAGATAATCTCCTTTCATAATCGCGGAAGCGCAGATGTTGAGTGGAAGGTTCATGTGAGCTATTTGAACTTGTACTCCTTTCAGAAGCTGCTCGATTTAGAGACCTAATTCTCGCGCGAGAAGTGCCAACTCACTCTCAGCCGAGATTCCCCCTCGCCCCATTCAAACGTCATCACAATATACTGACAAGCCAGCATTCTCTAAAACTAAAAACTTGTCACAGTCAGTACATAACGTGTTTGCCGAGGTCGGCGAGAAAACGGTCGGAAACGGAACTCTCGGCGGTCGGAAAATAAATCCGAGACACAGGTACCTGATGTTAAAGGCCAGTCGTAAAACGAGTCATGTAGAATCAGACGAAGTGCCGCTTATTTCTCACGACATTACAGGCGCACGACTTATTGCACCCTCGACTGATGACCGTCGTTAGATGCGCAAGGTGTCCGAGGGGCCGGGGCAGGTAACCTTGTAAACCAATAGAATTCCGGGAAAGCCGTCCTTCGCGCGACAGAATTACTTTCGTAGGTATATGGGACGTCGTGGCCCGATGCCGTTCAATGTGCGAGGCGAAAGTGAGAGATTCCTGTACGGCAAACTTGCGGATATTGGAGGCCCCGCACGCCTACTTTGTTACCGAAAGCCTCGAAAGAGTCTTCATTGCTCTCGCTTGCTCTATAACCACTGCACCCTACCTCAATTGCCCCTTATTTAGAGTTTACGATATGACCGGGGTATCACTTGATATAGGTAAAGCCTATTTTTGGACACCTTTGCCCATAAATACATCCACCTCTCGACAACCTATCTGCTTATGGATGACTAATCCTGTCCAACTATGTTTACGTTTCAGCCTGCAATCCAAAGAATGCTTGTTTTGAAAGCAGTCTAATTGAAAGACACACTAAGATACTTCCCCTGCCGATTATCACTAGACAGATTTATGGAAAAATAACATTCCTATCAATTTTCTAGTTAAGAAACTAGTGTGAATGTAATTTTTTTTCACGCGAACGGGACACTCTGTCCACCCCTGTGGAGGATACTTGGGGGGTTGCAGTTGGGAGATGAATGAACCCGTTCACAGGCTGGCGAAGGCCCTCGCTCGAATCGTGAATGAATCCAACTATTCCTACGCAGCGCGATTCGCAAAGGAGTGCAGGAGATCCGAGCTCTAAGTATGAATGAAGACTGGAAATAGCGGCGGCAGGAAGTGGTGCCATGTTGCCCGCGCGCGCGTCCTTACGAACCGAGAGGCCCTTTAATAATGCAGGACAGTCATTCGCCGCGCTTAACTCGGATAACCTAATCGCCCGCTACCAGACGAGCGAGCTCCCCTCGCGATATTCCCGCATGCACGCGCTCTCTCTCTCTCTCCAGGCCGCGCATGACAGCGAGCAGTATGCAACTCCGGAATAGCTACTGCGCCTTCAAATATATCTGCTGATAGATCCTCATATTTGAAATAGATTCGCCGAGCTCAAGTGGAGGAGGAAGAGCGGCTCTTCAAATATGCAGGAGAACTCAGTGCACAGTGCACCGACATAATTTGGGACCTGATTACCGGGGACGAATGAGTGTCATTGCTCCGCCAGGATGACTTATTAAGAATGCTGGCTCCGCAAAATGCGAAGTTGCGCTCGTTTTTCCGGTTGTCAGAATGCGAGACGACATTGTCCTTTACGATCGACTTTAGCCCGGAATAGGATCAACCTCATGGGCCGCGGGACTTCCTATGATATCAATATCTCCGAACTCATTATCCCCGGAATCAAATCAGACTACCTAGCTCCAATGGACTGGATCTTTAGTTGGAACATGCCTTCAATAAGACGACTTCGCGTCTTCCCAATGCGGAAAGAGATGAAGAGAGAGAGAGAGAGAGGGTTCGGAGCGATTATGCGCCCGTGAGGCGGTAAATCAAACACCCCATAAATCGCTGCCACCCCCCAATCCACGCGGTTAAGCATCCTGCCCAATTCAAGGGATATCTCGAGGCAAATGGATCAAGTCTTAGGTGTTGTTATGTATCCGTCAATCGAGAAACTTTTTCAGTCGCGGCGAGGACACTGGACGGTAATTTTTCGCGAGAAGAATCTCACTCTAGCATCGAAATGGGTGATACCAAGCCAGGCACGGAGGGTCAGCTGCAGTGTCCGATGACTGTAGTCAGCAGGTCGGTAGTTGCCAAGCGAATTTATGGTCGCGAGGGTGGACGCTGGAGAGTTGGGGGGTGGCGAGTGGGTGGGCTGGCGCTCGGGTTGCCGGGGGTATAGTTCCATCGTTAAGGAGTCGGGCTGGCGTCCGTGGGCTGGATAGGGAGATGGTTTAGGGTCCATACAGAGACGGAGCCGGCAGCAGCACGTATAAGGACGAAACGTGTGGGGTATTGACTAGCCGGCGCTGGTCCCGGCAAGGCAAGGGTTGCGGCTAAGACGAAGCGCGCGGCCAAGTGCGACGAAGAGGCCGTGTATACCTGAAGAGACGAGGAGTTGGTGGAGCCAGTGGATGGAGGGCAGAAGACAGAAAGGGACTCTGCGAGAAGCAGCGGGCGAGCGAGGAGCGAGCCGGAGGAGATCCGAGCGCGCCGAGAGAGGCCACCGCGCCACGCTGACGAAGACGGAGGAGAAATGCGCGAGAAGCCCTGGCAGAGAGAGAAGGACGACGGCGGGGCCGAGCTGCGAGAGGGAGGCAACCGAGTGGTGGGCCAGGGGTAGTGGGCGAACGGCGAACTCTCTCTCATTGCTAAAGGTGGTTCTCGCTTGAAGGGATGAGGCGCGTGGGGTGGCCGGGTGGACTACCTAAGACTGATATGGATTGTAGATTATTCTGGACCTCGGGGTGCGGCTTGGCCAAGGGTTAGTATCTCAGAACCCTTGGCGCTCACCTCCGCCTCCCTCTTCTTCTTCCTCCGGTGCTCGTTCTCGACCCGCGTTTCCAAACCTCTCGGCGTCCACCCTACACTTCTATACCCATACCCCTTCGGCATCCACCAACCTCTTCGTGCTTCCTGGTTTACTCCGCCACCCAGTCCACCCCCCAATGCCAACCGCCTGCTCGCGCGCGCCGCGGCGGCGGCGGCGGCGGCGGCAGCGGCTCCTTCCCGCTTCAAGTTCGTCTGTTTCGACGCGGCCTAGGCCTGCGGCCGATTACATGCCTTCCCGTAATCCGATGTTGCGCGAAACTCGCGTTTCAGGCCAATTCCCTCTGCTCGCGGGGATTCAAAACCTGAGGAATTTCTGCGGTGCACGAGCGCGCCCGCCCGCTGCCCACACCGAGGAGTTCGAGGAGCGAGCTGGTGCACCTCCATAGGCCGCCGACCAAACCTACCGCGCACTCTACCATACTACCATCCACTACCTTCTCGTTTCTTCTGCGTTTATTGAGTGTCTGACTCTGAGTATAAGTGCACGGTAAAGATAAGTAAAGTCACGACTTCCCCCCACCTTCGGACAACAGCTATTCAAGCAGATGGCGTTAAATCGCTGGTTCCGAGAATTGAAACTGTAATAAACTCATCTTCCTGGATTGCCGCTTCTTAAACGCGATCCTGCTCTTGATGTATTAAGTCCGCTGGTTGGTTGAGTTGGTAGGGAAATCGTGGCCGATCGCGGATTTCTTGGAAAACCCGGCCACCTGAAAGTTCCACTACTCGAGAGGGCGAGCGCTCTTATTTCCTTCCGACCGATTGTATTACTGGTACATATTATTAGCGTAATATCTGTCTCGTGGTATCGTGGAATATCCGCGCTAGTTAATACGATAAATGTGACCAATTCTTCCGGCTGGCCTGACGCGATCGCTCGGCGATCGATGGATTGTCCCTAATTGAGAAATTATTATATCCCAGGATAAGTGGAGTGTCCCGCTCGGACAAGCGAGTGGCCGAGGAAAAATGCGGCAAAGTCGGATTTGTAAAGGGGGGCCGAGTCCGCGCGGTTCGATGCCAAATCGATCGGAAATTCCGGGCGCGCGTGGGTGTTTTTCCTCGGCGCTTTAACTTGGCGTGTCTAAGTCGCTTGTTGCAGAAGTTTGTCTACTGGGGGGGCCTCGCGTAAACTGCGAGCGTTTACGTGCTCTTCCCTTTAATCCGGCACTCCAAGTATCCTCCGCACCCAACTATTCTTTGACCCTGAATGTGTCTGGAGAAACTTGGCCTCTCTCCCTTCTCAAACACATGTACTACCGGGCTGCCTGCGGCGTTCTAATGCCCGCCCCTATTATCACAGTCTCACTAGCTCATCAATTAATCGCTGCTTCTTCTCGGACATCCGACTCTCTTTCCTCTCTAATTAAGCCCCACTATCGTTTGACTCTCGCCGATTATCTCCTCTCGGCCGTGTCGGCAAATTGGCGGACACTCGTAAAGTGAACTTGAGCGGCGACAAAAGAGTGGGAACGGCTGAATAATTCCCGACAGATTTTCCCTCGCTGATCGCGCATCCCGAAAACGGCGCGGCGTAGTAGCGGTGCATTCTTAATGACTGTTAATGACAGTCGTTACGACTCCGTCGGCCGGTATTAGTTTCTCGTGTGCCTGGTACACCGCGGCACACGCTCGGTAATTACGTGTACGTTCCATCGACCGACTACCGTCGAGCTTCAGCCCGCCACGCTACAAACTATCATTCGCAGGAAGCATGATGTCCCGCCGGTGCACGATATTCTTATGTAAATCCCTGCTAAATCGAGCCAGCCTCAAGAACCTCTTTCCACCGAGTCCCGCAATCCTATTTCGCCCGAATTACTGCCAGCCTTCCGCGGCCTAAAATCAATCTTTCGATACATCGCGAGCAGACAACGAATATACTCGCGAATCGATTTTATCGGAGATTAATTCCATCGCTTGGTACCCGAGGCATTCGACTCCTTTAACTTATCCGTCTCGACATCGCATATCCGCGTCGGCCAGGAAGCGCAGTCATTAGAGAATCGGCGATAACAGCGGAGATGCCTGGAGGATGTTTGTCGCTTGAAGGCGGACGCGAAGTACGACTCGCGGGCGATCGCGGTTCTCACTCTCACGGGGCAATCTTTCACATTCTACGCATACTTGCGCCCACCCAAGCCATTCCGTCGGATAGCTAGTATAACCGAGGCCCAACTTGCAGCCGGAGTCAAGCCGTAGGAGCTCCGGCAGTTTCGCGGAAGCAACAAGCTGTTTATGGCTGCTCCTTGCGCTCCTCCGTACACCGGGGCTCCACACCGCTCTCTCCCTCTCTCTCTCTCCCTCGGAAAGGTTGTTTAGCCGGCGTTGTTGTTACTGGCGTGTTGCTGGTGCTCTTCCTCGAGCCGGCTCCGCGGAAGTCTACTCGCGCCACTGATATCGGCCGCCACATACCCCTCCCAGCCCGTGAGCACGCTCTCATCCCCCGCAGAAAAGGGTGGCTAGCCGAGAGGGAGAGTGTAAGAGAGCCGCGGCAAGCCAGAAGGAAAAGGAGGACGGCAACCCTCCGGGGAGCAACCTACTGCCACGGAGCGGAGCGTGCCAAGTAGCTGTTTACATCAATTTTATCGCCGATTTCTGAAACCCCCTGTCGGCACAGATTTCGCGCGACTAAATCTTTCAAGCGCTGTATCCGTCGCTCCCGCTAAATCCGGGGGAGATCAGTCCGCGATAAGTCCAGTTCTCTAGACCGACCATTGCTTTTCCAACGGGCGAGGACGATCGAAGGGACATCGCCGAGCGAGGAATGTCCTGGGGAGAGAATGAACTCGGATTCCCTTCGAGTGACGTGGTAATAAAAGTAGCCGGTCCTCTTTTCGGATGATCGAAGGCCGACGATAACTAACTGTGCCAGGAGTGGCCGAGTGTCACTCGGTTATCGCGACTCTCCCAGTACTTAATTGTGCATTTAATTCCCCGAGGAAGAGCTAATAAATCCTGGCGGGCGTCTGATCGCGACGAATAAATTCTAGGTTGCTGCATGCCGCACCACTCGCTCTCGCCTTTTTCGGCGGGAGTAAAGCGCGTTAATTAAACTTTTTGTCCCTCCTCGAACTTTGTCTCAACGATTGCCCAGGCCGATAGTCGCGCAGCATCCGTTTCGCGCGTGGTAAATGGCGTGGCTGGCAATAAATAGTGCGCCGCTGCAGTTGCACTGTAACTTGTGCGTAAAGTCCAGTGTAGGGAAATCTATTAATTAAGACACTTGTCTGGACCACTTGCCACGCGAGGCTCTCGCGAGGAAGAAGCCAGTGTTCGGTTGGGCATTCTGCGTCCTGTATTGATCCAAGCTATGTATGATTTACATGCCTGTAATGCTGCCGAAACCTCAGATTTCCATCAACAAGATTTAAAACGCGAAAGGACGTAGAAAAACAAATGCAAAAGACTAATTACGCAAAACTACGAATTACGTAAAGTGTCGTTTAGTCGACGAAAGTCTGATTTAAGTTTCAAACGAATCCATTCTATTCCCCCTTCCAAGAGGGCAATAGCAATGGATGTGGCTCGGAATATAGATCAAATGTTGGCGATGCTATCTAATATAAATACCAGGCAAAGTATGCATGAATAATTCGAGGTGGAGCATACCTCGTCAGATTCTAATACAAGGGAGGTTGCGGTGGAGCGGATCGGGTCGGAGAGCTCGACATGCAATTTCTAATCATCCCGCGGAGTGTCCAGATAACAGAGGGACGTGTCCAGGGCGTAGTGAAGAGAGCGTGCGAGACGACAGGAGCAGAAGCAGCAGAAGCAGCAGAAGCAGCGGCAAGGACCGGGCAGGGATGAGCGAGATGATCCAAGAAAGAGGACGTCGGAGAGAATGGCTCGGGTGTTAAAGGGAGCGAGAGCGAGCGGTATCGGGAAAGGAGCGGAGTAAGACAGAGGGGCAAGAGTTAGATACACGCTCGCATTTCCACAACCCGTTGCATCCCTCTATCCGTATCCCCGTTGGCCGCGGGGGGGTGGCGGGTGGGAAAGGGAAGGGTTGCTCGAAGGAGCCGGCGATCTGGGACGTGTGCTGGGCAGAGGCGAGCGGGCTGGCGATGAAGAAGGGAAGGAAAGGGAAGGGAAGGGGCGGGAAGGGGGGAGGGGAGGGGATTGCTGGAGAGAGTCTCGGAAGACGGCCGCGAGGAAGACGGAAGGAAGGACGCGAAGGATCTGCATGCACACGTACTCATAATGGAGAGACACGGGGACGCGGGGCAGCGCAGGACAGGACGCGGAAGGCGGAAGGCTTGCAAGACCGCGGGCGAGGGCTGCTCTAGGCTGGCTGCTCTCCGGGGGGCATATCGGCCCGAGAGAAAGAGGGAGGAAGGAACGAGAGCATAGCATAGTCGGTCGGTCGGTCGGTCCCTCGGACGGCCGAAGGAACCGCACACGGAGCCCGGCGAGATGGTGTGTCCTGCGCTGGCTGCAAGGGCGAAGGAGGATGATGGTGGATGCGAGAGGAACTGCCGCGGCAACTTAAAGCCGGAGGGAAAGGGCCGAGGAGGCAGCGCGGGATGGAGAGTGTAACCGAGAAGGAGAGCGCGCTGGAAGTCGGCGGAGAGAAGCATCGCCGCTGCAAGGAGTTGAATGTTTAAGCGGCCGCGAGAAAGAGAGGGAGCTTGGCCCGAGAGGGAGATAAATAGAGCGGAGGGAGTACCGTTAATTCCCCGATACAATGCTCATATCACCTTCCCCCCCTACGTGCGGCCACCCACCCGCCGCCTCGCCGCCTCGCCGCCACCTTCGAGTCGCTGGCACCCTCTCCTCTCCCGTTCCTTGCTCGCCGGCCGGCCTTCCACCCCCGCAGCCGCTCTCGCTCGCCGTACCGCACTCCCACCTTCTCGAGGTTCGCCTCGCGGACGTTCCTTGTCTTACTGGCAAACTTAATCGATATTTCACAGTTTCTTACCCCCGCCCCGTGCCACCCTCCCGCGCTAGACAGAGAGAGCGCCCGGAGAGCGGGAGCGACTACGCGCGCTTCTCCGAGAGCGACCGAGAAGCAGGGAGCGGGGAGGCTTCCTCGTCTGGCGCGTGGACACGTTCTCCTTGCTCCAGCGCGGCTCGTTGCTCTCCGTGTCCAGCAGCGCAGAGGGTGCGAGAGAGCAGGCCGCGGCCCGTCGAGCAGCCAAGCAAATGCGAGCGGGCGAGCGGGCGAGAGCAGCACATCCTCTTTCTTCCCCCCCAGTCGCACTTCCGAGAGCACCGCGGGCCACTGCCGCTCGCTCCTCCGATTTCCTATCGCCCTCCCGCACTCCCGCACACCCGCGCCGTATGCATCGCCCTGTTATGTACGCGGATGCTGCAAGTAAATGTCGATCTGCATATTGCATTATGAGCTGCGATTATGCTTGGCTCGCAACTCCCTTTTTCGACGACTCTAATTAATCTGCGACTAATTGGCGGAGTGACGACCCTGTACGTATTTAGACGTCGGCGGTAAACGAAGATTCGCACGTAAGAGTAAAGGCTGGATTTCTGCAATTGAGACTTTCTGCTTGGAGGATGAACCCGCAGACGCGTCTTCGGGTTTCGATCGTATCCGGAATCATCGATATCTTCCCTCGAAACAGGAGCGGCTCCCCTCCGAATTCCACATTTAAGCCCCCGGAGGTCCATCCATACAATTATCGATGTCGTCGCGATCGACCGTGAGAAGTAATGTCGGCCCTTCCCAATGGATTCATTGGTATTCTTGGTTTGGCTGGTATTAAAGGGAGGATCGTCGCTCGAAAGGTAGAGCGGGCTCGAGGCAGCAGCGAATGCCGTTAGTTATCCTCGACTAATCGCGGAATATCTGGAATCACGATTTTTCTTTCGGGAGCCTGGCTCACTGTGCATCAGCGCAACCCCGGCAACCTTTCACGGACACGCTCGTCCGCTACGTGTGTGCACTTACTTACCCTCCTTTTTGTCTCTGACTATGGCCCGTTTCGCTCGGAGAGCACCCTGCGCGACCGCTCGCCCGTTTCGATGGGTAGCCGGCTGTGATGCGGCCGCATCTCTCGACTCGTCGATGCGCCGCTCTGCCTCTCCGCGAGAAACACTGAGCGAGAACGGCAGAATAAGAGAGAGAGAGAGAGAGAGAGAGGGAGAAAGGGGTGGGCGAGGGAGGAGAGAGCCGGTGCACCGAGATCCGTCGACGTCAGGAACCGCTCGTCTCATTTTTCAGCCCACCGGCTAACGACCATGCCGACGACGGCCGGTGTCTCATTATTGTAATTGGCCGGTACGCGTTGCTGCTTCCTGCCTCCGAGTATATCGCGGACGCACCGCCCCGCGCTATCGTCCACCCGGCCATCCAGTACTCCGCCGCTCTAGCGTGATGTGATGAGGGTGGATTGCTCGCCGCGGCCCTCGGACGCCGCGCCGCCCCGTCAAATACGGCCAGCAACGCAATTCGACTGTGAATTGTCCCAGTACCGACATAGACACTCTTGGACTATCAGCATACCGCAGGATTTTCCGCCGAGTAATAATTTAGACGGTTTGAACAGTGCCCTTGCCCGACCCGCCAGTAAAAAGGAAATTGGGGGAGGGGATTGGCGATCATTGGTGATCGATAGTCCTCCCAGTGAGCCAGTAGTAGCACGCTCGTCGAACCCGCCAGTTTTCACTTAATTCCTCGGCGAGCCATAGGTTTTTGATGTCCCCGAGATCGATAGAAATGTAATCTCGCCAAGTAACGGCCCAAGGATCGAAGGAGAGACGCCCGAATCGAGAGTAACAAAATGGGGTGACGACTACGAGGGGTTGAACGCCCGATATTCCCACCGCACATTTAATGCACCATTTATAGCATTAAAAGGGGGCCCGATCCTAGGCTTCTTTCGCCCGGCGGGCGGTCCGATAACTCGAGAATAATCCACGCGTGAGGTATACAACCCCTATGCAAACACAACTAAATCGAAGAATGCTAATTTCTATCTATAGTTCTCGAGTTACCTAAGTGGTTACAGCGAGAAATTTCCATGTTACCCAATAGTAAGCATTGAAGAATTGCAGGGGACCCCCATACAACACAAGCTCATTAATTATCACGAAACTGCGAGAATATTCCCCGTTGATTCCATCCAGACCCCAATGGTACATTGGTCAATATCATTAAGCCTTCCCACATCCATGCATGCTCGTGTTATCAGTACGAACACTGACGCCCACGTAATGTCATTCCCAATTACTCAATTTCAGCAGATCGCCATCTCGACGCAGGGGTTCCCGCCCCAAATCTCGCGGTTGAAACGCTAATCTGATACACATCGATCAATAGGTGTCGAATCTCGAGGTGGCCGGATTGCGGCTGCCGCTACAGTCCCCCGAGAAAGTCGACGGCCCGCGCACTCTCGCACCGTCTCCACTTGATTAGACAGGCGAAGAAAGTGCCGAAATCATCGGCGCTCGGGGCCAACTTTCCTCGAGGAGAACGAGGAAGGAAGGAAGTAAATCCGGGTGGAGCGAGTGCGAAGTACGAATGCAGGGTACACAGTGGGGTCGAGCGCGCTGGGGTATCAGGTCGCCGGATAGTTGTATCGCGGGAGGATTAGACCGATAGTTAGATAGGTGTTCGGATAGAGATCGAGTGATTGCGAGTGAGATGGAATGGGCAGGGAGGCAGAGGCGCTCTCGGTGTCTCGTTCGGAAGGAAGGAAGCAAGGAAAGAGGGCGCGAGATAAGGAGAATAAGGGAGCGAGAAAGGGAGATCCGTTACTGTCAAACAGTGGCGGCCGTCGGTGCCGCTTCTATCCAAGCACCTTGTGCACGTGAATCAATAGCATTAACCCATTCCATCCTATCAAAGAAGGAGGGAGGAGGAGGAGGGGGCGAGAGGCAGGGTGGTCGGCTAGCCGCCCACCCGGGCCACCCGGCGAACAAGGAGAGGGTGCAAAGGGGTGGCAATAGTAACAATCCTGAGGTATTTAGCCGCTCGCCCCCAGGACAGCGAGGGAGCCAAGATACCGCTAAGACCGTCCGCGTACTCTCTGTGCAGCATCCATCCCATCGCGCGCGCACTCTTCTCTCCCGCTCGCTCGCCCGCGAGCACACTATCACCCTTCGCCCGTCTTTCTCCATCGCCCTCGCACCCTCCCGGAGCCGCGCGGCTTGCTAACCAACTCTCGTTCGCCCTCCTCGTCCCTCCATCGCCGGCCGTTTCTATCTGTGCTCGATGCGGTCCCTCTTCTCACCCTGCCGCGGAGGCTGCGAATGTATCCGACTAGTAGTGTATTCTCATACGGACTTCACTCCAACCCTCTCTCTTCCCTCTCTCTCTCTCTCTCTCTCTCTCTCGCTCTCTCTCTGTCTCGAGACCCCGGCCAGCCTCTTAGAACGTGTGTTGGGTTGTACGTAAGTGTGGCCATACCGGGTGATCATCCGGAAAGCAGCCTCAGCTTCGGCTCCAGGTCAACGCTTCCGAATTCGCTGCGCCTCGGCGGCGCATTATCAAAATCCCGGCAGGCTACCCGGATTGTTTTGTATGATTTTCGAGGGCTCGGCCGACCACCGGCCGCCATCCGCTCGCCGCTCTTGCTAATATTGGCCGAGCGTGCGAGGCACGGGGAAAATGCCGGAGTTATTGCGGGATGGACACCACCGCCTGTTATACTGATCCGCCTGGGTAAGACAGACAGTGGGAGGGCGCGGGAGCGGGAAAGCCGGAGAAATTACTCTAACTCGGATGCCTGCAGATCTCGAAGGAAGCTTGCGGATTGCCGGCGCTCGTATGTAGGTTAAAGCGCGCCTTCCTATTGCTCAAAGGGGCCGAGATTTCTCCACGTTGCATCCTGCATTTTGTATACACCCGGAACCGCCTCCCTCGCTCGCTCGCTTACCGGCAATTCCGATTCTTTTTACTTTCTGTCGCGCGTCCGCACTAACAGCAACACGGACATTCTCCATCCTCGTAAAAGCTATGCACTCATGGGATATCATACAGGATATCGTTAGTATACTCCTTTTGGATAAGTAAGGCGGATGGATTTTAAGGTATACTTAATAAGCCAACGAGAACGCGTGTTTCTCAAAGTCCTAGTCACCCAATGCATGCACCTAGCTTGGAATAATTATAATTATTTAGTGATCTTCTTCAGAGCTTTTGAAATTACTTAATTATCTTGGTTTTAGGACAAAAACGCTGGAAAATATTAAAATCGGGCAACTTGAAAAGATGTCGAAAGATCGAAAAAATTGGAAGGGTTCGAGAAAAGATTAATCGCCCCGAACATTGTATCGAAAGGTAAGAATCCATTATCCACGAACCCTTAATGGGGCACCGGTTAGCGTCACATCATTCGTGACAAAGTGTAATTGCCTTTCATCCGGCGCAGAATCATGTTCCAGCGAGGAGTTATTAGCAAAGAAGGCTAGCCGTGACATTTGCATAATAACGCGTTACATCGAACTGGCTTTCGATCAGGCCAGCCAGGCCAGATTAATACCGGATGCGTGACATGAAACAGTAATCCCGAAGCAACGGCGCGCACAAGCTCAATAAATCGCGCGCGCGAGAGACAGGGAGAGAGAGCGAGAGAGAGAGAGAGAGAGAGAGAGCAGCTCTCATTTGGCGGGAGTCGCGAGGAAGAGGCGGCCTAAAAACGCCAAGTGACTAATAGCCACGCTTGGATAATGAAGCCGAAATCGCGGCAGTCGCCGGGTAATATGACCGGAGTAGCGGCGGAGAGCGGCGAAACGTAGCCACAGCTGACAACAATGTCGAACAAAAGCAAAGGCAAGCGAGTCGTCGCCCAAGACTGTGCTCTGCACTGGGAATCCTCGGGGCTGCGGAGAGAGTGGGCTCGGGCGGGCCGGGCACGGGGCCTGAAAATCGCGGCGTGTCTCCGCAGAGCTTTATTCCTTGGGCATTATTCGCGCTGTAGGACGGCGCCGTGGCAGCGGCGCTACGCTGTAGCGAGCAGCCACAGCACAGCACACAGTGTGTACATGTTGCGCTCCCGTGAAGCGCGCGCCTTCAACCCCCGTCGCTGGCGAACGGCAGAGGCTAGGGCTAGAGCGAAAGAAAAAGAGCGTTTGTGTGCAAGCCACGCGCTCGCTCTGCTACGGTTAGTTCGTTTAATTTAGAAAAATCCGAGAAGAACGCCATTAACGCAGCGATCTGTACACCGTCGCCCGGTGTGTTCGCCCATTGTAGTGCAGGTGGATGTATGTGGGTGGCGGGGGGCGGGGGAGAAGGCTGTGTGGGTGAGGAGCGTGCCGCGTTCTCTACGAAGCGTTGGTGTACGCCGGGCTCTGCTGGCACAGGGAGGCAGCGGCAGCGTGCTGTTGCTGTTGCTGCTGCTGCCGTACTGGTCGCTTTCAGATTTAACCAAGGCCGTCCTTGTTCCAGGGAAGTGGAGCCAGCCCGCCGGAGACCAGTAGAGCGCAGTAAAGCGCGCCACCAGCATTTCGGCTGGCTCGGGCAAACCACTCGAGTGTGACATGAATTTTTTTTCTCTCCCCTTCACCCTCGCTCCTCGCGAGGACCGCGAGAGCGAAAGAACCAACGGGCACGACTCTCTCCCTCTCTCTCTCTCTCGCTCTCTCGGTGCAGTTCCACCCGAAAAGAGTATCGCCCGGTCGCCCGCCGCTTTTTTTCCCTCGTCGAAACTTCTCACTCCTTGTTCCCGTGTACCGAGCCCCGGCCACGGGGGTGCACGGGGCCACGCCGCGAAAAGTGAGGAAATTAATTTCGACGGCCGGCTCCTATTTTCCGCGAGCGCCACCCCCCGCGGCCGGGGGGCGAATCGGCCGGAGGTCGCATTGCCAGCCGGTCGTTTTCTGATTTCCCGCACGAAAGTACTACTGGTCCAAGGCTCTGTGACCGCTTATGCCTTATTGGCCCGTGCACAGGCTCGCCTCTCTCGCTCCCGCTCGGGCCCTCGCTCGGGCTTTTGGCAGTCGCCAGACGCCGATTGTTTTTTCGCTCGGCTCGCCTTTCTACCCTGTTGCTCCTTCGGACCGCAACAATGTGCCGGTCTGGGGACGGATGTTGAGCACCCTTTGCCCTCGACGGCTCGACCCCTCCCGTCCCTTGTTCGCCGCGTGCTCCGCCGTTATTCAGCGCATTTCCACTCCCCGATCGTTCTGTCGACGAGAGTATTGCCGTCCGAGGATCCAAAGTCGAGGCAAACTTTCGCGCAACACAGACCGCGACACTCTTGCGCAATTCACCATTTCATCAGCCGAATCTTACAGGCCTGGCATATCCTCGGTCGTCAACGAAACATCATCGCGGTATGTAGTTCCTTTGTGCTGGCAGTGAGATCTGCGGGAAGGAAACTGACAAATGCGATGATGCGCTTCCGAAAGAGCACGAAGAATAATCGAGGAGAAGTAGAAGGGTGAATCGACAGTGTCCGCTGGTCTTGATCGATCGAGCCGGATGTGGACCACGGTCTCTGTCACGCATCAGTAATTTACATCTCTCAAGCCTCACTGTCCGTATCAAGGAAATCCTGGCAAAGCCACGTGTTCGGCCTCCCGTCGTTCTTACGCCATGAGAACCTCCCCACTCAGACTCCTATCCCGGAAGAGGATTGTTAGGATTTTTCATATAATTTGTCGCTTTACCGTACTCCACATTGTTGCCCCCGGCATACCGCGTCCTTTATGACCCGTCCAATGTGCTCTGTGCATCTTGTTAAACCTTCTTGCCCGATTAATGGTAATCAATGCAAGAACTCGGGAATCGTTGCACGTTATCGAGCTTGAAATAAGCGACGCTGCTGCGCAATGAAGTTGTAACAGTGTGCACCAACCTGTATACCCACATACTGAGTACTTGGTTCCCATACATTGAGTACCTGCCGACTGCAGTTTCTTTCGCCAGATGATTGACGTGTTTCCACACAAGAGTAACATTTTTCAAATAAAAGTCAGGCTTGCTCAATCCTTAAAGTTTTAATCTAAAGGAAACAATGCCGGCAAATACTCTCAGCGTGTAACCGGAGAAACTGTATTCCACTACGATAAGAGGACTGATTGACGCGGTGTGGCTCGAGCGCGTATGAAAATCAGAAGGCGCGAGCAAACGAGGCCTCCCTCCGCGTCCGTGAAATCGAAGTCGACGTGGAGGTCGAGAAGGTTAATGGCGTACGCATACGTTAAGTGTGTAATGGTTAGCACGTAATCTCCCTCTCTCTCTCTCTCTCTCTCTCTGCTTCTCTCTCTCTCTCTCTCTCGTTCCATCGCAGGCGAAGGGGCTGAAATTACACGCGAGGCGTCGGGTCAGGCACGCGAAGAAACGAGCGGCCTCGCCTGCGTTTGCCCCTCGCACTCGCCTCCTCCTTCCCACTGTATCGCTTCTCCACACGTACGGTAAACCGGGGGAAAAATCCAGGCCGCTCTTTTATTATTGCGGCCTGATAGTGTGATAACACAGCTCGATGGATCCCTATCGGCCACCGGCACAATGAGGGATTATTGGCGCGCGCGCGCGCGCGCCAGTCGAGTACGAGACGAGCATTTTCTCAGATTGCATCTCGAGCATTACGTGGGATGTGCGTGTGGTGGACAGGTAAGTCCTCGTTACACGCTCGGCGAGCGTTATCTAAGAGATAGCGTGTCGCACCCATAAACAGAGAGAGGCAAGACTCGCTGAAATCGAATCTACACCATATGCGATACCGATCGATCTCGCCTTAACAACCCGCCTGCTCCTGAAGGCCAAGTAAATGGCTAGATAGTACGTTCTCGGTGAAAATTTGTCTTTCGTGCTTGTGTAATTATTCATGGGATTGCATGGACTTAATTGTTTTTTTTTTCTTAATTCTCAGCGTAATAATGGGAGAGTTAAAAATAACTTTTCGATTAGGATTTAATGGAGGAACTTGTCGAATGGTTGTGCACGAAATGAAGTTCGCAGGCTTTAAAGAGCGAGCTTCGCCCGAAAGCTTTTACGTTACCTCGGAAACTCGCGTTTCGCTTCACGTGATCGACTTTAGCCCACCCACCAGCGCCCTCGACGGTCCTTATACACCGTCCATATAGTCATATCAACGACGAAATCAAGACAAAATTATAGCACGAACGCGCCAGCTCGCATTCTCCGCTCGACACTTACGCAATGCTCACGTGTACCGTCCCATAAGTGCTCGTAACACGCCTATTGTGTGCGGCGGATGGTGTTGCAGCGCCAGAAAAGGTAGCTAATGGTACAAGACCAACCCGCACGTGATGCTCTGCACTCTCACGGAACAGCCCTCGCCTTCTCCGCGGAAAACCGCCCCCGACTTCCTTCCCCGACATCCCCCTCTTCAATCTCCGTCCACGGATTGTCCTCATAGGTGTGAACCGACGCACGAATCGGACCCACGTGCCGAGCACGCAAACATGCCGCAAAGAAATTGACCTTTCAAACATGAAAACTACTCAGAAGGAGTATACTCCGATTTTTACGTAACTCAAATCTATTCGTCTCCAGTCTCAAATTATTTCCAACGACAGACCGTCCTTACAGGAATCGAAACATTTTCCATTGCTTTCCTATGACTCTTGCTCACGCATATACGTGCGTGTACCAATCGTTAGCTGAGCCGGTATGAGTTCGACGAGCTCAAGGAGCGAAATGGGTGAATCGAGGGGCGAAGGGGAGGGGGCGGCTGGGGGGGTTGGGGGTTGGGGGGTGGAAGAGTGCCAGTAGATGAGGACGGTGGCACGGCCGAAAGTGAGAAAGAAAACAGGCGCTGGGAGAAGTGAGAGAAACAGAAATACAGCATGCGATGAGGGGCGGGGGTGGTGAGGAAGAGGTGGCTGGGAGGAAGGGGGTGGGGCCGCAAGGGGTGTAGGAGGTCGAGAGTGAGACCGAGAGAGAGAGAAAGAGAGCAAGACTGCTTGGCATGAGAAGCGTTCATCAGCCCCGAGGTTTTAAATACGAGGCGAGGAAGGGAACTAAGGAAGGAACCACCCCGTCTCTTCTACCCTACCAGTGACGGATTGATTAAAAATCTAAGGGGCGAAAATAACATCGGGCGCCTCTCCCGCCGTCGTTTCCACGCCGAGCGCGACACCCTCTGTTTCCTTCCAGCCCACCCCCTCACGCCACGGATATACACACATTCTCCAGCACACGTAGCCAGTGAATTATTTTGGGACCCCGACGTACATACATATTGCCATGCACTCGCTACGATGCGCATTCCCTGCTACACCTGATTGCCGAAGTCTCTGCATTTCAACCTGTTTGTCGTGGAGCGACGAAACTTTTCCCGTACGAAGAGAGAAACTGGTGGCAGGAATTCCCTGTGGACATCCGAAAGCCGCTTGCGTGTCGCGTTAAATAGCCCGACACCCAGGCGACCGAGTAAATAATCCAATGGGAATGATCCCTCGTTAATCGAAATGAAAACTTCTCTGGCCGGTTTACGCTCGGCCGTCCGGGCTCGGTAAAGCGCGATATCCTCCGGCTTTTCCCGAGAAAATCACCGCGCGGTACCGCGATCCTCCGCGTACCAGCAGCATTGCGGTCTTGCTGCGAAATAATTATGCCGTACTAGGAAGCGGCCGCGTCTACGGGTGGATGAGCCACGGTGACATCCGGCTCGGCCGTCCCTCGATGTGTAGTCCTCTTCTGGTGGGGTCGCGCTCGGTAGCGCGAGCGAGATGTCGAGGGATGGAAGAAAGAGCCCCAAGGAGATAAGATTCGGCGGCCCTGCCTCTGCCCAGGCAGAGAGTCGGTCGCCTTACGCACGATCCCAGCTCGCCGCCCTCTCTTTCTCTCTCCCTCTCTCTCGTGCGCGCGCGCGTGCTCCGTCGCTCTCTCCCTCTTCTGTGTGTAGTTTTAAATAGTCCGCGCGCGCGGCGTGCAAAGCTTTCGCGGGCGAGCGGGCAGGGTGAGGCGCGGTGTCGGTGGTGGTAGTTTAAGGGGGTGGCCAAGGTAGTACGGGAGAGAGCGTGGGCGCTCTCGCTCTCTCGGGGTGGTCTTGATGTGGGTAAGTTGGATGAGGTGGGCGAAGACTAGCGGAGGAACGAAGGAAGAGCGCGGAGGCCGGCAGTGAGTGAGAGCGCGCGCGCGCGCGCGCGCTCGCGTTCCCGCGCGGCTCGAGGGAAACGAGAGAAAAAGGGCGAAAGAGATAGATAGAAGCCGGAGAGTAGACGACGAGGGCCGCCGGAGATAAGACGCAAACGAACCCCCTTTCGCGTGTCTCGATCGATAGCTCCACGCGGAAAATTCGAAAGTAAGATGCAATTAAACAGCGAGCGAGGGTAAGCAAGAAAAGGGGTGAGTTTTCCAGCCCCGTGATGTCCCCTCCGGCCCCCGCGGCCCACCTACCTATCCCCCGCTCGGGTACTGCCTCTTTCTGGCAGCCCTCCGACTCCTGCCACCCCCCGCAGAGACCCTCCCCCCCCCCTCCAATCCACCACCTATCCTGTCG
Organism: Crossocerus cetratus; assembly: GCA_963675795.1. Lineage (NCBI taxonomy): Eukaryota > Metazoa > Arthropoda > Insecta > Hymenoptera > Crabronidae > Crossocerus > Crossocerus cetratus. The sequence continues at coordinate 9,895,319 of OY776670.1, forward strand.
AGCCTTCCACCCTCCGCACCTTTCTTCCATCGCGACTCTCTGTCTTACTTCGAGAGACGAACCTTCCTCCATCCTCTCCCGCTGCACTCTTCTATCTTCCCGGTGCTCCCTCGTTCTCTCACTCCACCTCTGGCGGTTGCTTCTCGAGCGTGCACGTTCCGGCCGGCGTCGTCGGCCCGAAGGGAAGCAACCCTTTTTCTCAACCCCCTCTAGTATTTATATTGAGCGTCTTAAAGCATCTCTCCCTGGCCTCCCCGTCCCTCTCCCGCCTCCCTTGCCGCCGTTCTCCACCGGCCGCCTCCCTCTCGCGCGGCCCTCTCCTTCTTCAGTTCTTCTTCGTCCTCGGCATCCTCCTAGTCGCACACGCCTTCTCGTTGTCGTTGTCGTCTTCTTCTACCACATCCTTTTCCTCCTCGCCCACCCGCTCTCCTCCACCTCCACCTCCACTTGTGCTCCTGCCATCCCCGTGACGTCACTTTAAATACTCTTTTCGAGGAGGTGGGCTGCCGGCTGGTGGGTATAAGGGAATTGGTAGTCCCCGCCACCCCCCCCAACCGGGGACGCCCATCCTTCTCTCTCTCTCTCTCTCCCGCTCGTTTCACCAGTGTTTCGCGCGGATCCTTTGCCACGGATTTTACCCTCCCCCATCCACCCGCCGTTAACGTGTGTGTCTGTCTTCCCTCGGAATCCTTCGCGTCTCGCGGCTTGACTTTCGTTACTCCTTCCCCATTGCCCGGGATGCTGCGCCGCGCGATCAGAGCGCGCGGCCACCTCGGGATGGACCATCCTCGTGTTGCCTCTGCCGGGGAAATTAGTAAACGTTCTTAAGCCTGGATATCTCCGAGGCAGCCGGTGCCTCGACCCTCTTCAACCAGCCGCTTTTTACATCGACCGACTTATATTGTCACCGACGCATCGCCATGCGTTCGCAGCTTAGTTTTTCCAGTCGAGGGATTTTCCAGCTTCGGTGGTAATTAATAGAATTCTTGGAGGTTGACTTTTTCGCGGACGAAGGCCAGTGGCACGAGGTCGGGAAAATTCTTGGTTTTCTAGTTATAAGTTCCGCAGGCTCTCTGCTATGCTTATGAAGGAGGCATAAAGAAAATATCCTTATCAGGGAAGCCAGGCTACTGTAATGTGGAGCGCACGCGGCTCGCTGCAGTTCCATTAGAAGCGGATGTCTCTGATTCTCCATGGCGAAGTTCAGGGCACACAGTTGCTTCATTTAAATACTTGACTCTGCGCTATCTTGATTTTGGCCGGCTGCAGTCTGTTGCAGAAAAAGACTCCACCTTTTTCTCGAGGAGGGGAAATGTAAGCGCACGCTTTCGCGAAATGAATTAATCGTCAAACGGAAAGTTTCATGGTTTAAGTAGTACAGAATGACATTTTTTAAAATGGAATGCAATTGCTGGAACTTACACTGTAACTTAAGGGAAGTGGTCGCCAAGTTCGAACAATAGGTACAGTGCAAGTGTTCGATGGCAAAAGTTTGATCTATAAAGATGGAGCCGTCACTTTTTCATTTTGCCCCAGCACTCGTAAAACCTCTCACGTACCTAAGTCCGTAAATGTCCCTCGCCAGAGTGTTACGAAAGTTTCCCGATGCCATCGATACACAGTGGTACTGTAGTCGTTCGAGCCCGGCAGTTCGCAATATTTGCTCCACTTTGGAGCGTGTAACAATCGATGCCTGTTACCTTGGACCTATGTCGATTCCCAGCTAGGAAAGTACAGTCGAATGGAGTCTTGGTCTAAAGGATATTGGTCCTCGATAATCTGGTCAATGGCTCGCGGGATATCGCAGGCCCCCAGATATGCTTGGAATAATCATTCCAAACCACACGCGATAAGTTGCAATTTGAAACACAACTTTCGATAGCTAATCTTATCGAGACTGCAAACTGTTGCAATGTCCAGGGGATTTTTGAGTGTTCCACAGGTGTTCGTGTCCAGTAGATTTGGCCACGTGAATGAGGGGGAAGCAGGCGGAAGAAAGTCCGAGTAAGAAAGTAGAAGAGAGACGGGACGAGTATTGGACAGGTTCTCCGTGATCCGTGAAAGTGAAGCGTTTACCGAGACAGAAGCAGAGAGAAGGAAGAAGCCAGGTAGGCAGTCAGTCCGCGGAGGATGCGAATCCGAGACAAATATGATCAACGCGGGAATGGTGGCGCACTCGAAGTTTATGATATCCAGCAGGTTGTACTTCCTGCTTTTGTCTTGTGCGTGAAATCGAGGGAGGAGGCAATATTCCGCACGGCACTGCCGGTTTCCTCAAACAGTTTATCTCTGGAGCCAACGGATCATCGGTCTACCTTTTCACGCGTATGCACGCTTAAAATGACGGCGAATGCCTTCCCGCTAGCAGCCAGGGCCCGGTATGCGTAAACGCCGCTACCTCGGTTACTTGGTACTCTTGATTTATTCATTCAACATGCATAATCGTTCACCCATAAACCGAACCAGGATACCGACGCTCCACTGCCTACGTATGCATACATGGACCGTTCGGATACTCATCCTTCGACAAATTCTCCTTTTCCCAATCCATATTCCGATGAAATTCTCATCCGGACGATTTACCATTTTTATGAGCGATTATGCCAAATCGCTCAGGATAATTCAATTGGCATGGAATCACTATGACTATTTAGTAAATTATGATTTCAGAATTTTGGAAAATATGGCCTGTACAACACAATTACAACTTGTATCTCCAACTGGTGGGTTGAAGTGTCGCGAATGGAGTGGCATGGGAGTGACAGATGGAGGGTAGACGGTTGGAAGGAAGGAGAGGCCGAAACGAAGCAAGCAGCGCGGGCCGATCGTGGCGTTTGGACCGCTCCCACATTAATCATCTTTCGCAGTTTCGTGGTAGAAAGGATCGGATCGCCGAGCAAATCGCTCGATTGGGGGTCAGTCGGTGTTGCGCAACAAGTCAACGTCGGACCCGCCGCGCGCTCCACTGTGAGACGCGCGCCGCGGCGGCGTGGCGCGGCGTGGCGCGGCCTGGCGACGGGACCCGTGTGCCCGTGGTACCCGCTCTCGAGGAATACACCTCGAACCCACCTACTATATAACTGGTCTTGTTGACTTAACGGATCAATTTGATGCAAATCACTCGTTTGCGATATACACGGGGTTACGGTGTGCCCCGGCGCGCCGTCGCTCTCTGTGTGTCCTACCTAATGCCACGTAGGTAACCGGGCCGGCTCTACTCGTGTCTCGTCATCCTCGCTCCTCGTTCTCTCCTCGCGTTCAGAGCCCCACACCACGCGCCAGATACTCTTAACTCGACGGCGGCTCCTGTCGTCGTGGTAGGCGCATTTGGAAATTAGCGAGTGGGCCAATTATCGTCGGCGGGGCGGGCGATTGCGCGAACAAGACTCCGGGGGTCGCCGGGTGACTGTGGGAATCCTCGTGACGCGTCCACGAGATCGTTTACCGGAGTTACGTGTATGCGCGGCCGATCATCATCCTGGCTTTCTGCCCTCTTTACGGTAACCGACCCCTCTTTAACCTGCGCCCGTTTGGCTACTCCGCTTGCGCCACTGATGCGCCTACTTTATTCGGACGTATTATGCCAACTATACTGCTCTATCGATTCCATTGAAAACTCATCGGCTCTCGAGTTGCGTCCAACGATCCTCGCTACTGGTCTGGCTCTGTTAAGTAATTCAGGTTCCCGTCTAAGCGTTCGGTGACAGAGGGGGTTAATCGGCGACGGGCACCTAACGCGCCGCTTATGAGCGCTATTCTAACTGGAAGCTCCGTGCCGATCTGCTCATGACGATCTTTGATCTTTCATGCTTATACTCTAATTTACCTCCTTCCGTACAGTTTAATCAACCATCGATGAAGGTAGGAATCAAGAAGTTGGCTATTAGAATTCCTTCAGGCTCGAGTTACACAACAGACTCTTTTAAAAAAGCCAGGCCTACTCCATAGATGACTGTCTTTTCCGCGGAAGCTTGCTATTTATTAGACTCTTGGGTTAGGGGGCGCGAAACGATTGCTCGAATCATTGATGAACTTCCGCGTTATCTTGCACAACCGCTCGTACCTCACGATATATTTTCACTAAACCGTCGATTTACTCATACTCACACACTTATTCCATCTCCACCCTTATGGTCCCGCGTAATCAACTCACCAAAGGGAGAGTCCGAGGGGATGGGAATGTGTGCTGGGAGCGGAGTCCGAGAAAAAGAGGTGTGCGAAGCGGTCGAAAAGTTAGCTGGGCGAGTGATGCGAATCAGTGGTAGGGGAAGGGGAAAAAGAGACGGAGGAGTTGGGACGAGTCACAGAGGGAGAGTGCGGTGTTGATCTGGAGTGGCCGTGGCGCGGAACAGCGTTCGATGGAGCGGAACTACCAGTCACCTGCTCGCTTCCGGCACGCTGCTGCGGTTCTTCTCTCCCTCTCCGCCTCGTCTCGATGTTACTGCTTCGTAATCGCGTGCGAGCGCTCTCTCTCGAGAGAGAAAGAGAGAAAGAGAGAGAGGAGAGGGGAGAAGGCTCGGACTCCCGGCCACGGGTCCAGCGACTATTTCCGCTATTTCCGCTGGCTGCCCCGCTGCTTTCTTAATCTGGCCCGATCCACCGCCGGTAGGAACGGACGTGCGATCGAGCCCGATCGCACACATCTCGGCCGGCCACCCAGCGGCCGCATGCATGTAACTATGCCCCGGCGGAATTCGCTTCCTCGTTCCTCGCAATTGTCTACCATATGCCTAGCATCCCTCCGCGCGCACGGTGCGCCGGCGATCAAGCGTGCTTCGGCTTCTTATTGGAATTTTATGGCACTCCATTGTCCGAGCGACCCACCCATCCTACAGTCCGGGGTGGTCTCGCATGAGCAGCTGGACTTTCGGAGAAGAAGATTCCGCGGGCCCCGCTTCTTCCTATCAAAATTGGGGATATGTCGGACTCGCGGCTATGTCGTGAATCACGCGAGAATGATTTCAGTTCGCCGAGCAGGGACAAGTGTACGAATCAATCTTTTCAGCCGCAAATGTGATCGAACAGTGTCAAAGTAGTTGAAGCGTTCGACGCCTGGGAACGTCGAGGATGACTAAGCGAGCTCTCCGAGTGGTTCGGATATCTGGACCGGGCAAGCAGATCGGAGCGATCGAGTGATGGTTCGCTCGCTTAGTCGGGCCACATTCACAGAGACAGGGACGGAGAGGAGGGACGCCGAGAGACTCGAACAAGACAACGGGAACCGGCCACGAAGATTTCGACTCTGAGCCACCGAGACACAGTCCGTTTATTGTATTCATCCTTTGCCGGCGTGTCGCTCGCGATGCTCCGCTGCGTTTGCCGCGCACTAATTAAATTAATTGGACCTTCCTATCAAGCGGGTTATCCTCGAATCAATATATCGCTCGGATAAGGACGGACTGATACAGCGTACAGAAACCCCAAAGAATTCCTTCCCTTCCACGGAGTTACAGATCTGCGTTCACTCTTTCATCAACTGTACGAAGATTTATTTTTATTCAGAGCCATATCCGCCGGATTTATATTCCTATAATGTGTTTATCCTCTGAATTCAGCGTTGGGTGTGTCGAGGTATGAAAAAGCTCGGACATAGATTGCAAGGGAAAAAGCTTTCTCTTATTAGCTGAGCCCTGTTTGAAAACGGTGTAAGCTCCTTTTACAGATTTCCGCTGTGTCCCCTATTTTCCTGTCAGATCTGATCCTGTTATTTCCCGGCAGTGTAGAACGTGAAAGCGCATTTACAGGTTCCCCGTGGCCCACCCGATGCCCATCAAGGAATTTTGTAATGCGAGAGTGTGGTAAGTAGTTTCTGCGCTTAATGATCTACTAGGCATTGGGTTGCTAGCTGGCTCGGTTACGTAACGCTGGGCTACATCCAACCAGGGAATTATCATCGGTGAATAAGAATCCGTGCTGTTTCGGCCGGTCTTCAATTAGCGGATTTAAATCGAGGATTTAGGGGGTTTAAGCTAAGAAATGATCTCGTTTAAAGTTTCGGCCGCGCCGACACTAATCTGTAGCCACGGCTTAACGAGTAACCTCCGACTCCCGTTCGCCCTCTGCCCGCGCACAGCTACTCTTCCCTCTCACGAGCCGAGACACCCATGTGGTATATTAATTGTGAGGAGCAGCTTCATCCGATATACTAGTTTGGAACTAAGTATTTCGAGTTGACTGCTGCCAACTTCACCGGGAGTCATTCATCGAGGGAGTCGCGCTTGAAAATATCTCGAGATGCGATTACTATCTGTTACCGTTCCCTCGTAATCGAGTAAGGCTCGACAATCGAATTAGTATTGTCAGAAAGGGGCGGCTGCATAAATAATGCCGCACACTCTCACGCGACACTCGTCCGAAAAGCACGCGGTGAATTTTGTTGGATCGACACGGTTATAACCGACTGGTAATCTGAATGGGACAATTAGCATTTCATGCGCACATCCGCCGCGGGCTCGATCCATCGTTAATGACAGTCGCGTCAGAAATGGGCCAGTAAGAGAATTCAATGAATCGCTGCAGCGCTGGCGGAATGAAATTACCGGCGTTCAAAAATAACATAGGATCTTGTGTCGGCGGGAAAGTGCCACGGGCAATAAATCCTTAACATAAAGTCGGCACTCCTATAGTGGAACTGTATGATTCTTTTTCCCAGCCAACAGGCGGATATACTTTCCGAGCAATTGAACAGCTTCCGCGATTCGCGCACCTGCACGCGCCGAGTCGGAGAGTGAAAACGTGGGGAAAAGGGGATACTCGCTCATTTCGCCGGCTCGAGGTGAAAAAGATGCGGTCGCTGCTCGCCGAGTACCAATCTAGAAATATTTTCCCGCATCATGCATGTGCGTCGGCTCTCTCTCGACTACGGCGGCCTTTGTTTCTAATGCATGTTTCAGCGGGCGGCCCTCATTGTGCCCGGAGTACAGGAGCGTGTAACGTATACGGCGTGTAGCCGTGCACAGAGAATGCGTGCGCTCGCATAGCAAGCATATATGCGGCTGGAATCGTATGCAGCCACCGGCGACGAGAGAAACTGCACATTTGCAGCGCGCGCGCCGTTTTCGCAGTCAATAGGATTCCCTGTCGAAACAGGGGAAAAGTTGACGCGACAAGCGCGCCGGCTCCAAGGGGCGACAAACTTCGCGCGGAAAAAAGATGGGGAAAAAAAGGCGACGAGAGACCCGGGGAACTACGAGTGCGAGAACACTTCGCGCCTGGAACGTACGACTCGATTATACGTGATTGCTTTGATCGAGGAGTACTGCTATCGGCTGGAGCCTTCCTCCGTCCACACGGGGAGTACTCGTCCTCGACTTCGCGTGCTAATGAAACAGTAAACAAAAGCACAGCCCAGCGCTAGCAGCGCCAACCAGCTAATTAAGCGTCATTATCGAGTGGCGCAATTCCGGCAATCCGAATCAAAACAATGCGCGAAAGCCGACGATCACAGTTCACCGGCTCACTCTCCAAAGTGTCCCCCCGACATTCGCGGAATTGCGGCCACTCGCAATTCCGACGTCGAATCGGACACCTCTTAATCGAATCAAAGGCGGATACATAATGTATGGAAGAAGTTCATGAATGATTTCTACAGGCTCATTCATCCCCGATATCCAATGAATTCGGCGACTTATGTATGAAAGTAATTGATTGAAAAGCCTTCGTTACGATTAATTTGCGATATTCCCGGAATATCCGACGGACCACTGGCAGACGCGCATCTAAACTCTAAAGAGCGTAAGTTCCATACTCCGCATTCCTAAATGAGAGAGACGAGCTCTTTACTCGAACGCGCATTGCGGCTGCCAAAAGGCTCGGTCGCGGTCGCAGCTGCTAAATAAGTAAATGTAAAGACGCTTTCAATTAAGAAGCGAGGCGCACGGAGTGCCGAGGTATCCAGAATGGCCGATACATTCGCGCGCCGTTCAAGCTGCGGCTTGCCAAGTGAGACTTAAAACAGAAAATCTCGTGAATGCCGGGAGTAGGCTGTTGTCAAAAGGCCATTCCTAAAGTGGCAGGAACTCTGTGGACGTCGCTCGTACACCAAGTATATCCGCGTGACGCACAGTGGAATTCTAGCTTATGCATGTAATTGGACTGGCAATGGCATTCTGGAGCGAAGGCTGCCAGATAGTAAGGCACACACTGGGGCGAAGGAAGGCGCGAGAAAAGCCTGGTGGCAGGCTACCGCGTTACTAATCCCGCGGGCTCTGAAATACACCCATTCATCGCGGTAGCACAGGTAGATATACGCGGGGGTGCCCTCCGTAGGATGGAGAGAAGAGCCAGAGTAGAAAGAGAGCCAGGGAGCGTCAGCAGCAGCAGAGTTGCCAGAAGCGGAGCGAGCGAGGGAGGAAGACAGGGCTAAGCAGATAGACCGAGGAAACCGAGCCGCAGGCACAGGAGAGAGCGCCGGGAAAAAAGGAGCCCACGAAATTCAACGACGGCAGTGGAAAAGCCAAACACGAGGGATGCCGTTGAATAGGAAAAACAGGCCTTTCCAGGGAGAAGGGAACGCGAGAGAGAGAGGAGAGTCGGCTAAATACACACGCGTCTAGAGGGAGAGAGATCTCTAGCATGTCAAAATCAAACTCTGGATTGGAATGAAGCAGTGGATGGCGATGCTAGAGAACTTGCAAGCTCGAAAGCGATCCCGCCACTCGGTATACGGGGACAGGATCCAAGAACCTCGACGAAGAACTCTTGCGCATAATAGCAGGGGGGCGATAGAGAACTAAATTGGAAGTAGAGTAGGTGACTCGTCTAGTCGCTCTATTACAAGGAGACGAACATACGTGAACGACTTGCGCACACGACCAACCATATTCCTTCTAATTCAGAAAGGAATCTCAGAAGTAAAAACCTTGTAATCGAGACATGGTGTTATAACGTTAACCACAGCGTGGACGGAGCGACATAGGTGGTGTCAGGAGTTCTCACCGGCGATCGCATGAATGAGTGAACGATCATCGTCCACGCGAACAAAAACTCCCGGTGGCTAGATAGGAAAGAGCGTTCTCCACCGAGGAATGTCTCGGGCGAAAAAAGCCGGAGCGATTCAAGGATCAGAAGAAGAAGGAGCGATGGAACGATCCTACACGTCGTTACCGTTTCATCGTCGGCGTGAATGAAATGGCAAGAATGCCGGCCGCCACGAAGCTCCCGGTGGCGGCCAAGTGCAGATCGATTTTCTCGGCCAGCAAGAAAATCTGTGGATCGAGCGTGAATCGTCCTTATGGGAAAAGAGGCGCGTGGATGCAGCGCCGCTCAAGGATCAAGGGGGAAGGCGGGAGAGGGACGAGCGAGCGAGGAGGCTGCCAAGGCGAAGGAACTCGAAACATGACACGAATCTGATTCGCGCACGTAACTGTAACCGGCTGCATTGCAGCCCGCAAATAATCAATCTTATAAAATTGTCTATCCGACAAACAAGGAGCGCCTGGGAAGAATACGACACCTGCGCGATTTCGCGTCCCGCATTACTTCGTCTCGCGAGCATCGACCGCGCCTGTGTTTCTTCCGACTTTGTTGCTGATAACAAAGTATTCTTAATTATTCCAATGTCCTCAAAGCCATTAATAAGCTCGCGGCGAGACAGGGGCATAATAAAAAAGGGCGAGAAATATATAAGCGAAAAAGGAAATATTGGCATGGCCAGTTTGTTTAAGTTGTCGGGCGGTTCTAACAAGGCCGCGTCAATGGATAGCAAAAATGGTTCACGTGACTCCAGTCACAAAGCAAGCGATTCTGGCTTCTTGTCGGGGGGCAAGAAGGCCGGTGTCCGCGCGCTCTTTAAGACGAGATAGACCTCGGCGAGTACGGGCGGGAGCTATTGGAAGTTGGTTTTTCGTGCGGCGTGCACGCTTTTTCAGGCGTGATCGGATCTCGGCTTGCTTCTCCCTCTCACTCTCACTCTCTGTCTGTGGGCAATGTGCCGCGGCTGCGGCGGCTGGAGGGAAGGAGCCGTGGCCGGGAGTTCCGTGCTTCCCACACTCGGCTCGCACGACCTCACATTATCGTCATTGGTAGTAGCTGGTCCAGCCGAGCTGGATGCGAGACTGATGCGTGTCCGAGAGATAGAGCGAGCGAACCAGGGCGAACGGATACGCGGGGGGTAAACAGGAGCGTGGCACACTGTATCGCGAGAATCGATTCCCTACCCTCGTCCTGGTCCTCGGGCTTCTTCTTCTTTTCTCCACGTTCATTCTCATCCTAGTATACAGTCTGCCTCTCTTTCTTTGTCTCTTAGTCACCATCCTCCGCTCTTCCTCATTTTCTTGGCTCGACTTCTTCTGGCAAAGCCCGAGCTGCGACAGTTTCTTCGCGCTCCTCAATGAATACCACTCGCTCGCCTTCTTCATCGAAACTTTTTCGCCCCGTTTGTTTTTTCCTTATGCGCCCGATGCTTTATGCGAATCTCTATCATGATTGCAAAGTTTCCCTTGGAGGCCGCCACCCCCAGCTACCGGCGGCGACCCATCCCCGCTAAGGCAAAGCGACGGCTTTATTATTAGGAAGCCGATGGACAAGGCGGATAATTAATTTCGCGCACTTCGCCCGGCCCGCTTGTCTTGAAACAGCAGTATCGATCTCGCTTTATTTCTCTTGTAAGAAGAATTATGCGAGCGCGGCCTGCTATACATGCTATCTCTGCAGCTCGGACTCTTTGTCCGGGAGTTGTTGGCGAATCAGCGGCAGTAATTAATGAAATGCATTCGAAAATTAGTGGAATTATGGAGCAGAACGGTGCAATTACTTTGGACTTGTCGGATTTAGTATCGAAAGGCTGCTCGCTCTGATTGGCTCGTCCTCCTTCGAGTAGTGACTGTCTGTCATTCCTCCCATATCCGCGCAAACTTTTCGCCTGATTGCGTGCTTTCGCGGACAATAGGATCGAAATGCTTTATCCGATACCATCTTTTGCCGATAATATTACCCTAATCGCAGAGTAATCGCACTTGCGGTCTCTCGTAGTCCCAGCCCGCTCCTACCTTGACGTATTTACTTAGTCCTCTGACCACAGCCAATCTTATATCATTCCCGCAACTTCTCCTATCGTCCGGCTGTGCCTGCCTTCACGTTTCATCGGCTCGCTCGGCGGAATCTTCGTGTGAATATCCTTTCAACCTTACCAGGAAGTTTCGGCTAGCGGAGCTCGGCAATGCTGAACGTGGCAGGACTTTAAATCTTCCGGGCTTTTAACCCTCGTAGTGTCGGGATCCCCGGTTTTCATAGCTTTTTGATCTTTGCGCTAGCCACTCGCCCCGGGCTCAATGTTTCTCCATTGATGGAGTATTTTGATGTAGCTACAATCAGTGAATCCTCAATCTTGCGGTCTTGCAATATGAAGAAGGGAATATTCCACAGTTTTTAAATAGTTAGAGGATCTGTTAACCTGCACTGATTACTTTAATCTTTTCTCTACCCGATCTGTCATTCCAGATTATGATAATAATGAGAAGAATTAAGAATACACGGCTAAACGAGCTAATAAGTGGTCGATCGCACTTCCGATATCCTTTGTAGTCAATCCGTCGCGGTTCTTTGAAGTCTCGCTTACCGCAGTAATTAACCATTATGTCCTCGTGATAAGAAACACCTTCGCGGCTCAAAGACGCTGAATAATTCGCTGGGAAATGAGTGAATCTCTAGAACCAATTTCCAAACTTCCTGCTAACTTTCAATCTTCTCTTTTATAGACGCAGGCATCACTCGCGTCCACGTAGGGGGGCGGATTGAAGATTTTAGTGAATTCGTGTAGGCCGTGGGTAAAAAGCTTTTGGAAAAAGAGATTTCTCGCGTGGATGACAGCACGATTCCCGTCCCGCATGGAAGTGGCCCGGTGGAAATACACATATCCACAGGTGTGAAATTAGCCGCTTTCGACTCGCTCCTCCTTTTTTTCCCGCCCGCGATTTCACAGTCTATGCGTGCTATCCCTTGCCTCTGGCCGTTCGCTCCCTCCTCGCCCCGCCGAGGGGTAAGCGGGAGAAGGTAGGTACGGGAACGAGGGCCTGAGAGAGAGAGAGGAGAGCACACGTATTCGTAACGGATAAAATCCACCGATGTCCGTTCGTGCTCGGTTCTCGCTCTCGGTCCGCCTTCGCTTGGCGCTTGTTCAGCCGTGAGCAGATGTGGAATAAAAAGCCATCCCCGGCCCCGTGATATGGATGCGCGCCCACCGCCAGCACCGGCCACTCCGCTTCTCGCTTTCTTTTTCTCCGAGGGCCTCGTCCTTTTTTCCCTCGCTCGCTCCCTGCTCTTTACCTTTCCCATGGAATCCGCCCACGAGCCGGTGGCCACTGTCCGCGCGGACCACATCATGTCAAATTGCGTGAAATATGCCCGGTAATTACATCCCCAGCAGCGCCTTGCCAACTCGGCCCCGCGGCCCCGCGCCCGGACCCGTCGATAAATAATTCGCCGACGCGAAGGATCGCGCCACTTTTCACTGGGCTAAATTAAGAGAGATTTCTGTCTAATTGGACGAGATCATTGACTCGAGAGTGGCTCACTCGACGGCCACGTAATCCATGGCGCAGTTATGCGTCGACGGAAACGCGGCCGTTCTGATATATCGGTGATGTAGCCTACTCAACATACTTGCGCTCCCTGTAATCTAATTAACCGGGCAAAGTTGGAAGTCCGCTTAAGTAGCGAAACGCGAGAGAGCCGCGAGAACAATCTATCTCTAGTAATTGCACTTTTTCTGCCCAACTTACTCGCCAGTTCCACCCGGCCGACACGAAACCTTACACAGGCCTGCGAGCCTCGACATTTTTTAATCAGTCGAATGACTTTTGTAGATTTTCTACCGGTAAACTTCTTCACGCTCGAGCGGCCCGGTTTCTCTTTGTCGATTGTTCCGTGCGAATGGTGCGCGGTACTAACAGACACGCCAAGTAACACATCAGGAGTGATTCCACGTAGAAAGCAGAGCACACTCGAGACGAGAAATATAATAAGGCGTAATATCGTCGGCTCCACCAATACCGCGCGTTGAATCAGGGGGGAATTTTCTCCGGGGCAAGTGACAAACGTCATAAATGGGATTTCTATTTCACTACTTGATTACACGCCTCGAGTTGTTTCCGCTTTCCGTTCGTTCTCGCTTGATTTTACCCGAGAAACTCTTTGCGACTCGGATCTAACCATTGGAAATCGAGGGAATATCTCCTCGGACGAGATAAAGCCGATTGTTTCTCTACACGCAAGAGCCCGTTTAAAAAGAAGAAGAAATAACTTACAAGTCGACATCTTACTTTCCCACAGGAGAATTCGCAATTTGACAGATGGACTATACGCGTAGTTGAGAAAGCATCCAATTACGATCGCTTCTCAGTGCAATGGTGGACTGAAATCAAATCAGAGATCTTCATTCTTGGCGCTAATAAGTTCGAGCTGAGTTAGTTATCGCGCGAACCGCTTGCCCGAGCGACTGCGGCCCATTCATACCTCTGACCACAGCGCGGAGCACGAAATCCGGAATTCCACGAGAGAAGAGGGGTCGCGAAACGACAGTTGGCCATGGTGTAGGACGCCGGGACAGAGTGTAAAGAGAGAATGAAAGCCGAGCAAGGGGGGGACAGGGCGAAGCGTACAGTTAAATTGTTATGACATAATTAGGGACGATCCAAGTGGCATTACTGGCAGTGACCGAGAGGAAGATAGAGGACGAGGGTCGCCGCGCAAGGGACCGAGACAGAAGGAACCGAGGACGCAACAGAGAAGCCCATAAGAAGAGATCGAGGGTTAAAGAAGGAGGCGAAGTGGTGGACCAGGGAGGGACTGAAACTGCCGGCGCAAACCATTCATTCTTCACTCGGCCGTGGTACACCATTTGACCAGTTCATTCAGGGATTTAAGACTTTTCCTAGAGCTCGCCCCGTCGCTTTGTTTCGCTCCTCCGCTTCTTTTTTCGTTTTTGGATCGACATTACTACTTCCCCCCGTCTATCCTTCCACCATAACTGCGCCCCCCTCGCCCCCCACGCTCGCGTCTTCCTCCCTCTTTCTTTTCCCGCCGCTTTTTCTCACCGTTTCCTCTAGATTCTCGGCAGAGTTGCGGTCCTCTTTGGTAGCCGGCGCACCGGCCTTTCTCTCCCTCTCATTGTCAGTGGGGTTTGCTCACGTTGTAGTTACGCTAGCCGACGTCACGTGAGCGCAATTTTCTGCGCGGCTGACGGCTCGTGCAGATCGCGGCCGGCTGCGGGAGAAGCAGAGAGAGAAAGAGAGAGAGAGAGAGAGGGAGAGAGAGAGCCGACGGATGAAGCGGCGAAGCTGGCTGCAGCCTCCCCGCATCGGGTTTTACAATCTCGCCGCGTCTTCTCGGAACGCGGACCCTCGGTCCTCCTCGGTGCTTTCCTTACCCGGGGGGTACCGGCGATCTCTCCCCTTTCGGATTGATTAACTTCTCCCGGATTAAGTGCAGTTTACGCCCACGGTGCTCTCCTCTGATCGGCGCCCTCTAATAAATCGCGCGGCCAAACACTCGCTCATCCGGGAATTCCTATCGTTTCCATTGGGCAACGCGGCTCGAGCGGGGATTCGCGACACGTCAGTACATTAAAGGATAAGAGAGATTGCACGCCACGATATGTCCACCGGAACGGGACACGTTGAAAGAGGTGACTTGCGGAACAATTGCTAAATCCCCGAGTGACTTGCGAGATGCCTGACCAGACATCGCAACACACACGCGTCATCGATTGCCAATTGACTCCCAACCATTCGTTTCTTAGTCGCTGGCCACTCTTTAATTAGCGATGGAGACTTGTCAGCGGTAAAGCTTAAAGAGTGGTATTGGTAGAGACATTTAGTTGTGCGGTAAAAATAGCTGTCTTATCGTATAGTTAAGTCGTTGGAGTATGTAGACAGGATTTAGTCTAAAATTGTTGAGATGCTTCTGTTGAAAAGTGGGAATTCGACACCAGTGAAATTCGGGTAAACCAGTCATCAGAAGGGATAATGGGTGTCGACATTATCGGTGTTTAACGATTTTCTTGCTGGTCATCGTCGGCTGGGGTTCAGCTCCTATCTGCTTGCCCCCACCGCGAAATTAAACACGCGTTCTCACACGGCTACGACGAATTAAGATTGGAGCGTGATAGTCCAGCGCTCTTGTGCCCCGTCATTGATTTCACGCCGGGATGCTGCCTGCTCATACGCGGCTACAACAGTCTCGTTTGACCCCAACTTAATCTCGACCGTGTTACATTGTGTCAAGCTCACTCGGCTAACTGGAGTGTGCCGGTCGAATTAAATCGCAGGAAATTCATTATTAGTATTAACAAAGCTGGATATTTAATATCGTCCTTTAATCACAGTAACACACATGCCCCGTTTGTTTAAACTTGGTGAGGGCTTCGAGCGGTGGCTCCAGGACCCTCGGCATTCCAGTTCCCTAACCACTCAAAGCTCGGCCATTCCATAAAACCGGGACTTGACGAGCTGCGAGAGTTGGCAGTTGAAAATCCAACATATCTCCGTACTTTTCCGCGCGGCGGGAGAAAAAAGCGCGAGTGCGCGAGAACACTTAATCACACATTCCCGTGATTCGCAAACTTCCACGCTAACGTCGAATTACGTTTCTCGCAGGATTACTCCTCGAGCACCCTTCAAGCCTTCCTGCCTTTTACCCCGGAGCGCATAGCGGAGGGACGAGAGTGCAGGGCAAAAATAAGCGATGCGTGCGAGCCAACTATTCAACAAAGAGTTAAAAACCCAACAGATGAGTTAATGCATTATTTAATAAGCCAAGAGTCCCAACGCAATTGTTGAAATCAACTTCTTGGGAATTAAAATGATTTTATAACCAAAAATTTTAGTTATTTTTTGGCTTTTTCATCCACTGACAGGATGAACCACAAGTCTCAAGACTCGACTTTCGCGAAGCTGATGTTCCTAAGCTCCCGCATCAGTCTAAGCCGTTGACAGCAAGAGCGAGGGAGAGAAGAAAGAAAAAGAGCGAGCGTGCGCGTGTAATCACATCGTACGACAAATCGAATCAGATCTCAGCGAGCGTGAGAGTGAACTTGGGCCGAGAGCGATGGAGAGGGATGAACTTGGAGGGTTGAAGCTGCCCGATGAACAGTGTGATAGTGGAGCAGAGCAGGGGCAGGGGCGGCTTCGAAGGCGGACGCGCTCGGAAGATGAGAGAGAAGGAGCGGGAACCTGGCCCTGATATTTATTGTTATATACTACTGGGTTAAGCTTGCCATGGAGTCTCGGCTTGAAAGAAACAGCAGCCTCTGAGAATCTACTCCAACCAGACATTATTAACCACGGGCTACCCATGAATATCATTTCAGACTAAACCAGTTTAAATTCTAAGCCTTAAATGAATAAAATGGATAGCATTTTTCCGACCAAGTCTCGTCAGAACTTTAAGCACCAGGATCCCATTACCTAAAGAATTACCGGAGTAAGGGGATCCTATTGTGCCACGCTTTCCAAAATACTTTGGCACATCCTCAAAAAACTATTTCCCCCAAGTTATCGCTCAGTTCCGGTGACACCTCAGCAAACGCCTATACAGGCTGATTCACTTGACTTGGAATCACAGTCATATGCATAGATTGCGATGAATAATTATAAATTACTCTCTATTATTATTATATCAATAGGTAGATCAATGGACCACAGATTTCTTCCAGGATTTTAGTTTCTAGTCTCAAACTGAAGAAATATCAAGCATTCGGTCGAGTTTCAAGCCAAGTGAACGATTCTGTAGTTGTAGTAGACTTACGAATCATTCCAGGTTGTCTACTGTCAAGCTCTAATTCAAGGGAACAATGTCTCTGGCCGTGAAAGCGTGGCTGTGCGTAAGAGGATGTTAGAACTTGCGAATCTCATGTCAGGCGCGGAGCGCGCACTTCCTAGATTGTAGACACGCGTCCACTTCTCGCTGGCTGTAGGAGAAATGATGGGAGATGGCAGGAGAGTGAGAGGGTTGGGCCCGAATACGTGCACAGAGTGAGCTTTGTCGGGGTCTTTATCGTTGTAATTCGTTTAAAAGGAACTACACGGGCGGCCCCGTGAATGCCCTCCTAAGTCATGCTACGCGAGCGAATGTGCTTACCTGTGCTCCCTATGTCTCTCCTTCTCCACTCCACTCCTTCGTCTCTCTCTCTCCCACTCGGTTTCTCTCTCGCCGAGAAGGTAAGATACCAAGTCACACACACGTGTGCAGATACGTACATGTAGGGACGAGAGAGAGAGCGAGAGAGAGAGAGAGAGAAAGGATAATTGTACGTCTCACGGGCGCTTCGTGACGCGCTTAAATATATTTTTCGAGCGGGATGATCGATGAAGCCCGATAAGCGTGTTCAATTAGCGTGGCGCCTTTGTACACGAGGGCGACCCACCGAATTTATTTATCACGATGATGCGCCGCCGGCACACCGCGGCCACTCCACTCTCGCACGAGCTCTCTCGATACGTGTACCAGGATTACGGCTGCAGACCAACAAGTACCCTTGCCTTCCATTAAGGAGAAACATACGCAGTTTAACTTAGTACTCGGCGGCTCTGGTGACAGTAGCGACTCGCCTGTTGAAAAAGCATCGGCCTCGGCAAAACGAGCTACAACTTAATTACGGGCACATGCTGCTTTGAGTCGATCGGAAACGATACTGGCGCACTTTGACGGTTTAATGAGATAGAAAAGTGTTGCTCGGAAAATGAATGTTCCAAAGGCAGATCAGCGCGCGATTGCGAGCAACTCGGAAAGTGTCGATGGAAAAACTCCGGCTCGCTCTGCCGCTGGTTTATCAATCACGCTTGCGAAGCGTGCGGGCAAACGGTCTAAATAAAAAATCTGCCTCGAGTTAACACGAGTCACCCTCTCTCGCTCCGGCTCTTCCTTTTGCTCACTCTCGCGGGATGGGCGGCTGGACAGATTTTTTGCCCGATGTTTCCTCTCCCAGTTGGATTTGACTTGTGCCAGAGAGGCGGCCCCGTCAAGTTCGAGCCGCGGCGCTACTCTGGCCCAAGTGACAAAGTCCCGATGCAACGGCGGAAAAAAAGCCAGCCGGCGAATTTGCCCGCGCGAATAAATATTCGATCACCGGACTGATTTATTCCGTTGCAAAATCCGGCCGCGGCGCAGTTCGAGCGAAAGGGCAACTAACTGACAACTACTGTTCCCGAAAGCACTCGAACGGATTCCGTGGAGCGGCGGCTGTAAAGCCTGTAATGCCGGGGCGGCGTGCACTCGGCTCTTTTTTTAAATGAATAAGTGAAAATAAGCGTAAACCGAAAGCGAACCTCATCGAGTTTGTAACTGCGCCGGTGAACGAGCTGGCTCGCGCCGATGATGCCAAACGGATGAGAGAGACTGGATGAAACCTTTTCTGATTCAGCGATTGGTGGCAATCATTGTTTCCCTAAAGTGCCGTCGAATGCTCCGGGATTCCGCTAGGCGACGAACTCCGAAATCGACTGTTCCGACTGACAAGTTCATCGACTCTCGGGAGAAGAGCTTTACAGACTGGAAGCTCCGATAGAAGGTTAAAAATGTCTGATAGAGTGGTCGGTGTAAGTTGAACTGGATTAATGAGTGTCTAATCGGCATCGACAGCAGGTGTGATTAGCCGGAGGCAACGAGTCGATGCGTAGACGCGCCTCGTATGCAGCCGATCGTGAAGCCGGACATGCTCTGGTAAGAGCTATAAGCGCGCGTAAGAACACCTCCATCATTTTCCATTCGATTCTTCCTCGTTTCATCGAGGCTCTCCTTCCTTGGCTCGTTCGGCCGATTGCCGATGTTCTTTTTTAGCGTTTAGGGTATACTATATTTAGTAACGGTAGGTAAAGGAGCGGGGAGGCTGTGGCAGTGAGGCGGCAGCTTGGCTGTCCCTGATGCGTTAAATTAAAGTTTAACTCCGAAGCGCGCTCGATCCCATGCTCCCCGCTACGATGCTTTACAGATGAAATTCGTGATTCCCTCTTCTTCCTCCATTTCGCGTGCACACGCTTTTCAAACCGCTCTCTGGCCCGCTCTCTTCCACTCTCTGCTCGCCTTCAGCCGTTTGATGGAGCGCGGCAGCGACGGCAGATGCGGGAAAGTATTTCCCATTTAACTGCCGTCCATTTTTCTTCAACCCCTTCGCCACGCGACCGCCCGGGAGAAAAGGGAGAATGACAGGGCTGCCTAAACCTGGCGTTTATTTTAATTATTACCCCGGATAAAGAGAGTTTCCGAATTATTGTTCCGCGATTCTACTTCTTCTGTCCTTGCCCTCCACCTCCTACTTCACCCGCAACAACCCTTCTCTCCTCCGACCCCTCTTTTCACTGCTCCGCTCTCAGCGGCGGGTTCGCGCCGATTGTTTATTTAAAGTGGATTTTCGTCGGGACACTTTTCAGCGGGCGATTCCGGTGCATTTTAAAACGGTCGAAACGAATTCGTAATTACGCCGCGCTTTTATGCTCGCTTTAATCGGGAAAACTCTTGGCGCAGTGTGGAGAGTCGGGTGCGTCTGAAGTCCGCGGTCTAGGGATTCTGCGACATCGACACCCAACGACGGCGCAGCGTGTGGATGAACGCACACTAATGGAATGGCAGCTATCAGAGGAACCGCATCGCCGATACGCCAATATCTGTGCCAGAAATCAGTTGGCGCACACCGAGGGAAACAAGGAGTAGGAGGCGAGGAGGAGGAGGAGGAGGAGTGACGGCGGGGTATCGGGCGGGAGCGGGCGTCACTTGCGCATTAATCCGGGACTTTGATCATAAAATTGAGATCCACGTAGGTAGCTGTTGGGCGCGCGCGAGCCTCTTCCGTATGCGGGGCTGGATGCTGCTGCGCCGCGAGATTCCACCCCAGTGTCCTCGCGCGAGCGAGCCCGAGTGAGTGTAGCGAGGAAGCGCCGCCGGGATATCCGACACATCTTACAACCCTTTCCTTACTTAAATCCAAATAAAGCTTGAGATTCTTGCATCTCCCCCCACCCGCCCGCCGCCGCCGAGCGGGGGAGAGGAACGCAGGGCAGGGGGCGGCGAAGAGAGTAGGCGGGGGTGTAAGGGGGGAGGGGGCAACGAGTTGCTGCTTCAAACGCAGCCGGCGTTCCTCGAAGCCCTCCGGATTCGAAGCAGCGGATTTCTGTCTCGCTCCTGTTCCCCCCGGTACTTTATAGCCCTTTTCTTCTTCTTCGCTCCCGGCTCCTTCGTCCCGCGCCTCGTCTTACACCCAACGCGCTTCTTCCACCTTTCCAGGATAGGATGGCGCTGTCCCTCTCGCGCTCTCCCCGTCTCTCGGCCTCTCTCTCTCTCTCTCTCTCTCTCTCCGTCTCTCTGGCGGGGTCTCACTCTCGCGGGAGGGCCGTCTTCGTTCATCGCAGCCGTCAGGACGTATACATCCGTCCTGGTCCTTCTCGGGAGGGCGCGCGGGGCTTCGTCCTTTCCCATCCCGCTCTCCTAGCTTTTATCCCTTCCCGCGCCCACCCTGCCGGGCGCTCACTCGCCGGTAACGAGAGGAGAAACACCCTCGCTACTTTTAATCGACCCGCGCTTTCTTCTGCTTATACATACCTAGCCGCCCGGCCGCCCCCTCCCCCTGCGCCCCCCGCGCTCGGAACCCCTGGCGGCTTCTCCTGCTCCGAGCACCGCACCGCCGCTCGCTCCTCTCTCTCGCCTCATCACCATCCCAACCCCCGGCGCGCGTATCTCCGTGTCCGCGCGCGCTCTTCTTACGTCTCATCTTTACCACCAACATCGTACATAAGTACCTAAGGGCGTTGTCTTTGCCGCTCGCTCGCTCCTAAGTATTTTGCGCTCTCGGATCCGAGCCTGCTCTCCTCCAGGTCCGAAATGCGAGCGCCCGGCTGGGCCTGCCTTCTTACGCTTCTCTCTCTCTCTCTGTCTATCTCTGTCTCTCTTTCTCGGGCTGCTGCGGCACAGCAGATAGTCGCGGGGTTCAGGATCTCTTGATGAAAAAGGCGGGGGATATACCCTGGCCGATGGCTCGGCAACGATTTTCGTGATTAAGCTTTCTACGCGCGGAAGACGTTCGGCTCGCTTAATGGCTCGCTGGTTTTCGGGGACCTTTATGTCGGAGTTAAGACCTCCGCCGAGGAAGATGCTGCGGTCGTGCTCTATTGTACCAGCGTCCCTGTCAAAGTGAAAGTCGAGCCGCCTTCCCTCCGATTTCTTAGTAGCAAACCGGGCCCGGGATTACTGAATATGGGAATTGATCTCATGGAACATATTCAGAAATGCATTGGCGGCTCGAGTGTCTCGTTAGAAAGCTCGCGTCGTCAAGCGGGACACACTCGCCAATCAATCGCGAGCGAGAGGAAGCTTCGCGTGCTCGGGAGTGGCGAGAAGAACGAACGAGGACAATGAAACGCTTTGTTGGGATCCTCGAGGAAGGATCGCGCGGTGTTTGTTGCAGTCGGGGGTTCCGCCAGAGTTGCCGGGTAGCCCGAGAAAATACTACAACGATTCCAATAGACAAAGAAGATTGAGTGCAGGTGCGGAACAGGGCGAAGCCGCGCGCGCACGTAAGGAATAGTTGCGCACGGTTTATGGCCGATTACCGGCTGGCTCGTAACGTCCCTTACGTGAAACCCACACACACACACACTCGTGTGCTCGCGGGCGCCTGGCTACATATGTAAGAAGACTGGAGGCGAGAGTTGGGCCAAGATCGGTGTATCGGTGAGCGGCTCGCTCGTATGTAGAATGTAGATAAGTGCTCGGGCCTTTCCTCCACACGGCTGACGGAGGCTGGGAGGATACGTGAGCGCGCGCGGCACATGGGGGCCGTACACACTTCAAATACACTGCAAGTCAGTCAGTTAACTCTCCTCGAGTCAGACCTTTCACTTCGTGGTCCAGAGAGCACGGTATGGTGCACGATGGTTCCCACAAGTGGGAGCTGGCCGATGCTGCGATGCTACAGTTTGTTTCTTGTTTCCCGTGGGGGCCGCGGGTGCGAGAGGGCCCGAGGAGAATCAGACAGGAATCCACGGACACCCAGCTGACCCATCCCATGGATCCCGATCTCCCGGATCGCACGACTTCCCGCTCGGCTTCGATTGCCACGACCATTTCTCGCGTTTCCTTAGCGCAATTGAGTTATCCTTCCGGATACGCTCCGAGAGAACTTGATTGACCTTCCAATTGACAGTGTTTCTGATGTTCCACGCCAAGTTGGCTCATCGCCGGCTCCTCCAGATTTTGATTGTCCCTTGGGCCGACTAGGTCAAGGAACGCCAAGATTTGACGGTAACTTGCCAAATTGACAGAGTACCCCAAGCGACCCGGACATTGCCCGCAGACAATACATCCATGGATACAATCATCGTTTTTAAATTAGATTAATTCACTCCCGTCGTAGGCTATTGCTTGAATTGGTCGGAAAACCTCGCAAAAGCCTATCGCTCTCCGCAAACTCTCCCAATCCGATCCCCGTGAAATGGAGTTTCGTCAGTTATGATCTTTGCGTAGCAGCCGGGCCGGATCAATTCGGCAACCAATGGTTATGTAAATCGGCCAGCCCGCAAATGTTACGATTTGCATAAGTATTCGCGTATGTTGGGCGATTCTGTTGCCTATTTGTCATGAAAGCGACGAGCGAGAAGGATGCCAAGTGACGGTACGATGTCTTTCGGCCTCGGCGTATGATCGCTCGACGACTGCGGCCTGAAACTTCGTGTCTTCATCCCGAGTGTGCTAGTTAGCCTGCGCTAAAGTTCACCACGCTTATGCACGATCGAACTAAGCGCGGTCAATTTCCTCCCAGCATACTTGACTTTTTCCATCATTCGCGCATTTCCACGACCCTGGTGTATCGTTTAGGGCGTCAGATAAAAAATGAATTGTATGATATTAATACCACGATAGTAGTAGAAATCTCACTGACACTTGCAGCGAGCGTGTTAAGGGTCGCAACTCGCCCTCCAGGAATCACACGTCTGGCTAATTAGTATACGGTAAGGCCCGAGCCTTATTAGCTCAACGCGCGCTTCAATGCGATAGCTACTAATTAATAAAACGTCCCACCCGTTCTCGCGATATTCACGCATAAGACCGCGTTGTCCTTCGAACTTCGCCGTGGCAGCTAATTTGCCGCGGCTGCGTATACGCGGACAATAAGACATTTCTAAGAAGGACGCTTCTATTGGCGGCAGGCTTCACGTGTAATTAGCTAATTCGCACAACGAGCGCCAGCCGGCGAGTAATTATTATACGTGTTGTCCATTGAGGCGGATACCTAATGAGCGCAAAAAATGAGAATAGGAATGTTAGAATGGCATGGGGGGGACGAGTGGGAATAGAAGAAGGGGTGATTTGCTGCAATGCGAGAGCATCTCGATGGATTGCATCTAGTTTCGCGAGACACCTTATGAATAAAGTATAATGAAAGCGTTTATTTCAAACGAATCAGCGGGCTACTCGGGAGGAATTTAATATTTCAATTGTCCCTCGTCGCTTCCGCCCACCTCTCTCTTTCTCTTTCTCTCTTTCTCTCTCTTTCTCTCACTTTCTCGGTGCAGCTGCGCTGGGAAATCGAGTGAATTCGCGGACGATGGCCTGGCAACAAAGGGTGAGTGTGCGGTAATACGTGTTTGTGTCAAAGCCGGATTATCGCCTTTGCGGTCGCATCGATGCACCGCGATAGGTAGTTACGCATAATGAATGGCTCGCCGCTGGATTAAGTATCAATTTCTTCCGCGGCCTCAAACGTCGAGTGCGCGGGAGCCAAAGCTATCGGCTACTGCCAATAATCGAGATAAATTAGTGATATCACTGCCTTTGCCCGCGACCACCACTTACATCTCTCTTTAGCTCTCCGCTTGCGAGAATCTCAGCTGGGATGCGATTGTCCTTTATGTAAAAGGATAATCACAGCTATCGGGATTTCGGGAGAATGGATTGTGTACTTCCGACAATTACTACGGACCGTCTCGGGCTTAGCATCTGTCATTAATGAAATCAGAACACTGTGAGACGTCCTCGCGTGTGCCGACATAAAAGTGGCCCAATTTTCGGATAGCAGAACTTCTCCCGTGTGGTTTCAGTATATAAACGTCTGCCGAGACAAAGTGGTCACAAAGTGGTCCGGAGGGGATCAAAAGTCGCAGAAGGCGATGATTACATCAGACCGGCAAAGAACAAACATCAACCGATACTTTGTACTTATACGAGTTTATGAGCAATCAGCCGTGCCGCGCAAATTGTTTGTTCCTCAAAGCCATTTAGCTCCATTCCGTGAAATTCTACTCGAATAATCACACGGCGCGCGACTGCCTACCAATTACGTTTTTGCGGGCCCAGGCACCGCGTACTCGCGTTGTTGTTGCTCGTTCCAAGGAAGCCCGGCTTTCGGTATGTGAACGTGTGCACGATATCGCTCGTGCTCCGATTCGTTGACCACGGTGATTATTACATGACTAAGCATCACGAGGGAAGCTCCGCTCGAACGCAGCCAGAGGATCAAAGCCTGCAAGAGCGTTTCCGGCTGCAAAGCCATCGCGGAAAAGTCGGTGCACAAAGGACTGCTTTCGAAAACCCGCCTTCCCGCGGAAGCCACAGCGGTGATGCCGGCATTCCTCGCTACTCTCTCTCCCTCTCGCCGGCCGAAAAGTGCCCGCCTACAGATCGATCAGCGAAACGCGTGCCGATACGAAAATACCTGTTGGCCAGAGAAAAGCGGGAGTCGCGCCGCGGAAAAGAGGGAAAAGCCGGGGGGAGGGCGCGCGCGCTGCGGCTGAGTCCTAAATCCGACAGAGAGGCAGAATGGACGTAGGGCGACATACAGGGAGAGCGCGGGCCGAAGGGGTTTCCAGCGGGAGGCTGGAGCGGCGGGCGGAATAAAGAGCGAGAGGAAGCGCGCGACGCGAGGTGGAAGAGCGGAGAGAGAGAATGCTGGGCAGAGCAGAGCAGAGCGCAAGCGAGACGAGGGTAAACGGGCCAAGCGAGGAGAGCGAGAGAGGGTCGGAGAAAAGAGGAGCCGTCGCGCGCATTGAAGTCTCCGCAGCGACAGGGTGCTCTCAGAGAGTAACACGAACGAACGTGCCCACCTACCAATCCACATGTCCCACATACGAGCCAGCAATCTCGCGGATGAACGAACCAAGTTCGATCGAGCGGGCTCGTTCCGCGTCGATGTCGGCGAAGGAAAGGCGAGAGACTCCCGGGAGAAGGAGATCCTCGGCGAGGAGCGGCGCGGCGGAGGAGACGAGTCAAGGTGGTACGAAGCGGAGCAGATCGGACCTTAGCCAAGCTCGGAGGTACCGAGCCATTGACCCGTGGAACGAGGGGGTAACCTGCGGCCGCGGCAAGAAGCGTGCAGGATATGTATAACACTACCACCAATCCGCCACCAGGGCCCCCTGTCCCTCCAATCTCCATATAAGGTGGATACATGTGTAATGTACGTGTACGCCGGCACCGATATTACCGTACAGATAGATCGAGAGCGATTAAGAAATCCGTGACGGGCATTGTGTTTGCTCGCTCTCATGACGCGCCGTCCACTCCCCCCCTCGGTCTGCCCGACTTCTGCGCCGCTCACGTGATCTTCGCACTCTCCGATCATCGAGAGCAGGACCTCGCAAAGGACCCAGCGACAGCCGCTCCAGCACACTTACGCTCGCCCGTCTCCCTTTGTACGCCTCCCGCGAGAAGAAACGCGTGACCGGGCATCCGTGAGACAGTCTATCTACCACTCTACCGGCTAGAAGAGAAACGTCCGCTTTGACTTCTAGGACAGCTAGAGCCCATTGCGTAAGGATCGCGACGAAAAGCATCGAGCAACAGCTTGCTCGGCTGTCATTCCGGCGGCCGAGAGCAGATAGAGAGATGAGAGAGATTAGAGAAATAGAGCGATCGCCCTTGACGTACGTGTGTTTTGGCTCTTTGTCGTGTGACGAGCCCGGGCCACACGAGAGCACCTCGACAATTGGGACTTTCTCTTTTCCTGGTGGCGATCGGCCCTAACAGGAACGGACGGTAAATGTGTCAACATCTCATTAATCGTGGTGGGCGCAGGGAGTTGCCGGGCAATTGGATGGGAAATGGTGATCGAGGCTGGGAGAAGAAGAGAAGGGGCAGGGGGTAACTGGCGGATTCGGTCGAGTCAGCGGCCGGCCTCGCCGAGATCGCGGAACGGCTAGATCGAGAGCGATTAAGAAGTCCGTGACGGCGCATTGTGTTTCCTCGCTGCTCTCACGAGCCGCAGCCGCGTGTGCTCTCCGCTATATCCTTCGGAGTGCACGTCCCTCTCTCGGCCCGAGCTACGAACCGATTCCCTCTCTCTGTCTCTCTCGCTCTATCCCTGTCTCTCTCTCTCTCTCTCTCTCGGCGTAAGCGCAGCGCAGAGCGAGCGCACGTGTGGCTTGCACGTGTGTGGAGAGGTGGATGGTGGCGGCGATGCTGCCGTGGTACCGATCTTCGTGGCCGCCCAGGGTCATGCCCTACCCTCTCGCGCTACACAATAATCTTCCTCGTCCACGTTCGTCGTGTGTGCTCTGGTATCTCGAGCGCCGACGACTCCACGGACGCCTTTCGTTCTCCGCGGCAACCCTCGGACTCTCTCTGAGTCTGTGTCTGTGTCTGCGTTCTGCGCTCCTCGCTTGCCCTCTCCAACGCCCTTTCTTAAAGGTCCCGTGATCGCTACACCATGACCATGTACTCGTCCCTCTATCGTCTTCCTTCCAGCGCGCATCCTCTTTATTCTTCTCTTCTCTTCGATCATCTCGGCCCCCGCTTTCCTCTCCACCTGCTCGAACCCGAGACATTCGCAGCGCGCATATGCACCACCGCGACTCTTTCCCACTCGATTTTATGCCCCGCTCGATCGAGCTCTGCCTTTAATCGACTTGGCTCGTACAGTCATGGCTACGTTCTCCAGTTCTCCAACCTGCGTATGGGATCTTCCGAGTGGAGGAGAGGATCTTTGCACGAGTGGCACTGGAGTAGGTTGCATGGTATTTAGTGGGGGGTGGGGGGTTGCCTCGAGTTCGATGCTCGCTTTCGACATTTACGTAATGGTGAATCCGGAATTCTCGCTGCGGGCAACCATACCTGCTTTACGATCGTGTGCCACGTTTCAATTTGTTAATGGGATTTATGGACGAACGCTTGGCGACCGAGAGCGATCCAACTTACGCGAGCACGTAGCGACCGCCATAAACCATCGTCATTAACATTTGAGTACGAGATCTGCTTCCATTATTTCTAGCTGGGAGCACTTTGTGCCCCGCCGCTGCCGCCCGCCACACGAATTATACCGTCGATGCAAGATCTACGATGGCGTTTCTTCGTTTCTTTGCAATTTGCGCGATCTGCCAGGCTCGACCCTCGTGAACCCACGATGAATTCTCGCTTCTATTAAAGCCACGTGGCACAATTGTATGTAGAAGAGAATCGGCGAGTTGGCCGTCCGATTCTCGCGAGTAATTCATGCATGAAAAACGCATCTCTTCATTTTCGAGCGAGCCGGCATTAATGGGAACCTTGGCGGGAGAGTGTCCGAGAATTTCCACGGTGGTGGAGTTGGAGTGATCTTATTTTTGAGGGAGTATTCTGCCCGGCATTTTCTGCCCGCTCCGTTCATCAGCGAGCGCTCTTTATCATCAGCTATCCTTAGCCACTCTTCCGTATTGTTATCTTCAATTTGCTGCGGGCACAATGGGCTAGTGAGCAACAATGCGTAAGTAGCGCGGATTATGCTCCGTTTGGAAAAGCATCCATGCAGATCAAGTAGTTCATTAGCAAAATAATCCTTATTGTAAATTGAACATTCAGCCGGACCCGGTGCATTCGCCCCGGCACAGAATTCCGAGCCGGCCCGCCGACCTTCCACCGTACCGGCCCACACTCCACTGTCCACGAGGTATCATCGACTTTAATTAGGAAAATAAACGACTAACATTTCGTAGACGAAAGCTCGTTTCGCCGGCGCAAGCTCGCCCTCTTCTACCGGGTAAATAGAACGACGGCTATTCCTAATTACAATGGCCGCTTCCGAGTCCGAGGATTTTAGCCAGTCATATACTCCGCGCGCTTTTGACACTACATAATTACAATTGACATTGGATAAAAATGCGCCCCAGTTCTCGGTCTGGCGATCGGCGCAACTGGCACATGGGAAGAAGACATTGGCCCGCATCCGTCGGATGGAGTGCGAGTCCTTGGAAGAGCAAGTACAAAGCAAGTAACACTGCCAAGTGAACAGTTGGAGTGTACATGCGGAGTGCACTCCCGCTCGAAAGTATTCATACAGAGGCTCGATACGTATTCCACCCCGATCCGATACTACTCGATACCGACCAGCATCCGCAGATCGAGAGGCCCCTTGAACCCATGCACAGGTCGCATGCACGCCCTGGCAAGGTCAGCCACCAGGGAGACAAAGTGTAGAGAGAGAGAGGGAGAGAAAGCGCGCGGTTTGGCGGCGCACAGAGAGAAGTGCGCACGAGGAAGAGAATACATATACATACATAGATATGTATAAGAGGGGAGAAGAGTCGGCGAAGAGAAGCGGCAAAAGGGGACAACACGCCGGGCGCCAGGCCAAGCTAAGAGACACACAGGTGGGCGTGGCGCCTTCCTTCCCTATGCGGTGCGGTGCCTGGCGCACGGCGGCTCTCCGACGCCGACGCCAGCCGCCGCGATATGAAATTATATACGCTGGCAAAACGGAGTGTATTCCGCGAACAGTCCGAAAGGAGGGAGGGAGAGTGGGCTGAGTGTGGCCGCTCGTTCCCTTTTTCCTCGCCTCCTCGCCGCCTTCCGCCGGATCGCGACGGCCACCCTCTGGCCAAGGTGGTACCGCGTACCGGACGTCGGCGGCGGCGTTGGCGCGCGGAGAGAGTGTGCCGCAGCGCTGCGCTGACGTATTCCGGTTGCACTCGCTCTCCCACCCTCTCCCGCGGCCGCTTCTTCTTCCATCTCTAGTCTGTCAAGCGTCGAAGCCGGCGAGGAGAGCGCAGGCCGAATAAATAAGAAAAGCCCCGGCCGCCGGTGCGCGCTTGTTCCGTCACGAGCTGCGGTCGCCGGGTACGGACGCCGCCGTCTCATCTTGCGGCGGCCAATCAGCCTCGTAATCACTGAGCTCTCTGAACGTTCGTTCCTGCCGGTGACTTTTGCCTCGACTATATACCTTCACCCCGCTGCGCTGCCTTAACGCGCCGGTGACGCTCTGCACCCCGACTCTTATACTCCAACCTCGCCCTCGCTCACTCTGACTCTCCAGCTCTCCGCCCCACCTCCGCCCCACCTCCGCCCCCCGCTCTGTTCTACCTGCCGCGTCTGCTCTCGCTCTCCCCTCGATATTCTTTCTTCCGCTCTTTTAGCCGTGGAGCCGCCGACCCTCTTCGCCCTGTTAGCCCTGGCGGACACTCGTCGAGCTTATCCACCGAGCAAGCCACTGAGCTCCGATCTCCTCCACTCGCGCCCCTCTGTCATCTTTTCTAGTCTTGTGGACCCGCGACCACCCCCCCCCCCCCCCCCGACCCTGCCTTGATTGCCGCGCGCGGCATTGTACATTGTACACCAGCTCATTTTAGATCCGACTACCACCTGCTCACGTGCTCTTGCGTACCGCTGCCCAGCTCCACCCTTCAGGCTAGAGTTTCGCTTCGCGACTAAAGAAAACCGACTGTGTACTACCCCTTGTGGTTTCAATCAGATATTGCTGCGTGGTTCGTAGAGGATCATTCATTTGGCTTGGAATAATTATCACTGTTTTGTGATTTTCTTTGGAAGGTTGGAACATATCGCTTCTATGACATAGTCGCTTGTGATCAACTAATTTCGTGAAGAATCTTAGTTTTAGGGCTAAATTTATCGAAAAGTGTCTAAATCGGGCGAGTTAAAAATATGTGGACCACGGACCCCTGGAAAAACTTTTGATTTTTCGAATTATACATCGCAATCTATACGTGGGTCTAGTGATCCTGAGTCAAATGAAGCAGCGCGTACTCTGCGAGGAATATTTACATACCATAAACCTTCATATTTCTCTGGAAATTACGCAATTACTGCGCTCATACGGAGCGCGAGAGATCTTGACTGGAGAAAGTGGAATACTCGAGGGTAGCTACTTTTTCCCTGTCGGATTACATCTTTCACTGGCTCCCTGGCTGGTGCGCGCTCGCGCGCGGCGTCACGTTAATTATTAAGAGCTTTTTAAGTTGCCGGCGTGTCGCCTGGCAGCGAAATATTTTCCTTTTTCCGCGCCGCTAATGAAGTCGGCTTTCCAGCTAGCGCGAAGAATAGGCGGGATCGTGTCTATTCGGACTTTGCGCCGCGCGGCTCTCGAGCCACGGAGGCGAAAGTCTGCGCTGTTTGGCGTGCTCGGTCAACGTGGGAAGAAAGTTCGTGAAGGCCTGGCTAGGATGCACGCGCTCGTCCGCGCCGTATCGACTGTGTAATTTCGGTCTTTAACCTGTCTCTACGAGTACCTGACAGAAGCCGCGCCTTCTGCCCTCTCAAACGAGAGCGACCAGGCCTTCGATCCGCACGCAAGTTCTATGTCACGGTCGCGGCTCTCAAGACACCTTGGAACGGAACTTCTCCAGGCAAGCCATTCCCTCCCCGCCTGTTCTTCTCTCCCACTAACACATTCATCCTCCGAATCGCGCATTCACAGGCGTAAAAACTAAACACCTACACCTTCCAAATTCCAAGCAGAACATCCATGCAGTCTGGCCTCTCTCGCGAGAATTCCACGATAAAGATCAGCGGTCTCGGTGACAAAAAAGCAAAACAAAGGGAGAATTCGCGCGGTTTCGCTCGGTCACGGTGGGCGTGAGGATTTCGCATGGCTCGCGGTGAGTTTTCATACGAGCAGCGATCGCTTCATGGTTGGGATGGCGCGCGCAATCTCGGGGAGGAAGGCGACAATTACGGCGGAAGGTACGCCTTGCCCTTTGGCCAAGTGTTTCGCCACTGGAAATCTGCTCGCAATTAACGGCGCCGTGGTGTGCACGCATGTGACGCCAGAGAGCTGGCCCACTGGGTGAGGTAACCGCCAGGGAAAAAACAATAGATGGGACCGAGAGTGTTGCAGGTGCAATCACGGTGCGTGTGGACGCAGCCTATTCGTTGCTTTACGAAGCGAGACACACCTGCTAAACACTGACAGTGCAATCCTCCCCAATCTCCGCTGGCATCCGAGAAATTAGCAGGTGCACCCACACGGACTCGGCTTTATTTTGCTAAATCACAGGAAGGGCTTAAGAGCTTTTTTTCTCCCGGAGTGTTGATTTCCGCCTGGCTCGCAGACCGTGCGGGTAAATGGTACATCGCATTACAAGAACGTACGAATCAATCAGCCTCGGCAAGCACCAGAGCAAAATGTGGTTCAGTGCCGATGAATCCAACATTACAGGGCTCGATGCGTGGTCGGGCGAGAACCGCAGCCGATATTGAAATAAAATCACGCCCTCGCCGGATCGGAGTGCGTTCCATCCGAAGGATCTTACACGCTCGGGAGTGGTGGTTGGAGGTACGTGCCACCGCTACCTTCATTCCTTCCTCGGAGCTCACGTGTGCCTTTAGCACTTGCGCATCTTATCCCGTCCCTCCGTACGTGGAGGCCTATAATAATGTCCAGGGAACATGCGACTGATCCCAGTTTAAGAATCGTCAGTGCAGAATTCCAACGGAACCCTGAAAGTCTTAATTCCAGAAAAGAGTCCTCGAGGATCGCGCGCACCTGTCAAACGGAAGTCTCTGATTAAAGAGCAAAGCGTAGCCGTCGCTGTTCTTTTCTGGCAACGGAGGAGATGAAGCGTGGCACGGGTTTCGAGGCCCGACCGCAGCTCGGCCGGCAAATCGAGATTGAGATTCTGGAAAGCTAGCAGCACCATCCGCGACTCACAATGCGGTGGATGCGTTATTTCGGCGCTGGCCGCCGTAAATTGCAGGAAGCAGGGCCAGGCCTCGGGTAATTTAAATCAGGGGAGTATGTGTGTGTATGTAGGCGGGGGGGCAGGGAGTCGGTTGTAGGTGTGTGCTGTATCGGCGGGGCCTCCTCCTCGTGTCGATAGCGGGCGAGGGCGAGGGCGAGCAGATGTGCGCCAAGATATGCATTCACTTGCGGTGGAGGTCCGCGGTCGCAGGCGAATCCCTCGTTCAATTTGCGATGTTACAGATGAAGATCTTGTGTTAGCCCTACCTTTCGATCGGTGCCCTGGCGATCCGCCGACTATTACCTACAGGCCTTCCCCAATCCGCTCGCCTCGCGCACCGCGCGATCGCCCGCGGTCCAGCATCCACCGCCAGATGGACCGCGTGAGAAAACGCATCGCGCGGCCTAATACGTGACACGTGCTTTCGAGGCGCAGTTGCACCGGCGGGATTGCGATTCGATCAGCAGCTACAAGCCAGTGTCATGCTCGAGATATGATATCGACCAGCCAGCCGGCCAACAATTCAACCGATACTCGAAAGCCCCGCAACACCCAATCCCCCATTTCCCAGAATAACGCGAATTCGAGACACTCGGGGAGTTTTGCCGAGTTTTGCCGAGTTTATATGTCGGGGGATTCGATGAAGCTTAGATAACTATTTGTCTCATCACGCGCGGGTGGATCCATTTGCAGGAGCGGTGTAATGATCTGCCAGTAGTGGATAGTGTGATCGCCCGCGGTAACCTAACTCCTCTCCCCGCGAGGAGAGAGATGTATGTATAACGTGAGCGTGTATGTCACGGGTAGTCACGACCGCGCGCGATACCCGGCCTCATCTTTCTCTCGGATCCTCTCCCTTTTTCTCACTTGCCTTGTGGCCGTGAAGGATCTTAACAGCATTGAGAGACGCGCACCCGTAATCCCTCGTCCATTGGCTTTCCTCCGGCTTTTTAATCGCCAAACTCCCTAAACTCTATCCACCGAAACAATCCTATCTCTTTTATCCCACGACAAACGTCAATCGCAAACATGGACCAACACGGAAGAGTGTGGAATGCAGTGAAAGACGCTTTCTTAAATTGCGCGATTCATCAGCGGAAGCGTGTCCATATCGTTTTCCCCGAGTCTCAGGGTCTACTAGCAGTGTGTACGTAGAGTACACATGGCGCAGCGAGTTTAAGGTGTTAAGTTACACGTGGCGGGCTCTCGATAGCGCTTGCAGCGGCTGAAGGTCTTCGGGGGATTATGCTGCTCAACTACTTCTAACCCCCGTTCCTATTGCTACACCTAGGAGGCCCGCGCGCTCTCTCCGCCGCTCTGCTGCTCCGAGAATAGCGCACATTTCCCCTCGCGAACCTACCTTCTACCAATCTACTTGTTGATACTATTTGATTAACGACAACAGAACGAGTGCTTTGTTACTCGCGAGCCAACGCGTGTAAACCTTTGATCACGATTGTTCCACAAGTGCGTGGTTAGTGGACTTTTTCCCGAGCATTCCCTCGCGAATAGAATGCCGGATCTCCTCTCTATGATGTATTCCCGTAACCCGGACGCGGGTCGCTTAGGCGCGCGCATGTATGAGGGACTTTACGGTGTTATGTTACACGTGGCAGAGTAGCGAGGGTGAGGAGAGAGCGGGCCGGAGAGAGAATGAACGTTTATCGCAGATAAAAGCGTTTTGATGCTGCTGCTGTTGCGCGTGATGAATGCTACTAGAGTTTCTACTCATTATTTACACATGTGGTACTCTACTCACATAACAACTGCCTGAGTTAATATCCGCGTCATTACCTGGGCCCCGGCGGGCATCCACCCCCGATCCTATCGCACAATAGTCGCGAATACCGTGAGCATGCATCAGTATTTTGCCAGGGCCATACCTCTTCCAGGAACATTGACTCGAACGCGGCTAGATATTACTGCCGAGTAAGAAATCTATTGTTTGGCTCTCCCGCGCGTGCTCCAGCGATGCGGCGGGTTCTGGATGTCAAAGTTCCGCACGATCAATTCACAGAGAGCGTATAGTGCGTATACCGATTGAACATGGCCCTCGATAGTCTGTTTCTCGGGCGAAGCGTCGGACGAAGGTCGAAGCGATCGATTAATCGGAGAATAAACGAGCCGGCGGCGATAGGCGCTGGACGCGCGGCGGCTCTTCCCATGAGAAAAGTGGGAAGAACTGGCCTGGAATATCCGCGCGTCCTCGTCAGCCGAGATGGATGCTGCCGAGCGGATGCATCATCGGGAGCGGCGGAGAGAGAGAGAGGGAGAGAGAGGGAGAGAGTGGTGGATGCGGAATCGCGAGAAGCAGCATCCCTGGGTGTTAAGTTACTGAGGAGTAGTCGGTCTTGCTTCCTATCGCAGATAAAAGCCTCCTCGTTTCACGGTGGCGTGCCGCGCGAACGGCTGCGCCCGCGTAAATGTGCGTAACCGCCCGATGAGATATACGTGCGCACGCTCGCACACGATATCCAAATAAAATCAGCGCCGAGGAGAGGCTACGCGAAATAAATATTGGGTAGACGATCCTCGGGGATAAGAGAGGCACGAAGGAGCCACTCTCAGCGGCGCGCACCGGGTGTGAGAGACGAGCGAGGCCCCGGGTCGTGCCCGCCGGAGGAGATACAAATGATATCAGCTCGGAAACCTGCTCCGAAGCCACCTTGCCTCCCGGCTAGATCTACATGCGCCGCTTCTATCTCGGCATTTCGTACCCCGTAACCGGCACCGCGTCTCCACTATTTTTTGGCAATTTGGTGGATTTCAAGCAATTTTCTTTTCTACTCGATACCAATTGACACTCTGACATCATCCATTCCGGGGTTTAAACGCTCGACTAGGAGAGATGGCAGATATCTACCGTTTGAGTTTTCGAGTTAGTCGAGGCTGGGTCGAGCGGTAATCAAATTGTGCAGTGTCTAAAAATGAGAGGGTTCTGTTTGACAGGCCGCTCAAGCCACGAGATACTTGCGGTCGAGGGATCAGGCGCACGGCGACAGGCACACCTGGGGAGGCTCCTTTGTCGAGAGATTCCATCGCGCGTTTTCGAGGCATTTTTACGGAAGAGTCACTACCGTCGCCGCCGTCGCCGCCGTCGCCGCCGCTTCCTCGGTTGCGCGACAATTTGCTGCTTCCCCTCGTGGGAGAGGAAGCCGCGGCGGAGGCGGCGGAGGCGGCGCGACGCTGCGTGGCGACGAGAGGAGAGTAAGAAAGTCGCGCACCGCCGCGTAGAGTTCGGTGCAAAGTGCTACGCCGGTAAATAATGGATATATTGCCTGGCTCGAGAGATTACTACTTGCGAATGCTGGCAATTTCTTTCGCGGTTGTGTGCACCGTCGGCTGATGGCGAGCTTTTTCCGCCTGCCCCTTTGCCAGCCCCCGACCTTACCTCACCGCCCCCGACCAACGCGGATTTCCTACTGCCAGTTCGTGCACTATCGATGATTGACGGTTCCTTCGAGGACTCTCCTACCTACTTGATTAACCAATTACCTCTGTCGTCGCTCGGCTCGAAGAGATCGTGCGCAGGAAATCTTTGGGAACCGCTTTTAAAAAGGGCCATTTCCGAATGTCGTCGAACGACTGAATTACACAGGAAGAGATAGCTATACAAATATCGACGTGGACGAGTGAAAGGAGAGAAAATGGAGCGATTGCCGCGATCCCCCGGGGCGAATCGGGATTCCCTTATTGTTCTCAAAGCGTGTCGCCATCTATCAATGGTTCCGCCTCTCATGATTTATACCGCGGAACATCCGTCTACCGGGTTTTTCGCGGCGCGACGAGTGCAACACGAGCGAGGATTAATACCTGTCGGACAAAACAGTGGCGTGCAGATTGAATCGTCTACCCGGCTCACGATCTCGTTTGTCGTCATACGACAGCAACTATTATCCCTCGCTGTTGCGCCAGTTCATGGAACTCGATAGTAGCGAGGACTCGATTCATCTGTCAACTAACCGCGATCGACTTTAATTATTAAGCAGTTTCTCGCAGACATACTTGTCCCCAGGACTTTTCGCCCAAACTTGTTTAAACTTCCAAAAATCACGTTAGACCTTTCACGAGCGGGATTTACTTTATTCAGTATCCACGGAGAATGCGGCTGCCGCGGGCGCGAAGAGAGTCGACAGTTCTCTGAGGATTTCCCTCGGAGCATTTCAAAGCGCGCGCTGGTGATACGCGTTTGACGTCGCGCGCGATCCAAACAAAGTTGTCGACGCGTGCCTCCGCCAGCGGGTGCAGGCTATATTTAACGGCTCACACGTCTAATTAGTGTGTGAGGCGTTAATTGCGCGCGGCACGCGGAGCAGTGAAAAGCCGCCGCGCGGATTACGGCGAGCCGCTCTAACGACCCTAATTAATAAATCCGTGATGCCGGAGTGCAATTGTTTATCCGCGCTCGGGCCCTCGCTCCAGCCCAAAGTGTCCGGGTTCCTCAAGCGTGCATAAGTCCAGACCCCACGCTGGCCTGGCATCAGCATCTTTTTACCTCGTCCCGGGGAATAGCCGGCCTCTACACCCAACTGGTAATGATGGATTCGAACTAACGCGCATCCTGCATGATCAAGCGCTTCCTTCCCAATTCAATTCCATTCTCCTTCAAAGATAATCACCTCGCTCTTTTAGTTTCCATAGACATATCTCCGGAAGCGCATGCTAATCATTTCTTAATTACCACTGAGCAGATTTAATGGATTCGACAGATATTGATCGAATATGCTTCACACGGGATAATAAACGTCAGTCAAAGGCGCGTATGCTCGAACAGACTGTTGAAATATTATTATACGGCTGGTGTGGAAAGAGGCCCCACCTGTATTACGTTAGGAGGTAGTATCCGGAGGCAGGTATGTGATATAGATCAGGCAGTGTACGGTGAAGTATGATATACTGAAATCAATGTAATATGTACACAGTACATACGACGGGGCACATGGACCGCGCGAGCGCTGGCTGGCGTGTGCACAGCGGGTGGTTATATACGAAATGTGCAGCCTCCAAATACACTTTATGAAATTCCATTTTATAGTATCTCGTGGCAGGGGTGGGAAGGTCTTCGATTTGGTGCTAAGAACTGAAGCAACAGGTGTGACGCTCTAGCTTTTACGTCGCCGCGCTGTGCCTGCTGCCTTCAGAAGCCCAGGTAATACGTGGCTTGTCCGGGGGGGTAGGGCAAATCATTTTAAGAAATCTTTTATTCACCCTCTCCGCCATCCTATATCCTTCAAACCCATCTATTATATTCATATGCAAGCGAAACTCTTATCATTTTTGGCATTTAGTCAATGAAACTTGCCGGATGTAACAAAATCATTGTAGAATAAAAATGAATTATTTCCTGCTCGGTTCTATTCTACAAATCCCACACACTCTGGTGAGTAATAAATGGTTAAATTGTAATTGAATTTAATAAAAAACTTTCTTTTTGAAAAGTTGTTTGCTAGAGGTAGAGTTTCCTTACCTACAAAGATCGGCTATAGGATTTGAAACTATTTTGGGGGCGTCATCTCTTTAGATGGGCTGGCTCGAGCCCAACTGGATTTGGGGTTGGTAAGGCTTTTGATGTTGGCTGAATTTGGTGAAACTGATTTGGTCGGGCTTGCGCGATGCCATCGCGCCATCGCTATGCCCGCGCCTCGGATCTTTTAAGCGGCAGGCAAACCACTCACGCGGCGCAGCGGACCGCGAAATCGACGCTCACATATGAACTCGGAACCAGGAGAGTTCGCTCGTTCCTTCCTCCTCTCCTCTTCCCTTTCGCTTCTTTATCCAGGCCTGGCAGGGTCGAGTGGAAGCAGACGCGAGTGCAATGCGAGAGCAATGCGAGAGCCCCGGCAATGTACACCGGGGCTTTCCGCGACCTTTTCCTCGCCTTTTCACACCGGGCTCTACGTGTCTCCCGACTACTTTTCAACTCGACTTCTCACCTCCGACCTCTCCCGCTTCCACGCTTTGCCATGATCCTCCTCTACGTGCCCCGACACGTTTTCCAACTCTTTTCTCGCCACCCCCCACCCCCGGACCCCCCTTACTCGCTGTGTACAAACTTTCGCGTCGACGGTATGTACATGTAGAAACCCGACTCCACCTCGACTGTACTCCATTTTTCCCCAGGATGCCTCGATAAATTTTAAAAGAGTCAAATGCGACCTCGACATCCTACGCTGCTCTCGGTTTCTCGCATTTGCTTCCTGCGTCCCTTTGACAGGGATTTCACCGCGCTCATTTTTTCCCCTGCCTTTCATTTGAATACATTCGGCACGCATTGTTTCAAGCGCTCGGTTAATCAGAGGTAGGGGGGAGGGGGGGGGGGTGGCCGGGCGTAATCACGTATGATAAGAATGGGATCACTCCAGCACGTGTCGTTAGAGGGCCGCAATACGGGAGGGTGGAATTTATCTGATCTCCGGGCTTTCCGGCGCCCTCTCGCACGCACCCCTCCAGGATAACGCGAACAAATTGCTTTCGCTCCTGCTAATATGATTAATTATCGCGAAAAATAAATCGATAAGACCCGGAGACGCGCGCATTTTACTTCTCGAGAGAGAACTGGCAAGGGCCTCTTCCATCCGCAGTAAACAGGTCTTCGCCAACACTAGACACACACAATTGCACGGGTTCCTTTAAATCGTTGAAATCGCGTCGATAAACCGAGCTAATTACTCACGACTTCTCGTAGAATGATAAACTTCCGATTGCCAAGTGAGCGACATAAGTTACCCTTCTCGGCAGCCGTTGAGATTCTAAATTTTTCGGGCGAGCCGCGAAGTCGTCGAATCTCGAATCGATGAATTTGCAAGCGTGGCAAGCGGGCGGGATGATGATATCGGCTCGCCAAACTCTCCCCGGCGACGGAATCCGCTTTGGCATGATAAAGGGCAGAACCTATCCCGACAAAGGGCCACTCCACTCGGGCCGGTGAAGGACTCGCATGCCGAAATCCCCGGGTGCAGCCGGGCCATACGGCTAATTACTGCAGCAAGAGAGCGGCGAAAAGAAGAAGGGCAATTCAGTGGAGCGCGGCGTGGCGCGGCGAATGGAAGAGCGGGCACGTAGAGCCGCTTAAAATTCAGTTCGATCGCCTCGCCGTGGAATTCAGCGACGCCACCAAGGGCCAACCGGCAGAAATCTGCTTAATTGTCGTGCGGTTCCCTATCGATCCCATTACCAAAAGAGTTCGCTCAGCTAGCGGGCGTACGAGCGCTCCCGGCGCAGGGGCACACGTACAATCGGCTCTGACACATCGTGCTAACTAAGCTCCTGCGGCAAGGCACGCACCCACCTATCTATGCATGTATGTATGTATGCATGTATGCCGGCGAAATTCGCCGGAGCAGATAGAGGGAGGAAGAGAAGCCGAGTGGCGTGGGGCGATGGAAAAAAAAGGAAGGTGAAGATAGATTTATGCTTGATCGCCAGGCACCGCCGTGTTCGTGTCGCCCCTGCAGGGAAGGGTGACTCTAAAAAGAGAGAGAGAGAGAGAGGGGGGAGAGCGGAGGGGGTGGTAGGGTGGCAGTGGCAGTCGGCCCAGGGAGAGAGAGACAAAGACGGGGAGTTTTAATGTATGCCTACGGAGAGAGGCTATAAAAATCAATACCTCAAATTACCAGGCAGTACTTAATTTTCTTGGAGCAAGCAGCCCCGGCACGCTGCCTCCGCTCCACCCTTCCCCCTCGGCCACCCCCTTGCTATCAGTTGCCCGCTCCTTCTCGCACTGGGATCGCTCGGTCTCTTTCGGAGGGGTGCTCCTCTCCTTCCGGATGGCAATGTATAGCCATCAGAAGCGGATCGACCAGAGCAGCGAGACGGATTTCCCTGCATTCACGTGCATTTTACTTGGGAGGCTGGTCCTGCAATTACGCGGCGCGGAAGTATTTATAAATTTTAAAGGGGAAATGCGATATTAAAAATGCAGCAACGACGACAAGGACCGCTACTCTTTTTGCCCGGTCTTAATCATTCGCCGGTGGAGAGCGAGCGAACGAGCGAGCGAGCCAGCGAGCGTGGTTGCGCCAAGCGGCAACGGATGCGGTCGCTGCGAAAGCGGATTCTGAATTATTTACAAACAAGTGGCGATCTCGGATGTTCTTAAATTCGTATTGAAAGAGCCGCCGAGCTACTCGAGAACCTGTCGAGGGCCCACTCGTCCTTCATTGAATTGCAGAAATTAAAGTTAATTTGCGAACCTACGAGAGAGTGATACAGGCTTTGATAACCCGCTCGCCGAGGAGACAAGCGCAGCCACATATATAAATTGTCGCGGGCCTCGGACCGCTATCGGCCGCTGGCAAGTCAGTAATTCTCGACTTCGCCCTCTTAATAAATTCCGCGCGCGCACTCCTTTCCACTAATGTAATCCTACATATTTAATATCGCACGCTCCAACTTCCGATGAGAGAAGGTACGTAAGTCGCGAGCCGCAAGCTAAAGCAGCAAGCTACTCCTCATACATATGTAAGCTGCGCAACTTTGGCTCTGATTGTCCCGTCGAAAATGTAATTGGAGAGAATATGAAAAAGCTCGGCGAATGTCGAGACACTAGTCGGCTTTACATTACAATATACCAACCATTTCCACACGAATCTTTTTCGAATTTTAAAAAACGATATCCAATTCCTTCTTTACACGGTACGCACATCTCGGATCTCTAGGACTTGGCTCAGTCATTTCTATACATCGTGCAAGGTGTTGATACATACGAGCTTTGTCACGACAATTATGCAATGCCTGATTTATCCGACGCGGCCAATCAATGGACCGGCTGGAAAGGAAAATAAGATCTCCGCAGGTCCGTTCCCTACCCTCCTGGAGCAAGGAAGATTACGATTCAACTCCAGCAGAAGGGTTACAACGGTGGTGCTTGATTTTATTGCCCTCTCTTTCCCCTTATCCACTCGAAAGCCCCATCCCTCTACGAACCATAGTGCTTTCCTTGCCAGGCCGGAACCCCCATTTCTTTTTCTTCCTCTCCCTTTCGCCGACTCTCTCCCGATCCGCCGTCACCGTCGCCGCCACCGGGAAACTTTCCTCTTTCTATCCGGTTATATCCCGTGCGCTCGCCTCTACACGCTGACGGATGTGCCAATCTTTCCGCCTCGCTTCCGCTCCCTCTACACGTCGGTGGGGGCCCGGTGCGCTTGTGCGTGAGAATCGGGATCAACTGACCAGCGCAAAAGGGACCCGAGGGTGTCGGGCCATCGAGGGTCAAGGGCAGCTCCCATGGGTCATGTCCGTTAAATGAATCCAGATATACTTTCTCATTTCTTTCGGGGTTCGGACAATCATTGCTTTTGCATCGGCGACTTTTTAATAAGCTCATACCAGTAATGTTTATCAATGAATTTGATTAGGGGTCGTGGGTCTGATGTCTGAAGTAAATTGTACAGTCGTTCTTCCCTCTCGATTCCAATTCAATGTAAGGAGTGAATGTATGCTACAAGTGGAGAAAGGAGGTTGAACGGTGCGAGGGCAAAGAATCGAAAAGCGGAAGCAACGGGTGTAGTAAGCGGGTATATCTACAAACGAGGAGTGGACCGGCAGCCCGAACTGACCACCACTATTGAGGTGGTCATGGTCCCTGGTATCGTCCCCCTCTTTCCCGTCGCTTTCTTTTTCGCTTGTTTTACGACGGCCTTTCTCTCCCCGGCGAACGTCCCTCTCTTTCAGCGCGAGTGGATCGTGGCCCGCCGTTGCCGCTGCTGGCGGCGAGCGAGAGCACCAGGGTGCTCTGCAGACGGAAACGGCGCGATAGACGGAGACAGAGGGGGAGCGAGTTCGGCCCGGAGCCGGCGTCCGAGAGGAAGAGAGCGAGAGAAAGCAGTGGTGCCTGGGAGAAAAGAGGGAAAACGAGAACGA
The DNA here is from genome assembly GCA_963675795.1 of Crossocerus cetratus. Taxonomy (NCBI): domain Eukaryota; kingdom Metazoa; phylum Arthropoda; class Insecta; order Hymenoptera; family Crabronidae; genus Crossocerus; species Crossocerus cetratus. The sequence goes on from OY776670.1 coordinate 9,937,045, forward strand.
GGTCCGAGAGGGAAAGTTACGAGGGTGGGTGATAAATTGATAGTGGACGTGCGCCACGCGGCCTCCGCCGGCTGCCGACCGACAGACCAGCAGACCGAATGACACCCTCACCCCGATCAACTGTCCACCAACTCGCTTTCTACACTCTCTTTCCTGCCATGCCAATGAAATCATCACCTCACTCGCCGCCAACTTGCCTCCATCACATTCAACGAGAATCGAACTCACCACAATTTTCTGTAGCAATTATTAACCGTGGGTATTGCCGACAGGAAAAACTATTTGACTTAATGTTAAATAGCTATCGATATTAATTATTGTAAAATTAGAAAGGGACAGTGTTACTGCTGCAAAGAAGGTAGTGGTAGGATGTCGTTTGCTTCGACGTGATAGTATTGGAAAACAGCATTGCAGAATGCGTATCACGTGGAAGGGGAGACGGTCAAAGTTTATACCAGCAAGGGACCAGCAGGAGAAGTAGTCGGTGGATCCCAGACATCCTAAGTTCCTGACCTTATTGCTTGCCTTATTTACACGGAGCACCTAGGTTTGCATGAACCTAGTTTGCCTAAGTGAACAGTCATCCAGAAGTGTGAACCGATGTGAACACAGTTCAACGAGCGAGACTATACATTGAAAAACAATATGGTATATGACTTATTGATCAAATCGAATGTTCCTAAAACTGAAGAATCGTCGAGAAGGGGAGCATGAATACACCCTGGCGCAAAAAGAATACGTTCTGATAAAGCCCTGCCACTTATTACCGTATCTTGAGATCGCACATCAGCCACTCGAGGCCCAGAAAGCATTGTCGCGAGTAGGAGGCTTCAAGTGAGGCAGAGCATGCGTCAGCTAATATTTCGAGGATGCGACACGTATAATCGACGTCGGCCCTCGACATTCGATGAAAAAGCGTGCGGCGAGCGCTCACCGGGGCCGGCGAAGACGAAGGGATTAAAGCCGGATAAATACACAAGGTCGGCGGCGGGCGAAATATCGGCTTCCTCGAGGAGGTCTACCGGTGGCGGCGGCGACGGCGGCGGGGCGGGCGCTCGCGCGCGCGCGCGTTCACGTCCGAAAGACGCGACTTCCGTTTTAATCAGCACGAATCCAAGTTATTAAAATGCCCGGCGAATTTTCACGGCTGAATAGGACGAGGCTGGAGGCCGCGCGCGCGAAGGTGGGTATCGGCCGAAAGGAGGCGAAGGAGGAAAAGAAGCGGTGGCCGGCGAGGGGGTGGGTGGAGGGTGGGGGCCGATAAAGAAGAAGAAGAAGTTCATTCAGACGAATAGACGAGAGGTATGGAGGCGAAGAAGTGGGAGGGGGGTGGGCCAGCTCGCGGCCCCGTCGGTCGAGGGTATCGGCGAACTAAAAACGTTAATTTATTCAATGGCAAGGGAGCATGAAGACACGAGAGGACTGCGTCCTAAGAGATGAGCCCGAACGAGAGGGAGCGAATCGGTATAAGAAGAGAGCCGGCGAGCAAGAACGAGGCGCATGCCGTGTTAATAGAGTGAGGGGAAGAGAGAGAGAGGGTGGAGGCCGAGCCGAAGGAGAGCTGAGCGAGGGAATTCGTGAGGGGGTGGTGTGCGAGAGGCTAAAGTCTCTCTCGATGCGCGGGACGCGAAGGGTGGCGGGCCTCCCCGTGCGGAGAGGGTGGTAGAACCGATGAAGGGGGTGAAGGGGCGACCGGCCGAGTCAAACGAAAGCCCCCGGCAGTTTTTCTACCGGCCTCGCTCCAACTCTCGAGTTTCGCAAGTTTTTTCTTTCCTGATTTTTCTAATTAATTATCGGTATTGATTGGTTCTCGATTTGACTGCGGTGTGCCTTTGGCTACGCGGCGTAGCGTACCGCGAGCGGGCGCTTGCCCCGAGAGCGAGATGGAAATGACCGCATAGAATAAGCGTAAAAGGGAGGAGTAGCCAAGCGAATTAACTGTCCATGATTTGCCCGGAGTCGTGATTAAAGAGTGCTCTCTCATTCTGAAAGGTAAGCCAAGGATTTTTCGATATCGAGGCTTTTTGCTTCCTGTTCTATGCGCCACGCTGAACCCCCGCCCTTTGTGCCATTCCTCGGGCCAACGTCTTCGGACTTTGCCCGCCTTTTCTTTCACTATGTAATCAATAGTGGTAATTACTGCGTGATCAGCCTCACTAACTGCCCACCAACTATGTACCCCTCCGCCTTCTGCATTTGCCTCTCGCACTCTTTGCCCGTTCCTTCAGAGACGGTAATTAATAAACGAATGCACCGTCCCTAACAAACCAACTTTCGTTTCATATATGACAATAGCTATTCATCGACTGGCCGGACAACAATTAGAGATACGCCACGCTTTTGTGCGACCGAAGCCGCGCGAGACGCCAATGAAAGTTCTTTCAAAGATACTCCTGCAATGCAAGAAGGTGAAAGTCCTCGGAAATGTGGTCAGTGCGCCGTAAAACCGAAGACTGATTGGCTCCAAGTTCTGCCCGCTGGAGGGACGAGGATAGAGATCCCAAGGAGGGAGTGCAAAAAGTATAAGAATTGGAAAACCGAGAAGAGGAAAATTCAGTTGGACTGTTATACAGGATGAATCACTTGATTTCGAATCATTAAATCTGAGCCTAAAACAATCGACAAATATGGAAAATATGGAAATCGGACGAATTGAATTCTTTAGTTTACATTTACAAACTAAGATTCAGCACAAAATTAATTGCTCCTCACTGTCCCGCAACAATGAAATTTCAACGATTTGAGTAACAAAATCGCCGAAATATCGCCCGCACGATACAATTACGGATTCTGGCCGACTAATTCTGTGTTAGATATTAGTTTCTGGAAGGAATCAGTGGCCGAAAGGGAATATTCTAGCTAGTAATATAATAATGATAGAGGATCACCTATAATGATCCATCGCAGCCTATACTTATGGCTAGCGATTTCAAGCCAAGTGAATCACTGTGTTCTGCACAGCTCGTGCAATTTGACATACTAACCATTCCGTTTTCAAGCAATGTTGTCGACATTACAAAACCGGAATATCATAAAAGTTTATCTTCCAATTGATTACCAGAGGCGTTGAGTAAATCAATACGAGTTATATACACCTCATCAAAGCAACACAAGTGCATAGAATAGTATCGAATAAAATAAACTCGAAATCAGTTGTAATGTCTTACTCACCCCAAGCAGCGGCGGCGCATTGCAATCCGAGACTATCAACACAACACTGGATCTGGAAAAAGATATCGAATATCTTCAATCGAAGGAAACACCATTACCCGATAATAGAAAGAGACACATGTAGAGGACGGAAGGGTCGATTAAGCATTCAGGTGTTTTTGCCGAAATGCGTCTGGCCGCGGGTGTACGTAGGAGTGGAAGTTCCTTGGAAGGTGGTCAGTACGTTGTAAGACGGAGGATTGATTGCCTCCGAGGTTTCACGATGAAGCGGCACGAATAGCGGGGGAAGAAGAAGAAGCGTGGGTCGAACGGGGGAGGAATGAGGATAGCGCGAGAATCGAGGCTCGCAGAGACGAAGGCGAACAGGCCAAGGCGGATAGAATCGGGTTGAAGAGCCTGGAAGGTGGAAGGAGACAGACTGGTCAGGGAAGCGAAGAGGGAGAAAGCGCGGGGACGAGGTGAAGTGGCGAAGGGGTGAGTCAAGGGTGAGCCATGGGGCTGAGAATGCGGCCGAAGTACGTGAGCGAGGGATGACTTGTGGTTGTGTGTCGCAAGATAGGGTTGCTATATACCGGCGCTAGCCCTGTCCAACGTCCGTCGGTTCGTTCGTTTCTCGACCGTTCCTAACCACTTCTCCCCCTATCCTCTTCCTTTAAAGTCCGTCCAAGGCTGCCGCCCGAGAGAGCATGGACTGGAAGCCGCTCGAGGGTGGCTCGCCCGGGGGCGAGAGGGGGCGTTCTTGCACTTCGGACCCTAAGCTACATGTACACCGGTACGCCCGTGTGAAATTGTGTGTGAAGCCACACGTGCTTTGTGTGAATGGACATACGTGTGCCCGCTAGAAACCGCCGAGCTCCTCCCTTCCACGTGTGTGTGCCCCAAGGTTCCACCTAGGGGAAGAAGCAAACGTCGACGGCCAAGGAGTTACGCACCAACACAGGCCAGCCGCCGCCGCCGCCGTCGCCGCTGCCGCTTACTTTGGGCAAGAAGGTAGAGCAGCGGCGGACTCTCAGTCTATCAGGTGGCGCGATTGCCTCGACGACATGCGTCCAACCCCCCCACTTTTCTTCGGCTCATACTTCCACAGTGCGACACGGGCCCCCCGTTCCTCGTCGTCTTCTCTTTTTTCGCTGTCGGCGACGCCAGTCGGAAGCCGTTGATTGGCTCGAGGAGAGTGAGGTCGATGCGTTAGTGGAGTCCCTCGGCGTGCGCTTGTCCTCGGGATTGTTAAGTCTGCGCGCGTTAAATCTCGTGTAATCGAGGATTCTCGAGTGCGTTACTTGATGTCTCAGTGGCTTTGGCCGCGGCACTCGGCGAGACGGAGAGTGAGCGGGGCCTCGAGTGCATAAAGGGTAATGCTCGACGGGTACTCCCAGTGTATTACGCACTTGAATTCATAATAAGTTAAGCATCAAAGAACTTTTTCTCATTAATGATTTTCTAACTACTAACGGGCTCTTTGTGCCTGCTGGCGGCATCCGGCCAAGAGAGCCGCGCGCCACCCGCTCCCTTTCCGTAATAATTACGAAATACTGCAACTAATTGAAAGTATAATCGATCAGGATAATTATCCCCCGACACTTTTTCATACTCCTTAAAACACACGGTGTACTCGGGACTTTGAAAGTTGCCGGGGCCCTACACCTACTTGTCCCACAAAGAATGCGTAATTAGCCGGATTTCTTTTAAGCAAACCGCACTTGCATGTACCCCGGCCGAGATGAAAGGGCCGCTGTCATCGTGCATGCACAAAGAAACAAAACCTGACCGATAGTTGACGCGGCCGGCAATCCGTGAATAATGCTGGCCACCCTCGCGCGGCAAAAGAAAAGGGGGATGGTGCCTTGTCTAGCGGTGAAGCGCAGCGACCTTAAAGAAAACGCGGGGAATCGTGCGATGCACAATGAGGACAGTGGTTGCATGTAGGGAAGGAATGAAGGTTCACTTTACAGGATGACACCCGTTAAATACCATAGCCCGCGCGCTATAGAGACCATCGGACAAGGCATGTAAGGAACTCGGATATACGTGTAGAGGGTACGCGCGGTCTCCTTAGGGGGAGATGTGTGCAGTGATGTGTGTGCGCCAGCGCACACATACCAGTCCGCCCGAAATCTCACGACAAATACACACATGTGAGGAGCACAATAATTACTATAGGTAGTAAAGGGGGGAAGGGGGAGGGGTGTCCCGCGGGGGTGGCTTGGCCAGCAATCGATACATACACACACGCAAAACGGGCAAGGGGCGGGGAGGGTGGTATGCACACGCGTACACACGTACACATAGAGGAAGGGTGCCGGCGTGACACACGCAGGCGAGCGCGCACACCGTCACACGGTTTACATAAGTGAAGTTCCTTGGCCACCACCCTCAGTCACCACCTCTTATATACCCCCTTCCAGTGAGACCGCCACCCCCGACGACCACCCGGCCCCTCTTCCTCCCGCTTTCTGCCCAAGCGTTTCTAATTTGCATTCCCCTCCGTTGGCACTCCTCACCCTCCCTGCCGGTGGCTCGTCCTCCTCGCTTCCTCCACTCGGCCGACGGTTCTGTCTTACGTGCTCCTTTTCCCTCCTTGGCCAGCCTCGCCGCGCTCTTTATCGGTCCAAGACGGCTCCTTCGCCTTGCGAGAGAGCCAACCCCAACCCCTCGTGATCCTCATCCTCCGGCTTCAAGCCCATCCACCCAACAACCCCGTTGTCCGTCTTGCGAGCTTTCACGCACACGCGTGTCCCCCGCCTGTCCGTGCACCACACGCACATACGAGCCGTCCGCCCGCCCCCCGACCACCCGTACCCCCATACCACCGCCCGGCGGCCGCCTTCCTCGAGGGTGAGAGACGGAGAGACAAAGCGAGCCAGCAGCCTTAACTTCGGGCCATGGAGTAAGACGGCCAGCCACGGTGGAATGGGGAGGATGAGAATCGGTCCAGGGCGGCTGCAGTTAGGTTAGGGCTGCCCGTACCTTCTTAATACCTTTCGTCGGCCGCTCTTGTATACCTATACGCCTTGGATCTTGGTCGTTAAAGGTGCCGGGGCGACCTGCGTCTTGTGTACCAGCCGCGGATACCCTTGATGTATTCTGATCATATTTTCACCGCCGCCCCGGATCCCTCGCCCCTCCGGCCATCGTTTTGATTAATTGTCTACGATGGAAATTCTGCCGATAATTGGACGCCCAGTTGCGTATCGCTTTCAATTCCATCAATGAATCTTTTCCCTCCTCCCTCGGGCTTTTTTGTCTCCCGCCAACAATGCACACCGATGAGTGCCGATGGTAGGTATGGCGGCGGCGGCGGTGGCTGCTGGTCGCCGCTACCTCGAGTGCTCCCGACTTCTTCGCAAGACGTTAATTGATGTCGCTGCTGTACTCGGTTAAGATTATAGCTGGTACACGTTTCCCGCGGCTGACAGTAAAAGTTAGCCCACGAGACATTCTAAATTTCATGCCAGTTTGACGCCACTGTCGCAGGTTTGAAGTTGAGATTTATGTACGCATAAATTACAAGTTCGCGATCCGCAGTCCCGTAAGGCGAGCAGCACCGAATTTTCCGCACTCCTGGACCTCTCCCCGACTTAGCGCCGCTCGTGCGCTTCAATCCTAATCATACAACTACTGACCAATGCGACGCGACCATTATAACAGGTGAGACGTGACTTACGATATCATAAGATGCTTACGAGCCAAGGGGCCGAGCGAGACAGTATAAAGCGGTAAAAAGCGCATTATCGTAAGTCAGTATCAGTATCTGCGATAAAAATTAACGAAGCAAGACGATATATTATTTACCCCGTTATCTCGCGGGTATCTGGCGGGGTTGGTCGGTGGCGCGAATAAGAAATATCGAGAAGTCAGCCTGGCAGGATCTCCCTCTAATTAAAGGATCCGATATGCGGACCGCGGCAACGCCGTCCGAATACGGACCAGTGCCCTCTCGACCCTCCCGCTCCCGCACTGTCTTCTCTGCTGGCGAGGACAATGGCAGCAATGAAGATAAAGAAGGGTCGTAGCGGGCATAATTTGGAAGTGCGTTAAGAGATCCAACTGACTGACATATCTGTCAGGGATGGATGACAGTAAGGGTTACGAGCATCACTCATCAGTAGCGGCCATATTGCCTGCCGGTACCCCTAACCCCTCGCGAAGGAGAGCGCGCGAGCCCTGATAATTCCCCAACCCCCAGCCCTCCTCTCTCTGTCTCTCTTTCACTCTCACTCATTCCTATCTCTCCCTTTGCCGGTCTGGTGTCCCGCTCCCACCGGCGGCAGTTCGCCCCCTCGCGCCCACTGCCTTAGTCTTACTTGGTTTCTTCTCCTTTTCTCCCTTCTTCTTCGAGGGAGAAGCTTCTTCTTCTTATTTGAACCCCCGACGCGCGCGGTGCCCGGGCTGCTTAATGAGAACCTCCACCTCTTCGTAGAACCACCACCATCACCACCGGCGGCATTGCCACCGCCGCCACCACCACCACCAGCATCGCCGCCACCACCGCCGCCGCTCACCAACCCCCTTTTACACTCGCCGCGCGCTCTCTACACTCCTTCCATCTGCCTTGCGCCCCAACACTCCCCACTGAACCCTCTCGCTCGCGCCCTCTCACATATACACACACACGCGCGCACTCTCTCTCCCCTCTCCTTCCAACGCGAGCAACCAGCGGGGTTCACCCAACTCTCGACGTCGAGCTACGACCCCTACACACGGCCGCGCCGGCCCGGCACACACGCGAGACATTTTAGACTTTTAATATTGATTACACGCCGAAGATGAACGCTACGCCCTGGCAACAATGATCCACTACCTTCCCCCTCGCTCGCTTCAGACCTTTTTTCTCCCGCTCGCGATATGTATTCCCCGCTGAATCGCGGATCCTTCTTTCGAACCAGGCCGAGGCCTGTAGGCGCCGGAGATGAACACATGGAATTCTTCCTTCAGTTTCGCTCAATGATTTCCTCTAGCTCTCCAGTATTCCTGATCGGTGCTGATGAGCTGGTGCTACGTGTAATGATGAATTAATTGGCGCTTTATTATGAGTGTTGAAACAACTCATTGGCGGAATAAAATTTCGAGGTAAAATGTGGTGGTATAAATTAGGGCTGGTAGCGTGATTTCACGGAGCAAATAAAAATAAAGCTTTCTGTCCTTGTTAGTTTGGTTGGTATGGGGCGAGAGAAGGGTTGGCTCGTTGCAGAAATTGCCAAGTACGACGCTTATGTTGACAGATATTTTCAGAGTGCCTAATTAAGCTTTAGTACTTAATGCCTCAATGCAGTTCTTTATGCGTTGCCAGTTTGTTCTTCCAAGACATCACTTTAAGCTTTCTCGTTCTTCTTTCCGAGTGCACCACCGTACAGACCTCCTTGGCGAAGCAAAAACGAGCCCGCCAAAGGTCCGAGTGAATTCACCAGCCCTTATTGTGCCATTGCAGGGACAATAAATTATGCAAGTAGCATTCTCATCGTGGAAGGCTGCCGAATGACGGGCATTTGGGAAAGAACGCGATCGCTGACTTTCGAGGCCGTGATCAATACGTCCCCTTGTACTACGTTAAATTTGCTCGAGCGGGGGGCTATTACCGTTTCGTGTGTAGTTAACCAAATCAGGGTTTCAATCTGATTCGTATGTCCTGGCCATTGATTACACTGGGACGAATTAGGTCACATGTAAATGAAACTCATAAATCTTTCCTCTCCCCTTCTCGGATTCTTTTCGAATTGTTCTTCGGCACACCATCCGAAATTAAAAGCGGAGGATCCTACTGGCACCGAGCGAGCCGGAATAATTACCGCCACCTTTCAACGATACACTATCCCCTCGAAATGCCACTTGAAAATCTTCGTCATTTATTACCCGAACTCGAGGAAAGCCAAGGGAAAGAAAACTTCCATTTGCACAAATCAGGCCACACATTTAACAGTTGTATAACAAATTTCGGGCAGCCAGTCAGTGAGAAATGAGAGAGTAAATTACCGCGGATATTAGGGATATCAATGAACCAGGCTGTATTTCAGTATTAAATGTCGATATTAATTTTGGGAAAGGGCGACTGAGGTTTAGGACGGCGGGAGTCACGAGGAGGAACTACATATCCCGCTCCCTCTCCCCACCGAGCCGCACGCGACACACGCTCACGTGTACACATAAGACGTCGAAATTTACGACTGTTTTCCCCATTTGGCAATTGATCGGCATTCTAATGATTCATTGCATAAACCGCTAGTAAATATCTAATGTCGCCGTCTCTCTCCCCAAGATTTATATAATCGAGTGGCAATATGCTCAGGCACGCCTGGCCACCGTTGTAGAAAATCAAGTTAGTTCGCTCGCGTCGGTTCATGTAACGCGTGATCAAAGCAGATGCGTGAATGCTTTCTCTACTTGAGCGGGTGTCGAGAAGAAAAAAAGCAAGTGTCGTCGACAGGTTCGTATACGAGAAGTGTTACAGGGATTATGTAAACGCGGGACACGCTCGCGCACTTGCAGCTCCCCCTTTCATCAAGTGCACTGTGCAAAGTTGGCGTGCATGACGCCGGTCTCCGCCGGCGAGTCAATGATCCCTTTGAATTCGCAACAGGTGGTGATGACTCTCACCCGCCGCGAAATGATCGCTCCAAGCACCGAGGAAAACTCGATGCAACCGCTTCCCCTCTCACTTTCCTTTTCACCGAGCTGCGCGATGCCAGCCGCTGGCAGAGCTGAAGGGAGAACGAATTAAAAGGCCACTCGAGCCCTTTCGAATGTATCCTCGACTGGGATCGATGGGTACGGTCACTAAATCCCTATAAATACTACAAGGTTACACCCGAGGCTGGTTTTCCTAGCCGCGAGTTTCGAGTCCCGGCGCGGCACAGCGCGTCGTCGGCCAAACGTTTTGATAAAAACCTCCGAATCGAATCGCCGAATCAATCTCGCATGCCGCAAAAACCGCAGGAAAGAAAGGAGCTTTGTGGAGTGAGGGCCGGGGCGAACTCACCGCTTGCTTCTTGCGGCCCGTCAGCATCAAATCGCGGGGTGTATTACTGCGACATGAACTGATTGAAATATATTCATGGGACGTCGAAATATAGCTCCAGCGGCGTCGGAGGCTGCGCCAAGGAATGAATCATTTATCGTACACGAATCTAGCCCGGGGATCGTCAGGCTCGGCTGCATTCTCTTCTAATCGCCGCTGGGAAAGTATCAGGCCCACCCCCTCCGGCAACGATGAGTCCCGGCTTTGCATGTACAGATATACATACATCCATAGATTTTGCGCGCCGGTTCGCCCGTGGTATTACGCCAGTCGCCAGTTGTATTTCTTTGTGCCGGGCAGAACGAATAATAGCGGGGAGGTGGATTAAGACTGCACGGATAAGATCGCTTCAAGGATCCACTCGAGAGAGCCAGGACCATTGTCCCGATCGAAACGATCTACTAACCGATCGTCTCCTCCGCGTCAACCCTCTCCTCCACCCCCCACCCCCCCATTCGTCTCTCTCTCCTTCCATCTCTCTGTGTCAAGCTCCGCCGGGTGTCTCTCCCTTTATGCACACCAACAACCACCGTGTCCCTTGGACCAGCGTCTCATCTCAACCGTGCAGTCACGTCTTCGAGGGTAGAATGACGGGGAGAGAAGGACCGAGAGAATCCGCGACGTCGACGCGACAACTACAGCGGCGGCGGCGTCGGCGGCGGCAGCGTCGGCGGTGGTGGTGCTCAAGGGAAGTACGGTGGGCCGAAAGAAAGGCAAGGAGACTAGCCAAGCATAGAGAGAGGATAGTAGCCGGGAGTGGCAAAGAGTGAAGAAAGAGGGTGCGGAGAAAAGGATACGCGAAGACGGGAGAAAGAGTAGCGAGCGAGCGGGCAAGATGAAGGAGCGGGCAAACGCCGCGGAGAAAAAGGGGAAGAGGATAGAGAAAGTAGGAGAGGGTGGTAGGAGCCAGGGAAAAAGGGAGAAGGAGGAAGAGAGCGGCGGTGCGGGGCCGAGCGGAGGCCGGTGGGTCGTTATTTTTGTGCCTGCTTCGTCTTTAATTTCTCCCCTCCCTTTTGCGCCGCGGCGCGGACGCCGCCGCGACGCCGGGCAGAGGAGCCGTGGCTGTCTTAGTTCGTATGCATATCTCAGTGCCTCACATATTGATTCAGGGCGTCATTACGCGTCTTAGCTCGGCCCACTCCCACCACCGTCTAAACCACCCTCTACCACCGCCACCCACACCGACACCGCTCTCGCTGGCCTCCTCCGCCACCTACACCTACTACACCTCGTGCTACTGGCAGTGTGCTGCCACTGCTGCTGCTACTGCTGCTGCTTCTGCTACTGAACCTCCACCACCTTTCTCCTTCTTCATCTCCGACCAACGGTCCTCCTGCGGCTCTCCTTCGCCGACCCAACCGCCCAGCTACCCTCCTCGCGCGAACCCTTCCTACCCCCCAGCCCCAACAATCTTCTTGCAGACCAGTCCTGCCCGACCACCACCACCTTACCACCTTCCTTAACGACACGCAACTCGCTCTTCCTTCCACCCCTCGACCCTTCTCCTCTCTTCTTTCTCCTCTTTCAACCCCTTTCTCGCCGTCCTACCTTTTCTCCCTCAGCCCCTCAACTCTGCCCGCAGCAACGCACTTCGCATGCAGTCTTGCGGTCTTTCCCATCGCATTCCGCAATTTCCACGGGAGCATCCACGGTACACACGTGTTCTGATTATGGGGGAATATGCGGGGGGTGGGATCGGCGGTGGGAGCGCATAATCGATAGCCGATTAGTTGTCATCAAAGGATAGATGAACTACCATCCTCCCCTCCCCCCGGTAGTCGGGGCGAGATTTTCTTCGGGCGGCGACAAGAGACGGGAGGTTCTCTCGCGCCTTTGTGTTATAGTTGGTAGGGTGTCACTTGTCGGACTCGTGAGGAGATTAGGGTGCCGCTGAGAGAGACGGCGACGACGGCGATGCTGTCGCTCGTCTTTTAGTATCAGCGCGCGCGATGGAATGGGGAGCGGGACGAGCGGGGATAACGCGACGCCTGTCGCAAAGAATACCGATGAGTTTGACGTACCTTTTTTATATCAGGCCGCCAAGAGTTTACACGGTCGTTATACTGCGCTTTGTACTAGTGCCATCGCTCAGGCATAATCTTCCACTGTCATTTGCATTAGACAGTCAATAAAAGTTTTGGCGATCGAGCCGCTGCTAAGGGACACTGCCAGCGTACCTATCTACTCGAACAAGTAGATTATGCTTGGCATTGTAAGGCCACCGTCCTCTAGCGCTATTACTGGCGAGTTGATTGTCCTCATTGCGCTAAAATCGGACTTCTTTAGAGTTGTAATGGAGAAGTAGATAATGCCAGCTGCGGTAGGACTACTATTCCTTAAAGATAAGACAAGTAGAAGCCATCTGGTCCTGTGGTGTTTAGCTTTTATGGGGTAACGGGACACCGATTAATACCAAACAGGATCAGATAGCAGGAAACGAGTATTAGCGCATAGTAAAAACGTGTAACTTACAAGAATACTTATTTTTTATTCAATTTTTTGGTTTAGGGACTTATGAAGTCATTTTATTTAGTAAGGTGTATTACTACTTGGCCATTTCAGTCATCTGCGAGTTCAAGTTTATGTATCTGGCGCCATCTATCTGCTTCTCTCCAAGAGAAAACGCGTCTGACCACCAGATCTACTGAATCTACTGCTACACCGACTTACTAGCCTCTGATATTAATTAGATAAATTAGTCCCCGACCGATCCGCCAGAGGCAGATTACACTCGCCCGTTCCCCTCGAGTTCTCGAATCTTGAAGAGACCGATGCTATTCTGCTTTATGCTTTATTTATGGACCGTGGTTAAGGCGCAGTGTCGGTCAGTGTCGGTGGTATATCATTCCAGGGGATTGGATTCATAGCTGATTCAGCCGATTGTTTATAGGAATGAGGGCGAAAAGTAATTCGTAGTAACGGAATAAATAAAGTCGGGAGCTACGAAGTCGTATCACTATCATCAAATATGGGATGCTGCTACAGCTTCTGTAAAGAGGACAGTAGTTCTCAGGTACCTGGACACAGTTTTATTGTACTCGTGGATGTTTTGAAAAGCCTTATCGGGCTGACGTTAGATAGGCTTTCATGGAGAAGGATGCGATGCGTGACACATTGTAGCGATCGTTATAACGCCTACCCGAGAAATGCGACACGAGATGACTAAGACCCTCGATTCTATTTCGTCGCAATGTTTTGAATACTCAAAACTGTATAGGCAAATCTTTCTCCTGTTCCTATGATTAACACTTCTATTTTTACCGCTTTTAGAGTGGAGAAGTTAACGAGAGGACGCATTTGTTAGTAGATCCTGTTAGTAATAACACAAACATACCCAGGGTCCATAGGTAAATACCAGGAGACTGTTGTCTCTCACTTGTTGTGAACCATTGTGTCCTTGGAATTAAAATTTTCTAATTAAATCTTGCTTTCAGTAATGATTATGTTAATCAATATGCAAGCTCCGCGCCTAAGAAAACTGATGAACAAAGTGCTCTGAACCGAATTCTCCATGAAACAGCAGCGTAAGTATCAAATAACAAACATAGAAATTATCTTCTTCAATTGTTATCTACATATATGGGGAATACCTTGCTTTTCTAGAAATGTGATAGATGTCGGAGCACTGGACTCTCATAATCTGGAGCAGCATGAGTATATGGATAGATCTCGCGCTTATTCAAAACGTATTGAGTCGGGTGGTGTTAAAGTGCCTGACAATACATCTTGCTTATTAAAAGACATACCTGCTCCAGAAAGGATATTGGCTGCCGATCCTTTGGCACCAGGAGATCAGATACTGGTGAGTATGCACAGCCGGATTCCACATCAGGCTTCGAATTAACATTAAGACTGTGGTTCCATTCCAGATTACTGACATGCTCAATAAGGCTGTTGCGGCACTGGGTGATGTAAAGGTCGAACATAAGGAGGACTTGGTAGTTCCATTCCTGTCGTGATCCTTCAGCATTTCCTCGGCAGGATTCCAGCATCATCCTGTTTGAGCGAAACAGTCGTGTAACAGAGAAGCGCTCATCTTTACACAATCAATTTTTGCAAGAACTTGATCCAAGTCTGAATCGCTTTTAGAGTTAACTCGGATATCAGCGTGAATTAAATGTTAAGATGCGGTGTGCCATCGGGCACGTTGACTCTTTATTACTAATGTTTCAATGGCTTGACGATTTTCGGATGCAACGCTTTCTTTAGACATTTTGTATATTTAGGGGTAAAGTCTATGAAATGAGCTTCTTACGCGAGAACTGAACTGAAGCATGTATTTACCGAACTTATATATCGATATTGTAAAAGAAGATTATTCAGTGCTGTTGTACACAATTAAGGTATAACTTGGAGGGATAACATCAGAAGCCTATTTTGTCACGATTTGATAAGCAAAAGACACACAAGTCTCATAGTCGTTACATATATTAAGTGGTGAAACGAAATATCATTAAGATAAGGAGAAATCTTTTACATCAGACCTGCTACCAAAAGATTTCCTAAACGGCAAACTGTAATGTGTAGGACATACAAGTAATACGAGAATGATTATAACAGTAATCAATAGTATGAGCATACTTATAGGAATGCCATAAGTATTACGTGTCTTTTACAATTATCTTGCACATTGTTTTACTCATCGATAGTTCCAGAAAAACCATTGGCTTATTTCAGTGTCCGCACACTTCTGAAAGTTGTTCGTTGAAAAAGAGAAGCATTCATCAGGAAATAGTCATTCATGTACACTAATGTGATATTTCTATATTAAATTGTTCTGTATTTGTTATTATTCGTACTCTATTTGATTATTGCTTTATCGCCATGTCTTCTTCTAAGTTACGATAGTGAAACTTGCGCCTCCCGCATTGCGGCGTGTGAGGAAAGAAATATAATGTGTATATGTTTGTAAGTATATTAAAGCAAAGATTGTTGCGCGCAAGGTGTCGTCGGCAGTTATGTTTATGTATAAATCGGCGTTTACCACGAGTGCGAGAGGTGCAAGTGAAACCTTATAAAATCGTTTATAATTCTTCGAGTTGAAATATAAAAAGAAACTATGCAGATATGTGAAAAGGCAATTTGTTATCGATGTTACAATTAGAATAAAAGGGGGGTGATCATATTTTCTCCTGTATTATAAACTACAAGATATATTAGTGGATATGAATATATTTCTGTCATGCATATATTTACGCTATTATTGCAGTGAGCCTTCCCGTAGTTGAATATCTAACAATCCTTATACGCGAAATAACCCCGAAATTGGAACAACGTAAAAGAGGTTCGAATGTCTACGATTAGGTATTTGACCGTGGGTCTAGATTCAACGTGCCCTCAAAGTAGATATGATTGAGTTTTAATGTACTCACAGCTAATGAATAATTGCCGCTACTTTCCGAATGCTGAGGATTGCGTTTCGTGTGGAAGTGGACGCCTGGAGAGGAGTAGTGAAAAGTTCAAAAAGGACGCGGGAACCGATCCGTTATAAACGCGCGAAGTTTGACGAGAGCGCGGGAAGGGCTGAGTGGGGATAAGGCTAGGGAGAGGATTGGACGTGTCTGGGAAGGCGCGGAGGGGCATCGACCGGTCTGGCATCGGGCTGCTATCGGACTGGCAGGTCCCCCCGTTCAGTGCCACCAATACACAAGAGCCGAGGACTCTCTATCGTCGACCATTGGTCCTCAATTTGCCGACCAATCATTGGGAAAGTGCCCACGAAAATATCCAATGTAAGTCCACAAATTATCAAACATCAACGGGGTACGCGTGCAGCCGCGCACGGTCCTACGATTAACAGTGTTTTCGATCGGCGAGCTGCTCTGCGCGAGAGCTCGCGTCCCCGCAGCTCCGAAAAGCCCTTTCCGTACGGCCATGTTTGCCGAGACGAGCGTTTCTCCGCCGAAATCGGCGTCCTTCCATGGCGAGAGCGTTGCGTCCCGCTGGCGAACCGAGCCGTTGGAGCAAGCCCTGCCTGGCTGCCTCCTGCCCTCACGAACCCCCTATTACCAGGATCCCGAGGATGCCAGCGCATCCGAAGGAGGACGTGACGTCCTTCGGGCACGATTCATGCCAGACAGAAGGTGATGATGATTGCGGGCTGGCCTCATTTCTCCGTAGCATGCACCCGAGCTGATCCGCACGTGGATCGCCCTGGGTTCTCCAAATCTCTCTCGATACTTCCCCCTCGCCACGTTGGCCACGATCTTCGATCTTTCCCCAAAAGCTCCGCTCTCTTTTCATTCACTTCCGCAATCTCTCGCGGTCTAACCTACTTCCCGACCTCTGCCACTCGTTTCCCCGAGGCTCTACGTATATCCGCTCGCGGATTTCTAGTAGATAAACATCGCGTACCTCTAGAGTGCCCGACACTCTCTGCCGATGTCTACCACTCCTTGTTGTACGTCTACGATTTTCCTGCATGCGACTTCTGCTGAGAGCTAGGCGGAATTCTAGGATACTTCATTTCTATATGAAAGGATTTATATTTAGACATGAGTTAGTGCATAACTCGCTGCCAAGCAGAGATGCTTTTCTGCATAGGAAAGCCACTCTGGATAAGGCTTGATATATCTTTAATCCGCCTGTTGAATTGAGATTGAAACATTTGAATTTTCTTGGACTTTTATCAGTGACCAGTCGTCATGGAGCAGCTGGGGGAAGGCCAAGCGGTAGTAGTAGGTGGTGCTGGCGGGACCGTCCAGGTGGTCCAAATGGGCCAGGGTGGCCAAACTATGATGCTCCCTCAAGCTATACAAGTAGCGGCACCTAATGGGCAAATACAAGTTGTCCCTGTGTCCAGTTTAACTGGGACAGGCCAGCAAATTGTAATTCAGCAGCCCCAAACACCACAAATTATTCAAACCCCAGATGGTCAAACATATATTTACCAACCTGTGCAATTAGAGGGTCAAGTGCAACAGCAACAACCCACAGGTTAGTCTTATTGCTATTACCAACTACCAGCATCAGCAGAAAAAGAGACTAACATGTAAAATATTCCTTTCAGTCATCAATATCAATGGGAATCTTATGCAGATCGCGGGAACTACATCTCAAGCAACGACTACTGCTGCGAGTACAGCACCTGTTCAACCCTTGGCCAGTCCCAATACATCATCTTCTCAGGCAGGAAACGTTGTCATGGTGATTACTAAAGAAAACCTCTCTTTCACTTACACAGTCTCTATGTATTTATTATATTGACTTGTGGTGATCACAGAGAGAGATTTACAGTAGCAATTTAATGCCTGGCACTTCCAAATCCAATCATTGCACTGTATACTTGGTTGTTCCTCATGGGAATTTCTTTTTGTTATTACTTTCTATTGCCTAGCTTTTAATATTAGTAGTGATTTCTTTAATAATGTGTGGATCCATTTTCTATTGATTAGATGGTGCCAGGAAACACTGGGCAGACGCAATTCCAAAGGGTAGCTTTACCTAATGCGGAACTGCTTGAAGAAGAACCCCTTTATGTAAACGCGAAACAGTATCGGCGCATATTGAAACGGCGGCAAGCGCGCGCTAAGCTCGAAGCCGAGGGAAAAATTCCGAAGGAGCGACCGGTTTGTACATTTCTTGCATTTCGGATCTGATTAATTCTGTGGAATGCAGATACTTAAATCATTTCTTTACAGAAATATCTCCACGAGTCACGCCATCGACACGCAATGAATCGGATCCGTGGCGAAGGCGGCCGATTTCACTCAGGACAAGTAAAGAAGCGGAGGTGAGTATCAGCGAGATTGCATCTCAGTCAGTCTTTCTCAATGCCAATTGAGCACATTGTCGCATTCGCAATTTTTCGCATAAAAGAATGTCATGGTTACAGTAGGGCGAATGCGAACGCCATGATCACCCAGCACATCACCACATCAGCCAGCACCAACACCGTTCGTACAATAGCTATAGCCGGTTCAAACGTTGGTGTTCAGTACCATGATACCGATAACATGGCTTCCACCATCGTCATAGAGGTATGTCCCAACCGACTTTCCTACGATTCAACAAACGAAACATGCCTGACCAATTTTTAACATATGTTTCAGAAGCCTGGTATTCCTCTTCAAGACATGATCTCGGAAGAAGACATTGTTTCTTCGAACAGTCGTCTGATGTAGATAATTATTTAAATTAGACTGTATTAAGAGAGGGGGAAGAAATCGAAACAGGAACGGAGAGTCTGTGGTCAAACGCGTTCGTCTAGCATTCGCGTTTGCTTCGAGAAACTCTTTTGTAAATAATCGACTCGATAAGAGAAGAAAAGGCCGGTAATGTTTCGATGGTCAGGAGGCTGTATAGTACTATTAGGTACACTTGTACATATTTTCACACAGTTCACGTTTCATACTTCTACAGCATATCTCTCAAATCAAACCTTTGATCCGGGCTTGGTCGCAGTGTCGCGCAACGCAAAGTACTCGTAACTTACTCCGCCTTCATAGCTCAGTTTCGGCAAGGATTCGAGCATGGGGCGGCCTAGCATAATACGTCGAGCGCGTGGCATCAAACCCTGGGGAAAATTAAAGTACAGATTGATGTTTCGGACGGAGAGACTGACTCATAATTTATTACGTATCACATGTGCTGGGTATCATACTTAGGATAGTTTAAGTAAGTAATTCTTTACTTCCATTAGGAGAACTGGAGATAGGGACGAAGTGCTGGATGTTTGGAGCAATAAGACTTCGTGCGTAATTTCAAATGCAAGTACAATTGATTTAGTATGTAAACGGGAGCTTTATGCGTCGGATAGTTAAATTGTTGAGCGGTGGGGCGGCTCTAGTATTGTCTGCAGTGGCTTATGTAAATAACATGTTCAATCTTGAGATATTACTTATTTTGGCTGATACGGGGGAGGCTAACTGTTCACTGCGACAGTAATAACTTTTAGATTACTTCCAAAATTGTCAAGCCTCCAAGTGATAAATCGCGGTTTTGATACTTCTTCCAATCACCCTGTTGGCGACGATATTATTTCTCCAATGCCCAACTTGCTTTGATCAATTTTGAGGAACTTTGCGCGGAACGATTCGTTACGGATAAGTGGTAGAAAGTTACTTTTTTACGGCAATGATGGATTGTTAACCGATTACTTAACAATTAGTTCATGTACAAATATAACGAAGCAGATTTGTAATCAAATTTACCATCCTTTTATTATCGTACAACTGCCTTGAAGGGTAAAGGGGGAGATCAACGGAGTGTGAAATGTTTCATATTCGTAGGCTGGTATTTTATGATGAAAGTATGTCGTGCGAGTCTGACTGTACATAATTTTAAAAGGATTAAATGTGTGAAAGATCTAGTAACATAGTGTGAATGCAGCCGTTTGTAAGCGAGTATCTGTTTCTGTCACGAATAAGACATTAGTTTGTAACGTGACTAGATATGTACAAACAAAACAATGAGGGTTCTGTTTTGTACTAACACCTATCCGATTGAATTCGCCCTTCTCCCCCTTGTGCTCTTTTGTGAATAACACGTGTCAGGTTTCTACGTTTTCACCGGATCCTTTTGAAAAGCATAATACCTGCCCGACTTTTGTATTTGTTTTGCTTTCGTCACATTACCCGTGATGGCAGTGCTAGATTTTCTGTTGGCTTGGTCTCTTCGGGCTTTTCCTCGTAGTCAGATTGGAACTTGACTGGTAGAGGTACGCCCAAAGGTGACCCTTTCATTATCCGATATGCCGTGGTGTCGATTTTACTGTTGTATTCAGTTTCCCCAGTTCTGTGTACAGGGCATATCAATTAGTCCACTTCCATTTGAGATTAAAAATCTCGAGGATGATATTTGTTGAGTAGAATGTAGAGTAGAGGATCAAATTTTGAAAAGGGGAAATCGATGTACCTCACACGAAGGATTTCTCGTTCCTTTGGGTTCGGAGATAAATTATCAGCCGGTTTACTACCTTTTTCAGCACGCAACAAACTTTCATCGGCTAAGTTCCATGGATTCCTGTAAGACCTTCGTTGATTAGTTTCTGGTATGATCCACCCGTCCGGCAGAACAACTGGTTTCTTTATCCTCCGTCGTATATTTATCCAAGGTGCATCTAGCAGTATAGAAACCGCACTATAGTACAGTTCTCGTTTCATAAATCTGTTATAGGAATCTATATACCACAATAATCCAAATTATATATTGTTTTCGTATATTCTTTTTCCTTGCGTTCTATAAAGTTCTCATCCGGCAGACGCTCGGGCAGTGATTTCTTTAACCAGCAATATTTCTCGCGAACCTGCGGTTTAGATTAGCAGTTCATTAGCAGTTCACGCTTAGTTAATAACAGATTACCCAAAATTATGTATACCGAACTCAGAAAATCCTGTATATCTTCGCTACGTTCATTGACAGGCAGTGATGAATTTTGTTGACGGGTGTGTAGACACTTCTTGTAAGGTCCGTTCAAAATATTTAGGGGTAAAGGGTAGGGTCGCAATGGCCTCACTTCTTTTAGTTTAGCTGTGTTTCGTTGGATAAAGTCGTTCTTGTAAATCGTCACGAAATCGCGATTCTCCTCTTCCACTTCGAACAACATTTTCTCATAGTTAAATCTTCCCCTGCTTATGTTAAACTAACTTTCTTAGAAGGTTAAGGAAAACATTCGGCTGTTTTAGAAATTTGATATTCGTACTGAACTAAATTAGTCGATTCTTCTAGCATTTTAATTTATTGTCTCACGTACCGGGTGATTCAAATGCAAGTGATGCAGTATTCGGGTTAAAAGTAGCATCAGTGAGGACTCTTTAGAAAAGCTCTGGCCAGGAATTCAATTCCCATTGGGATACGAGGGTCGCAGCGAAGAAAGGGAAAAGTCGTCTTTAGGCATCTAACGACTCTCCGATTTCCCGTGGCTCATTATAACGACCACATTATACCGGGTGAGGCACTGCACCCTCGTGTACTATAAACGCCAATTAGGGTCAGGACATCGAATTTCTCTGTTAAAGGTGCGCCCTTCTCGCTCGCCCTCGCCTACGCTCCGCGACCTTTTCCCGCCGAGTTTTTCTCGCATTTCCCAATACAAAGACAAAACAGTCGACCTCTAGTAACTAAACTTTTTCACGGGATCGCGTCGCCGAGTAATGCGATAAGATTATGCTCAGTCACGAAGGTTCGCTTTCTTCATAGAGGAATCCGCCGGGAGGATGAGGTAAAGAATTGAAAATTCCTTCAACTTCCCTCTGCTCGTGAGCCCTGACAGGCTAATCGCATATTTTCACTGTAGGATCGCAGAAACCGCGGTATCCCTTTCGACGAGAATCTTCTGAATCTGCTTATTCTTGTACTAAAGCATTATTGTATAGTAACTAAGCAGACGTTTAATGAATGCTAGGAACATCCTACAGCTAATACCAGGACGTTAGAATCCTGGCAGCTATGAAGAATTCGACCACGGTGTCTTTTAAATTGGATAGTCCCAGCTCGCATTCTTTCCCCGTAGTGACACCATCCCTAGTCACGTTACAGCATTAGCCGCTTCATATTAGCAATATCAAGGAAGGCTGTGTCATCGTTCACCACCCACGAGCAAGCAATTTGTACTTTATCCGACCCTCCACTGTCCGCAACCACCCACACGTGTCACATTTGCACCCCTGTCGAAATACGGATTCGGACTTGTCCCTTTGCCCGATGCTCTTTCCGCCCTTTACCCTCAGTCTCGCCTGGTGTAACTTTATAGTTTCTCCTTACGGCTGCATCAAATTGCTTGGGGGAGTAGCAATTACGTGGTTTATTTTCACGAACAACTGTGTGTTATGTTTAAGTTCGAATCAACGATAAATTAATCATTGGTATTAGAGAATAGTTGAAAAGTAGCCAAATGTGTTAGACAATTTACTTTTTCTTTGGATCCGAATTTCATTAGTTCGTATAAGTCCGAATTCCAGGAGATTGATTGACGTGGCTGCTCGTTTCCACCAGCAACCATATCCCCCTTTGTTTTGGGGCTTTTCCCTAGTGACAAAGAGAGCACCCGCATTTCCCCAGTGCAGGACGACGCCCTTTAATTGGATCGAAGAGCGTGACACTCGGGGCAATACACACAAGTCAAGCTACAACCGAGGAACCATTTGATTAAGTGTATTTAAACGGGGCTTAATTGAAAGTGATGCTCTCTGCAGCTACCTATATTTTCTCAGGGGACTTTCCGATTATGTCTCTTGGAGATGACAGGAGGATCGTTTACTTAGATGATTATTAGGTCTTTCACCCTGCAGATGGCAAACTATTCTACAGGGCGATGCATAGTTGGGTCCAAATTTATTTTTTTACAAATTTAATATATACGCCTAGATTAACTATTCATTGCTATGTTTACAGGATCTCCAATGTATCCCCTTGGGATTTCCGTAGCAGTAATAATACTCTGACGAAGTTAATAACAGGGCATGCGCAATTTTTCCGACAAACATTGAATGTTACTGCCCGCTGGGTTAAACTCACTTGTTAATTAGTTGGGGAAAGTTGACGGGAAAGTCAATTACGGGGTACATACTTCGACGGGTGCGATTAGACTGAGGCCGCAGAGGAACTTTTAATAATGCATGGGGTGTCAACCTGCTTATAACAGTGGCCGCCCTACAAATGAATATCATCCAAGTTTTAATGACTACGCTGAAAATGACGCGCGATCGCGTTTTACCTAATGTTTTATTCCTTTCGTGTGATCCTCGTGTCTTTTTGACCTAAAGCTGTGCTGAAAGTGTTGAAAAATTCGGAAGTTTTTCAGCCAATATCATGAAATGTACTTGTCCAGGTGGCACGAAAGGAGCCAAGCTATAAATACCCGGGGAATAAATCGAAGGGCTACTTTAGATTCGCGGCAAGTGTCGCTAAACTGAATTCCCCTCGCTGTCTCTTACTTAACTCTACACTATTTCGGTCACGTTTCGCCCGGCGAGAACGATTTTCCCGGTGATATATTCAACGGCACGATTATTTCGCAAAAAGGCCCTTCGTCATTCAAGGTGTGCGATCCGATAATAACCGACGCGGAGATTTAATTGCGTACGCGTAACAATCGGCTTATTCATTTTCCCGCCAGCCCCCCTGGCGTTTCAAACAATGCAGGTGTAGGGTGCTATTCCCGCTACTGTAATTACAGGATCTCGAGTCTAAAAGTTCGTGTCGTATTTTTACAAAAATACGAAATAAATTTAAAGGCACATCATCTCTTGTGTCATTCAATTTATAGTTTAGTTAATGGCAATTGTAAAAATTCGATCAATAGTTACATTTTACAATAAGTACGAGAGTATTTAAGTGAAAATCGAGTTTGTTAAATATTGGTCGTGTAAATTGAAATGCGGCGAGTGCGTGCCTTGGAACTTTCCTTTCGCCACTCTCAACTTTTAACTGGGAAGATGAAGTCTCGGCGAAAACGAGGTTTGCCGTGGCGCGACCATCTACAGGATGTCGAACGGATAAAGAATTAACCCTGAAGAGACTGTTGCTCGTTAGAGCGAAGGTCTCTCGACACCGGCGACTCTTAAAGTTTCATCCCCATGGAGCTCTCCGAAGGCTTCCCGCGCGTGCACGCGAGTACGAATGAAGGAGCTTTCTTTACAAGTTGGCCCGTTCGAAGAAATTGTATGCCACACTTATTACACTGCTTTTCTTCGCCGCGCACGCGATAAGCAATGCGATGGAGCTCGACTTTCTTAAATTTCGTATTATTCCTCCCAAGGCTGCCCGGAAAGTAATATGCTTCCGGAAAAGAATTGCTTGGGATTTTGGCAGCCTCGGGAGAGGAATAACGAAATATAATTTAAGTCAAAAATATGAAACTGTTTAGAAGGGAGCGCAATCACATGTTGCTTCTTCGGAATTCTCTGAAACAAATGTTATTTTATAATGTCGTATTATATAATGTATAATGTCTATTTGTTCACATGGGGCTTTCGTAACTCCTCGTAATACCATGAAGTGTCCAAGTCATCTGGGTCCTCGAAACACGAGCTTATGATACGCCGATCGTTTCTGCGCCCCTATATTATTCAACCCAGGAAGCGCCTTGCACAAACATCATTCCATATATTCCACAGGCTTTATGTCGACAATAAACCGATACATACGACTGTAGCGGTTACAACCTTTATCCGACCCCACCAATATTTCAAGAAAAGGGGCCGAAAAACAGCTCTTCCAATCTCTTTATTACCACGAAGTGTATTTCCACCAGCCAGAAAAAGCGAGCCTGAATAATCATCGGGATGAAAGCGGTGCGTGGGTAGCGCCGGGATTACATTTCCTCGGAGTATTGGTAGATTAACATCTTTCACTGACGCTCATCATTCACTTTCCAGGGCCGCCGCGGAGCGTGCATTACGAGCGTCAAGGGTTAAGGACGCGTCGCAGTAGGCGAGCGGTTGGTGCGAGGGGTACCAGTTGCTTCGCAACCAGTTGCTCCGCGAGGGTGGCGAGGAGGCCCGAAAGAAGAAGCCCCCGACAGGGCAGCCTCGAGGTTCGCGAAAAGAGGAGTAGGTGCGTACGGAGAGGCAGAATGGAAAGCGGAGGGACAGAGAAATCGGGGATGAAGAGTCGCTGTTGGAGGGAGAGAGCGTGGAAAGGTTCGACTTGGCAGGATACTGTGATCCTCCGGAATCTCACCCTCCGCGAGGAGAATCTCGATGCTCGTGGGGGCGTCGCCACGCCTCCCACGTCTATATAAGCTACCTGCGCGTCCTGGCACCCTCACTTGCAACCCGGCATCCCACAGAGTCGGGCACCCCCTTCTTCACTCTCCACTGCGGAAGAAACTGTACACGGTACACGTAACATCGCATAGATAGTCGCTAGACTGACTCTTCTCCGGCGAGCACATCCTATACTCCGAGGGAGAGCTTGTGCAAACTGCAAAGGGCACCGCCGCTAGTCCCGTTTCCTGGACATCCCCGATTCTCGTACAAGAAGCCGGAGAGATGAAGTTCTGCTTGCTCTGGATGCTCTGTCTACTCGTCATCGTCGCCGACAAAACACTCGGCAATCCCTACTTCGATGACGGTGAGTGTAATCTTGTTTTAATTTATTATTGAGTGGATATTTGAGAGGAAAAATTCGGGGGACTCCCTGGCGTTGGTAATTATTAGCGAATCTTGTAAGTTTGGTACTTTTTAATTGTACAGAATTCTGGTGAAAAATCTTATTCGGTTTTTGTTGCTGTGGGTATTGTTAAAATTCTCCGCTTACTTGGGGGGAACATTTTTCCGATAAGATTGCAAAGCAGAAAGCGGTCGTTGGGTGGGAATATAAAGTGCAGATCTCAACGATCTTGCATGTATTACGTACGACTTTATATTGTCGTTCTTTGTCAGCAAGTTAACAGACTAATGTACGAAATGAAACCAACGTTACGAGAAGCACAGTACAATGTTTCACGCGCTGTTCCGCGGAGCCCGCAAGTGGTATAAGTCAGCGCCGTGTCAGACGCCCGTAAAAAGCACTCAAGCCCCTTGCACCGGGCGAAACTTAAATCTTCATTTGCCAAGCCATAATTTGAAATATGAATCCCCGACATATAAGAATTGTATCTTGCTGGACCATAAACATAGATGCAGATTAAATGTCTCGAAATATTCCAGTAACGGTAGTGCAACAAAAGGGAGAATTGTATTAAGCCAATCTTGTGTATGAGTCGACGCAAGTGTCAAGCAACGGCAGGCAAACCGAGATCAAGCGTGTGGTAGACAATTGCTCGCCGCTCATGTGATTGCACACTGGCTTAATTAATCTCGGGGCTTCAATGCAGTTACTTAATTGCACCGGAGACAGTCGCAGTTCTCCAACATTCGATTTTGCAATCTACGATTTACAAGGCAGAACGTGTCGCAGAACTATTTCGCACTGAACAAGTGTCTCAATTGATTGATACGACTATGTCCGCAAATATACTCGTAACTGATCGATGCCAATACATTTGTCCAATCACATCTTAGCGGACGCGTGTAATCCTTATTGAAACAGGACTGTTTCCAACACGCGGGTATTAAATTTCAATTATTGACAACCGCGCGGGTGGAGCCGTAATTATATAGGTGGTATCCGATTAGCCGATGGCAGGCGAATGAAATACTCCCTAATCTCATTAAGAGTCGAAATTCCAACAGACCTTTCGCATGCCCGTGGCATTAGGTTTCACCGTAACTCCACGATAAATGGATCGGAATGAATGGGAAGAGCAAATATTAATTTACCACTTCGTATTCCCTTTAATCAACTTTTTCAACCACTACTCTTTAATGACATAGATATTATATAGAACTTATTAATTTCCTACAATCCTTTTCTTTTATTATTATATCAATATATTATCCTATAATAAGTTAGAAACTATCTAGTTCTTGCTGCGAAACGCAAGGATATTGAAAGATCGACTGCATCCCCGAGGGAGTCCTGCGGGAAGATGAGGCGCCTAGATTACTTTAATCTCATAGGGGTTGCTGATGGGACTGCTGCCACTGGGGAGGATGCAGGAAGCGAGATAAGAAATTGTCGAACATTTCCTCCCCTGCTATCTAGATTCCTTCCACACTGAATGAGAATTAAGATATGAGGACGCGCGATGTTCCCATGAAATCCGGCCTGCGCGTAAAAGATGTAGAACTGTTTATGGGAAACGTGATTCGTTTGAAAGGTAGTCTCGTTCAGTCATTCCCTTGAGGTCTCCTTGGGCTGCGAAAGCAATTTGTACTTCGTAGCGAAATTCACTTTCCTGAGGATACAGCGTACTTTAACTTCCTTCTGATTTTATGTCGGACACGGACCACATCGTGTTTCAAACATCGTTGAAGTAACACCATCAAATAGTTCTCTTCCACCTTATATGAATGCTTCAAGGATTCACTGCTTCAGGTTTATTTATACCGAGCCTGCCCTTTGCTTGCTTTTCTTACATTTTCCCAAGACTTTGTAACTTTTTCGATATCATATGCTTGATATATAATAATAAAATTAATTTTTACCAGGAAATCGTCGGTATCCTGGTACCTTAATGATTAAATGTCATAACTTTGGCACTTCTTAGAGATTTTCGTGTTCCATTGCATTAAGGTTTCAATCCTTTATCGGATGCTCTGACAAGGAGTGATAAAGGACATCCATCGCGGATAATCCTGAGAAAGATGATTCGTTCACGTTCAAAGCAAACGTACCGGTTATTAATCACCACACCATTAGTCCTCCAACCACATCGATCCCACTGATGAAGTTTCCCGTTTCCTCAAATGCGATTCGACAAGGACAAGGTCGTTTCATCGGGAAATGCTCTCATTCACCGCCGATCACATTATCGAGTATCCTGCTGTTCAAATCGCACTAGGTTTACGCTCGACGTTTTCCCTGAAGTATTTCCTCTTCTCCAGTATATTTTCCGAAGGCTTGCGCTCCCGAGGAATTCCTCGGGAAGTGACACTGATGGTATTGGTACTTGAAACTCCAACACTTGCGAATATTGTGCTGAAACTCCGTGAACAGTTTACTTTCCTTACAGGCAATTCGGTATATTGGCTCGCAATAAAACATCTTCCAAATCGAATGATCGAATTATATTTAAAATAAATCGGTAAGGTCGGCCATAAAGGTTTAATGCTTCACAAACCAACTTTTATTAAAGCACTCTATTATAATCGATGACAAACCAATGTCCACATCGATGCGTGCTTTAAGTAGACACACTAGATGGGATTTTCTAGTACGTCCCCGCACGTGGGAGTCCTTTCAAGCCGAGCTTATGACTCCACTTTATCCTTATACATTCGAACGAGAGCGAGAGGCAGAGAGAAAGCACTATTTACCAGCTCGAGATACTTTTCATCAGCGTTAACCCATAATTTCCGTATGCCCTCCCCAAAGGTATGCCGGTTTCATTTATTAGTGAGTCGCTCGTGTTACCCCCGCGCCGCGTAAATAACAGAAATAATGGGAGCTTCCTAGCTATTCCTTATGTACTCTGGTTACTCTGCGTCAGAGGGCCCATAAAAGTTACAGCTCGCGTGACGCAGCCCGCACTTTTCATGGCTCTCTTGCGATCTTGATATTGGACTCGCGAGAGCTTTAAAATACATGCATTGTGCGTAGCGGTCGAGCGCAGTTAGCTAAATTGTTTCTGGATATCATGAAGATTTGTGAATTGGTTTGACACACTGCAGGGGTTTATGAAACGTGTGTGTGTAAATAATAAAAGTCAATATACATTATTGCTGGTTTTCTTTCCTGTGTTTCAGAGGAAGATGCCCTACAGCCGATAGACTCGGATTACACAGAGGATGCATTGGATAACTTAATGCGAGCTGCTCAACAGAAGTGAGTCGATTTTCTGTTCTACCAGATCCTTTTTACTTTCCAATCCCAACCCAGTACATTTTCTCCAGCAAAGTTGGATGTTTGTTTGATATCTGCGTATCATCTCTCGTGCAAACTAAATCTGCTGGCAAATGAGTTACTTGACAGATTATTAGAAAAGTTTGAGAAATTAGTGTAGAGAATATTTGTTGTTAATGAAACCTTGTTCCCTTGGTGTCTCGGTGTGTCTGAATGGCATTCTCTCGATTCCCCTAATCTCGAGTAGACGTACCTCGTTGACTCCCTTGTTTAGGCGAGGTTGCCTACGGCGCGGTCGCAACTGCGACCACCAGCCGAACGACTGCTGCTACAGCTCGAGCTGCCGGTGCAATCTCTGGGGATCGAACTGCCGGTGCCAGCGGATGGGCCTCTTCCAGAAGTGGGGCTAAAGTGGGGAAAGCCTTCGTAGCTGTGGATCACGCAACACTACTTCGTTCTTCCGTCGAAAATTTCTCACTTCTCACCCGATAGACCCTGCACGATCTCAATGAGAGGTCTCCTGACTAACCTTTGGACATTAGAGACTTGCAACTAATTCTCATAGACCTCGAACTAACTATAAGACTTCAAAGCTCGATTTACCCTCGAAAATTAGAGATGTTAAATGTTTTGGACTTGATCGAACGCGTCTCGAATTCTTTCATTTCATCCAACTTGTTTTCAGGATCACAAGCCTGATTTTTAGTAATTTCGGCCCTCCGAAGGTTAATCATGCTTCCTCGAACCTGATTAAGATATAGTTTTTCGTGTGAACGATTTCATGTTGAATAATAGGAACTTGGGTTGAGCTGCGTGGATTTAGAGCGTATGCGATGGACTTTGGCTGAAACTGGGATTAAATGAAGCGTAGCGAGGTGGTAGGGATTTAGCGCACTAATAGATTTGGTACTATCGGCCTAGTCTACTGTCCGTCGACTTGTCTTCCATCGTTTTTTAAGCGTGCATGACACATCCTGGGTTCTCCCGGTGCACCTACTTTCCCAAGACAACCTCCCACGGCGCGTGAGAGACGATTATCAATCTTGGCCAGACTCTCGGCTTCCTTCCTTCCTTCCTTCCTTCCTTCCTTTCTTGCACTTGGGAACTTTCCTAACAGCCGCATTCACAGGTGTCCTTTAAGGAATGAGTTCTCCTTATTCTTGAACTAATGTATCTCAATCAGGAGACTTTCTTCCTTGAAGGGAATTTCTGAAGATAGCTGCAAAGTGTTCATTTAACAGTAAAAATCTCGAGAGTAGCACCCGAGTGCAACAACTACCATTCCCGCGAGTTGCTTTCAAGTGAACACTTTTAAGATTGCTCCACACAATCTACGATTAGACTTACTTTCGAAGCTTGTGCCAACAAAAGACTTGCGTTGTCTTTGTACCTTGGATGCCGGCGCCTTTCAATTGAGCGTTTCCAACAATTGTGTCCATTGAATCGGACCCAAGGATCCAACCAGTTCAACTGTACTTCGAGATCCTCGTTTATAAGAGCGTGCAAGTCTCACCGTGTACGGCGCCCTTTGTACTATTGTCGCAGTTGCTCCGTTCGAAGCCTTGATTTACCCGAGAGGCTTCTTTTATTATTCCTTTCAAAGTTACGCTTGGTGTTTCATCGGACTTTCACTCATCTCGGAGAACCGCGTCAATTTGCCATTGGTTCCTCTGGAAAGATGCTTTGGACATTTGTACTACTTGACGATCAAGCGGTTCTCTCGCAAAAGACATTGGCTTTCCACCCATTTCGCGTCTACCTTCGAAGATGTCAAGAGCATTGGCGGATGAATCCGTGGTGACATTGGCCTCTGATTGGTGATTCTTCCAGCCTTTTTCTCAATCAGTAGCCAGTGTCACCGTCACCGTCAAAGAGGTTTGGGATACAGTTACCGATGATTACCGAGATGACGTTAAGAGAACTTCAACTTCTCCATGTCGCCTCTTGGATCTTAACCGTATGTACCTATATGTATACATACCAATTATAACTCTAAAAAATCTACAATAATGGATGTTACGCATTGTATCCGAAGGTGGATGTACACGTACCGATATAACTATGGAAATATAATATATATTATATATGTACAGCAAATACCTTTTATCACGTACACTTCCCTCGTCCACCCGAATTCATTCCTCCTATTTAACAATAAAATTATTCAATTACTAAATACTTAGTAAGGGGGCTCATTACTTATGAAAATTACTCGATAATTAGTTAACAAAAAAGAAATTATTTTCCGAAAGCAACATAATTGATTGTTCGAACTTGAGAGTTTGACAGAAAATGATGAGCATATGATTATTTTCTCGCGTGGTATGTAGTTTGCCGGCAAGATCACATAGCCGAGATCTAGGACGGAAAGCGAGCAATTCGTACGACAGGATTATCGGTGTGAGGGCTGCATGACTTGCTGTCCAACGAGCGATCGAGTGATCCAGTCACGACTGGAGCTCTCCAGTCAGCCATGGAAGAAGTCGTTGTCTTAAATCTCGACACGACCTCCCGTATGACCTGGCGAGAGAGGATCCATGGGATCACGATGACTCTGGAATCCGACGTTCCTGAATATGCCGATCCTTGGACATGATACCCCGGGATTGACAGGATTAGATTACTCGAAATCAAACCTTGTTATGGATAGAAATACACATCGAAAGATTCTTCGTAGAACATTTACAGTTTGTCTCTCTCCGATTATTTTCCATTCCAGCACAAATAATAAATCCACACCAGCACAGGTGACATTAATTCATAAAAAATTATTGTTTCTCCGGATCAAAGATATTCTCACAAACACTCAGACTACTAACTAGAATAACGGAAACTAGTATGTAGCATAGTAACAGTATCATAATGAAGACCTCGCATACGTGTACCTCAGTGTCTACTGTCTACACAATGCACTGTTACACTGGTTTCTCGAAACAGCCGTCATGGCCTGCAGCCACTGGGGACAGGAACAATATTTCTCGGGCGCTTGCACGGCACGCGAGTACAGGGAGTACTGCGGCTTACAAGTTGCAAGTCGACACGGCGCGGAGTCCCTCGGACAAGTTAGTTAGCGTGCGGAGAGATGAGAGGATCCCCCGCAGACAGGACCCAGCATGCGACTGGGTCGAGTAACTGGACCGTGACGTATGTAGACTCAACACTGGAGGATCTCGTCTCGCGGGATCGAGGAAGTCAAAAGTGCGCTCGGATCAGAGGAAGCGTGCATCTCAGATCGCCGGGATAGCGATCTCTCGGCCGATTGACAGTGCGGGGGAAGGTTAAACGGGTTAACCTCGGCTAACCTTGGGCGACCTACCTCCTCGGTCCGAGGCGACTCTATGTCGTAAATAATCGCCTCTAAGTAATGCAACGGGTGGCCTCCTCGCAAGATGACTTTACCTCTGCGAATTCGAGTTTTCTGAGTCTTGTCTTTTATTTGTAGACGGCAATTCGTGTGCCTTTGAACCATCACGTTTCGGGTACTAATATAGTATTTCTTATGTTTACTCGAATTCAATAGAAATTAATTAGGTAAGAAAATGTTGATTATCCGAATAAATGAGGAATAAATCGGTTAGGATAGCGGAATTGCTGATAATAGAGTTTCCTGATTATAAAGAAAAAGGAGTCACTAATATTGAAATCAAACATGCTGCGAGTGAGGCAGGCCATTTTTCATCAGTCACGTTCGTACTAGTCATTAGTGGCGGGTCAATTGCTTTCGTAGGTCGTTTCGTTGGTCGAAATTGTGTCGACCTGTGTAATCCACTTAAGGAAAAGTGAGGTCCGGGGCTGACGAAATCCCCGCGACCTCTTGATTCTTTATCTCACGTAATCCTGTGTAATTTTCATTTAGGCTGATTCACGACTCCGAGACACTCTCTTCAGCCTTCCTCCCGCAGCCCATTGACCCAGCTAGGGTTCACGTTGTTTCGTTATATTCGCCTTTCGCGCGTACACTGAATGGACTCGTTACCCAAACACGTGCGAGAGTTTGCGCCGGATAAGTCGATAGTTTCCAACTTTGAATTACACGGAACTTTATCCGAGATAATTAGGAGCTGATTTTCAAAATTATGTGTTTGCCGTACATAAGTTTGAACTCATAATTGCGTACTTTAGTTTGCATTGGATTTCTGCAAAATGATGTTTAGTGAACGGGAAATTCAAAGGCAAATGCATCGTAGAAATGATCGGGTGTTGTCGCTTGGAAAGTATGGCATCACTCAATGTGCGTGTCCCAGTTATGGTGGTTGGTCCGCCAAAAATAGCAAAATTGGGTGGACCGTGTTTCGACAGGCGCGCTTCTGCAAATAGACTGTTCATTGTGTCCGTACAGTATGCCGTTGCTTTGGTAAAACAGAAAATCGGAAAATAAACTGTTCATTTATGATGTGATGCATGCAACAAGTGGCGACGAATCGAAACATTATTTTATTCAAACCTTACACTTTAGAATTTAACCCACCAATTAATTCGGACGCTCGAATTTCCCCTGTGCAAAGGTGTGCCATACACGCGACTTCGCAGGAGAACAATTCCCATATGAATGCTTTCAGCGGCTAATGGTGGTGAAGAAGAAATAATCAGAAAGTTTGCCCGATAAGTTTAACTGGTCATACTCACGGAACCCTTATCTGCTTCCGCGAGGTTCGCGCTGACCTTTCGCTACCTTGAGGACGCGAAAAAAGGTCGGTGGCGCCGTGGAGGAGATCGGTTCACAGGGTTCGTTGAACCCCGAGCTTGAGAAGAACGTCTAGCCCACTGCGATTATGGTTCCTCTCCCTCGCCAAGTGTCCGTGTGAGCCTGTGTGCAACCTCCAACTCCCAACTGTGCTTCCGACCTTTCCTCCGAGGCCCGGCGACCCCACCTTTCACTACACTGCCAAGCATTCCGTAATCGCACGGTCTACCTCTCACCGCGAAAATCCGAGCGAATGAAAACCGAGCTTGCTTGCTTGCATTCAAGCGTACAAAATTTCGCGACCTCACACCTTCTGTATGTTAGACGATAATATCACTCTGCAGGGTTGAGTAGGTTTGAAGGATTTTTCAACCGTTTGGGAAAGAACGTGATTAGGAAACATCTTATCCTTTTGCTCAATCAGGATTGATTTAATTACGAGGCTTTGTCTGCTTTACTCCTATCCATGCGAATAATCTCGACCTTTGGAGTTCACTGACCTGTCGAGGAACCAGACCATCAAAGCATTCGTGCTCGCGATAGAGATAATAACAGGCTTTCTCGAAGACCATTCTCCTTCTCTCTCAATAGAGTAAATCTACTGTGTTTCATCATATCGGCGGTTCCCGTCACCAACATTCTCGTACTTTCTTGGGATTCGAAGCAATTTCCTGTCGATTATAGCAATTAAGTTATTCATACCTATAGATCTTCAATGTCTATCCCAGAGAAAACTCACGATAAAAAAATGTACTCAGGAATTGAGAATTTTCTTTGTCTCAAACTGGTTTAATAAAACAGGAAAACTCGTCAACGAACTGACATTGAGATTACATGGCGAATTGCCGTGTAATTTTGCGAATTAGACCCGTGGGAAATTTCCTGGTTCCACGCTCGCCACTCTCGTAATGGCGTGCACGGTTTCTTTCGATGATTCCAATCAATCCTACCGATTGAATTGTCCTCCCTTTGATCGGACCACGTGGTTCACGAGTAAATCTTTCCTGTCGGTTAATTAGGCTGCTGGTCGAATTCCAGCTTGATTGCTTGCCACGACGTTATTCCTGTTTTGATGTCGCAGTTCTCGCTGTGACACGCCCGCATGATGTGTTTCGTGTAACAAGTGTGCACTGTACATATGTACACTGTTTCCAGGGAATAGAGGCTGATATGACTGTGGACGTGTGTGGGTGGTATTCCGGTGTATAATCCTTTTGCCGGGAATTGCCATTGATAATTGCACGGGTGCACGCATTTCACTGTAACGGTACCGTCGTACTTCGTATGTGCCGACGCATTCCACACGCGCTTCTGATAGCAACACTGTTTCGTAGAATAATACAGCGCTGGGTCTACGAACCACTCGACACAGCAATGCTAAGCTTGCATTTCTAAGATACGTGCACATCAAATAAGCTTTTTTAAGGATAAATACATCCAGGAAAACTTGTAATTAAGGATTCAGCTTTTTACTATCAATAATGAAAGTAATATTTAGAAGAAGAAGGAAATCCTGGTAACATTGACCAGAAGATCGATTTCCAATGGACAATGAATCACACGCACTTGATTATAGAAATTTCCGTGCAACCTTGGTGAGGACTTTCGAAGGACGACTCGCCGGCGCGCTAGAATTGCACGTTGCAATCATCTGCGATTTCCAGCAGTTAGAGTAAATACGAAGCAGCAGCGAGCACTGCCCGTTGGAGATGCCAAGCTCATGAAGTGCATTACGGGTGTATGTACCGCTCGCTTGCGTAACTCTGATTACTAGACGCGCTGCAACGAGGTAACCTTGGCGACTCCGCGGTGCCTCAGGCCGTCTCTGCGGACTCTCCTATCGTCATTTGCGCCTTGACGTCACTCACACCGCTTTGAGTCTCGATTCTTGCTTTCCATTTCATCTCGTTGAAGGCGAATGCACTCAATTGTCCCATTAATACAGTAAGGTTTCGTTTACCTTAACAGTTTTTTGTATGAATTGACCCACGTCGTCGTATTATTATTTAATCCAACCCTTTATTTCTCCTCACCTTATAGCTTTTACGTATTTTAAAGAATATTTACTAATTTAATATTTCACAGCCTGTAATTATCAACGGTCATAATTTCCGGGTCCCGTGCTACCCTATTAATTAACACCGATATGAATAAACCCAGCCAACTGGAATTTATGAATCCCACCTCACCGTTACTCAGCAGGGCAATTGTATGATAATTCTAATTAGCTTTGAAACTTGACGGAAGTCCGCGCGAGGGCAACAATTGGGCTGAGCTGTTGTAGCGTTTAAGGACTCCGCTGATTAATGACTGCGGTAACAAGTAAAATGCGTGAAATATGGCGCAATGAATTATTATTCGCGTTGGATGTCGAGCTTTAACTTCCTCGATCGCTGCCCGCTGAAATATCGCACGCCACGTTAAAGTCACACGCGATCTTACGCAGTTCCTTCTCGGCTTGTGCAAATGTTTATGCAACGCTCGTTTCAGTGTCTGGCTTGCGTAATTCGTGTAGGGGCGCCATCGTCTTTTACTGTGATCGCGTTATGAACCTTGGGTTCATTGCTTCTAGGTTTCTCATTATTACTCGACCGGGAAACGTGATTATTGGCGTAGAAGTCTTATGGAATCGCAGATATATGCGTTCGCTTATGGGGTCACTGGGTCTTTATTCATACACGTTTAATAAAGCTCGACTGGTTTGCTTTTGCTGCATTTCATAATCTTAATTATTCTCTCGAAATTGAATCGTTCCTAGACGCCCTTATTATTTACTTAATATTAGAATCGAGATATTTCAGTAAAGCAAGGATTTATAGAACGAAAGCCCAGATCCTATTATTACCACTGGAGCTTTGACCTTTTCAAGAATGACATGTCGCATGTACCAGCAAGATATCAGAAGTCACAGTCGAATGCACCTGATACGTGTTTACTCTTCCGTCAGGGGATTCCGTCGATTCTCTGAGATGCGAGGCAAAGCCTCGCATGTATACACACCACATTCGCGGAAATCAATCACCGAGAAATAGTCGAGAACAGTCGATAGCTGTTTGTCAGCCGATCGAGTCTATCAATATTCGTTATCGGCGACTTGGCAGCTGTTTCAATAAAAAGCGGGCCAGAAATTTTCGTGTGTGGGAAGGAACTTACCGCCTCGGCGGACTCGTGGAATTCGATTAATCATTTCAGTATATTCGATGAACTAATTAATTTAACTTGTAGACTTCAAACGCATGTGAAAGCCATGCGCCAAGCAATATTTCTAGGTGAAATAATTTTCTTTACGCTGTTGCGTCAGTTTGGAAAAATGAGGCAGTAATTTTTGCATCTTTTTTCAGTTTTGCTTGAAAGAAACACCTTAATGAGTCGACGGTGTCTAACGGAAGTGTCCGGATAAAGTTTATGCGAACCAGATCGGAGGCGGCGCGCTTGTGGCAACAAAGAGTAGGAGCAAAAAGAACATGCGGAGTTGGGTGGGGATTATGCAAAAGCACGGGAGAAGAGCGTTAATGCCGGTTTAATCATGCTAGTTGCCCTAGTTGCGGCCTCTTGCTTACTGTGTCGAGCGCGCGTAATCCTTCCGTAAGCCAGAGCTCTGCTCCATTTTCGGCTTCTGATTATCAGTATCTCGTTTCATTAGCAGTGCCAACGCTCCCGTTTTTCATTGATAAAGTACCATTGATCCGAATGGCATCTCTGATCTCAATAGGATTAGCTCTCTGTACTAATAACCATTCATCATAAAGAAACACCATAATACAGATCTTCAGTTATTTATTACAGACTCGCGATTCTAATAATTCGTTCGATTTTTGCATAAATCATCATTTGCCTCAGGCGAATAAAAATTAATATTCGCCATTCGTTATCGTCACAATCCCAAGAGCTCGGCTCACTGAAGCAGCTGGAATCACTCTCTGCATGATTGCAGTAAACTAGCGTCATTTACTAAATAAGGGAGAAGCAGGGATCCTCATGTTTCAATCAGCCTTTCATCCGCCGTGTTGCGCACACGCCCCTGACTGTTTGCCGTCTTTTTCTTTGACGCTTGGTTAGGCGGCTTTTCTTTCGGTAATGACACCAGTCGGGGATAATGAGGCCACATTAGCGCGGCGGAGCCTTCGCTCCGGAGCTGATGTCAGCCAGTGAATTGCAGTTTGCACGCGTTTCTGTCGAATACGCAGATTCGACGGCGGTGTGTAATCAGTGCTGTTTGAGAGCTGCTTGTTAGCACCCATTGAGGAAGCCTGGAATTCCGCAATATATTAGGCTTTGAGTCACGAGACTTGTAACTTAGACTTCCTCTTGAGTAATAGACTGTAATGCTTCATCATTTATCATTTAAATGCACGGACTATTGAGCGATAGAACTATACCTTTTTTCGAA
Source organism: Crossocerus cetratus (assembly GCA_963675795.1). Taxonomy (NCBI): domain Eukaryota; kingdom Metazoa; phylum Arthropoda; class Insecta; order Hymenoptera; family Crabronidae; genus Crossocerus; species Crossocerus cetratus. Next base: position 9,974,632 of record OY776670.1, read on the forward strand.
CTTTGCAATATTGTTGCAGGTATTACAGTTATTGCTTGTGCTGATGTCTAAATTACTAGATCGTTTAATAAGTTGTTACTACCTTGATACAGACTTTTTGGATCGTTAGAACTTTAGAAATATTCACAGGTATCGTATATAGAAGAGAGCCGCTATTAGATCATACGCGTTCCAACAATAGGAGCTTTCTCGAGTTTAATTACTCGAATGAAGGTGGTAATTCTTGTTGAAATTCCTTCAAGTCATGCGACGGTAAAAAGCACCGCGTTAATGGAATTGGGCTTATTAACGCGCGGGGACGAGGAGGACCTGTTGTTTTCCAGAATAACGTGGTGCAAGAGCAAAAACAGGCCGCTTGTCACCTGGCTCCAGGAACGAGCGCTTGTATTGTCGCCGGCACGTCGCAATAACCTCGTGAATGTGTGCGTGTGATATGAAAGGCTTACGTAACACAATCCGACAATGTTCTAGGAAAAAACATAATATCGAAGCTAAACAGCACAGTGAAAAGCTCCCTTCTTTTACTAATTGAATCAATTCAGGGTATAATTCGTGCTTCATAATTTAAAAAACATAACTGAAGGTTATGAAGTAGAAACGGTTCGAGGCAACGATTTATTTATTGATATTCTACTAGTACAGAGAATGATTATGACAGTGGAAAAAGGCCTGCTTTCCAAATTGGTTGCTGAAAGCATTCTATTTCTGGATTTCGGTATTCGAGGCATTTCGCAGTGCCCCAGGGTTGAAAGCCCCTTTGCATGCCACAACAAAACGAAAGCAAGATTCTACGGGAATGGCGTCAAGCTTCGTGGCATCTCTGCGTGTCTAAATTCAATCTGTAACTCGTAATCACTCGGAATCCAGTCGGATGTGTACCGGTGCAACTGGTCTATGTAAAACAGGGCGTCTTTTTATTCTTCCAAGTTTATTCCACCGCTCGACGCGTCCTCTTAACAAATTATTTATTGAGCCAACTTTAGCAAAAATACACACAGCGACTATTAGAAGAGTGAATAGGAAACCTTCATTCAAGGCCATTCGAGACAAAAAGCAAAATAAGAATCGTATGAATGGAATTAAAAAATCGTCATCGATATAAGTCGTTGACGGAGATCGACGCTCTCATGTGCAGGAAGAATGCGCTTGAGCGGCCTTACTGGCGGGAATGCAAATCGTATTGAGAAGTCTCGAATGGGTATAGAGTGGTGCGATCGGTGAGTGGGAAGGAAGAGGAGGAGGTGGCGGAGGAGGAGGAGGGGTGCGGCGAGCGAGGTAGAGAAAGAAAGGTGGCCGGTTGTCGGGAGGTGTCCGGCGAGGCGAGTACGAGTGAAACGGAGCGAGAAGCCACGGCGAGAGAGGAGCACTCGAGTGGGTTCCAGTTCCAGGGTGCCGGCAGTCTCAGTATGCCGCGCAGCCGCAGGCTCGCGAACACGCGTCTCTCCTCGGGCTTCTCGTCCTCTTCGCTCCTTTTCAACCTCACTTTGGCCATCCCTCTCCCTCCACCCTGCACTTCGACCCCTGTGAACTTCCCCGGGTGACCTTCCGCCGCGAACTCTACTACGCAGGTACAAACAGAATAAGGTTATCGTGTGAGGCTGAACGATGTGACTAGCGTGCTCGACGGATGGATATGCCGGAAGGGCCCAGCCAGGGCCCCTTTGAGGACAGTGTCGAAAGGATCGAGGCCAGGACTCGTGCCAGTTACCAATCACGCCTGCCATATCGATCGCCACCAACAACAACCTGAGTGTGTGCTTGGCGAAAGAATCGCCAGAGAGAGACTGTCCGCATCAGGAACCGGATCGAACTCGACTCTCCTGCGGAGTATCAGGTGCAGTTAGAGTCTAAGCGGGCAGGGACAGGTTATCGCCAACTGGAGGCTAGGGGTGGCGCGCTATTTATTGACACTCCGGAGGATCCTAATCGCGGCCTTTGAGCAGAGTACGCGGGTGCGCGCACACGTTGCGTCGTGACACAGTGACACGGTGCGTGCGGCGGCCGAGGAGCTCGCCAGATCTACGCACAGTGATCGAGAGTGCGCGCAGTGAGGAAGAAGGTGGGTGCGCAACGAGCGGGAAAATCCGCACGTTGCTCCTGTCCGTTTGAATCCCACTGGCCGGGAGCGGAGAGTAGCGCGCGGGCCCTCACGAGTGGCAGCCAGCCAGCCAGCCAGCCAGCCAGCCAGCAAGCAGGAAGGCTCCACTGGTGTGCCGGTCGACGAGAGCGAGTGAGTGTGGCAAAGCGTGTGCTGTGTGTTACGAAACCCGGGGAGAGCCAGGAGACGTGGCACGAAATGAAGCGAGCGCATGCCCACGCGATCGATACCTATAGCAACTCCTCGCCGCGCCGAGTATCAAGCAGCCTCTACTCGCCCGCACCAACCTCACTTGAACTGGGCGCAATCTTATCCAATCAGACAGCAAGCAGTCGCGATTGCTCGGCGAGGGATGTCGCGCGATTACCAGGTGATCCTGCGCTCTAGATCGCCGCGCAGGATGAACGCCAGCTAATTTCTAGCTCTCTGGCGCAGAGGCTGGATGTCGCGATCGCGATGACAGCTGGTGGTTACGATCGCGGATAGACAGGGATCGACTGCTCTCGAGATACTCGAGATTCCTTGGGAGCCTGAGGGAGAGGGCGGGAGTCGCTGCCAGCTCAAAGAGGGAAGAGGAAGAGCTGCCCGTCCCGGAAGATCGAGCGGCAGAAACTGCCTCGAAAGAGTAGTCCCAGGAAAGAGAGAGGATCGAGGATCGCCTTGTATTTTTAGCAGCGTGTCTTGGCGCATCGCAAAAACCGGTTCCCGAGCGCGCCGCCCCGCTCTCCGCTCTCCGCGCGGGCACGTACGCGGCGGAGGGTTTTCATTCGCGAAGGGAAGAAAGCCCGTGGAAGAAGAAGGAGCGAGAGCGCGGTAGGGAACGGCTCTTGATCCTTCAAGAGGAAGCGTTGCACCAAGGAGGAGAAGAGCGCGCGTACGTAGACAGGGCTCGCTCGGTCTCGGTCTGGAGAGGGCTGGGAAGGAGGAAGGCGATATATCGTGACACGGCACGAGGAATTCGCCCGAGGTACGCGCTACCTCCTCCCGCTCGACGACCTTACTTCTTTCACTCCCACCCGCCTCGAGCGTGTATCGATTGCGTGTGCATGCACGCGGCCCCGTCCGTTACTACAGACCGCCGGTAGTAGTACGCGGCGTGGTGGCCGAGCCAGAGAGATTTGATTGCCGGCTCCGCTCTCGCCGTGCACTCGTGTAATCGGCCTAATTAGCCAAGCCCGTGACAGCCGCGCTCTCCTAACCGATAACGGACACGTGATATGCCGGGCAGGCGAGCGGGAAAAATCGGATAACGAGCTGGCACAGATCCCGAGCGACTCGCCTTGCCGAGAGGAGTGCTGTGTTGGTTGAGTGTTCAATTGTTGTGGCAGACCGATCGATCGGCGAGAAAACAGGAGAACGGCATGAAGAATGGCAACGACCGACTCGAGCAACCGTCAGGGGGTACGGGCGGTCGCGACGACCACCACCGATCCTCAGCGAAACGAAAAGCGCGCCGTCGCGGCGCGAGGCGCCGCCGGTGCTTTGGCGCTCAGCGTCCTCGCAGTGGTCCTCCAATCGGCAGCCACTGCCACCCCCACCTGGGGCTACTTCACCAATCCTGACGGTGAGTCTCCCCACTTTTGCAAACCTTCTTTATATTTCCCGCCGCAGCTTTCGCTCATTGTCACCCTTTATCGATAACTTGCCGATTTCCTCCGTCTCGCGCTCCCAGTTCCACTCTCAATGAGGGTATTGCCGTTCGCAGCTCTGTGGGCTAACACATCCGCGTAATTGTTAGGCCGATCACTATGACGAAAGCCGTTCAATGGAAGAACGTAAAGGGTTAATGATGCGGAAATGGGTCGCTTCCGATACTGCACCCTCGCTCGATTAATATCGTCGTCGCGAGAGTCTGGTACAGTTGCTGCTACTACCACCTAGTACAACTGTTACCTACAATTCCCCACAAGACATAGAAATTATCGTATCCTGGCAATTGATTTCTCCATATAAATTATCAACGCTGGAAGGAGACTAACTTTTAAGGAAGGAGCCTTTATAAATATACTTGGCGAGTGGGCGAATGGATAAGCAAACTCTCTTAACACGTTCACGGCCATAGCCAGGTGAAAGTCTAAGATCCAACGACTAAAATCATAGATCATAGAGTCTAACTCGTCGCGGGGGCTTGAAAGCAGCTCGTCCACTCGACAACTGGCTTTCTCGCTATCAGGGACGCTCGTCTCGAGTTCATGGCTACTACGTATCGATCGGCGTTATTCCAGTTATTGTTAGGCTGCGCCGGACGCCGTCAGGCCGGATTAGAATCCGATCACCTGGGAACAGTAGTGAACGATACTACGCTTCGCGGATAATTGGGACTAAGAAGATCTCTCGGCGCTGGGTAACACGGTGGAACGCGCAAGCACGTGCTATTACGTGGGCTAATGCGGTTATCATTTGTGGTTTTCATTGCATAATTCAGCGGGGACCGACCGCGCGCGTCGAGTTTGCAATACGAGTCGGCCGCGCTGTATAGTTGGAAGCAACGGTATCCGACGCGGAAGAAAGCTGCCGGAAAAATCGCCAGGCATCTCCGAGAGTGTAGGTGCACTTGTTTATCGGCTAATAAACGCAGCCGTATTATAGCAAGCGGATGGGTTTATGTAAGTCCGATAAGAATGCAGGCTAAAGCGGGCGTGTTTCCCTTCGCCGGCTTTTTATCTGGCTTTGGAAGCCTTTTCGAAGTGTCCCACGATGCGCTCCGATTGGTTTGCAGTAAATGCGCGTGTCGATACTTTCGTGTTCAGCTGGAATCACGCTTTGCGAGTTGTAGAAGCGGTTTGCTCATTTAAGATCTAAAACGCGGTACAGAAAGGTTCTCTCATTGCTGGACTGGAAAGGCGTTTCCGTTCTTTGGACGCGGGTCGAGCCGGTTTCGACGATTCGAGGTAGACTCGCGCAATGGCCAATGTAGTAACACCAGGTTTCCTTCATTCATATCAGAACACTGGAATCAAAACGGCATGGTCGGTGCACCTATCTCCCTCGCAACGCGCGCACACACGCGTGTCCAGCCAGACCGTGGATAGTGTTTGACCCAATTCGGTGCTCGGCTTCCCCATACATCGCGTCGATTAATTCAACCAGCTCGTTTTTACAGTTGCCGTGAAACTATTAATGAATCCAAGCCAAGTGAATCACCCTCTACAATTAACATATCTTCGTGTTGAGAATGCGACTTGTAGCAACGCATAGCCTCAATGCACTTCTTTCTCAATCGCCACAATTTAATGCTGCAATAATCATTGCTTCATAACGCTGGCGAGCGATTACTCATTTTCTGTTGTGGTCGCGCGTCTCAGCCTATGATTATTAATCCCACCAAGAAATGGCTATCGACGAAACACCCTGTATATAAGTTCAGTTTATTTTTCGCACGAAAGTGAGAGAGTGCGCGGCAGTCAAAGGTTCGGGGAATTGCAAGTAGACGAGCGAGGAATTATACTCTTCCATTATGATTTAACACGCCAGTTCTTTTTGGTACTGCGCGGGCTGGATTTACAGGGGCGTAAAATGACGAAATGGAATGACTTGTTTGTGGCGGGGTCCGTCATGAGCTTGTCTCATAAAGCGGCGATTCAACGGCGCTCGGTGGTTTTGCACTGCAGAACAGGACCTTGAATCACGTTCACGGCACTCTGAGAAATCATAACATTGCGTTTCTTTCCTCGTCGCTGGATATTGTGTCATTTTGCATTACCAACTACTGTACGCAATGTTTAATTGGTAGCCGCTAATTGACTGCATTCTTTCGTTTCGAAAGAAATTGTTAAATGACATTCTCGCGAGTGTTCGAATGCTACTTGCGCGTAAGTTTGTCTACCATAAATTGCGCAACAATACTATTATCGAACTGTTTAGTCACCGCACACAGAAACTAATAATTAAGAATTGTCAAGCGATTATTCCTGTCTCGCGAGCACGCGAAAAACGTTCCTACTGCTTCGGAGTGACATTACATGTATTTTAATCTCGCTTGGTTTCAAGAACAGATCGGTTACTCCGCGACCACGATTTATCGGTGGAAACGTGTTTCCTTTGCACGGCTCGCCCGCTTAACAGGCTAAGAATGCACACTCAGCTCGTACTCTTGGTCTCGGCGTTCCCACAGTTTTGTGCATCGCTATCGATACACGTACGCGTCGACCGTGCCGTTCCGGCTGCGAGCACATGCGAGGCAAGGTGCATCGCGGTTGCCCAATATCCCGCAAGCAAGTGCGGCTTTCCGCCTGGCGACCTCGAGCCACCGCACTGCAATAAAAGCCCGACCCGGGAAACTCCCCGATAGCACCCGCAGACTAATACACGCGTGCGCTCGCACTTTACAAGGAAGAATAGCTATTAGTCACACTCGCCGGCGACAATTACCAATGAGCCGGAGATTCTTGCACGTATCATCTAACTCGCAGTGTGAATAATTGCCTTCGAAAACAGAACTATTTAATATTAAACACTTAATTAGCAAATAAAATCAGTAGGAAAAATAATTCAACTAATAAAAATTCCGCCGTATAACTCATAACAACACAACTTTGTCCTATTAAATCCAGCACTTTCTAGTACAGAACTTCTAACTTATTACTGGGATTCGAGTGGGTCGATAAGAAGTCAAGAACGATTATTAAGTTAGGTGGTGAACGCCGCGAGATTCCATTCTTCCCGACAAGTTGGCGTATGAGCTTGGCATAATCAATGGTGCGTCGGAGCAGAGAGACACATTACATAGAGGGACGAGAAAGAAGGTGGCTGAGAGATGAATTCAATACGATGTGTGTGGACGGTGGTATGCGTGACCCTGGCAGGTGGCTGCCACACAAACAGCATATGCCGCACTGTCCTGTAACTAATACAGTAGTATGGGTGTGCGATCGGCTATGCATCGATGACGCGTCTCTACTGGCCAGGAATGGCCACGTCAACGGATACGCTTGTGGATATCCGTTAACACAGGCCCTTTTCATTAAGGTAGCTGTTCTGCTACTTTTATTATATCAGCCTAAAGTTAGCAAAGAGCTAAAATTAAAAAATCAATATACTAAAATACACTGTGAAAAAGTAGCTTCTTTTTAATTAAAATTTGAGATCCATTTTGATGCTAAAGTAAACGGAGCTGCCTTCGTAGACTTCGTTGAGTTAAAACTTTGCGGATTCTTGGATGATAATAATCTGCTCCATGCATCATGGAAATTTCAAGCAGTTGAAAAGTGGTGTAGTTCGACAACTACATTAAAGGGAAGATCGAGGGTAATGTGGGCGTGTGTTCCCGACTGCTCGTTCGACTATGAAATCGTATCTTCTTACCCGCGGGCTCCTGACCTAAAGCGAGCCAGTTTCGTAAGGTACCTTCTGACCTTCTTCCCTAGCTTCCACCTCGTGATCTTTCCTGCCACGACTTCTCTTTTTTCTGCCCTGCCGCCGCGCGCGCGCTCCGTTCTATGCTCGCTGAGAGAACGAAAGTGTGACGAATATTGGGTCAAAGGGAAAGTGGGTTACAGTGGGAAAGGACAGCTGAAGACACCGGGGAATTATAGAGGAGAGCGCTCGTTAAGTCTCTACGTGCACTTGGATGTCGGATCCCGACAAAGTCAACCTATTCCTCCGTTCAGCTAGAGACATAGGTTGACTTCACGCAGAGCAGGAATTCAAACTGAAATCCCTGAAGTTTTCTAGTATTCATTAAAATTCTATCTAATTGTAGTAAAGCAGTCACATTTCTCTAGACAAGAATTCAAAAATGTTTTACATTTCTTTTTCAAGATTTCAGTATTACAAAAGATTGACTAACGACAGTAATTTACTCTGATCGTGGAGTTAATTGGCTCCGGTTTCAACTACATGCAAAATAAATCGGGGATTCGTTACTGGAATCGATACCACCGGGAGTTCGTCTTTCCTATTTCCTACTAGCTTTCAGTCCGCGCTTTTTCTCAATGAAGCACAGCAGCATGCAAGATCGCAGTGTTACAGGTCATAAAAAGAGCTGGCAAACGAATGTGCACGTTATCGCTTGCATCGCGGAACGGGAACCCCGTCGTCTTCGTGGTTTCCCCTTTCTCAGACTACCTAATTAACATCACACACACGGCGATAGTGGCTTCTTGCTCCGTTACGGAAGGTGGGAGTTCCTTGGATTGCGGGAATCATGCTTTCACGAGCGACAACTAATTCCAACATTTCTCAAGAGCAAACTACTGCTCAGATTCTGACAGTCCCGAATGACATTGTTACTGCAACAATGCCTAAGTGAAAATGGTCACATATTCTAATAGAAAGAAAACGTGGGTTGAAAGTGTAACATGAGATTTCGAGCCTTTAAATTTCTAAACACCCACACGCTTCAATATTTATGAAACTACATACCTTTTCATTAGAATACATAAACAACACCGCAACGAAATAAGACAATATTGGTATTACAAATGACTTTGGTTCATTATTATTTCTCTCGCACTCTAAACTCGAGCGATCCAACAGTATCGGTTGAACCACCAGGCATACAAATGCGATCGACTTTACGCGATCACGAAAAGAGTCGAAGAAGTCAGCTGGCAGAGTCACTCCGAGTCCCTCGCCACGTACGTGAGGACTTTCAAGAGTCAGGAGCGTAATTCCCCGGTACAGTTACTCACGTGCATCTGATTCAGGCTGGCGCGCACATGTAATGCCGCTTCTTCCACAGAATAAAGCATGGAAGCGGCTGCCACGGCAGGCGGATTCAGAAATAGCAATTAGATACCGAGATAACTATGCCGGAGCGCAGTCGTTTACTCCTCTAGCGCATAGCACGGCCAGCGCCGATGAAATAAAGCGGATGTGGTGAAAGATATTAAGTGCACTCGTAGTGGAAGTGCGTTAATCCATTCAGGCTTCCCCTCGATTGTGTAATCCGGTTGAGTAATATTTACATTGCTCGCAGCCCCAAGAGCAGGAAGAGTTAGTGTAAACAACATATTTTAATTCAATCATTAATCAAATTAAAACAAAGTGCGTATTATATACTTTGCATTTATGTTACGAGAATTGAAGTGATTTCATCCTGCATTGATTGATTTTTCATTCTGACTTTCATTGATCGAGAGAATACGGAGATTGGTTACTTTTCCTTCCGAGAAAGGGGCAGAAATCGTGGAACTCGTTTGCGCTGTAATACCTTAAGGTAATTTCGAAGCCGAAGGAAAGTGTGCTTGGATGGAAGGGAAAACGGTACATCTGATATACTGGGCAGTAAACTCGTCAGGGGAAGTGGGCTAATGGATTTTGTGAAATAGCACTACAGTAGTAGGAACTAAGCAGTAGTCGCGCTGGAATAGAATTCAAAACATAAGTTGTCAAGGACCAATTGAAAATGGTCGTACATCAGGCAGCGCGTGTGTACATTTCTCAGATCTTTTTCCATTTGTAATTTAGAGTCCATTTTGAATGTGAAAAGCTTTTCCTTTTCATTCAGAAAATGTAACGAAATGAATAGAACCTCTCACTTCGAAATAATACTAATTGTAAATTCAAGAAAATTGTAATTTTCCACTAATTATCCAACACATAATCTCAAATCCTGGATCGCTCGCTCTAAAGAAGACACTAACCCGTTTTTAGAGGCCGGACTCTAAACGCCTGCTTAACAGTCGCGCAATGCGGTTTGTCGACGATCTCCCTTTGCATTCGCAGGACGATTGCAAAGACTACACCACGCGCGCGGCCGAGGACCTGCTGTACTTTGCATTCCGCTTGGCGCGGCGAATTGATGTGTCATTCTGGATTCCTCGAGCAGTGGCATGTGCCGTAATGTAAAGCCGTCTTCACATTGTTTTTCGCGCGCCAGGATTTCTTTATTTGCAAACTGCCCTCCAAACGCACGAAAAGCAAGCCCGATGAGAATAGAATTACGACCTGGCCGATTCGGACAAGTGAATCACCCAGTACATAAATGCACATATATGCGGCGAGCAAAAGCGCGGTTTCGGTGTCTCGTGCTTGTCTATAGAGCGAGATTCTGACACCAAGACAGAGCGTGGCGGCCGTGTACGGACGAGGAGGCCGGAGAGTGGTGTAAGTACCGCTACGCCGGGCCACAGAAGTCTCGTCGAGCCGAACGTGAGTGCAACGGCCTTTACCTGCCTCTCTTTTACCCATGGCGTACTGTAGTGCTGTAGTAGATAGTAGCCGGCGGGCACCGGAGGAGAGGAATATCCTCTCTGGCGTCGAAAAGTTATAGTCCTCTAGCGCGAGACTCTCGTTGCACAGTGCGAAGGGCTCGTTCTTCATATAACGGAACGTGGTGTACCTAAGTGTACATGTACTGGGTGATCCATTTTCCATCAAATCAGCGCTGTCCTTGTAATTATAATACATTAAATATGTCATACTAATGCTAATAATATATTATATCATTTTTAATACAATAAATATATCAGTACACATGGGTAGAAGAGTGAAATGTCTAATGGTGTTTCGACGGCAAATGCATTACCTCGGACTTCTCGAGCACAGTGAGAGCTGCCGAGTTGCTACTTTCAGTCTTCCACTGGGTGATACTACTACGCTGCCAGTCTAGTACTATCTGACTGAAACTAGACAGTCGCCGGTTACGGCTCGGTGCTCGGCAGACTGGTTCGCACCTTCGCATACCATGCACCTTCCCGCCTCGCAGATAAGATGGTTTATTTATTGGCGCCGATTAATCTCGTCTACAACGGTCACTAGCCCATTCACCGACTTTTCGGAATCTCGATCCTCCTCCTCGCCGCACCAGTTTATCGCGCGCCGCGCTTTTTTCCCTCGATTTCTTCCTCTGGCGGGGAATTTACATCCGCGAGAGTACGAGTTTCGCGCCACGCGGATGCGATTAAGCTCGCGTTGCTTTTTCACGGGATGGGTTTGCGCGAGGAATGCTGTTGCCAGTCTGATCAGCTGGACGATCGCTCGGATGAGCTACGGCGTCCGGCTGACACTGGGATTAATGACATCCGCGGAGTTTGATGTTGCGAAGCTGCTTTCCGGGATGTCAGGCTTCTTCCTGGGGTTTGCTGGACAATTGAGATGAGAGAGATTTTAGTTTACTTGCATGTTTAGCTTGAAAGCGGCGTCCCCTTGTTCATAGTCATCCACGATGATTAAATAAGCGGATGCAGAAGCGTGTCAATTGTCAAGGATACTCTCTAATGGGAAAATGCAAGTCTATGTAGGTCCTCCGGTCTGCCGGGTGCGAGCTTTCACCTTGTTTCTCGCGCTTCTTCGGTTGCACGACAGTTTTCCACGTGGGTAGAAAGTAATTACTTTATGTCCAGGTTTAATATGAATTTAATTCACAATTCCACATCGAGATGAAGCTCTATGATTCTCAAGTAAATATTCGACCTGTCGGCTCGACACATACTTCTGTTCTGATATTCCCACACCCACACGACAATACCATCAATGTTTACATTCATAATTACATCACCCACGCGTGGCACTCACTTGGTGTGCGGACGCCGTCACGAGGCACGATATTCAGGAAAGAATGTCACGGACGAACGGGGTGTAGTACGTACGACGAACGATAATGTATGCGCACATGCGGCTAATTCCATTGCGCAAGAGTGCTTCGGGCGGGAGTTCTACTTCCACTGGAACAGACTGACGAAACGCCTCGGTAAATATAGCTGAGCTCGTTAATATTTCGATACCAAGGATTCAAGGGTACTCCGGGAATATTCCGTAGACTTTTCATGCGATGGCGAAACTTTTGACGGATGGTACGCCTATCAATTATAATAATTGGTCTGGCAAAATTAGAGGAAGAAATTTTAATTTCTCGAAATTTAAGTGAGCACATTTGTAGAGAATTTCTAGGGGGACTACAAAGCATGGGTTTTGTGATAGTTGATGGGAGGATTGGGAGGATATCATTATTCCTTGGAGGATTCTAGTGTTTTGGTGGGTTTATGTGGGAACCGGTACGGACTGCTAGTGTTCCCACGAGCAATTTCGAGACTAGCGACACTTATTCGCCAGGAAGTCTCGGCGTACACGCGGCATCGGTGGGATCTAGATTAAGATAATTGAGTTTACCCCGGCAAAGATAAACTATAATGGCGTGCACTCACGGCAGGCTTCATTACACTTTAGTTCCACTTTCTGGTTGGTCAATAATTTTCAATTTTGGCAAAGAGCAGGTGTTATCCCTTGGGTGATGGGTTTTTTGTATAAAGACAGCAGAATCGGCTACTGTTTTCTTATTCCACTATACTAGTCCCATCTCTTTTTTAAAGAGAAAACAAAAACTAATATAATAAAGTGTTGGCCAAAATAGAATTTTTTCGCACCTTTTCAATATTTTAAGAGTCAAACACTAGGAAACAAACTTTTTTCCCGACTATTTTCGACCCTGCCGATGTTTATCACGACGAATATAATTAGCCTAATCGACTTTCCCCCTGGCTTTCGGCTAATCTTGTTTCCCGGCTATGTATGCCGCGGAATCCTATTGTCTTTACTGTACGCACTGTAGCCAACGCAAACGAGCCAATCTCCCCCGGTGCATTTCATTATTTCGTACGAGTGTCGTGATGTTTCTCTGCCGCTTTTTCCCCGGCGCCTCTCTTTCCCATGGCTTTTAACTTTACGACACCGCCGCCCACTGCAATTGCCGGGCTGTGTTATTGTAGTCCAAGGGAATCACCGGCGGAATGAAGTTCCATTCCTTCTCTCGCTTCCCCTTCACTACTTCTGTTTTTAAATCTTGCACTTCCAATCCCCCAGTTATGTTGCCTGAAAACCTCCCCCTTGTATTTCCTATTCGTTTTGGAGTGGCTATAATAAAGCTAATCGTCCGATGTTATCAGAATCGTAAAACAAACGCGGTCGTACTATAATTTGACGTTCAGAAGAAGGGTCGTATTAAAATGGTATTAAATTAATTAGAGCATATTTGACATTCTCCACATTTGCATATACATGCAAAGGATGATTTGTTTACTCATTACAATCCTTTTATTTGAAAAATATTGTACTAATGGCATAATTGTCGAAGGTGAAACTATTCTTATATTAGAGATATAAGTCTAGGATTTATGGCATCCGACACAGAATTTCCTTTATTTTCACTATCATCTCCGTTGTTTTATTATTTGAATTACGTTCCCGGTGCATTGGACAGTCGCTGGATGCCGGAAGTGATACAATGCTATTTCGCAACGAATTCCATCACGGTCTCCAGCAGGTCACGGCTCGCGTGTTCGTGCCGATGGCGATTGCCTGGACCACGCAGGATGTCATGACGATGATGGCCCACATTTAGCATAGATCATTGTCATTACGGCACTTAATCGTCAGAACCACTCGCTGAGATGCCAATGTCCCCTCGAGTAGTTGTTTTCTCTATTCCGAGATTCCCCACCGATCGTTCTCGAGGTCGTCTACCCGTGAAACCTCCATTGAAAGGCTCTCTGTTACTCTTATGTGCTTAATTGACGCAATTATTCTTAGTTCTGTGGTTGACTGAGCCTGGAAAAAGAACAGGAGGATTTACGGAAGGAGAAATACTCGGAGTGGTAAAAGGTGATTGGCCCAATCAAGGCCATGACGCTTAACCTTGACATCGTCAGTAAGATCCTTTCTGTTGGAAGATTATACTATGAATGATATAATACTAGTTTGCGTAATACACTATGAACTTTGGAAGTTAGCGTTCAATCATTTTTCTAATAACAAGATATTTATAGTTGAATCAAGCAGTTCGCTTTACACATGAAGTATTAAACCGCAAAATCGGAGAGAAATGGTTAAAGGGCAGGATTTCTCCTGCCGAGTCAAATGACAGAATAAATCCTGCATACGTGGGATTTTTCCTGAAATCCATCTGAGCAGGAGCAAAGAAATCACAGTGGCGTAGTCTGTTACGGGCGGATTGAAGGAGTGGAGGGTAAAGGAAATACGTATGGGGAACGAATCCGGAAAGGCTGAAGTGATCCCCGGAAGCACTATCATCTTTCTAGCCTGGCTTAAGCTGCTTAAGATTGCACAGAAGGAAGGGACACCGTAAAGTCAGGCTGAATTCCACCTAGACTTAGAATGATATTGTTTCTCCGGTTCGGATACGTCTGGGTCTCACTCTTCCACTCTAAAATCTCTATGAATAATCAAATTTCTCTGTGTTAGAAGTTCGACTTCATTTCTTTTGAACGAAATTTCATACACAAAAGCCTTTCCTTTCCTTCTGTCATAAGCTGCTTACGTCCTAGATTTATTAGCTGGTTTTTTGTCAGTTCCTTCCGGTTAAGCTTGCTGCTCAAGGGCAGAATATCTCGCTAATTTATTGGCGAACATAAATCAGGTCGAAGCTGCAGTCAACATTGTATAATCCAGGGAGAGATGGTTAGAAATTGCGGACCCTCGAAACTGAGGGAGGAACTTAGCGCGGTGTCGTAAAGCGTGTGTTTGGTTAGTCGCTCGTTTCATGACGGAGAGTAAAGACACCGGAGTTACTGGTTGGTCTTCTGTTCTTTGCGTGGAATAACTCGCACGTGTCTTCGCTCGAGCGACTTTCGTGTTCCGGGTGGCGTCCGCCGGAAGTCTCCCGGCTCCCAGTCTCTTCCTCCCAGGTTTTCCTGTACTATTACTGGCCCTCGGTCTACGCACTCCGAGCTCTTCTTTCCTTGCACGAGCTCAACACATCGTCGAGTTAATTAGATACACTGTTACAAGTTTCCTTCTGTCTTTTCGAGTTCGCGGTAAGGTGTAGTCGCTTTTTATTTCTCTTTATTTCTCTCGGGTGCATCCTGTATTTCTAAAGTATTTATTTAGTTTAATGAGGATACTCCAATATCTTTAGGTCCTGTTTCTGCATTCCTTGAGGGGAGTTTTTGCAGACGACTGCTAATTATTATCATCGTCAATATTTATTATGATCTCAAGTGTACGTATGAAAATGTCAAGTTGCCCATAAGGAAAGTTGTGTGTCGCGACAGCTACCTTAAATCGTCTCGCTCGTATATTACCGCAGGCATTACCGGCCGGCGCTGCAGGAATAAGGATTTTTCCTGGTGTCTAGGAAAGAATTTTCTTTCGGCCTGGCGGCTTAACGGTTGTGGTCGATTGAACCCAATCGTATGGCATCGTTGAAAGGCGAAACCAGTTCCCTTCCAGCAACGGCGCGTGTATTGGCTTCCCCGTAGAAGCAGTAGAGCGTCCACGCCTTTCCGAGCGAAACTTTCATCGTCCGATAACAGAATGGCTCGATTAAATCAGAGATTATATCGCGTACCTTCGCTTACAGCTCTATTATGAATGCCGCGACGTTTACGGCAGCTTTAGTCGGACCCTCGTTCATAGCTGAACTGCGGATGTTTATGCAAACGTAGCACAGATTCCTTCCGAAGAATCTTTGTTATCTAACAAATCGGACGAATTAAGGTTTGATGTGTCATTCATTTTGATTGCTGTTGAATAAAATTCAAAACATTCGCGGGCTGATGGTCTAAATAAATAAACTTAAAATTAGTTTAGCCAGCGGATAAGTTTTTTTCGCTCAAATTAAATCAATGGTTGTGAGGATTATGTTACGCTTCAGGGGTTAATACAGTTCACTGCAGGGTCGAAGAGATTCGAGTTAATAATTATCCTAGCGCAGCACGTGTGCGCGTATGCTCCGTGATTTATATGAGCCGGCTTGCAACAACAATACCGGCCGCCTTGTAATATCGTTGTTTCAGTATCACGTTATGGCGGTATTGTTCCTGACTGCCCACGTGTAACCCACCCACCAACGATCACGATCGACCCATTCCGAGCCCCTTATTGAAATTACCTTTAGTACACCCGGCTACAATTAAATGCACGCGCCTTGCATTTCCCCCGGTTACCTTGGTCGCTTTTACCTATTCCCTATTATACACAATCCGCCAGGGAACTAATTGTGGCCTGCACAGCTTGATCCAAGAATCTACAGTAAAACTATGGAAACGAACTTGCTTGACAGTCGAGCCAGGCGCTCCAGTTTTCCATCAAGTTTTTCCAGAGACGTGTACAAGTACCTGAAAAGCTTCGCGGAGGGAAATTATGTGTGTTCAATTGCTCGCGAAGGTGAGCACGGATGGAAAAGTTTAACTCCCCTTCGGGCTTGGGAGTATTGCAACAGTTTTTGTCGGCGTCCGGCTCAGTGTTGTGGCGCAGTGCTCGTTAAGTGGTCGTTAGAGTGGCATTAATGGCCCGGCGATTAGAGCGGCACGATTGCGAAAAGTCATTTCCCAGTGTGGCATGGGGCTAACACTTTCGAGTTGACAAGCCGAAAGAATTCGCGCTAGTAATTATGGATTCCATTCTTGATTAATGACGTTTACGTAATTCTAGTTTTCCAAAGCTTCCTGGCAGGAGTAGAAAAGGAACTAAAGCCTGGATAGATTAAAGAGTTGAAAAATCGGTAGGAAAGTCTGAAGGAGTGTTTCCGCTGGCGCTGTGGGTCTCGCACGAATAAAGTTCTCGTTTTAGCGTGGAATTGAATAATGAGGCGGATAAATTTTCCGGCCACCGCTCCTCTATAATCAGATACTCGCCGGCGGCGGCATCTGAACGCTGGATCTAGCGAACAGCCGTGTATTTCCTGATTACTGCCTCTTTTCTGTAATATCGTCCTGACCACCGGCCTGCAAGTACAGTTAGCCACCGATTTGGCGAATTATTCGTCGAATAATGCAATTTACCACCTACAATATTCATCTCGACCGTGTGCGGCACCTGCACTCGATAGAATAAAGTATGCGATTTCATGCTCACTGGCTAAATGAAACGCTGAATTCGCCGGTGTGGTGATATCGGGATGATTTGGTAGTACGGCTATTGGATTCCTTATCGAAAATTCTGCCGATATTCAGCGAGTTTGCGAATTTTCATTCTCAAGCTGGCAAAGTATTACTCGTATTCTTTTCTCGCCGAGCATTTTTCATCTCTTTCCAAAATATTTCTTAAAATCACAGTTCACTAGTATTTCATGCCATTGAAAGGTGAAAACTTTCCCGGTAGTAGGAATGTTTCGCTCTCAGTTTCCAACGGCTAGCAAAAAGAGTATAATCGCAAGTAGAGCCGGAGTCTATCGACGTAACCGAGCGACCTTGAGCGAAACGAACGTGAAACCGAGTGCATGTTGGCTTCGCCGCTGAATGGGACAAGTGGTGCACGTAGAGCGGAGTTACTTTCCTCCAGTGACAATAGTATTTATTGGACGCGGCTAGAGCGTTCCTTGCTAGCGACGCTGGCGAATGGTGCGCCGCGACGGGAAGGCACGTCCTGAACAGCAGGTGGGTTACGCAAGCCATTGTCACAAGTCGAAATTCACGACGCAGTTCCACACACGGCGCATTGTGCTTGGATTATTATTTACTGGCCAAGTCTACTCAGCTTCTCGCCACTCCGAATCCCTGCAGATCTGTCATCAGACGCGCACTGTGTGCACTTCTTTGCAGTCGGCTGGAAGCAATGTTTGCCACATTCTCTCGCGCATTTATTGTCCGAACGCCATGAATAACTAATACATGATTATGAAACCGATTTAATATCAGCCGGTCTAGATTACGCTCGGTCTCATTTTCCCGCTGGATATTAACACCGGTGTGATTAAGGCTCATTTGCGCAGTCGCTTTAATTAACGCTGCTCCCGATGCAATAAGTCCTCGTGGACAACAATTTTCCACCCACTTTCAGATATTAATCGTAGATATTAATTTCTCTACACATGGTCTTTCAATTCCAAGACAATTTATTATTAAAACAAATACATGTTCAATACAATTCATTTAGTAACCAGTGAATCATTCGAACAAAACGTGTGCTCGACACGATTCCATGGGAAGAAATACCAACGGCTTTCTTTGAAGGGGGGTAATTAATCATAAATTACAGAGCAGTACACTGACACTTATTACGTAAGCAGCAGGCATCGATAGATCAACCGTGGCGAACGTAACGGGAGCAGAGCACGGAGTACTACTTTCGCACTTAACGTCAATTAAGCATATTTAAGAATGGTTCTCTAATAGGTAAGAGAAGATGCCTAAGTGACTTTACGTGACCGTATGTGGCAGGGTTCGTAACGGCGTGTGTCGAGAGTGAAAGTAGTCTGTTGTCAAAGGAAAATACCATAGATTTTTGCTACCTCGATGGAATCTCTGGAATGCTTGGATTCGTTCTCCTTTTGCGGGCGATTCGGTGAATAGAAAGTGAACTGTTTACTTGGTGAGTTACGCTTCTCTCGCGAAATAGAGGTTTGTTGCGTGGTGTAAGTGCTACTTTGTGAAGTATTTACTCGGAGTTTACGGGTCCCATGGCACTGTTCTGATTTTTTAAATATTTTTATAAGAAAGATTTCGGATAAGAGAGGTTTACTGGAGCCCAGAAAACGATAGACGAAGTATCAGGGCAACAGACCCGAGATTGTAGGGATCATAAGTGACACGATGAAGAGCGTTATCAATGATAACCTGATAAACAAGCACCGAGCAAGAAGCGAAGCGCCGAGGGAATCGTGTTTTTCGGGAGCGAACGGCGATATCGTCACAGCTACGCTCATAAGGGAGGCCTGCGGTTTCGGAGACTTCACATCAATCTTGCGCGAGGACTTTTTGCCCGGCACCGATTGAGGGACTCCGTAACGTGATACGCGATTAACGCAGGATTCGCTCTCACGATGATCTATCTCTCCTGCTCGCCAGGATTTCTCGGTGCTCTTTGCTCGCCGGAGTCGCCGCCAGAGCGTGACTCTACTCGGCCGATTCTCAGGCCGCCTCCACTGGGAAAGAAAGGATACCGAGCATGTCGTCTCGATGTCTCTGACACGGCTGAGAATCTTCTTACCATCCTTGAGAACGCCTTTAACTATTGCTGGATCTTTTGATCAACGACTCTTGCAAGTTCAGTCTCGAGGGCCTCTGGCTCAAAGCTCTCAAAGCTCTCTGGATTTTCTCTCGGCGATACTGTCATCCTTTGCGGAAAAATATTAATATATAATTTCGTTTCATAATTTCGCAAACCGAAGGAAATATTGAGATATGTGCGAGATGCGTTCCAGGGTGTTTGGCGCATTAGGGAGAACCAAAGGAAACATGGCGATATGTTTGTATACGTAGTTTTCGCACGTGCTCGAGAGCTTTGGGGTAAACGCGTGGAGAAAGGTCAAGCACGTTTGTCCTCGAGAGGATAGAGCAGCTTGCTAATAGCGCTAATGGCGTTCCTGATGCATGCCGCGCCTATTGCAAACACTGGACACGTAATCCTGGCATGCACAGATAGTTTGTTTCACACGATTGCTATATTCTGCCAATATACTGTTGGTTTATCTCAGTTAATACTTTTCTTGGCACTTGGGTAATGGAAATTCGATTCTATATCTGGGTCTAGTCGGTCACAATCCGTAATTGCGTCGTACGAGTCAGTGATAATGATTTCACACCAAGCGAATTAGCCTGTATAATATCGAAACTTTGTTAAATATTCACATTATTAACATACATATAAAATCATTTTCGTTTATTTGTTACGTAAAGGGAATTACGATACGTTCGGATTAACCGTTGCTTAAGCTCATCCTGCTGATTAAACAATACCTGTTCTCTCACTCGGTAATTCCGCGCAGTAAAATTGTTTTAATTATCCATCAGACGGCTTGAATCCCGCGTCCCATTACTCTGGTGACAAGCGTATCAATTCATATGCGCTGGTCTTCTATTGCGCCTGATGCACGAGCTCCACCCTGATTAATGGATCTCGTGTGGGCGAACCTTGTCGTATTTTCCGCTACCCTTTGACACTGAAATTTTCCCTAGGACATCTTTACACGTCTCTACTCCCACGCGGAATGATTGTCTCTCGTTGCACCTGAAAGACGCGCAGATATATGATATTTTTATTATTACTGGGGAGGTTTTAGGTTGCGTTCCCTTAGGTCTTAGGTTTCATTACCACTGTGCTAATCTTCCTGGAATGACAAACTTGTTGGACAAACAGGCGTCCAGTTATAGTTTGCGTTTCGTTTTCACGCTTGCGTCAGGGGTAGCCGTGGGTTATTTTTGCTCCAGGAACGTTAACAGGTAGATAATAAATCTGCTCGAAGATGGTTCGAAAAATGTCCGAAAAATGTCACGCCAGTTCAAAGGCAATTTATGAAATGATCCAATTAGGTATTACAGAAGTTTGAACTTTGTTCGTCAAGCTTAGTCAGACTCGCGGGGGTCTAAGCGAGTGAATGTCGGTTAGCTTTCACAAAAGGCCTCTTAATAAACGGTACATTGTTTCGCTCGCATCCTACTTCCACTTGGGCACCGGTTCCCAAAGGGGTCCGGGTACCAATGCTAATAAAGACCACTAAGGAGATGCACTATTCACGGAATCATTAGTGGTTAGCGTGGCAGGATAGCCTAGGGAGAAATCACGTTGACTGACTAGAATGAGTGGATCCTCCTTTGAAACTCCCTCGGGATTAATTACAGTTGCTCCGAGAGGCAGAGGATCTAATCCCGCAAAGTGAGACGGTTTATCCGCCCGGCCACCCACGCACTTTGCGGGATTACGGGGCCTTCTGTTATTTTTTCAGTAACATAAACTATATCCAAGCCGCTGAGCAGTTATTTTGCAGAATTTAGTATTCGACGCTTGAAAGAACATCATGTTAATGCAACCTGTGTTCATATTGCAGCTAAAATTCATCCAACCAGCCGCGAATTGCATTCTCAACAGTTAAAGCGTGAAAAATAGTTCTCCTTCATTAGCATGTGGCTTTCTTACTCATTTCGTATGCAGTTTGCTTGAATCCTGAAACCCCGTTGGAAGTCTAGCGCGGAGAGTAGGCAGGCGCGCTTCCGCCTGCTAATCTAATCGGCACGTAGAACTGGGTTTATGCCGCTTCACCCGCTTATACCCTGTAATCGCGGAACGATTAAACCCGCCACCGTACGTGTTCAGGAACCGATGCAGTCGGCCTATTTTTCACGCGGCTCTGACTTCCAATTAGGATCGACAGCACACGCCATTTAAACGTGAGTCGACCAAGAACCGCATTAGGTCCGCATCAATTCTCTTCAGGGCAAATTAGACTTTACCATTCAAATCTGTATCTTAATGCCTTTATTATTTCATTCTAATCAGACGCGCAGGGTAGTTTTTCGCAATTCAAATGTGCCCCGTGTGCAAAAATATTCGTAGCCTGGTAATAAGGAAGCAAATGGGTTCCCGTACATGAAAGTGTATAGCTCGCTCGTGCGAGCAGGGTCAGAGAAGCCGACGACCCGTGCCAAGAATCTCAAGTTCACGCGAAACTTCGCCACCCGCGCGCTAACGATCGAGCATGAATTTCAAATTAGCGAGGCTTCCTGCTCCTGAATTATTTATCTCGAGAATATTTATAATCCCGCTGGATGATTGGCGCCGTGCTCTTAAATAGCTACTCCTGCTTAAGAAGGTTTCGCTCCAGTGAGATAAATAGAAACGCACCCTCGGGCATATTTAGGTCCCCTCGTGTTTCAATATAATCGACGCTGCAGGCTCTAATCATATTAGCTGTACTTAATAATTTAATAATTACTGTTACACAGTACTTTGCGGTTGCATAAGTTATTTGAAATCTGATCTGAACTTAACTTTTATACACGAGTATTCCTTTCACTGGAATCAATATCGGAGAATGGCAGTAATTTTTCGTTCTGTCAATGCAACTAGTAACTTTTGCTGTTTGAAATATCGAGCGAAGAGCGTGCAATTGCGAGGTACATTTATTCTGCCTTCTTGGCATTTAACTTACACCGCAGCTTACAATGCGATTCCATGACATATCTGTGGGTATATTCCCGACGTTATTTCGATCAAAAGCGCGGTCGAACCCATCTTTCCGTCTGCTTGACTGTGGGATATCGGATGATTTGATTGACAACCCAGTCGACTCCTGACATTTCGATTGGGTTACAGCATATGCGTCGCAGGTGCCAATCCTAATTACAAGCTTCTACCAACATATCCAAACGTACAAATATTGAGTAACAAAGGAACGACTCTACCTCGAATGTAGAAAGTTAACCAATATACATTAATAATCAAAAGGCAAGATATTCTTTGTAGTTCATTGTAATCGAAAATCTACTACTCGAAATTATACTAAAACACGAGTTTCACAATAACGCGACTAATCCTTGATCCCACGCTTGCTCGGAATGACAATTGCGCCGGTGAAACGCTACTGTCGATGCTGACGGCTATTGGTAATTGCTAAGGTGAAGGATACAACGCCTCCCCCGACGCCGAAGGGTTTTCTAATAGGCTCCGAAGGGCGTGGGAGTCTGTGAGCGGAGAGAATATTAATGGAATTGGGAGGGAGGTACATGCCTTGCTCTACTTATTCTGTTTCCGTGAACAGTGAGCAGTCGACGTTGCCTATCCACTTCCAATGATCTTACGACAAGGCAACTGTACTTTTCTGCTGCTCGGCAGGGTGTTGCGATTTCTGTGTAATACGTAGGCTTACGTAATTCAATACACATCGCTTTTTTTAGAATAAGGGATATCTTTAATGAAGGTATTTCTATGTTTGTTCCAGCTGGTACAGCTGCGGAGAAGGGTTACTTCGGGCCATGGCGACAATGCAAGTTGCTGCTTTACGGTCGGGAGAGGTGTGGCCAGGGTGTCTCCAGATTCCAACCAGTCTGTAAGTTCCCTAGTAATATTGCCGCAATCTCCATCCCAATTGTACGAGCAAACTATCCAAGAAAGTATCTCGGATTTCAATTCACCTTGTCGCACAAATGTTTCCTTGAATTACTTCGCAAGTCTCGAGTATATTGTTTTAATGTCGGACAAATATTGAACAACAAATTGATATGCTAAATTAAATAATCTGTTCTACTAAAATTTCATTTTACTATGCATTTGATAACTAAGAGAACTGTTTGTTCGCAGTGGCTGTGTGGGTGGCAGGGTTAGCTGCGGCAAGTGCCTCCGCCCTTTTAGCAATACTCGTCGGTATAGCTGTTCTCCAGTTGGCCATGGCGTCATCTGCAAAGAGGGTAGTCATCTCATACAGCACTGCTCTCATAGGGAAAGTCGCCCTTGCCACTTTAGCCAGTAAGTAACACCAAATTATTAAACACAGAACAATGCTCTTGAGAAAACAATCCACAAGACCAGCAGTACCACAAATTATCTTGCGATTCTTATTAATTACAGTAAAATGTCTTCCATTGGCAATTAAAACTGAAAATTATCCAATAATCCTATTCAACTCAGAATAGTCTCAAGTCTCCTGCGCATTGTTGTATTCATTGAGCAATTTACACACACATCTAAAGTAAACTGTGGATACGTACGATGGTGATTCAGAGAGCTTTGAGAGCAGCGGAGGGTCGCTTGAGCACCGTGCGCATGTAGAGCAGCACGGCCTTGATGTGAGAAGGCGTGAAGTGCACACGTACAGGATTCCAAAGAGCATTCAGGCAAGGAGAGGGTCCTCGCCCGAGCAGTGCGCTCTCCGCGGCGGCGGGCAAAAGTTTTGCAATGCGCCGGATACGCTAGAATTACTAGCCGCTTGTCTGCTTACTGGCCTACTTACCCTTGCGCGGAGAATCGAATGTCCGCGGTGTGTATCTCGTTCCTCGGTAAAGGGACACCGGCTAATGTCCGGCGAATCGGCCGCAACTGTACCGTTCGCCACTGGAGCTTCCACTTTGGCAAAAGTTCCGCGTAAGCTCGCCATTTCCAATTCACCGGAAGCTTTCTTACGCGATTGAATTCCATTTTAATTAAAATTTAAATTAAACTCAGAATTTTAAAGCTCAGAAAGCTCCTATTTGAGCTCTCCGGAGTGGATAAGTAGATTTAGCCCTTTGCACTATGGTTTCTCACAAGGACCCTAACCACATGACGAATTTCTCGATTTCAGCTTCGTTGGCGATCGTCGCGGCAAGTTTGTTTGCCTTGCAGACCGATGACAGGGCCAACAGTTTCGTCATCTCGAGGGGAGAAGCGTTTTACATGCAGGTAAAGTCCCAAACTAACTAACTACTCTGCTTCTGGTCACATCTGTTTGCATGTGTTTCACGAAGTTCTGTTTGACTCTCTGCTCACGACCTGCAGCCGCGAAGTCTCGGAAAGGTGCATCCCGAGATATGAACTTGCTTCTGATTTTGAAATGAGGATTACCGAAGTTACCTTTGGTATTTCGTACAGGTGCAACCGTATATACCTTTAAGGCAACTGCCTTAAAGAATACTTTAATCGCTCGACGATTTATCTATTATGGCAAACCACTTGCCAACCCGCTATCCCATTTAATTACAGTGCACTTACATAGTTTCGCGGACTAAGCGACCCCGGGCCTAGAAAGTACAAGCAAAAGCTTTCTACAAATGTTCTCTCTCCTCTTACACGTCCGAGCGCACGATCACTAAATCTCCGTTTCGACAGATCCGCGTGTTGTACCATTAACATCCTGTACTTAACGAGCGAAACCGACTGAACCTTCCTTTCGAAAGGCTTGCCCACCATTGCTTCTCTAATTCGGCCGGCCAGCCATTAAGTATAGCTGCGCCAATCTGGCTGGTATTCATTGTATACCTGTTGCGTCCTGTCGCAACGAGAAACCTTACAATAAAGCTGCTGCTCGATGTTGTACGTTGCTGATCTTATGTGTCTACCTAGCTTAAGGCTTGGCCGGAGCGAGCTTAGACTAAGAGCATTTCCTCGCTGCGCCAAGGAGACCGCTCGCATTAGAAACTGTTGCAGGATAACGTAAGAAAACACTGAAAAAATAAGCCTTAAGTTTATAAATATGAGTTTAATTGAATGAAATAGTAGACGTTCCTATTGTTAAGTTTCGGATCGCACAAAAACTTTAATCCACGAAAGTTTGATTAATTTATTCTGACAATTTTCTGACAAGGCCATGGGCGGCAGATGCGGCGGATTATGCTGGGCTTTGCGAATTTTCTTGGCAGATGCTGCCCCGAAATACTCCAGTATACGCAAACACGATTATGCACACATCGGTCTTTCAAACCTAATCGATTTCACTCTGATAAACAATACCAGCTGCTCGTACTTGCGCGTGTACCGATTACTCTTACAAAACTTGCCTGCCAAGTTGAACACTTGTACTCGAGCAGGCTGTCGCAAAGGCACACTTATAAAATGTGGAACAGCCGGCCGTTCTCGTGCGCAGATGGATTTGATCGGGATGCCTTTGACTGGTGCGCAATTGGCATTAACGTGCCGGGAAACTTATACGGCGAGGATCAGCAGCGGGGAATTAAACGCTTAAAGGCCACCTGATCAGGAGCGGGCCGCAGGTGTCTCCTCAGTTAGTTAGTATGTGGCGCAGCACCCAGTCCTCCTGGACACACTTTAAAAACAATGAGTGCCTCTGCGCGCGCTCGCAGTTCGCCTTTCGGCTGCGAGCGACAATCAACCTTCTCTTTTTACGAGTCGTCGCCCGTGAAAAAGTTCTCGTCCGTCGGCGCATTTCGGTTAGTTTCGAACGCTCTACTACTTTCTACGCTACAATAGCTGCATTTCTTCTTACTTCGAAAAGGAGGTTCTCAATTTCTGGGGTATTTTGTTTAGTTTCATAGTTGCCAAAGGTACCATTTAAAACAATTGAACTAGTGTGGAATCAAGTTGAATGAGCATTACTCCTGAAGTTGTGTCCCCATTCGAGAAATAAACAACCAGTTTTTGATCACAAGTTTTTTTAAAGCCACATTTATATTTCTGCTGCCAGCGACAGTTTATAAAAAATACCAGATAATAACGAAACTAACAAAATGTTCAGCAACGCTGAGTAAAAGGAAATGTCCTTATTAAGACTCACCTTCGACCTCTACTTGTTTCACGACGCGGCAAGGAGCGGGGGAAATTGGATGGGCCTGCAATGAGGATTGGAGAAGTGGAAGTGCTGCGAAGAGTCGCCCGTCGAAATTCGTGTGTGCCAAGATCGCCTTGTCTCGCGCGGTGAAAGTTTGCAGCAGGGTCATTGTTGCTCACGTAATGATCCCATGGATCCTGCACTCTCGGAGGATCCTTGTGAGTGTACACACTGTCTAGTCCAATCGGGTAATTCGTGTGGATAGTTGACTCCGTTGGACGCTTCTTCATAAAAGTTAATCGTGAAACGAAAAATCGGTGATAGACTAGTATTACAAAACACGGGGCTTGAGGGTCGTCGAACGAGTGTCATGGTGATAGGACATAAATCCGAGTGTAACATGACGCAGAAGA
Organism: Crossocerus cetratus; assembly: GCA_963675795.1. Classification (NCBI taxonomy): domain Eukaryota; kingdom Metazoa; phylum Arthropoda; class Insecta; order Hymenoptera; family Crabronidae; genus Crossocerus; species Crossocerus cetratus. The sequence continues at coordinate 10,000,955 of OY776670.1, forward strand.
GAAGGCGTAGCCTCCTAAGAGAGGCCAAGGACGAGATAGAGCTCGACAGAATGAACAAACAGAGACAGGGCAAGGTAAAGTCTATTGTTGATCGCGAGGAGTATGAAGTTCTGAATATTTTACGACATCTTCCCAGAATCATCGAGGATTGCGTCATCTTCTTCCCCTTCTCTTTCCATCTTCACTTATATCTTCATTTATAATGGAACATTCATTGTCTTCCGCTCCAACGTGATATATCGAATACGTCTTATTTCTTTATTAACTACTCACCGTTTGACACTACTAATTTTCGGGATAAAGCGCAATTCACGGCGAAATTAAAACAATACAATAATATTTACTCTAACATTAAAGTTCTATTTTTAAATACACGAAGATCAATATCAACAAAGTGACTCTTTTACTACCCGAAAATTCCCCTATCCGAGCACATTACTCGATTAGTTCCGAGAACAGAGCTTCTACTGTATCAAAGCAGACGGCTAGAATAAATCGGGTAGCGTCCGCGGCATTCTATTTCCGCCGGGCAACTGTATTAATCCTCTTCACTCTCCGCTATTCATGCGAGATTGGCTTGACTCGCTGGCAAGGAGGGAACAGGTGCGCGAAGTCTAGCGACGGTCATGAAATAGTCATCGGGAGAGGATGAAGAAGGGGGCATGACTGACGGCCGAGAAATTGTTGCTCGTTTTCTGCGGCCTCTTCCTTTAAGATTTCACGGCTTTATCGTAATGGTACATTCACCGGGCACTGCTTAACGGTATTTCCTTCCAGTGTCGCCGGCAGCAGTTAGACGAATATCTGGCAGAGCCTTTTGTTATGGGAATCTGTTCTTCCTGTCGCGGGTCGAGCCGAAAATTCTTGGTTTCTCGAACCGCAAATGTCAGATTAATAGTATCGATGCGAGCGACCAGCCCGGCCATCGATATACGATCAACGATACACTCGTTGATTAGTGTAATTAATATAACGAAGCTCGATACTGTAATTAATACTGTGACACCACCGTCCAAGGGATAACAGGCTCAATCGCACATTAGTTGGCCGGTAATTTCATCCCAATTAGTGACACGTGCAATTACCAACTAAGTTAACCCCAGGGGCAGAATTAGCTTTCTGTTTTATATTAATCAGTGTATGTTTTGTCTTCCTCTGGGCATTGGAAGGACAATTATCTAACAAACTAAAGCCTTTCACGAAATTCCCATAATAGGAGCAATGTCTTTCCCGAGGTTGGACGCAGCGAGTAATCAGTTTCTGTGAAAATTGCCTGTTACAGTTAGCTGCGATCGTCTTGAACTTCGGCGTCCTGGTGTCCGCAGTCTACGAGGGCATATACGCTCGACGGGGTGGCGACCCGACCAAGATCAGGGTTGCCGCCGATCCCCGTGCAACCACCATAAATAACCCTGGCTACCGGGAGCACCATCGGCCAACCAACGGTAAGCCACCATCGAAAGCTCATTCAGTTCCCTGTCCCGGCGAATTGCATCTGAAGCCCGAGAATAAGATACCACCCTTATTTCGCTGGGGTGTCAATATCTTTTCTCACCCTCCTTTTTCATCCGCTGCCCTTATGGGACTCCTAATCCTACCACTAGCACTGTCAATTTAGAGAGTCCCCGTTGTCTGTCATTTTGTTTGTAAAGCTGAGTGTCATCCTGAGTGTCGAATTATTTATTCAGTTTCCGTGTTGTAAAGTTTGAGGATGGGAGGATCCGTCTTGGAGATAAACGACGTCATTTCGGGGAAAACTTTGGGTATTAATGCTATAGCCGACGGCTAAAGCCTGCCTACTAACCTGTTAATAGTTGCTTCGACCGTGTTTCTGGCAGGTAAATTACTGCCATCCTTGATCTCATTAGTTAGCTATATTTCGGCGAGGGGGCGGTTGGAACTAGGGAATTGGGCGTGTACGAAGCTCCCGCAAGTTAGCGGAGACAGCAGATTAATAATTGCAAAAAATAGTACATAAGACATGCTTGAATTCTGAAATTATGAGTTCAGATATTTTGAAGATTATATATGCACAGTTGCTGCGACAATTCCAATAATTTAGAAGCTCATGTTCGTGTTGTTTGGTCTATGACATCGTTCTACGTATACATTTCATGAAACTCCCGTCGCTTCCGCTATTAGGATTACTACGAACCTTGACATTCACGCAAAACAATTTGCTCGGATGACATGATGGCGTAATTGCCGTATTAAGCGGCATCCCAGAGTCCACGGTTAATTGCAGAATTCTGCTAACGCCATGCGAATGCGTTACGGCTAGGATGTCGAGTAGGACGATGTTGGAAATCCCTGCTCTGAATATTTCAAATGACATTATAACATGTAGTAAAAGCGGCAAGTAGTTTAATCCGATATACAATATACCTTTTTCAACGAGCTTGCCCAGAAAAGAAGCTTTAATTAAAAAATAGATACATTAATCAATTAATGGGCTTGGCCACGTCTGCTTTAAACTAAATATTGTTAACTCGCCCGAAATAATATCCGGGCGAAACAGCTAGTGAAGTGTATTCACGCGAGAGGCGGAAATTCTGTTGCAGGTGGTAGCATCTCAATGACAGATGCCAGCGGCAAACCCTACGTGGGTGGTGCGGGGAACGGCTCGATGGCGTCGGTGGCGACTTCCGGAAGTGTTACAAGCACAGCCTCGCCACTACGGAGTTCCCTAAAGAAGCCGAAACCCCTGGGCATACACAATCCCGGATTCTCATCGCACAGCCCGACCCTTTCGAGGAACGGCTCGCAGAAGAAAGTGAGAATACAAACGCACTCGACAGAGGTTTAGAGGTGACTGATGCACCCTGACCGTTCCTGGGTCGTTTCAACTGAAAATACGAACTGTTCTCGACAGCCGACGCGTATTAGACGCTTGGCAGAGGGGAAGTGTGGATTGTGTTCAGGAAAAGGAGGCTGTAAGATGAAACAGGGAGATTATTCTCGTTTGCGTGATTGGATGGGACCACGTACTGGGAAAAGAGTTCTTTCGCGTGGAAAAGGACCACTGGTGACCCAGATGTTGTACCTTCAGCGGAAAGTATATGAGAGTTGAAGTCAAGAAAATACAGTAGAACCAATTTTATTCAAACTCTATATTTAAATTGAATGAATTTTTAAGTCAAATCAGAAAAGTGGAAAATTCCTCTAATTGAATAGACATGTTATCGGACTATTTAAAGAATTGAGGTTCTATTGCAACAGAAATCAATGAATCAAATAGCTATTACCACGGAAAGCGAATGGTGAATATTCGAGCCATCATTCTACTGTTCACTGAATAGCGCAAGTAAAACCGGCAGGTCTGAAGGCGAATCCGAGCGAGATCCGAGCTAAGCGCCTGACACGATGATAAATCCCCGCGATTTCACCGGGTAAATCCCGCAAGAACGAATAAAATGTGGCTCTCGTGACTGGTTTGGCGATGGCGCAGATTGCGCTTCGATCTCTGCTCCACTTGCACTTGGTGGTGCGGCAATGGGAATTGTATCCTTGCTGAGAAATCTTTGTCTCGAGGGAGGATTTGCTCGAGCTAATAAGGAGGAGATGAGAATCGCACATGCAATGCAAGTGTGTGTCGCGTCGACTACCAACTCGAAATCGAAGAAATGCGAATTGATATTATTGGCAAAGGATGATATTTAAATGTGTAATTTATAACTTTACTGTTTTCACTACGTGTTCACGAGAGAATCCAAAGGAAACTCGATCTAGAATAATCCAATCGCGAGTCCGCTGCCTCGACCTGCCCAAGCTTTCCCCCTCCGACGCCAGCGGAAGAGATTCAAACCTACGCGAATTTCATTGGAGAGGTGTGCATGGGAAAGCGTCCTCGGCTGATCGAAGAGCCGCGGAAATAACTGCTCGCCGACTAGTTCCGGCGAGTTATCTCCGAAAATCCGTTTCAATAAAGAACGAGAGGCGGCGGAAGCGCATCTCGAGAGTATTTCCAATCGAGGAGAAAGGTCGAATTATTTCTAAGATCGCACTTTTCTTCTAGTGAAACTGTCCCCGTTTTTTCGACCACTCATTGAACGATCGACAGGTGAGATTTTAACCAGTTAAGTTTTGTCGCCGCGAATAAATAACACTCAATTGTTAATTATCGTTATGTTCACCGAGTACGAAACAATTGGACCGGAATTCAGACGAATACCGATCCATCGTGATGAATGATCCTAGGTTTAATGTGCGAACGGCATCTTGTCATAACTCGAACCAGCAATAAACAATTATACATATCCAACAAAATTCAACTTATTTAAAAACTGATATATTTTCGGTCGTTTTGGAATACTCTAAGTACAGTGAAGTAAGTAAACTACTCAGATCAAAGGAATCCAAGCATACTCGATTCAAGTGATGACACTTTGCCAGGTGTCGCAAAAATCGCAGGGTACGTGATACGTTTTTAAGGATACCTTTGTACCACTCTGTTTCTTCATGTACGAAGTCATCGCGTTCCACTGTCAATGTATTCTAACTGAAAGATACCTATACGTAGGTCCCACATGGAACTGGGACCACATGTACGCGTGTATTTAACATACTTACTGCATCCGTCCAGCCCTGAGCAGGCAGCTAGAGCGCCGTTCTAAACGGCCAGAGTTATTACATTATAAGCGAGAATACAAATATAAATGTATGAATATATTTATATTTTTTAGCGACTGTTTTAATCTAATATATATACGGAGATCTATGGAAAAAATCTATATATATATATATGTGTGTGTACCTATAGATATGTATGTGTATATCGCGCGAAGAAAGAGGAATCACCGCTCCGCCCATCGGATATTATTATTAATAATATTATTATTACCATTATTATTCGTTCTCCCGCTATTTTTAGTATTAGACTTTATCCTTCATTGTTGCCGCGTTAAATCCGCATTCTCATACGAGAGCTGTATTTATCCGTATGTACTTGAGTGTTTGGAGCAAGGTATTCTTATGCTTGAGAGCCGGTCTCATTAAAACTTGTTCTTATTCAATCCCATCCCCTTTAATGTCTTTCTAAAAGCACTTTGGTGCCGCGTGCACTTTCCTTCTGCAAATTCGAGTCGTACGGGGGTGAGTTTTAAAGGTCGTCCGTTTATTAAAGATTCTACAGAACTTGGCGGTGAAAACCGTTATCGATGCGCTTCGATATGTTGGGGTGGGTCTGTTTAGCCCGCTTTGAGTGCTGCGCAACCATTTCGAATGTAATCCCGATGCTTTCAATCAAGTCGGAGTGCAAACGTTACCGGCGAAATGAGGGACGCAATAGGAAATGTGAGTGACGTAAATCACACTGAGTACATCGTGTTTACATGGAGTGTGGGATGTGATCCTTTGGACTGGTTTCACCCACTCTGGATTAAATTTCGTCGTAATTCTTTCCTTCTCCCGTCCCTTCTTGTAAAGTATGTACGCGTTTCGATTTGTTTGCGGCCAGCGGCACGTCTCGCTGTGTGTGTTGACAATGTGCGGGATGGAGAGTGTCAATAAAGAATTTTCATTAATAATGACTGCATCTTATGAGTTTATTCAACTTTCCAAGAGATGTGTCTCAAAAGGAATCTAATGGAACGTGTGCGTGAGAATAAAGAACAACGCCTGGTAAAAAAATTAACCTTCATTTATTGGCACATAGACTGAAAAATGAAAACTTACCGACGACAATAGCGGCGACAGGACATAGCAAACCGCCATATACGCCTTCGGCCTCTCGACGGGTCATCCTCGCATCACACGTACTTACACAGAACGAAGGACTAGCTACTCGTGGCTCTTCGCTCCACTTTTAGTAATTGACTAGATCGCCGAGCACCGCCAGTTTACTTTGAATACCGGCCGGATACTCTGGCAAGTGCACTTGAGCGCGAGGGAGAATGACCCGGCCGAGCTTTCGCCGGACTCCAAACGCAGACCCGCCGAAAGAACACATTTGAAAACACTTTATCCTCGACTTGAGAATTCCGTTTTTCCGACGGCTTCAACGTAACAATTCTGGCAATTAGGCGAGACTCCGTGAACGTCGCTTAATTTCACCGATCAAACCACAGCCTCAGGCGGATTTCGCGGGGCTGCGCTAGCTGAAACTACGAATGACAGCCCTCGAAAGGAGAGTATCGAGTTAGGACAGTGGCATATCACGAAGGCTTGTCTGAGTGCGAGGACGGTAGTCTAGGAACCATGGGCACCCCGTGATTACGAAATCGAGAACACAGTCTCCCGAAGCTGAGGGAAGACGCTGAGGAACACTTTGTCAGGCCACGCCCGCACGGCAGTGACTGTGTGGCTCTCGGAGTCGATCGAATCCGGCTGGAGCTTTGACGACGAATATCATCTTGCTCGGTCTCTGTCTTTCTCTTTCCTACGATATGTTAACCCGAGACACCTTCTTATTTACATAAATACTTTGGTAAATATTACATTACACGCCATTGTTTACGGTATGCTCGGCTTCGCCGATCCTCGCAATAGTTCGAAGAAGAAATAAGTGGCTAACGATGTGTATTTCGTTGTTTACGAATTAAAGAAACAACGAGCTAATAAGACCAGTGATAAACAGAGACCCGAGCAGTTTCAGCAAGCGTAGAGCACGTCTACTGAGATCGAGCACCACCTGGATAGCTCCGCGAGGAAAACAACTGAACTTGCCAACAAGTCTCAATGAACTATTATTGAAACCTTAGACTCTCGAAGCATTTACCCTAGCGAGTCCCCCGAATTAGATCACGCACTGTACCGCCGAGCTCCTTTGATTCGATCGAGCAGTCGGAACCACTTAGAAGTATCCCTCCCTATCCTTGGGTGCACTGGAAATAAGCTCCCGGCGCTTCCACACTGGCTGTGCGCCCGCTCGTTGGTTCTGCATGCTAGTCACCGTGCCCGTCGACGAGGAGGACATCGTCATCGAGGAAGAGGACGTCACGGTCATCGTCGTCTTGCCCGCCAAGGTGTCCGAGTCCGGAATATGGCGCGTCTGATGCCTCGAGTCGGTGTACCGTCTCTTCGTGTACTTCTTACTCTCCGAGGAGCTTGCGGAACTATTCTTACTCTGCTGGCTGACACTCGTGACGGACTCCGGCCTCGAAATGTGCAGCATCCTTTCGATGTCTGCCGTCTTCGATCTGGGAACAGTGTTGTATGGCTCCGTTAGGGCTTTTGATTGGCTAAATGAATTTTAAACTGATTGTTGACAATGCCTTTTAAAACTTTGACTTCGCATTAGTAAAAGAAAGTCAGTTCCTTAAAATAAAAACAGTCTCGCTGGCAAAGCGAAGCCCGTTTGCACATCCACCCGTTTCGAAAGTGAAAGCTCGCCGGTGCTCGAGTGTGTTGCTACACGGATAATCCGCGTCGCGTTATCGAACCGCGGGAACCAGTTGACGTCACGTTTTCATAGGTCACGTACCCGGTGGCTCGGGTCAAAGTGCAACGAACGAGGTGAACAACCGACTGGATGTTAACGGGAATACCAGGTCAGTGCACCCCGGGCGAATTGGACCGGCGGATTCCACGAGGGAGGAATCCCAGGGGCGGCCGGCTGTATTTAGGACAACGGGGAGGGACTCACCTTAGGACTGCGCCCCCGATGCTCGTTATGCTCGGCGTGTACGGCGCCGCGGCGCTTCTCGACGCTTCCTGACTGTTCGACCTGGTCACCTGGCGCACCTCGCTCGAAGTCGTGAACGACACCCTCTGGAGGACCGCCTGCTGGTCGGGGATATAGGACACCGTGGTCACCGCGCTATCTGGACTAGCCGGGGGTGAGGATGCCCACGAGGGGGGAGAACTCGGTGCTTGGTCGCCCGACAGCGTCGCCGAGGAACCAACCGCACTGTCGCTTCCTTGTTTCCCTCCTGCACACAGGAAACTCCCATTAACTCGTCGAATTTCTCAGCCTGACATTTCGTCTCTGGCGTTGCACGAGAGTTCCCTGTGGAACATGCTTAAAGCTGATAAGAGCGAGTCACGATTGATGAGATCTGTTAGGATAGCTGATATTATTTCCAGCTTCGTGACGACTGAGATAGGCATCTTTTACATACTGAGAGCTTTGCCGTGTTACACTTTCGCAAGCTCTCTCTGCTTAATGTGTACACTTCCATCGCCGCAAGCGATTGCATTTGGCGAGGACGGTGTGTTACTCCCGGCATATTTCATGTCGAGGAAGGACGCGTGAGAGCAATAGGAGAAAGTTTCCGCAACGTACCCTCACTGCATCCTGAGATCGATCGTTGCCTCTGCCTTCTGGGTGGTGCGCTCGGTTGCTTCGGCGCCTCCTCGATGTAAGGAATGTCCGGATCATCGAGGTTCAACGTGAACGCTCCGGACATTGGTATGGTGAGACTGGCGGTGATCACCATCGGGGAAGATTTCCGTCGAGCATCCGTCGGATCCTCGCTCGATCCACTATCTACGCTGTTACTTCTACCCTCTTCCTTTCGACGACTGCCCGGCCTCTTCGGTCGCCTTGGCCTCGGCCCTATGTCACCACCCACACCTGCGGTTTGATGCATACATTGTTCCCTTGTCCATACCTGAAATGAAAAACGTTTTCATCCCATGTTATCATGAATAATATATTTTTTGTATTTCTTTGCGACATCGGAATACTTTTAGGTATTTATTTGGGAAAGATGGAAAATGTTTTCCGGGAAACTAGATGCATACCTTCCTGGTGGATGTCGTGGTCGTAGCTGTGGTTGTCGAGGCTGTTAGGGTCTCCTCAACCGAGAAGTTCTCCGCCTCGCTGCACGGATCAACCTCGTCCCCACATTGCCTGCAAGAGAGATGCGGTTGTACATGCACTATGCGACATGTTCTTGTCCGTTTTCATTAAACTGGTGCTTGGAATGCTTCTACTATGTTAACTTTATTATGGCCAGAAAATTCTTTTTGAAGATAATACTTGTTTATTCGCAGAATTGAAAGAACTACTTGCGGATTGGAGTGGAAGTAGAGATATGTGCGATACTCACTCATCAGCACGCCGCGAAAGAGCAAGATCCAGTTCAGCTGGATGGGTATCCATCATGTGCAGGTACAGTTCATCCAACAAGGCGGCTGGCACTGTGAACAACGTCGAGGCGTGTTCCAGAAGAGCCCTCACTACGTTTATTACGTCTATCCTCTCCTCAGCCCTTTCAACGGATACTTCTGTCCTCGTCTGACCGGGTTTTACGCAGTGTAGGATGTTCGGCGCGAATACCTGCGGGCAAACCATCTTCCTGTCAGTTCCAGGCTTTCAGCAACTCTGACTTCAGACATCTAGCTCTGCCAACTCAGAACTTCTCCTTCCTGTCATTGCACTTGAGGATGCGCTGGTGCGAATAAAACTGATCCGAAACTAGAATAATCCAACTTGTATGGACACTGCTTTATTGACATCAAGAGTCATTTTATATATGAAATTCTGAAATTATTGGACATTTTTCTCGGAGTCGTACAATCGCAGGAATGAATGACTGGGAAACCCACCGTGGCTAAGTTTGTCGTATCCATCTTATTGCCAGGAATCCACTCGCCGGTCTCGGACTTCTGGTCCTCGCTGTTTGCTGCGACGACGCTGAGAAAGTTCAGAAGCGCCCAGAGTGTTTCCCGATTGGGTGTGGGAAGAAGCTGAATGAGATGCTGCAGCGCTTCTTGTTGCAACCGCCTGTTTCTAATCTCTGGAAAAAATTGGATGGCTCGAATACAATTGGGGCGCACAACATGTCTCGCCTTCTACGAGAATTCCTTCATTGAAATTCATTGATTTCAAATATAAATTTCATTTGGAGAAAAATGGTTACTTTTAAGGTATTTGTATAAGTACTTGATCATCTCGAGTAACGCAAGCTGTTCAATTCAGAGAAAATGATTTTGCAATCAACATTTAAGCATTCTTATTCTATAAAGTCGCAAGAAATTCAATTTGTTATATTTGTTTTCTTACAAATTTACATACTTTGCGTATGGACGAAGGCTTGATACAAGTCCCTGCAGAGCAATGGGTCGGGTAGGTCCCGAAAAAACTCTTTTAGGAGGCCAGCTACATCGTGCGGACACTGATCGGAGCCAATCTTCGTCTCCCGGCCACAGTCGAAGTCTTCCCTCAACTATAACCAGAATTGCGAAAGCGACCGAACCAATTAGTGAAACCATCTCAGCTATCTTCACTCTTATTACCTTGGCGACCTCGAGGAAATTCTTATAGAATAAGTAAGCGACGAGTTGTGCATTTAATGTACCTGTCTAACTCTCTTCATGGAAGGCGATACCCGGAAGACACCGAGGGTTCGGAGTCCCGTGTTCTCAAGATGCCTGATGCATTGTCTGACTACTCCTGGCACAGCATCCCACTCGCCAGGAGGACCTCCTCCACCGCTGTCGCTTAGCTCCAGCACCCCCGAGTCACTTCCAGTGAGTGCTCCGCCCTTGGACGACAACGACTCGCAGGAGCCACCCTACGGTAATTACGAGTCTCCTCATTACACGGTCTTAATTAGCAGGTAAACTTTAAATTGCAGCGCGCTTTGCTACAGTGCAGTTTGTTTCTGTGTTAATTGTATTCGGTGCAGCTCATTAATTTCTACAATTCTTCTATAATAATTTCTATAATAAAATGACAATTCAGTTAGGTTTCGATACTTTCCAATAATTATCAATCGAGATAGAATCATTCGATTTCATAAGTTCGAGCGAGGAATCATTTAATTCTCTTAGGAAATAAAGTAAAGTCTCCCAGAGATTCGGCGGGAGCCTAATTAATCCGGCGTTAAAATTAGAAGCCCGTCGTCCCCGTTCTATTCGCGTCTCTGATTCGTGACGTCACATGCGTGACGTCGAGGAGAGACGAAAGACGAGAAAGACTGCACGCACGACGACCACCCCGAGAAATCACGGGCACGCGATCGATCATTGCTGACATCTGAATACGTTTCCGTCTCTGATGAAATCCGCTCACCACGTACTACCCGATTTAATTCTGACACAGTACATCGTATTTTAAACCTGAACATTAAATTTACCAGCCCGGCTAGCAGCAAATCTCGGACATTTAATCAATACTAATGCTTGCCATTGACGTAAAAGGTAATTGGGAAAATTACTGGCCAAATTCAAAAGGTCCCTCCGCGAAAATCTGTTTAACCGAGAGCCGATTTCCATTCGCGATATTGCTACAGCAAGTGGGACACGTTGCCGAACCAATAGCTGCGTCGTAACTCGGCTCTTCTCGTTATATTGTCACTCAAAAGTGCAATATGTCGCAGTGAACGATGGCGACAGAGAAAACAAGCAATTTGCTCTGAACTATCGAACAATCCGGATTGAGCACATGTTCGAGGCGTGAAGAATTGTAATAAGCGAGTATTGGTGACTTAGTCGTTCGTTATGTTTGACTTTGGGATAATACGTAGCAGAGCTGCGTTCAAGACGACATTGCCGGTGACGCACGCATTTTTTGGCACTTGGGTAAGGTAATGATGGAAGAAGGGCTCGATAAATACTGGCAGTGCGAGGGAGCCGAGAATAGGCAGCTCTCCCGAATCGCTCTGTGTACATCATAAATCGGCAAATCAATAGGCGAGCCGGCGTAAACACACCCGGACATTAACTCGGCCGCCCTCGCCGCACGCGTAAATGAAGAGTCACACCGCGCGCGCTCGACTTTCTTAAAATACAACGCAACGCGCTCGCAGGAGGAGCAGCGCGAAAAAAATCCTCTCGCCTTTCTGGCTCGATGACGCTCGGCCTCCGCCACCAGCCCTCGGACATTCAAACATTTACTTCCGCTTGTCGAGCGCGATAGATATCGCTGCCGAAAGAATGCCGCCGCGCTGGAACCTTGGAGAACCAGGCCTTTGCGAGCGGAGCTATTGAGGAGGAATCCTCGTGGAAAATCACTCGAGGCAAAGTAAACAGGTTTAAAGAAACAGTGAGTCGAACTGTAATTGAATTCGGCCAGTGAAAATCGATTTTCGATTAATCGATTGGATCTCGATCACAAATAACTTTCCCGATAAATTGGGACGTGCGCGCTTGCGAGTGACGGTCCATCGGAGCTTTTGGCAGATGCCTGCCAGCTAATATCGAGAGAAGCGTTCTCCAAGTGATGGCGAAGTGACGTCAGGTGGATCCCAGGGTATTTAATTGCACGAAACGTCAGTTAAATCGGGCGGGCGATTTTGGCAAAGCGGGGAAGCCTCAAGAGCCACTTCCCCGCTGGTAGAGCAGCCAGGAGAGAGTCTAGTGCGGCTTGCATGTGACGTATACGTCGAAAAATAACCACTTGCCGCTCTCAAGTAACCCTCTCCACGTTTGCCTCAGCCAGCAGGAACACGCGCTAGAGATAAAAGACTTGGTCGTGATCCGATGTCTCGAGACGCCTCTCTCTTGCTGACGCAATCCATGACGGCGCACGTGATTGCATCGTCGCACGACTTTGGCAAAGGACCTGCCTGATTGTTGCTAGTGGTAAGTGCTCGAGACGTGATTGCTCTCTCGTTAAACTCGTTGTTTAAGCCTCACCTATTCCTAGTATTCGCAGAAGACTAAACAAAACTTGGTCGTGATCCGATTACTATTGTCCTCTTATTTTCAAACCGACTTAAATTCACAATTAAAGTTATTACCTCTAAAACTACCGAGTTGAAATGACGGCTTTCAACACTCTCTGATGCGGCTGGAGTTATAATAATGCAAAGTCCGATAAGCGGTTGGGTGGTTCGCTTCGTTCATAATCCAACCTGCGTCATAACCGTTGGTATTCCCGTTGCCGGAGATTATAATATTGCGGGGAACGAAAGACTGGGTGGGGGAGAATGTATTACAGTAGGCAGATATCGGCGGATATCACCCACACACGTAGCCAGCCACCCCCATCGGAAAAAGGGATACGAGTGACGCAATCGTCCACGAGACTTTCAGGAACCCACGCACTCCGATCACGTCAGGAATCCTGTATCTTCGAATTCCAGCCTGGAACGATTTATCCTAAGCAAACCCTCAACTCGCCAGTAATGAAACCCACGGAATTAAAAGTTGTGGGGCTCAATCTTCCTATCGAAGCGCAACCCTCCCGAAGTTATTACGCAATTAATCAAAAAACGATGTTTACTTTACACGTGGAAATAATGCGAGTTTAACGAGATTTCGATGGAACCGGAAAGTTAATCCATATATTCATACACGTTGTCGAAGCCTGTTTCAAAAAGCGCTTCAACAATTCCCCAAAACCGTGCCCTCGCAAACTTGTCCACCCTTGACAAAAGCTGCGTGGGTGTCGTTGTGTTTGATTACGTAGCGTTCGCCCCTCCATCCCTTCGCGTCTGTCCAGAGAGCTTTTTACGATCAATCAGCCAATCGTGCAGCTGGAAATAAAAAGCTCAGCGCCCGTAAGCGTCGCGTCACGAAGCTTTCATTGCACAGTGATGACGTGCGAGGCTAAGGAAGAATATGATAAGCCAAGAATTGCCAAATTCGAACCCTTTTTGCCATTCCGCTTGTATGAGCTGGCTTAATCTGCCAAAATAAACGGGATGCCATGCGGCCACTTTCTTGCACATTGCGGCAAGCAATCTACCCACGTGTGCCCGAGCGTGGGATTACACATCATTCTCGAGCGCGCTTTCCTCGCTCAAGGCTAACGATTCCTTGGTGACTTGCACCTATCATCCAACTTCGCCACTCGACCTCAACGTGAATTACGCCGTTTGCATCACGTCCCGCGTGAGAGCCGAGAATCCGGGTTATTGAGACCTTGAAGATGAGCTTGCAGAGCTTCCCGGGGAGCCCTACGGTCCCTAGGGACAATGTAGCCTGGCGCTATTGTTATTTAGCGTAGCAATCTCGGGATAAGATAAGATAACTTATCGATAATATGTCGGTGGTTTAAGATTACGATGGTAGAGAATGGAAAGTAGGGTCTTGGCTGATGAATCACTGACCTAGACTACTTTTTCTGCGATATTAGGCGAATAGAAAACCGTCCGCGTTGCGATCTTTGACGGGTATTAATTCTAGATCAAGTTTTCTTGACTGATGTACAAAATTAATGTTAAAATGGAGCTTTGTGTTCAATGACAATCTGAGTTTTTCGGGGACATACCTCGTCTGTCTTGGCTGCGGCGGTGGCTTCAATGAGACTAGTGAAACTCGTTCGACTGCCATGCCTGCTACTCCTCGACAAGCAGCCGACATCAGAGACTTCTCCGGCAGCGATCCTCGCGAGCCTATCATTCTCCAGGCACTGGGACAACGGAATTCCGAAGACAAGGCCTCCAGCGGCATCTGAAATTAGAGGATTCCTTTCCTTGAGCGACAGAAAATGGTGAACTGTTATACGAAAGGCTAGAATAACTTTCAACCTTATATTCCGGCTCAGTTTCTATGTAGAAATCAAGCAAACCTCTTAGAGGAAGGAAATAATTGCTAAAACAATACATTTTTTGGACTCAATAATATAAATGTGACATTCGCAAGTGGTTCGAAGTTGTTACGAAAATCTTCCAAAAGAGGAAGTGTGGCTCTGACGCGTGTCGCTTACAGAAAACTGCCAAGTATATGGCAAGCCGGTGAGACACACGTGCGCTGGGCTCACGTGTCATCACCGGGAGCGTGGCTGCGCTCTAAAAGAGGACGACATTTAAGTGACGTCCCCTCATATGATCGAATGTGTCAGAGTCTCGTGCAGTCCTCTTTTCAGAGTCATAAAACTATCACCGCTGTTATATTCCCCTAATTAGTAGAAAGCAGTAGAATAGTCTGACTAACAGGAGGGCAGCATGGTAATAAGTTTGGACTGTAGTGCTTTGTGCAATCAGTTCCGAAGCGGACGAGAAGAGGCCAAACCGGACGAAATAAAGCGGAGCGCAAAGGCAAAGAGCATCTCCAAAAGTGCACTTCTTACACTCGGCAATGTGTATTGCGGTGGGAGCGCGCGAGACGGGGCGAGGCGAGTCGAGAGAGAAGCTGAGAGCCGAAAGGAAACAAACCGTGTCTCTATAGCGCGCGCCGATTATAGACCGCAATCTGGGCCATCCAAGCCACTCCAAACGAGCGCCCCCTTCCTCCCTCGGCGGAGAGGAGGCCCTCGTCAAGCACGTCGACACCACTCTCCCGCCGAGTGACAATGGACCCCGAGAACCAGCCTTTTCCTCGAAGACCCCCACGCCTTTTAGTAGCAAAGATCATTCGTTACTTTCCACTCTTCCTTACTCTCCAGCCCTCTCTTTCTACTGTTTCCTCCTACTGTCATTCTACTCTCTCGTTAACCACCCACCTCGCGAAAACGCACCATTTTTTCTTGGCTCCCACCCGCGCATTCCGCGAAATCGCGCGGGCGTCCACTTTCTCTGCAAGTATCTCTCCTGCACTTTGCAGGTTTGTGATCAGACTGATGTGAGAGATTAAGTTGGAGATGGGCTGCAACCCCACTGTTAACCCTATAATTATGGACTCTGGCCCACTCATTTTGTGTTAAATCTTAGTTTTAGGGCTAAAGTTATGAAAAAATGTTGAAATCGGGCGAGTTTGGGTAATTTCGAAAAATCTTTAAATATGAAAAGGTACCCTACTACCCCTTGACCAAATTTTAGATTTTCAAGGTTTCTCGAACTCGACCCGATGCTTGATATTTCAACAGTTTGGGCCTAAAAACTAAGATTCTCGAAGAAATCAGTGATATTTTGGCTAGTAATATAATAATAACAGAGAATAATCGATAATTATTCATGGCAATCTATACATCAGGCTAGTGGTGCCAAGCCAAGTGAATCACCCTATACAATAACAGGATTTAATTCAATTTCGAGACGCTTGGTAGACAGTGAATCGAGTTCTAACTATACCAATGATCAGAAAATAAACTCCTATATGCGTCGGGAAAAGTTGCGACGATTTCCGAAGAACAGTGGTGTAGTGGGACTACCTTAAAGGGGCGAGGCTCGAGTGAGCGACCGCGGCTTTAGCCAAAGCCCAGTACATACTTAACCGTATGCCAGAGAGCAAGTGCACATACACACGCCCGCCCGATTGACGTCTGATGTCCCCGTGGCACTTCTGCCGGGCGTGCGCCCGCGCAAACCGCAAATAAACCTGGTATATGCGGAAATATGCACCGCCACCGAGCGCCCCGTAGCTAATTTTAACCAGCGAAATTGTGTCTCATACCAGCCTGGACCCCGATCCTGCTGCTGTACTGCTGCTGCTGCTGCTGCTACTCTGCCTTGCTACTCTGCTCTCCCTACACTTGCACATGGCTCGTCACCCACCCCAACACCCCGTACTACTTACTACTAACTAGTACTATCGCTACTACTCCCGAGTATAGGCTGATTCACTTGCCTTTGACTCACCTCTGTCGAGTGTACTGTCCCTAAGATCACTCTAAATGGCCCAGCAACTTTAATTCTATAGTAATGTTTTCATTCTTCACTCTATTCTGTACTTTTATTATAAATGACATTGGCATTGTCAAACAGGCTTTTCCTCAAAACTTTTCATTTTTCATTAAGAAAATTCTACCCCAATACGAAAATCGTTTAACAAAATTCAGGAAATTCGTGAACGAAAGTGGGATCGCACGGTGGCGAAAGTGCGGGGATCAATGCACAGGGTGGAAGAGTGTAAGAGAAATCCTACAAACCCGGCATCCCCGGGAGGAAGGCGTGGGAAGGAAAGAGAGAGAAAAGGGCAGTTCAAAGTGCGACGAAAATAATTTGCAGGGGAATGAATACCCCGGTAGTTATTAATAACCGCCGGCGAGGGCAGCACGAGAGAAAGAGGATATTTTTAATTTACGTAATAAGCGAGACGCCTAGCGAGCACAGAGCCGCGCGGAATCCGGCGCTGGAGGAGTTGCAAGGGCAACCACGCGGAATCTGTCCCAACCATAATATTTCCTCTCACGCGCCGGTGGATCAAAATACATCGAATGTTGGAATCTCGTAAATGCACCGGCTAAATGATATAGAGTAAGCTCTAGCCGGCTATAGCAGACGGAGTCACAGCATCGAAAATAGCTGGTCCAGTTATTAGACTCCAAAGAATTCGGCCGACAAAGCTCTAGCTTGCTCTTTGCACTTTAAGCTATTGTTGTCGCGCTTTCCTATTCTTCTTGCGAATAGGTGGAAGCTGCCCAAACGCATCGAGAAGACGAGTTCCAAGCCGTTTATAAAGTGTAATCTCGACAGTGATTCCGACGTCCTACTTACTCGAATTCCGCGAGGATTCTCATAGCGGAGCATCTCTAGTTTCACTATGTTAGCCGAGCAAATGCACTCGATCAATCTTGCTGGCCTCTGCTCGCGGAAACCCGCGGAATGAAAACATACGGTAGTCAATTCGCCGCTAAATGACGCGGGCAAACTTTCGACGTGGACGGATTATTATCGCGAGAGCCGCCAGCGAAAGGAGGCGAGCGAATGCGGCGTTGTTCGCGCATCGCAGAGTCGGAATTCAACAAATGTCTACCCACTCGCATTGTCTTGACTGTGTATTAACAAAATACTCCAAGAATCGAGGGACAAACATCTCCACTCTGTTAATTAGTTTATAAAGTGGTGCTTTTACCGAACTGATTGGCGACAGTGTTAGTGACGGGAGATGTAATCTGTTAATGAGTACGGCGTGCGGCAAAGTTCTTTGACCGGCACTTACCCTTCTCCTTGTCGTCCTTTCCCTTGTTATCGAAGAAGCCGGTGGTGAGAGCTTTCCTCTTGAGCAAATATGTTCTTCTCTTTGGTTTCGGGGCAACCGCGCCGCTCCCGAGGGATTCTGAAAACAAAGTGGCAAAACGCTTACTAGCTGTCCCCACCGTATAATTTTTTCAGAGCTGCTTTAATTTTTCATAATTCTTCGAATTCCCTTTAAATGTAATTCGACCAAGTTAAAATTGAATTGATTATAAACTTAGCGCGGCCGCTTCTCTTGGAAATATGCAGGCACACACACTTCTGCTCCGAAAATAAAGTATTCGTACCGATCTGTCAGTAGGATTGCAGCGGCGTTTCTAAAAACAGTGCGGCCATGTTCGAAATGAGGAACTGCGCGGCGCAATAGCCTCGCGAAATCTCAAAAATAAAAAGAAACGCGAAGATGAAGAAGAAGAAGAAGCGGCACCTGCGGACGCATTAGTGCGAGCACGCTGGCGAAGAGGATACTTCGACGCAGGAGATACGCTTCGAGCCGAGCGGACCCTTGCAACTATAAACATGTCAATCATCCGGGAACGACGGGACAGCCGAACGGCGCCTCAGAACACATCCCCGTCGGCCAATATACACACACGCACGCACACACGCAGTCGATATGAAAGTGGCCACAGCAAATGCAATTAAAAATGGGATTTTGCTTTAACTAAAGTTTTAGAACGAGTTGAAGGATGTTTGATTAGAGGAAACTATGATTACTCGAAGATAAACTTACCACTGGGTGGCCTGATATGAACACCTAGGTTGAGAGCTTGGAGTTTGGCGACGGCGACCTTGCACAGGACTTTCCTTTCGATCTCGGAAAGCGATCGGAGAGGAGTATCCTGCAAGGTGACGCGGCGCCCTGCTGTTCCAGCCCAAGTGCACTTTCCCTGAAAGCATATTGCGACCCTGTCACTATAAAACGCACCACTTTCCCAATGACTTTCGATATTGCCAGTATTTTCTTGTGCTTCCCGAGAATATGATGGAGAGGTGATACGGCGTGAGAACTTGAGGGAGAGCTCGTGGGGAAACCGAAGTAATACTTCAACTGGGATCGAAATAAATAGGCAGGCGCATTCAGATATTGAAATTGATAGGTATCTGTCGAGCAGACCGCTATGGCCCGTAGGAGAAGTCTGAGGAATACTATTTAAAAATTATCTTATGCTACAACTGTAACTAATAATACCAATGACTTCTTAGTTAATGTAATTCTTAAACCCAGGAAATTTATAAAGATATTGATAATTGGCTAAAACGTCTAATTGCTACGTGACATAATCGAAAAATCACGGCATTCGCTCGTAACACCGATATCATTTGCAAGAAGCAGCTGTGTAATTAGTTCTCCTCATTAAGAATGGCGCTTTTATTTCCGCAAGGAATTAATTGCGTGCAGTCAGCACTGCGAATTCTCAACAACCCTTCTGTATTTTTATTCGCACCGTCGCCAGTTAATTTAAAAATAATTGGCTGTGATAGAATATATGTATTTATGTTAAATATTATAATCGATACGAGGTGGTAAAAATGTGTGCAGAAAGCTTTGGCAAAGAGCTCACTGAAAGAAAGTTGAAAAACAAGAGCTTCCATGACGACGCAAACGGCTACGAAATGCAACGTTTCACACCTTTTTCTCTCGCTTCCTCTTTCTCCACTGACATTTCCGCGAGACTGACCGCGGAAGACCGCCGGAAACATTTCAGGAAGTGCGGCTTTCAGAGGAACTCGCAATTTAAATATGAAAATACTGCTCCTCCACTGTCTGGCGTTTTGCATGTATGCAAGGCACACGCGATGCCAACATTTGCATTTTTATGTCATAGCGTGCAAAACGCCCGATTTTTCTCGCTTGCCTGTCTCTGAATTTCAAATGAAAGTGTTGAAGCGTCGAAAATCGCGAGATTTGCGGAAGTAATTGCATAATCTACGGCTCGAGCTTCGCCTAACACCGACAAAGCTCTTTCCATTCGATCTAAACTAGTTTTCAACCAACTCTTTTTGCAACTCCACTATACCGGGTAATTAAAATATGAAAACCACTGCCTGGAATTCATCAGTGTCAACAAGGAATGTCGCCAGACAGAGGGTTGCAACAGGTGTGAAAGGAGCCTAAGGCCACGCACACCTTTACTCACGTGAACAACGGATCACTGCCAAAATGCACTTGCATCTCGGACGGCGGTCTACCAAGCGCTCTGTCGTTACTTTCTTGTCGTCGGCCACGACCGAGACGCGCACCTATCGTCATTACTTGTCGCCCGGCGTGCTCTGTAAATAAATACGCCGACGGAATCGTGGGCGTAGCGATGATCTCGGCGCGAACTCGCCCACTTCGAGGGGGCGGCTTGCAAAGTCACCACTCAATGCTAAATCATCGGCCAACCGAATTATTAATTAACTCTCTTGCCCCTCTAGTCATTTCTGAACCCAATTCTCTTATGAATTAATTCCAAGACAATGATAAAAGCGATGACGAACTTGATGGGCCTTTTTATTATGTTTCTAGCAAACAACCCTCAAGTTTGATTTTCCCCAAAATCATGTATTTTTAAATGATTTTAATTTGCAGACCACAACTGGGCAGTGTCTTGCAAAAGGCTGCCTAGAGGATGGCCGAGAGTGTCGCGGAGTGTCTCGGGCAGTAATGCTCGTAGTAGTAGTAGCGGCGTTTAAGTATAGTTCATACGGAGCGGACGGTGTGTGCCGGCTGACTATTTCTGGCGGCGCCGGCGAAATTCCGAGGCCCTAAATTGGTTATCGCGCGCGCGCGTTACCCGCTTAACGAGATCCCGCCTGCCGCAAGGTCGACCTTCTTTTTCTTCACCTTCCTCACGCCGTCTTCTTCCGCCTCTGCTTCCCAGACCCGGTTTTACTACTGGCATAGAAATCGGCCGCTGCCCTTCGCGCGGCCACCTTTTCCCTAGGGCGAGCACAACTCTCGCCGCCGGATGAAAGAAAAATAGACGGACTGTCGAAATCGAGCGAGCAGCCGGCGAACGCGGACTCTAACAGGCTCCGATCACAAGTGAGAATTGTTGGGAAAGAGGAATAAGTGATATGAGATGCTATTTAGTTGCTCTTCAATACTACTTCTTTTACGAATTTCCTGACATTTTTCATTTTAGCATCAAATCCATCAAATTCAATCCTGAAAAGCATGTTTTCTTCTGAACAGCAATAATCTTGAAGATAAGAACGAGATATCGAATTTAGAAGAAAAATGACAGATTTAACGAATAAAACAACTTGTTTCTCAGAAATGTCTGAGGAAACTAGTCCCAATTGCCGAAGTGTGTTCCCTGTCCATTGGCAGTTTCAATAATCATTGCCCAGACAAATTGATCGGTGAGTAGTTGACGAAGACCCAGTCGGCCGGATTCAAGAAGACAAATTCTTGGGTAATGAAAAATAGTTGTTTAAGTGAAGTGAAGTAAGAAGAAACAGGTCGGACACTGATATATGCGAGGGGTGCGCAATTTTAAAGAGCGCGTTCCTCTAGGAACGCGAGCCGAAGATCTCGGCGCGCGGCGATGAATCAAAGCGGGCCGGGCAAGGGCGGTGGAAAAAGGAGCAGCCGTGAATTGGTGAATTATAACGGCGCACTATTTTCGCCTGACCCTATTTATAGCGGTATCATTAATTCGTTTTCTTTCTTATAACGAGGTGGACACTCTCAGCTATGCGGCGACAGGTGGTTTGAGCAAATTATTCGCAGTCGCGTCTTGGCAGGACGCGACTCTATGTATAAACAGCTCCCACTCGCTTTTAATACTTATTATACCAAGTGTAAATAAAAGATATACACCGACCGACCGTACTCAGTACAATCAGATGCAACAGTTTTCCCCAATGCAAAACAACGGGGAAAGCAATTTGCGAACTAATCAACCCAGTTATCAACAATTTTCTCAAAACTTCCCCATTAAAAATCTCCACGAAACAATTGAAAGTATGTAAAATCAACCCCTGATGCTCAACAATGTTTCACTACCCGAATAAATGTGTATATTAAAAATTAAAAGGAGGAACCAAGAGAATTGAAGTAGAAGCTCACCTGCGGCGTCCAGACGGATGGTTGCGCAGTGGTCCTCGAGGTGCTCTTGCTCCTGGACCTCCAGATCTTCTTGGAGACGAGTCTGCTGCCGTGATGCACCACGCTGCTCGAGGACTTGCTCTTCTGCATCGCTGTGCCACCTGCGGAATTGTTCGAGGAGGAGTTGAGTGCCGGGGAACCAGGTGCCGAGTGCGGCTTGTCCTTGTGCACATTGGAACCGTGGAGGAGATGGGATAGAAAGGACTGATGGTGATGATGGTGTTTAGGGGTGGTGGGTTCCTCGGAGCCGAGGCCGGCATCAATGCTACTACGAGAACTCGCGTTTCTACTGGGCGGCGAGGTGGTCGTGTCACCGTCCGACAGGATCTCCGAGGGATTCTCCGCGGACGACATCTCCCGATAGTGCACCGCCCAATTCTCCTCGGTCTGGCAACCCTTGCTGTTACCGTCATCGTCACTCACTTTCGTAATCTCGCCCTTCGGCTTAATATTCCGGAGATTCCTGTCATAGTTCACGCGCTTAAACCTGTCCACTTTGTCCGCGTCCATCGACTTCTTCCTGGCCATGCGCAGGTACCTCTTGATGGTGTCACTGACTGACGGCGACACGTCGTCATTGTCAACACTACTTCGTCTGCGACTCGATTTGTGTGTCGGCGATTCCTTGGTGGGTTCCTCTTTCTCCCTCTCGAGAAGGATGGCTTCGAGGATCTCACGTGGAACGGGGTTGGTCTGGGTGCCATCGTCGACGGGTCCGCGATCGGTACTGGGCTCTTGGACAGCTATCAAAGGTGGCGGAGAGATCGGATCTCTCCTGGCGGGCAACCAGTCTTCCGAATCCTTGGAAGAGATCCTGGTTCTCTGATGGGCCCACCAGCGCGATGACGGAGAAGTGTATGCACCGGTGGCGCGCGGACCCCTAAACCCTCTGGTACACCGCAAGTCGAAGTAAAGCTTTTCGAGGAGCTTTCGATCCGTCAGGATATCCGAGATCACGTGTTCACGGGTACCCGATTTGCTGTAATATCGACTGAGCGTGTCCATCAAGGATTTATGCACATAATCCCCTTGATAGGGTTGCATGGACTTGGGGACGTTTACTCGGTCCGCTTGAGAATGGTGAGCAGAAGCCTCCTCGTGTCGGGCTTGCGCGACAATCAGGTCCAAGTGCTGCTGCAACTTGTCGATCAGACTCTGATAGTCGAAGGGCTGTTTAATCTCGCTCGGAATCGAGCTCTCACTCTTTTCCGCGGGCTTTGTCGATCCAGCGACCTCCGTTTGCATGTTCAGGTACTTCTGCAGCATATCAGCTAGCTCCTTCACCTCCGCGTCGTCCTCCTGGGACTTCCTACGGGTGATCGGACTGGAAAGCGAGCTGCCACTCTCCGAGGAGAGTAACCACTCTCTTTTAATCCTGGCCAAGTCAAACTTGCTCGTCCCAGAGGCCGGTGTGGTGAATCCATGAGGCGGCGGACTCCTAGCATCATCGGCTTCGTCAGCTGAGCTAGCTTTGGTCCTACAGCTACCACCTTTGATGTGCCTTCGGCGTCTCTGCGAGCGGAAACCGAGACTGCCCGGATAAGATGCTTTCCTCCAGAGCAGGAACCTCGGCTCCTTCTGACAGACTTCCTGGAAGTACTGCTCGATCTTTGGTATGTCCTCGGGCCGATTGTGGGCACCATCGGGTATCAATCGACGACCAGCGTCCGCCATGTAGCGCCAGGTCTTCCGCGTGAGGAGCCATCGTTCCTTGGACGGCTTGCTCGAGCGCTTGGTCCTGCGGTCCTTGGAGCTGGGCGGCGTACCGCGGATGGAGCTTCCGTTCTCCATGCTGTCACGACGCGACCGCCGCCGCCCGCCAGGACGCTCCGCCATCGTCGCGTCCTTTTCCCTCCTCGCCACGCGAACCACCTTCGTCCGATTTCACGCTACCTTTCCAGCACGATCAGCCTCGACCGACCCCCTCCTAGGCCAGCCGCCCCCGCTCTATTAGCGTTATATCATTCCTGTCGCACACCTGGCCAGGATCCTCCAACAGGTACCGAGCTAGGTCGCCTTGAACGTGCATAAGACCGCTATTTTCGGCCGCTGCCGGAGAAGAAGAGGAATCCCCGCGTCGACGCCGGGACCAGAGCAAGTAACACTGCACTTTGACACTTTCGGATTTGTCACGCCAGCGAGCCGCCGGGCCAGCTGAGAGCGGTCCGATCTACTTGCTCCTTGGGTGATCGATGAATGACGCACGACCGACACCCTGATCTTGTCGGCGTGACTACTCGCCCGACGAAGAGCGCTTCGACCGCAGGAACGACCTTTTGCGCCTGCCGTGCCACTTGGCGGCTACTTCCCAGCCGGAGTCTTGTTGATCAATGCAACTGGCTTCTCGGCGGGTCTGAGCTCATTTTACCAGGCTTTACTCGAGTTCCACTTTGCCGGAGGTGCGATCGGCTGGGATTGACGGTCTTTCTTGTGCTGGATATATGGAGGTCTTGCGCGGCCACTCGGCTTCACTGTCACAGGTCGGCGTGCCTCGACTCCTCGAGAACGCGAGATACCCTTCACGAAGAATCCGATCCGACCCCTCGCTTTCCCGTATCACGCTTATTTTTATTCCCCCATGCACGAGACTCCACGCTCTTTTTACACCGCGCACTCTCTCTCTCTCTCTCTCTCCGTCGCCGCCGGATTCGGCGTTCCTCGCCAGCACACGCCGTTCAACAACGCGCTCCAGATTAATTTAGACTTCGCGGATCCCACCGGAATTCAGCTAACCACTGTGCTACTCTCGCAGGGCGCTGCGAAGGAGCAGGCGGAGATGGTGGAAACCTTGGACGAGTTGAACGAGGAAGCGCACGTACACCAAGATAGGCGACCCCTTAAGTATCCGGGGGGACGTCGCCGGACTTGGGAAAAGAAGAACTAGAGAACCGCTCGTGTCCACGCCGCGAAGCCTCGACCCAAATTTAACTCTTCTAGATAGGAACTATCCGAGTAACATCCGCAACCAGCACTCGCCCTCTCTTTCTCTCTCTCTCTCTCTTTCTCGCTCTCTCTCTTCTCCGCGGGCGGATTTTCTGCAAGCTTGCACTGGGGAAACACTGGGTCCTCACTGGGGCCAGGAGGAACCGGGGACCCGTGGAGGAGCGGTTGCGAAGCACGTTCAGATCGGCGGCGAGCCGGCAAGGTGGAAGCTCCCTAAGGTACGCGACTACTGCTCCTCAAGGCATCGCGACGCTCGTGGACGCTCCGTGTCTAAAAGCGTCTCCTCGCCCCTTCGCCCCACGCTCGCTCCTCTCGCGCGAGCGAGGAGAGACCACGCGAGAAATAGCGAGCCCGACGAAGAGCCGATCAAGAGAGCGGGAGCGCCGGGCAGAGAGAGAGAGAGAGAGCGAGAGCAAGAGAGGATGCCAGAGCGAGTGAGAAAGCTGGAGGGGCTAGACGCTCGCGGAGACGACGCCGACGTCGCCGCCGACGACCGCCGGTGGATCAGACCGAGGATGAGGCCAGAGGCGGCTACGCTCTAGAGTACCTGGGATCCCAGACTAACAGGAGCTGCTCGCCATCAAGTTGTCATTCTCGTACTCTGCCAAATGCCGTTTAATCGAGCGGTGAGCTTTTCCCATAGAAATCTCATATCTACGGTAACCCCAAGCCCTTCAGAAACCCTCCAAGCCGAGTTTAAGTAAGTTTAATTAATTTGAGTTATTCTTGTGTATGTTTTTAATTGGGAATTTTAAGACGCGGAAAACATTGGTTGATATTCTTTATGTTGTGATGTATGTAGAGTATGATATCGCTTTAAATGCGGATGTGATACGTTTATCGGTTTATCAATGAACAGTGTAAGAAAGGGCCGTTGGAGGAAGAAAGTGTGTGGGCCGAGGTTTCTCGGTTAATGTTAAAAATAACCAAGGAAATGATGTGGAGATCAATAGAAAGACCATGCACGTGGACCATTGAAGAATATCGAAGACGGCCGAAGCTTTTTTTATAGACTTTGGAATCTTAACTTTAGATACTACACAAAGGTGGGTATCGACGACTTGCGCGGCAGGCTTCATCCAAAGACAGAAGAATGTCGTGGAAAATTCACATCAGTTCAGAATGCAAAAAGCCTCTGCTCCACATCTCACTATCAAAAACGATGAGAGGCAACGTGGGCCGTTTTCCTTCGTCGCTTTTACAAGCGCCACCTGGCGCCAGCGACACGTGCCCGGTCCGTTTCCGCGAATTTATACAATAAAGACTAGAAAAAATGGGTATGCGGCAGAGCAATATGCGTTGGGGCTCTCGTTACCGTCGCGAGATTCGCAGAGATAGGTGCCATACGAAAACTGGCCGGGTAGCAATTAAAAAAGGCCAATAAAGGGGATTGTTTGTGACGCTGCCGGTTATTTCGATTATTAATTAATTAAATGGAACACTGCGCGAGTTCCGACGTGGAAGTGGAAACTTTTGTAATTAGAAGATCAACTAAACCATCATGGAAATACCTTGTAAGATTTGTAGAGTAATGCGCTCGTTCGACCGTCGGAGAAACGCAGGATGTTTGTGATGGAACACTGCGATCTAAGTGTTGTCTATCTGTCGATCGTTCACCTCGACGCCTTCGACGCTATCGACGCCGGCGGACACTGTAATCCGCCTGACCTTCGAGACGCTCCAATCCAAGCCGTTTATTGATATTCCGTGTGTACACAACTCCCGACACGTGATGGATTGCCAATGTGAAAGTTTCACGCTACATTTATACTTGGGAACGATTCTTTTCTGAATGAGCTGCGTCAATACTCGAGGGAAAACGTTGAGTGAGACTTCACGTGCTCGGCGTTCGGAGAACGTAGTCATTCGACGTATCTGGGGTGTAGTGTTATCACTGAAAGTGAAGCTGAAAGTGACTCGAAGTTCTTGATCGCCAAAGTTCGATTCTCATTACTAAACCAGAATTTTGTTTCGGAGAAATATAGATACATCCATTTTAAAGAGACATTATTGACACATTATTTGGAATTTGTACTGGAATGTGTACTTGATTTAACCTACGGTTTCGGTCGGCAGGGGT
Organism: Crossocerus cetratus; assembly: GCA_963675795.1. Lineage (NCBI taxonomy): Eukaryota > Metazoa > Arthropoda > Insecta > Hymenoptera > Crabronidae > Crossocerus > Crossocerus cetratus. The sequence goes on from OY776670.1 coordinate 10,027,764, forward strand.
TTATTCGGTGCCAGGATTGGGTGTTGGGGGATTTTCTAGAAAAAGTGAGAATCCACCCCAGGATCCGAGCCAGGGAGTTTTCAGGGATCACCATAATCCTCGACGACGGATTTGCATCCGATATAAAAACGTGCCAGGCTGACATCGGCTGAGATTTGCTGGGCAAGCGTCGAACAGAAAGTGCTTTTCTAATAAGGTTACTGCTCGCATTGTCACGTCTCGTCGTCTTTCCCAAGGGCGAGTCTGGTTTCCGGTTTATGACGTTCACGTGCAGCATTAACCATCCAAATACGAAGTGCAACGTGATGCGCTTGACTTTGAATCAGCATTCTCAGACATACGCTGTTCTTTATTGGATATGATTGTAATTTGACAACTTGAATTCCATACAAATACTTTCTCATCAGTTCATGGATACTAAATGTATATTCTATGTATTATAATTCATATAGTGTGTAATTCATATATGTGTGTTTAGTAAAAATTGAGGTGCAACAAAAATCATTCAATGATAAGTGAATCATCTTCTCGCATTTCCATTACGTACTCGGAAGTACAATACGAAAGGGTCACAAGTTAATAGTGATGGATCGAAAGGAAATGCAGCTTTGTCATCAATCGATCACTATACCACTGGATGAGCTGGCACGAGAATATCGAATCCTGACATAACGAATTTAGCAACTTGCCGTGTCATCGACTGATCGTCTATGAACTATTTCTAGCCAACTCTCAGCCATGCTCACTTAGAATCATGTGCCTAACCACGAGAGCTGCAAATGACATAACGGATGACTCTGTTTAATGTAATTATTCATTACTGCTTGATTATGCTAATTATCGACTGCTCCGCCATTCGACGCGGTGCATAAATATTTCAATCTACGGAAACAACATTAAATAATGGGATTTCTAAACAAGTATAGCTTCACTTCGACATAATACAATGACCATTTACAAAGCACGGCGAAAGCTGTGGCAAAGAAGAATCCGAGAGCCGACCGATAGCCACGGGAATAAGTGTATATACGTAAATCGGAGCCGGCTAATATTTACAGTGGGCAGCTTAAAAAATAAGCAGCTTGAATAAATAGACACACGGAGGAAGGTCTCGGTATCGAGCGGCTGGAATACCCAATGTCTCGAATACCTTTGCGATATCGATGTAAAATTTACTAAGTAGTTAGACCAAACTATGTACTTGAACAAATACGTGATAAGTTTTGCAAAACAAATATATTGTGCGGAAGGAAAACATTCCAAAAGTTTCCACGCTTTTTACAATTTTACTTGTAACTGAATGTTATAACTAATTGAACTAATGTAACTAATTGTTACTGAATTTTAGTCTACGAGAATTCATGTGACTAAAATAAAAACATCAACGGCCCCGCTATCCTTTATTTCTAATCGTGACAAACATTTATTAGCATTTGCAGTCGCGGAAATAGTCTGGAGTGAAAAACTAGGTAAGAAAGTATTCTTTAACAGTACTAGAGTGCGCGTGTACTCTAAACGCTGAGGAAGGAACATCGAAAACTAAAGAATTCCTAGTCCGACAGAGTTATTGGTAAGCGAGGCAGCCCCGTGGCGGGCGGCCGGGCGGCTGACCACTACTACTTGCAGGGTGTAATCAGTAGTAACAGCCTACGCCGCCGTACATGCGGAACGAGGCAAGTCTGGCACAGGGCAATTCACTTGTCTTTGAATTTTTGAAACAGCACTGGTCTCCACTTTTTGTTAAACATTTATGTATATATAATAATGATTTATCCCCAATACAATGTTGTGCAAAATGCGGAAGGCAAGCAAAACTTGAGAAACATTGGCGTATAATTAATAATTATCGTGTATAAATAGCAGCTAATACATAAGCTGTGATGAAGCAAAGATAAGTGAATCAGGCTGTACACACGCCGGCCTGAGGCGAAGAGAGAAGAGGTTGTGCCGGTGAAGAAGGTGCTTGGCGAGCCGGCGAGAGTGAGAGGGAATGACGGAAGGACACGGGCGGCGTAACAGCGCCAGAATAATCGTCCCGGTGGCGTCTTTTAATCCGAACCGCCATACGAATCTATTTTTCGCCGGACAATCGCGCCAGAAATACCCGGATTGGCCCCCCTTCGCGTTAATTCTGCTCGGCTGTTGCTCACATGATCCGCGAGCAGTTGGTGCCGCGCCGCCACCAGACATCGCCTACCTACCGCACCTTTCATTCTCGAGAAGACACTCCCACACGAGTGGAAAAGATTTCCCCTAGCACCCACTTTAAAGTATGCCGTAAACCTGTTTTATACTCCTCTTAGTTTCTTTATATAACAAACAATGCTCGAATAGAAAAGGTTTATCCAAAACCTAGATTGGTGAGTCGAAACAGGCATATTTTTGGTTAACAAATTGTCGTCGTCGTTGCAGGTAGCCTTATTTATGTGTTAAATAAAAAATTACTCTAAGTCTAAGCACGAGGTCGCATAGAACCTTCGTGATATCGCATTGTAATGGAGCCGGCGCGAGCTCTCGATGTTCGGAGCACCGCAGACGCAACGATCAGTTACAGTTTATTTACGCGCTCCCGCCCGCTTATTTATTTCTCCCTGGCATGGAGGGTGTGGATCTATGTGTATGTATGCACGAGGGAGAACCCCACCTAAATGCAAAGGTCTGTTCGATTCTAAAAATCACGGTTCCACTTGGTCTATGGTGGGACACGCAATCCCCGGCTCGATCTCGCGAAAGACAAAGTAACTGATGAGTGGAGAACAGTGTAGCAGGACTCTAAAAAGGTAGAGAGTGAATCAGCCTGTACAATAAATCGCTATAGCCTGCCGCCGGGGGTAATCGGCAATCGGCGTTGCTCGGTTGCCGCCTCTCGGCGAAGCCGGCCGGGTATTATAAAATTGTGCGAATTATTTTTAGCGGGTCGCAAAAATATCGCAAGGTCGCCGCACGCGCCCGTGGCCGGAGCTTTTCCCCTCGACTGGCGAGGCTTTCGAAAAGCCTGCCGTAACTTTCGACGCCACGGCGAGTCGCCACCGTACAGCCGCCGACTGCTTCTATCCGACGGTCTGTCTGAAAGCTTGTCTACTCGAAAGCTCGGCAGGTGGCGAGCGAAAGCCCCGAAAAGCTCATGGGTAACTCGCTCTGCGTGGTCGGTACAAGTTTACCCTACGAAGCGAACTGATTTCACCTTGTCCACGAACTGGGTATAGCCGGCCTTTTGCTGGGAAATCCGGCCACATTATCGACTGTACGCAATCTTGAAATTTCGATTATTATAAATGAAAACGATGGATATGTAATTTCGACTCCCTCGACAATTTTTATAAATTTATAAATGTAGTAGAATGAGTCTTGCATTAAAGATTTCGTATATTTTCTTTCCAGAACTTGTTGGCGGAAGAAACTGATGCTCTGCCTACTATTCAAATTTTCCTGTCGATCATTTAACTTCAATCAAGATTTTCAATTGTTTTCCAAATCCCCCAATTTCCCATTTTTCTGCGGCACAACGCGAGAAATGGAGCCACCTCAACCATTTGTCTATGACCAAACGTGCTATTCTGAAGCTCGCCGAGTTGCCGAAGCTTTCTCGCCGATCGTTTGACACCAATCGTACCTGGCTCACCTCCTTTACTACGGCGCGAAACCGAGCGATGCTTATTTATGGACGGTACACTCGAGCGTACATGCCAGCCGGAGCAACGGGCTGCCTTAAGCGTAAGCGGAACAACGCTCCGTGCCAAATACTACGTGCGATTCCCCCTGCGCCGCCAGACTACTTGCGCTCCCCAGCTCGCTTCTTCACGGAAGAGGGATCAGCAGACAAACTTCCACACTTCTGCATCGCCTAATCCACGCGAAACGCTCGGCTTGCGAGGGTGGTCACTATTACGAGCGAAGAATGATCGGCCCGCTTATAGACTGGGTCATGACTCGTCCCAGACGACTCAAACTCGCCCGAGACTCAGACCTCTTTGCTTGATATTACTTTTCCACGAGCTGATGAAACCGGATAATACTTCAGCACCATCAGCTGCAGGTGTTTGCGCAGGCAAAATATAACTTTGAAGAACAAGAAATAGAAATACGCATGCAGTTGCGTGGGAGCTTTTCGATATAGCCGAGCTATGCCGAAATTGAGTGAATCTATTATGAGAACATTTCGGAATAATTATAAATGAATGTGTTTTGTAGACGAGAAATTATAGACCAGAAGAAGAAGCACAGGGATATGAAATATGTCTGTAACTAATAGTAGAATGAATTCGTCAAACCTGCTAATAAGTCGGCTTTCTAAGTGAAGCGAAGATTCGAGGAAGCCAGACTTCTCCTGGCAGCTTTCGTCGCGAGCATTATTTCATAAGGGCGACGTCGCCGAGGAAGTGCGAGGCCGAAATTTTCCTTGACGTGTTGTACACGCCACCCGCTCATACAAATGCGACCGAGTCTTCCGTGACCGCAGGCAAGAATACGCGGAACCATCGATACCAGAGTGCCACTGCCTGGCAGGAATCCACGAGAACCATTCCCGAGGATACACAAATGGATTTAACGACCATCTATCGGCGCGATATAAAGTTCCTTTTATATTTAAAGACTTTGAACGCGGCGACAAATATGCCTTCACGGACAGGCACAGCAGAGAAATACATATTTCTTAAGAGGTTGAATTCAATAACAGTCTCGAGTGAAAAAATCTACTTTGATATACTTTAGACTAGTCATTCCAATCCAAGTGAATCATCCTCTATCAACAAATCCATCTATCGGCCAGCTAGAATGTTTACCGTAAAATTGGTAATTCTCACATTATCATTTCTCAGTGATATTCCAATAGAATTTCAGCATTTCATTTCTCAGGAGAACTGTTAATACCCCGCAAAAAGCGGCATTAATTGGCAATCGATGTTTGATGCGAGAAAGGTAGCACTCTCGCGTGCGGAAGCGGCAGTCGCGTGCTCTGTCGAGCCAGGAAGAGACGCACAGTCAATTGGACGTGTAAACGGCTGGACGGTCAGCGGATTATCGAGCATGTCAGTCTCCCTGACGCACTCAAGACGCTCGGTCTCTGCTCCGGGAAAATCCGTGACGGAATCCCTTTAAATATACACCAGCGGCGATGCTCCACCGCCCATATCGTACCGGCGGCGGCCTGTCGATCACGTTTCATCGGCGAGCTTTCACGGATCCGGCCAACCAGACGTGGATAACCGGCACTGGGAGCTTTAGTTTTCACCTTGCTCCGCGGCGAGCTTCGTATTTCTGGAGAGCTTTTCTAGCCGGCGGATGTAAAAACCCTGATACCAAGACGAAGGTGGCATTGGAAATCCTTGACACTTAATAAATATGCAGTAGAGGCTCGATTTATTTAAATTAATCCTGTAATAGAATAAGACGTGTTCGGATAACTCAACGCGCGAATAACAAAGTGGTCGGATGGCGGAGCTCTCGGATGAAAGAGGTTCCGCAACGCCACAAAAAGGATTCATGTTGAACTTTGTGAGCTTTTCGGAGGCGTTTAGTGAAGGCGACGGTGCGAGGGACACTAAACGAGTGTCTCAGATCTCCCAAGCACCTGGTGCCTGGCTGCCGCTGTTTAGACAGGAGCTTTTATGATACTGGCAATATTTAAGGCTCGCACGCCGCGCTAAATGACGTCAAGGGATTATAATAGTAGCACAACTGCAGCGTGATAAAAGCCGAAGCCGCCACACGGTGATGTACAGCGAAGGGCAAAAGTGTGTGTGCGCGCTCGAAAAGGCTGCCGCTCTTCCAGCCCCTTTCATTCATGATTCCCTGAAACGCTATACTAATCAGCGCGAGCGCCCAACAATAACACGATAAAATATTCCCTGGCTCCGCGCTGATTTATGCGAGCACCACGTACGTGAGAGACGAGAAAAAAGGATCGCACAAAGCAGGCAATTTGTCAGTGTCGATGTGTCGGCGCAGCGTAAATAATTGGAGACCGGAGCGCCGAGGGGAGGAGGAGAGGAAGATGGGTAACATTTGTTTCCGGATGTTCGGCCAGAAGGTTCCTGTAATTTTTGCGATGACTTCTTCCTCGCCGTTGGCGAGAAAGAGTGGGGGAGTCATGGGAGGTTCCAACACGGTTCCAAACTACTCGCCCAATGAGCGAGCAGGGTGTAATGAGGTAATATTTCAAAAGATATTCATGGCAACTTGTATCTGTGATTGGCTAAGAGACTGATTGCTGTGTTCTAAAAATTAAAACCATCTTCAAAGGTGATGGTCGGTGGCTCGTTCAACTGCCCAAGTGAAAATAAATCTAATGGGAACAATAAATTTCGTGGGGATTTTCCAAGCCTTGAACGCCGATCACAGATGCATTAATTAAAGTTATAGAAAGGAGCATTGCGAAAGTGGTGCAAAAATAAAGAACGAATACGAGTCGAATGAAAGAGTAGAATGATGGAAAACTACAAAAATCGGTAGAATGAAACCCCGGGGAATCAATCACAGAGTCCCCTCGAATCGGAGCTTTACGAGTACAAGCAAACTGCTTGTAATACAACCCCATAAAAACGCCGGCCAGTTATTACAGCGGCGACGCGTGCGTAAATGCAAGCGCCGCGCGAGCGCGCATGTGCCATCGCCTTTATTTCATGCGGGCGACGACTGCGGTGACCAAAGTTATCAACGCGCGACTACATCTCGCCTGGCAGATTTACGGCTCCCCTGGAAATTACGCGCCAGTCTACCAGACACGCGCACGCTCGGCAACATATTACCGAATATTCCATTAACACCGGCCGTAAACTTATCATTAGTTCCACGTGCGCGTACGAGAATAGCCGGGTGAACTTGGCGACGATAAAAACGGCAGAGGCTCCCACTAATTTTCACAATTCTCCTTTCAGATTTTACTTGGGCTGCTGTTAACCCTCGTTCCATCGGTTTTTTATAGTTTCTAAATCTCTGGAATTAATGATATTCTTTCATTAAAAAATTAAAATTTTGGTTAGTTCAGATAATCAAGCTTTGACTCTAATTTCGATGGAGGCAAGGACTAACACAGTTCCCAAATATCAACAACTAATTCAGAGGAAACATGACAAGCTCTGAATTGACTTCCAGCAGAGATAATATGATGAATAAATTACCTATAATATGGTGGTACTTCTCGACGAACTGCGCGGTGGTTTGAATTCCCATGAGTGCCACGGCCGCGCTGGTGGCCCAGGAATATCGTGGCTCGAAATCGACGCAACTGACACCTGACATCTGCTCGGGAGTCACATAATTTCCAGTCGAAATTACTTCGATGCACTTATTGTCCCACAATAACACCTGTTCCCCTCGTCCTCCGCTCGCCAGGCGCGCTTCAACTACTTGCGCCTCGCGTCTGACCATACACGGACGTATACCACTTGGCGGGGCACTTCCAAGTAAAGCACTGGTTTCTATCTTCTGTCACATGAGTCCTCAAGTCTTTGGCCGCGCGTGCATCAACACTTTCGGCTTCCACGTTCAATCGATTCGTGTACGTTCGCCCCAATCACCCTAAAAGTCCAGTGGTACCAGTCACATGGTGTAACTCGATATTTTGCCTCGCAGCGAAACTACACCTGAATTGTGAAATTGCTGGGTTACAAACACGATTCTAAAGTTTAACAGTCTGAAAATACTCTACGATAATTCGATAGTTCAGAGTAAAATAAATAAACCGCGCGCCACGTGCGCCCGTTAAGTATTACGCCCTCTAAATTTTATGAAGCAACGCACAGCCAGATCGAACTATGGAAAGTGCGTGTGACAAAGTTATAAATAATTTGCAAGCTTTCGGACTCAAAAGGAACCCGACGGGTCAAAGTAACGGAACAGGACAAGAGAAGCGGCAAAGCCGAGTGAACAAAGAGAATTCAGGATGAATTCCGGAAGTTTCTTGTAGTTGCAGCCGAGGCAGCCGGGAAAATATACACTCAGCAGAATCACACAGCAGGAGCCCATCGTATTAATCAACACCTTGTGCGATTCAATGTAAGAAGAACGAAAAGTTTCCGTCGCATAAGAGAAAGTTACACCAACTACGGATAACTTGGATACGAAAGTTGCGTAAATTATTTGACCAAAACCTGATAAATAAATCTTCCAAAAAACTCGCGAATCTCAAGCTTCCTCGTCACATTAATTACGTCAACAGAGAAATGATTTTTAAAAATAAAGTTGAAGCGTTTTGTCGCCTTTGATTGAACGAGCGGCTTTCCCAACGCGTGGGGAAAGAAGCGCGCAAACAAAGCCGTGAAAAACGGCGAGAAATGACGCCGGGCGGCGAGGAGAAATAAAACGGAAGAGCGAATCAGGGAAAACACTGGCGGCGTTCCCTGAAAAACAGAGCGGTGGTCCCGGCGGTGGCGCGTCCTGCCGCTTTAATCTCCCGTTTGTCCGGGACTGGTCGTGTTTTTTGTGTACAAACTGAGCGGATCTCAATCTCAATACGCAGACCTGTCTGCAGCCGCTGCACGAGTATCGAGACGAGGAAGCCGGCCCATGCCACGAATTTACTCTCTCGCATGCATCACACCTCGATTCGCGAGCGCGCGCCCGTGCTATGGCGATCTTAAAATAACAAAGTATCGTTAATACTCAGCAGCGTGCCCGGAAAATTTCCCTTTGACTGCCTCGGTCACTTTCCCTTCTCGCACTCGCTTTCCCCATTGACGAATATATCGATATTTCACCTCTTGTAATAGTTCAATAGACGAAAGCTCCGCGTCTACTCCATCAAAGTGCCTCGTCCCGCGAAGCAGAAGCTCCAGCCGCACTCGGACCACTAGCACAATTCTTCTCCAAACTACCCGATTAGAACGTACTTGGTTCGAACCCGAGCGTTCAACCCCCAGCGAAGCCTTGGCCTCCGAACTCGCGTAAACGGGAGCAGAGCACGGGACGAATATCGCGTGAAAATTGGTAACACGTGACACTGCACCCACGGCTCGCCGAGGACTACGAGCACCTTCCTCGCCGAGGGGTCCTCCTAACTACTGGCGGCACTCGAGCGAGTGCGTCGAGATTGGAGACGCACTCGGGGTGGGCGGCCGGCGGTCTTTGGCAAGTGGGCAAAAGCCTCGGCGATCGGTCTCGTGCAGAGCAGAAACGGAGCAACTGCTGCTGCTGCGAGTACGGTGTGCAATCAACGACTGCCGAAATGCCCGAGCGACGGAGGAGAGCGCGCGCTCGTTGGGCATTGGCAGAGCCCCGCTGGGCCTCTCTCGCTCGAGAGAGCTTATTTTAAAACGGCTGTCCTTCCAACTCGAAAACGCGACACACACCCGCGCGACCCAACACGCGCGCGCCTCTACAGGCTGATACATTGGCCTTTCAATCAGTCCACTACACCAGTATTTTTTATTCAATTAATTAAAAATTATCTACTTCTTTTAATTGTGCAGGAATTTCTCCACACTCTTCCTTGCAATCTGTATATTATGTATAATCTAGTCTTTTCTCATCTGAGAATGCAATTTTGGTCAAATTCATGTAAGGGTTGGATATAGCCAGACTGATTTCTACGAGCTAGTAACCCTTTAACAGTAAAATGAATCATTACTGGGCCTTCCTCGATCTTCCAGGCACTTACTTCTAATGATAATCACAATATAATAAACAAAAATATTTAAAAAGCAGAGTACAACAAGTGAATGAGCCTGTATAGGTAACAGCAAAGGGGCGAGCGCGTCACCAGCGTGTAATCGGACTTCTTGGCTAACCCCGAGCGGCAAGTGTCAGGAATAGAGAATATAGTCTCTGCCGATTATTACGTTTAAATCGCCACCCACTGAATCAATTGGCTGGCATGGACGCCTGCGAAGACGAATGGAGCAAGGGTCGTCGCAAGAGAGAAATTCGATATGACATCCTAGTTTAATCCCGACGGATCGCCATGTAAATCAGACGGATTTCTGGCGAAGAAACGCTAATCGGACTGGCGCGGTACTGTCAATTAAATACTACCTGCTAGTTAGTGAATATTAAATTTGGTGATTTCTTTTTTACTTTATAATCAATGATTGAACTCGAGATTGCGCCGAAAAGCTGAGAAGGCGCATTATGAATGGGACGAGAGGTTCTTATTAGCTTGATTAACGGACAGGCTAACTCTGGCTGACTGTAATGACCCACATGCTACGCTGGCGCGGTGAGTAGTAGCCGGGCGGCTACTCCCGAGTTCTCACCCGATATCGTGTCATCGTATTTCTTGGCATGCTCGCCGCAATTCCCGAGAGTAAACGTGACGAGTGTCAACGCAGGTCCGGCCGCGTGATTCTACAAATTGAACACTAATCCCGCCCCCTGTTTTGCAGGCACACGTTACTTCGTAAGGAAAGCCCACGCCTCGACAGTCTAATTAAGTGGGTGGGTGGATCTCGTAAGATTAACTTTGAAATTAATGTTTGAAAGCCTTTGTAATTAGGAATCTCAAAAGTCCTGCAAGCTCCTTGGAAAGTGACTGCTCGGCTTGAATGTTTCACCCGTAAAACTAAATCTTCATAGCATATCTCTGAAATTGAGGGATTTTGGGACTGTACGATCTACAGAGTATTCTTAAGGTCGAGGATTCAATTATTCTCTCGAAAATTTTATTAAGATAATTAGGCCTGTTTGGAAGGTAAAGTTTAAGTAATTTAAAGATATACAACTGAGGAAATGACACACCTGTTCCATCAGGTACTTTGTATTGGGAGAATGTGTGTGTGTGTGAGTGGGTACTCGTGAGAACTGGCACATCACAGACGCGCGACTCTTGGCACATGATGCTTAACGAGGTAACAGGATGATCGGCTGTTGCCTGTTGGCTTCTGCACGACTAATTGACTTGAAAAATGGCAAAACTATACCGGCGCACGATAGGCAACACGCGGCGCTCGAGCACGCCGCTTTGTTTAACAACTATGTATTCAAATAGATGCTATTTCCTAAGCTTCCCAGCTTCACACTTAACTCCGATGAAATCCAAACGAACAACGAACAAACTTTATTCTCTCTGCTTTTGATGCCTGCAAAAACTAAAGAAAGGAATTTAATTACGAAAAATCGTAAGTTCTTCGACGTAATTTCGAGGGTACGGCGGAATACGCTTCGGCGCAGTACGGATAGCAAGGATAAATACTGAAGGAAATAATCGGGAAGCCAGCTGACAAGGCGATAGATGATTCTTTCTCTGAAAAGTGTACAAGCAGCAATTCTACGATGCGACACTGTTGATTTAACTTGGATGACCTTTCACGCCTCGCGTGCGCCTGCTTGCTTTGTCGACGCACTTGACAGATCGCGCTGTTAGAGCGAAGGCCGTCAAAATATTGCCGACACTGCTAATTACTCAAAGGTGGCTTTCCTGGGATGCGGTTTGCCGCAGAAGAATCGGTTGGCAAATAATCACGCGGCTTTTGGAAATCGTGTGTGTCTTCAACTGTAGGAGCCTTGCTATTTCTCGTACTGTATGAGAATTAAATTTCAGGTTTTAATTGCATTTCAACAGTGGCCCGGTTAAGATTTATGTTATTGTCAGTAAATATATAATTCCTAGATTTTCCCAACACAGGATTTCTATAATCAGGTTCTTCCACACATTGTGCCAAGCATTGACGAAAATAATGTTAAACTTGTGCTAATAAACGTTAGACAGTCCCGATGTACATACTTACAGGAGCGAGAGTTCGTCGAAATCCAAAAGCGGCGCACCAGGCGACAACGACTTCAAACTTCTCGTTCTCGGGATTCTACTCGCTTTCCCGACACGCTTTCCATCTAACCGAGAGGAGGACAAGAGTTTTCTGCGAACGAACAATCTGATTCAGTTTCTCTCGTTAAGACTGGAGAGCGCGCCTAGCATTAAAAGTTCAAGAAGGGTACAATGACATTTGTTGGGAAAAAGTGCTACTGGGAACTTGCGAGGATAATGCCGCCTGAGTCACTCGCTCCAGGGATCATTAGCATCATTTATAAGAGGAATTTTCGGTATTTTTAGTCCAAGCTTTCGAGTCGGTCTTGTCTGTTTAATGGACTGCAATGCCAACTGCATTTATCTTGCTTCACGGAGTCCCTGTATTCATTCATTCTTTATTTATTATCGCATGCCACTTTCAAGTGTTTAGTGACCCGATATAATTATTACAACTGTTAGCAATCAATCAGCCAGGACAATAAAGTAATAGAATATTATTTTTAGTATAGAATCTTTGTATGTCTGGAAAAATCCAAAAAGCTCCATGGCAAAATTCAACTTGCGAACAAAGATAGAAAAAGGAAATCTCAGCGACTCACCGCACTCGAGCTTGCGACATCCTACTCCCCGAAGAGGAGGTTCCAAGAGAGAAGGCGTCGAGTCTCATTCCGGGGGTCGTCGTATTCCAGCGGGATCTTTGGTCTCCCCGAATTGTGCACATTCCTGGAGGATGAATCATGGCACGCCGACACTACTCGGGCGGATCCCAGTCTTGTCTACTTAGAATAAAGGGAAGCGATCTATTAACAGTTGGGAGGACCACTCATGACTCGACACCTGAATCATCCGCTTTATAAGTGTCATATTCCGTCGCTAACTATTGCATATCACGTTACGCGAATCCCTGAAAAATATATCCGCCGATAAAATGGCTCTAACATCTCATGGCAAGAATTATGCTACCACTTTACCACACTAAGATTAATCATCAAAATCTGAGTTTGATTGGTTAGTATTATTCAACAGAAAGAGGGTCCGATGCTATTATGATTCGTTCCAGTCGGTCAGTCGATTTTTTTTCAAAAGTCTGCTATTGGAAATTTGAGTTTTACGGAGGATTTATAGGAAAAGTACCGATGTGGATTTCATCCCTCATTAGGATTTCCTTAGCGCACTCAGTTAATATTATTTCCTAGGAAAATGAATGGAAAATATTTTCCAGCATGATCCTAACCTAAGTACGTCAAGAAATAACGCTGCTACATGGTCTAACTGTTCCTTTTTCAACTAATTGATATAATTAATGCCTAAGTCGACTTGGTTCGAGTTCATCGGGCTGACTTCGGATATTCGATTTCGAATTCAGAGGCGATGACGTCCGAGTTACGAATATAGGGTGTGTCGTTAGTAAGGTCGTCCCTTTCCGGGTTGACCTCGAGAGCAGGTCCCACGGGGACTCTCCCGGTGGACGGCAACCGGACAGAAGGAGAAAGGGAGGGAGGGCATGGAAAGGTAGTCTCGTTTTCGACGACGACTACGACGACGACAACGAGATGACGACTACGTCACGGTTCTATTCCGGGCGGTGTAGACGCAGCGATATCTTTAGAGCCAAGCGTCGGTACAGACCTGCCGCTCCCCGAGATTTCCTTCATCCGGGACACCGTCGACCATTGAGACAGCCGCGAGACACGCGCCTTCAACTAATGAAGGATTCAACCTCTACATCGAAGTAATACTGTTTATGCATAATTTCTCTTCCAAGTGAACATGTTTAGTGGCATAAGCAGCCACAAAAGTTTTAATAGCCTAAAAAGAATTCCTTGTAATCAAATCGTATATCAAATGTCAGTGTGTGTGACGACTGCTCTTAAAATTTCCTTTTCTGAAAGTATATGAAGACCAACTATATATTCTATTATTCTATTATTCGAGCATACATGTCCTCCGGTCAGTTTGGATAATGGAGGTTCTACTGTATTTCTAAATAAAGCCGCCGGGCCGTTTTCCCCGATGGAGCTTACCGATTGCAGTGCAGTGGCTCGTGGCTGCGGCCGGTCTTCGCATTGAACTATCTGTTTGCTTTGGAGCGACGCCAAACGTATGATGAAAAAGAGCGAGGGGTGGGAATAAGATTGATCCGCCGCTGGGGCGACGGAAAGCCCTTTCCGCTTCCGCTTTCGTTTAATCGGATAATTAATCCACTGTCGCGCCTGTACGAAGATCTGCGAATTTCATATGTATGGGCGACTCAATAAAAGAAAGCCTTGAAACGATAAGACAGGAATATTCGAGGTGTTGAGAGAATTGAGTAAAAAGCCTAAGAACAGTGAAATTGATCGGTAATGAAGGAGGAGCCAATCCCGTGACCATCAGAGTGAAACGTACGGCCTTCAGTATCAAATTCCCAAGGCAAACACAACATAAATCTGAAACTCAAAGGATCGAACCACTGCGGATGTAGAATTGCAACTATGCGTCCGAAATCTCGACGTTCAAGGAGGCAGCGTGTCCTCAACGCGTCTAGCTTGACGTCCGACTAATCACGGTGGATTGAAATATTGACCTGGAAAATGGTTAATTTCTATTAAGAGTGGCCGCTGGCCAAAGATAATAATCGAACGCCGGCACGCACCTTCTGTTAGTGGCTCGTATTCTTGTTTGTAATTGCAGGTATAGAAGCGAGCTGCTGGCCAACACTATCGACGCGAATATTTATTGAACAAGCCTCGCTTATCCTGTCGATGTTGCAACCTGCGCTCGCATGGACGCGTGCGCGGACTTTTGTTCCCGCGCAAATCAGCCGCGAAACCGAGGTCCTCTTTTATGTTTTTCGATGCGATCTGGGAGTCAGTCACGTGACCAAAACCTTTTCAATGGGGTTTGATCGCATGGCGGGCCGCTTTGCCTCCAGCGCCTAATCCGGCCAAAACAACTGAGAGTAGAGCGTCGACACTGAATCGGCCTAGTGTGTAGGAAAGTGCCTATCTGGCTGACGTCGCTTCAGGTGGCTTCAGTCAGCGATGCAAGAATTCCCACCTGGAGGATCATGTTTTGTCCCCATTTTTATACTGGAAGCGCTGACATTGAAGACAAGACTTTTGCGACTTGTATACTTGTCAGATGAATGGGTTGGTTAGATACGCATTCGTTGGTTATGTGTCAAAATAGTTTATGTGACAGTGTTCGGATCGGTTTGTTGTTTATTGTGTTGGACATTCTTTGTTCTGGTGCACTTAGAAGGGGCGGCAAGAATGCTGATGTAACCAGTGGTAATTCACAAACAGTGCAAATAGTTAAGAAACTTGTACATAACAAAGTTTCACAACTGTCCAGTACATAACTGCTTTACTTAAAGTGTTGCAATTTAATAAACAAGATTGCCAATAGCTTGTTCGCCTCTAAGTTATATACAATTAGATTCTATACTTTACAAGTTCAGTGTACCAAAATTGTGCGCAGTTTGAGGTTCGCTTAAGGTGAACAGCTAAAATTTGCTCAGCTACTTGTGATTACCAATGGCTAACATGTCCATAAACTGCAAATGATTTAGCTTAAGATTAGTTTATGTACTAAATCTCAGTTTCTAGCTTGAACGTTTCTTGAGTTACGCATGTGACAAATACAATATTCCAATATTGAACTGCGTATAAAGGTGTTGTATATTGAATATCACTTATAAAGTACCGAATCTAATCACTTGACAATTATAAAACTTTGCAACAACTGTTATTTTCCAACTATTTCTGAATTATTGCTTGTATCATAGCATGGTCGATGACTAGGCTTGTGGTAGTTCGACTCAATACTATACAATTGTACAGGTGTGGATCAAAGGAGCTTTGTAGTTGTAAAGAGAGATAATAAATATGCATTCATTGCAGACATATATGTTTATATTTATCATAAGGAATTCGTATATTCATTTACAGGCAAATTTAAATTGGCAAGTCTGTTTCAACAACTATTTTTCTTTTTTTTCCAGAGACCTAAGCTACCTGGAGTTTTTATTACATTTTTTAGGTTTTTGGGGAGTTCGTAAGAAAAATAGTATAGTGGGACAACTACCTTTATTATTTCCTGGAACGAACTGTCGCCTTTACAAAGAGCTTCCGATCGTAAACCTCGCAGCTAAAAACCGCGTTCGGAGAAAAGTGAAAAAAAACGTGAAGATCACATTGCTTGAAGTCTGCTTGCCTACGTCAAGCCGATCCAATCGCGATCAAACAAATCAACACATAGGATTAAAAATGTAACAACCAAATATGATTCGAACTTACAAAACCCGGCCACATAATCAGTAATAAACTCTAAATTCGAGTGAAAAAATGTAAACCGCAAACTATTCGCAAGAACATCGAAATGGGAACAACGTGAAATTCCACCCCTGCTTACCCCAAGTCAGCCACATCACTGCCCGTTAAATATTGTTTGACCGCAATTCGAAAACTACCCGAATTTTCAGACAATTTAACTCAACATTTGCATCCCACTTACGAAGAAGTAACTAAGTACTTCTTGACGTTATGCATTGTCAATAAGAAGTGGCAACATGGACCAATACCTCACAACCTACCGCAAGGATTATACCTGGCCGGCATCTCCACGCTATGTGCGCCGTGCCAGCTTCCCACCTGACAAAATAGTACAAAAAACGGGCGTCTGCACTTGCCCAAAGAATTTGCGAAGGGTCTCGATTGGCAAGACGCAGCCTACGGCGCATGATAGGCCCGCGGTTGGTCCAATCTGTCGACTCTTGGACACCAAGACTTATCCAGCGAAAACTGCAGCACCACGGGAGAGCGAGGCGACCAAGCACAACCAGCCGGACGCGTACATGAAGAAGGTGCTCCAAAACGCAGTACAAAATTGCCATGTGCCGTGTCCGGGAATTGTCAAAGTGTATAGTTTGTATTTCAACGCTATTTCTTTAGCTCCAAGACAAGTACCCGAACATTTGCCGAGTGCTGCAAGCAGCCCCCGTGGAACAACTGGCCGCTCGCGTGGATGAGGAGCGAATGAAGTCGACCTATCAAACGGACTTCTGTAATGAGGGTGAGATAAATTAACCGTACAGGATCACTGGGCTTAGAATCATTATCACTGTTTAGTAATTCTCTTCAGAATTTTTGAAAATATCGTCTATGCAACACAATTACAAACTCTGGCCCACTAATTTCTCGCAGAATCTTAGTTTTAAAGCTATAACTATCGAAAAACTGTAAAATCAGGCGAATTGAAAAATTGTTGGATTTTTTAAGATTCTCAAACTTGAACGAATGCTTGATATTTCTTTAGTTTAAGCAAAGAGACTAAGATTCAGCACAGAATTAGTTAGCCAGAGGCCTTCACTGTGCCACACCAATGAGATTTTCACGATTTCCTCCCTGAAATCGGGGAGGAGCTCTAATTTGGTTTTGGTAATTCAAACTAACTATTTTTACCTGGTTAATGCTTTACGGATAGTGGAGTAACGCGCTAGTTCTCGTAAGTATTGTACTGAAATTCACAGTTCAAACTGCATGCTACTTGCCGAACTCCCCCCTTCGCGGTTTTACATGCATGAAATACCCAAATGCGCACAAACAAATTTCATCCCGGTAAACTGGACAAGCGTAAACACAGCGAGCGCGAAAATAAACTGACTGTCGTGTACCATAACTCATATCCTAATCCTTTTCATTAGATTCAAGGCCAGCGGAAGGCCGAACGTGTACGGATAGCACGCGCCAGTCGGACGTCGATACTAAGTTATGCCTTCAATCGGCGCCGCCGACGCACCTCCGAAATCACGATAGTCGCAGTAGAAAGAGCGAGAGCGAGTCGAAAAAGGCAGCAAAACCCGGAAGGGCGGAGTTTGGGGACGGCCAAGAAACACGCATACCCCCCTGGAAAAGCGAGTACCAGGATAATGTTAGTAAGACAGGCCAAGCTATCATGAAGTACCGAATCCACCATGCCGTTAAACAGGTCGAGCCCGTCTGGGCTGTGTCGTCATAAATTCAAACTACAGAAACAAAAACATTGTCACAATGCCAATAAAGGATTTTGCCCACTCTCCCAGCCTCCCTTCATTTGTGAGGTTGACGCGCTATAATACTTTTCTTACCAATTGCCTGAAATTTAATCAGCGTATAGAGAAATTATTATCTAACTATTCATAAAGTTACCGCCTCCTCTATATGAGACAGTCGTTCTTTATATTTCAATTACATTGTATCGATTTCACGTGATTGATATCGGAATTCGAAAGGACGGTGTTGCGCCATGTCTTCGATTATATTTTGGGAAAGAAGACAGGGGACTCTGAAGTTGTCAAGATTGGGCTCGTAAGATGCCATGAAATTGACAACTGATCATGGCAAAGTTTCATCCACATGATTAACATCGTTTACTGTAATTCTCGATCGCCAAGTTTCTTTCGTTAGTTTACCCTTCTCGTCTGTGAATTCGTCCGCCCATAACTTCCCAGTAACTAATCGTCCTGTGAAAACATGTAAATTGTGACAGATTATAGTCAACCAGGCTGTCGAACTTACGGGGGGTTAAAAGTAGAAGTGAAAGTCTATCACACTCATTGGACCAGCGATTGAATTGGTATGACGACTCAAAATTTAAATCAGAATCGCAGCGGCGACGATCCTGAAAGGTAATATTCTTTCTGGCATTATTCGCAAGCGATGTTTCGAAGGAAAAACGAAATTTATAGCGACACTTTGTTATACTATTTTTATGATTTTCTTAATTTCGTGTTATAATATGGGAGTTACTATTCGTCAAGGGGCTTGGATTTGCCTCCGCTTTCCGTTTAAATCTTCGCAATCTAACAATCGACGTGGGGTAATAAGTCTATGGTATTTTCGGCGAGATTGAAGCATTGCCCGATTTAAAGGTGGCCAGCGAGAGCGCCGGATAATCGTAGGAAAGCGTCAACGAACACCGGGTCTAATTTGAGCGGCAATTGGGCCAGGAATAGCCGGGCGAATGCATTGCGACAGGCCGCCTCGAATACTTATCAATTGGACAATCCTAGAGAACGCGAACTCCGATTTCGCCAGGGGAAAACATCCGACGACACTGCCGAGGAAAACGAACCCACCAGTGTTGACAAGAATAATGTAAACCACACAGATCCTCAATCCCTTTCCGCGAGATTAACTTTATTAGAAATGAATATTTTTATTTAATTTCACTTATGTTCTGTTTTTATGTAGAATTATGTTATGTTGTAGATTTTAGTTTTAATGAGTGACTAACGAATTGTTCTTGTAGGCGCACGAGTATCCGGAAAAGGGAGTTCGCAAAAACGTGGTGACAAGTCGCGCTGGCAAAGAAGCGGGATACGCCGACGATTGTCCGGAGTTCAGTGTACCCGAGGCGATGGTAGCAGTGCAAAAGCTCCAGAGGCTAAAGGAGCTACAAAGGCGTCGGGACCTCACCGAGAGATATTACTCGCAAGAAATCCACCGGCTAATCGGGGAACAGTATTTCGGTCCGGCTAACGGCGCTGTGCCACCGTTCAGGATGAACGAGAGACTACACAGCTCCAATCTACAACCCTATTCTGGCGATCGGTTCGGGAATGTCCTCAAGGTACTTTACTTTGAGGTGTCTCATATAAGTAGATTCACAATGGGGGGGCACAATTTGCCGATTTTCTTCTTACTCCAGTTCGTTCTGTATTTGTTATTGCCTTTTTTTAATATTTATGTTCTTTTTTTTCATTCTTGGAGATCTGTGAGGGTCAAGGAACTACTGCCCTTTCAGAGCCTTGAACCGTGTGGCACAATGACGACCATCACCCGGCTCGATTGCGGTTGTATCCAAGAGACAACGAGGCCTATCTTCACGACATCCAAGGGACGTGTGCTAAAGAAGGGGTGCAATCACTCGCAAAACCAGGTTCTCCTGAACGTCGAGGGACCCAACATCCAGGAACACCTGCACGCGTCCTTCGACGCCCGAAAGGCCAGATTCAACACCGGCAAGGCGAGAAGAAGATGTTCCTTACCGAGTAGCAACTACAGAGAGAATTGCGTGGATTTCGCTGACGACTTTGAGATTGTGAATCAGCAGAGAAGCGCAGCGCGCAAGCCAGCAATGCCACAGGGATTGCAGCGGTCGTCGAGGGTTTTACCTGTGAGAAGATATAGTGAAACTTCTATTGTTAATTGAAATTGGTGAAAACGTATTACTCGTGGTTTGTTATGTACCCTTGATGAATCTCATTTCCAAATTGTCAATTTTTATAATTTAAGAAGAAAATAAAGCACTCGAAATTCTTATAAAAGTATTTTCTACTATGACCGATCTATCTACGATCTTCTATCTATGACCGATTTATTTACTTCACTAGATTCTTTAACCCAAAATACATTAAAATGTAAAGAAAAACACCTTACGGATCATTTGTTCCTCTTACCAAAGTCTAAATTCGGTCGAAAATGTCTGCAGAATATCCGATATTTTAACAGGAATACATGATATGCTAGAAGGTATTCTTAAATAGAGAGGTCCCGACAATTCCAGGAATTTGCGTGACGTCACAGGTCAAGGATACCTCCTTGCGGATCATGTGTTCCTCTTACCAAAGTCTAAATTCGGTCGAAAATGTCTGCAGAATATCCGATATTTTAACAGGAATACATGATATGCTAGAAGGTATTCTTAAATAGAGAGGTCCCGACAATTCCAGGAATTTGCGTGACGTCACAGGTCAAGGATACCTCCTTGCGGATCATGTGTTCCTCTTACCAAAGTCTAAAATCGGTCGAAAATGTATGCAGAATATCCGATATTTTAACAGGAATACATGATATGCTAGAAGGTATTCATTAAATAGAGAGGTCCCGACAATTCCAGGAATTTGCGTGACGTCACAGGTCAAGGATACCTCCTTGCGGATCATGTGTTCCTCTTACCAAAGTCTAAAATCGGTCGAAAATGTATGCAGAATATCCGATATTTTAACAGGAATACATGATATGCTAAGAGGTATTCTTAAATAGAGAGGTCCCGACAATTCCAGGAATTTGCGTGACGTCACAAGTCAAGGATACCTCCTTGCGGATCATGTGTTCCTCTTACCAAAGTCTAAAGTCGGTCGAAAATGTATGCAGAATATCCGATATTTTAATAGGAATACATGATATGCTAGGAGGTATTCTTAAATAGGGAGGTCCCGACAATTCCAGGAATTTGCGTGACGTCACAGGTCAAGGATACCTCCTTGCGGACCATGTGTTCCTCTTACCAAAGTCTAAAATCGGTCGAAAATGTCTGCAGAATATCCGATATTTTAATAGGAATACATGATATGTTAGAAGGTATTCTTAAATAGAGAGGTCCCGACAATTCCAGGAATTTGTGTGACTGGACTGATCCACATGATTCCTGGCTCATTGAATGATTAGTGTCTCGATCACATATTTAACTACGTTCGAAATAACTGTCAGCAAGGCGTGAAAACAGCAACGAATCCTCACAAGTGAAGACAATCGCAGTAACGCAGACTGTTTAGTGAAAGGGAAAAGGGCAGTGGGTCGATGCCACAAACCTCCTAAATTTGATTTACAAGATTTGAAATGCAAAAAATTAATTCATAAAATATTTCGACAAATATGATAATCAAATAAAATCATGGCAAACCTATTGGAAAATTGCTGTCCCGAATTTGCCAATACATGTCCCGACGTCGAATTATGTGATGAGAAAAGCAGCCCCCAGGAAACCAATCATCATGAACTGTCCGTGCCGCCTTGCGACTCAAACGACCAAGAAAACGAAAGAGTTTGTGTCGAAGATTGTAAATGCCTTGGGAAACCGCGCCTAGTTATAGAACGAAACAAGTAGAACATAAAGTCCCTCCAGACTTCGACAAAAATAGTATTACCTTCACTATAAGAGAGCTTCTTCTGTGTTTTTCTCAGTGTTCAAGTCCCGCAAAAACAAAGTTCCGCAGAAGCAGACACCCAAAAAGATCCGGGGGCCGTGAGCTGTGCACCACCCATCATTAGTAGTCTCCACTGCGAGCCGATCATAGACTCACTGAGAAGTGTCTATAAAACGGACTACGACAAGAAAAGTACAGGGAACTATATTTCTTCGAACCGGAACAAACACTTCAACTTTCCAAAACATGTTTAGGGTTCCTGATAATGCCTTACAGAAGATTAATAGGTTCGTTCAATAGTCCGGTGTGCTCGCTGATAGGCACACAAACTAAGGGCTTAAAATACAGCAGTTACAAGGATCCGACAAATTTCAAGCAATTCTTGTTCGAAGGAGTGGGTGCTAAACCCGTCAGGCCGATTACCACATCATTAGGTAAGGCTGGCCTGGAAAATGAGCGGACTGGTCGCTAACGACGGGAAGAGTTCGGCCTAGATATTACAAGTTCGGAAGAGTCCTTCGTTCCAAAAATATGTCTTCTGCTCCAGATAAATATCAATCTTGGTCCGGGCCCTTCGCCGCTGTCTCCGAATACATGGACACCTTCAGTAGAGCGGGTACGCGCAATTTGAAAGATCAGCAACAATATCTCAACCCTCTGACGCCATGGCGAAGGAGATTTGGCGACTGTAAACTTTAAAATTCTGTAATTCTTACTATTGTAACATCGATGATAAAAAATAGAGACCGTTTTTGAACACGAATGCTACAGTTACATTTTATTTACTGTTGACATTTTTATTGTTAAAATTATTACATATTTTTAAAAACGATCGCAAGACGTTCGAATAATGCGAATGAAGTTACATTCTTCTTTGTGGGAAATGGATTAGATCTATAAAAATTAACACCACATTTCATGGAAAGTTCTGACTATAAATATATGAATAAAATAATACTGCATTGTTCTTGCAATTGTAGGAAAAATAACACTAAAAGTAACCGCGAAAGCATGAATTGTCTAAATGCGTAACATACTAATGAAATATACACCAATTAGGAAGTTGAACCATGGCTAGAATTTGGTGGCAATGTAATCCATATTTCTTCAAATGGTCCTGCTTGTCTCAAAGTAACAATTCCCCTTGAATGAATTTCTAAAATCAATGGTAATTTTATTAAACCTGCTGGAAGAAATACTTGGAAACCGTAAACTTACTTAAAAGATTGAGGAATTGATCAATTGCAACTTCGCGGTCATAATTCAGTTCATGTGCCATTTGATTAAACGGAATAGGATTTTGTTTTCGCTGCCGTAATTGAATCGTTTTAAGCAACTCATTCTCATCCCCTTCGGTTATTATACTTCGTATACTTCGCTTGCTATAACACAAAATACTGATCATAAGTAAACTCCAAAATCACTCGGTCTTTTCGGAACGTGACCATCTGAAACAAGAATCAACAAAAACTTTTAAGTTCAACATTACCGATCTTTTTCTAAGATTGTGGCTTCAGTTACATCCGGTAGTTGTGGCAAATCGAAATTCGGCTCATCATCATTGTCCTTGCAGGAGTCCTCCGGCATCTGCTCAGATGGTAAGGCAAGCATAGTACTTTGGGCAACTTTTGATATATTGGAACCAATTTCCTGGCCGGTTGGTATGTTAGTGGACATTTCTTGCACGTTCTCGGGCAATGTTACTTCGGGTATTCGCCGCATCACTTCTGCATCTATAAAGTTGAACATGTTACGAATTACCATTAGAATTATGGATGCGTTTTGATATACTTCGCTTCACGTTCCCCAAGTAGCGTAGCAGTTGTTCTATTTTACCAAAAGTCATCATAAATGGAAAGCAAACTTAATTTCCTTACCGTCAGCACTAACTTCCGGTGAAACGTCCGCGGCTTCAAGAAGTGGCGCAATGGGTTGTGTTGTTATTGGAAGTGCTATTATTTCCTTAAACATGCGTATCAAACATTTTCCCCATGTACCGCCTATAATGCGGGGAATGCTACTTCCCGGTCTGCTGAACAATTCGTTCGTTAGCTCTTTAGAGGGTGGAGGCTTGTTGACAGGCTGAAAAATAATAAAGGATTATTACAATGTTTTAATACAATCCGACACCCGCAGAACTTAATTACTATTACTGCGACATAAACAATTGAGAGAAATAATAAAGACGTACGCGTTTACTTACTATAGTATCAAAATAAATACGACAGTCTTCAATCTGCTTCTGGATAGTGGCACCGCTTAGCTTTATTGCTTTATCAATAATTGGAAACTTTCGTCGAGGTAATGGCACACGCTTCTCGAACACGGGCTGTTCAGGTACCTTTTTACATAATACTGAATAATAAAGTTCAACAATGCAATAACGATCAATACTATATTCGCACGTTATACCTTCGGTAAAATCTCGGATGTTGATATTTCTGGTATCGCGATATTGGAATGCAATTCTGTTACTTCTGCAGGTGGATCGACATCTTGAGGGGGTTGTACTTCTAGCTCCAATGGTGCTTGTAACGCACTTGTTTCTTCATTAAATTGAACGGTGTGGTGATCTGTGACATTTTCTGGGATGTAAGATACTTGGTCTGGAACCGCTGTTTCATCATGGCGGACCTCTTCCTCGAGTCTCCTAAAAACGCGAGAATTAGGTGATTTAATATAAACAGCAGTCTACAATGTTCTCTTAAGTATAATAATACACACTCTGAATAGGTACTGCTGGACAAAAGCTCGTCGATTTCCGCCTCCGTAAGCATCCCAAAATCTAGCCGCGCGTCAAAATTTATCAGCATTTCCTACAGAAGCATAACGAGCTTGTTAGTATAAATTGTTCCGTACTTAAAAAGATATCACATCAAACATTTAATAATTTAACAATCAATTTACAGTCATCTTGCTCTTAGGTATAGGAAAGATTGACGCAATCGATTTCTTTTTACCTCATCATACGGAATTGACGGAACTTCTTCAAGCATCAGATGTAAGTCGGTCCTAGCATTAAAATAAATATCGCGAGGTTCTGGCGGTACATCAATATCAATGTTGTGTGCTTCTGGCGCTTTGGACTGTTTGTCATGGTGTCCGCGGCGGTCTTTGCGGCTGTATAGAGTGAAGGAATATAAGATATTATATATCTGTCAAAATAATCAAAGCGTGTGTGAGTTCTATTTTGGTTCGTTTTCCAATTGATTTTCCAAAAATGGTAAAAAACTTGAATGCAGAAACAACTCTTTCTTCAGTTAGAAATAAATCGCTACACACACCTTTGCAGCGTAGTTGGCCCGAGCAATTTCGTAGTCTCCTCTACAAAATAACATGTTGCCGCCACCAAGGGCCATTCATTAGCAAAAGAACGAAATAGTGGGAGGGGGTATCTTTTAGATGGAATTATGCTACCCAGCGCATTATTTTACATTTTAATGCATTTGGAGAAATATCAGTTTTATAACATAAACTTACTAAGCAAATCGTCAGCCTGATAGCCGAGGATTTTCGTCGCGCCTAGTACTAATTGCGAGGAGATGTTCAAGTTGATACCTTTGCCGTCCTGGTGCCCCATCTCAATCTCGGTTCGCATTATGTCGCTGGTAATAAAATAATTATACACAACTGAGATTTCATGGGACAATTGAAAATTGCCGAATTGTTTAACCAATGTTAAACTGTGCCTTATGGAAATCATTGTCAATTTTAGATTGCGCGGTTTCGTGGCTCACAGAATTCGGGGCTTCTGTTGGTTTTGGCCCAACAATATCAGAATGCAATTTGCCCACTTTCTTTAATAGGACGCTATGTCAATTACTCACCAATCTCGCCATACGCACATCCTTGCGATATCCCTTGGAGTATGCCGAAGTCGAAAACTTTTTTCATTATATTGTGATGCTTCCCAACAATGCTCCAAATCTCTTCGCGTGAGGCTGAGTAGCCTATCTCTAGCATTATTCATTATGTCTGTGATGAAAGAACGAGGTAGCAATAATCGCGCACAAACTGCTGCCACTGAAGCACTAAGGATTGAAATCTGGTGCAGACTACCTAACCAAACCTACCGGCGCGGCGCGTGTACAGTGCGATGGCACGGTCCTCGTCGCCTCGAACGAACTTGCTCTCACTCACTTACTCACTTCATTTTCCCTCTCTCGCTTCCTCTCTGTGCATGCGCGACTGTTTGAAAACTGACCAATGACCAACGCTGTCTCTTTCCGAGGCATTCACCTCTAATATTACGAGGAACACACAGCACTATGCACTCGCAGCCAGCTCACACCGACACACTACCCACCTACGATTCCACCGTACATGAACCCTCGAAATTCTGACCAAACGATGTAGAAATTCGGACTTCCAAAGCACTCGCTCGAAGGAGTAGGCATGTAAGAAGTGTGCTGGATCACAAATTGTTTTCAACGGCGTTCCGTTGGTTAGAAAAATCTGTGAAATAATTGGGCGCTGCGTTGAGGCTGTCTATGCGTTCCCTTACCGTACAGAAACACACTTTCACTTTTTAAGAGTTTTTCTTTTAGTTTTCCGCGAGTGGGAGCCTCCCTTTAAGAACTTCTTTGAATATACCGGCGTATAATTGATACTATAAGCACGTGATTAAAGAAATCGTTGCTCGTGAGAAAAGGACATGGGAGGATATTTATTTATAACGTTTGATGGTTTGTTTTATGACTTCGAATACATTTTATTTCAGTAGCAGATTCTGGCTGATTACCCGAGTTTTTATAAAATAAGATATTGAATTAGACACAAAAATAATGTTCTTATCGACCGCCATTCCACCAGCTGGATACTGAAGCCATGGCTTCTTGAACACCTGGATAATCCATTATGCTGGGACTTAGCACACGGCTAACCGTGTGCACTGTATCCAGTACTGCTTTCGCTGTGGGATTTTCGTCTATCTCAGGGTGTTGTCGTCTGATTTGTTCTGTCGTTACCCGCACTCCAGATGCAATGATATTGATTTGTTGCATTGGGTCTGATGGATTGATTTTAATATGGGATTTTCATTATTTCGTCTCTCGTCGAAAAGCACCGGAGAATTGTCACTTGTTACACATCATAACTTTAACATTTTTACCTTTTCATCATACAAACTCACCGGGTGCCGATGAATTCATGTCTGTAATTGCACCTACAACCTCTCGGTTGCGACGAGCCTCCGGAATTTGCGTTGATCTAAAATTATTTCAATGATGTGGGATAGAGTGAGATAGGGCATATGTGCGGAGCGATTAGGAGAGAGAGAGAGAGAGAGAGAGAGAGAGAGGGGGCGTGTGTGCGGAGCGATTCAGTCAAATAAGCAACAAAGTTGACGGACCCTCCGACTCGACCGAAAGAAAAGCACAGTTTAGATAAACCAACGGTTGAGGTTCGGTTAATACAGAATGTTCTCCTCCATCATTTCCCTTTATTTCCCCAAGTATTTAAGAATTAAACACATATCGTCGTATTTGGAATTCCTATCACGTACACTTCAACGAATTCCAAGGTGTAAGATTGTAAAGGTTTGCATCATTCGATACAATATTTTCGAACTTCGTTCTAAACCGAAACGCCAAGTATTCCTAGTCATATTTAATATCCTAGGATATTCCCCATATTCCAGGAGTACGAACAACGCGAAAGCAACAAGGTATCCACAATGTTTGGCGAGACAGTAAAATGACTCACATACGCTCCTACTCTCGGTGGTCGACGACGACGACTGAATCTGAACCTGAACTCCACGACGGTGAATCAGCAACTGATACATTGCGCTGCGCAAGGTCTCTCGCTATCTTTGCCGTTTCTTCGCAGCTCCCCCCTCCCTACCTTCTCAACCTAAACAAATCGCCTCCAATTTCTCCTTTATCTCGCACCTTTGCAATGCGTTGCACTGAAAGTAGCTACTGATAGGTCAACGATCGACCTAAACCTTTCGTTTTATCTAATCCACACGAGCGTTAATACAGCCCATCATTGCCAGTGGACGATTTCGCGAGCCACCAAAATCATATCGTTGCATATTCCGAATGTGGCATCTGTATCCGTTCTCGCCTCAGTGTAAACAGCTATGCCTGCCTATCTTTGGACGATTTATTCCAGACCACACACTTTGCAGATCAAACATCTGACTCATCTAAACTTGGGTCTTGGAAGACCGACTCTCTGACACTTTTGGATTTTGCAATTCAGATACTATGACCCTTGTTGGGTCTTGAAACTTTGATTCTACGAACCATGGGTCTTAGAACTCCGATTCTCTCACCCTCGAATCTTGGAAGACCCTACGGTCGCACGGATTCCACTAGCGTTTAATTTTTTAGTTGAACAAAAATTGCCCCCCACTTCAAGTGGGGGCCCTCGACAATTGCCCAATTAGCCTAATGGGGGTCTGTTCCACGCCGCGGCAACTCCGAAACGGTAGATTTTCCAGAACTACATATACTCACAGAAATTGCAGAAGAGAAAAGTATATTCGTTTGCTTAAAAATTACTGCACTACTTACTTTTAGATATTAAGTATGTACTTACTTCTGCATAGTACTTTTGTCTATAATTCATCCAATCGTTATACTTTGAAAGGACGTGCGATCATCCATCACCGTAGAGAGAATGGCATAACCGATCATGTTGGGTCTCAAGTGGGGCTCACAATTAAAAAAATTACCTGCCAATTTGTCGACAAGAGGTGACACTTGAACAAATCTTGAGGATCAAGTGCAATTTTACGCGCCGACGTCTAATATATAGTCGCCTCAGACTTTCCAGGCGGAGTTATATATTTACCTGATCGCGCTCCGCTGTGTCATATCTTACATGACAGGAAGCACAATGGGAGCTATGCTTGTATTGGCCGCCGATTGATATCCGCAATCAACAATACAACATAACAAAGGTTTGCTTGAAACTCTGCCACAGTGCGGCGTGTCAGTCGCGCCAAACGGTTCTGCCGGCACAATGCCGCTTCTCTGTAGAGAATTCGGTGATCCTAACCGAAGGCCCAAGACGCGGTAAACGACAGGTCAAATTCAAAGAACTCGAGTTATCCGAGGGAAAAAAATGTATACAGTCCGAAGCAGTACAACATTCGGCAGTGCTAAATGATCAAAGGACTCGCGCGGCGTGGTTCGGCAGGAATCCACAAACACACCACGATATGATCGTAAAGAGTAATGTGTTGAAGGTTACGCTCCACCGTGCTATTCTGTAAAGCTTGCAAATCTAGTGGACCGCATTGTGACAATGAGTACGAAGGGCGATATCAAGTTCGTCCTGGAACGCCTGAAGTTCCCAGGAACAATCGTTCTGGATAAAGAAGAGAGCAATGTACGCAATTTCTTATGTTAACTTGCAGAGGAAGCCCCAGCTATTCTGGCGTCGCTGCCATTTATTCGCACTCCTGCACTCGTGCATTTTTCGGTTGCTGCAAGCAGCAATCGGAAGAATGGATATACTAGCTGCAACTATGATAGTTTTCTTATGATTACATGGTTCTATAATTGCGTACGAAGGAGTAATAATAAATGAAACTCTTTGTTCCTTTGTTGTGAATAAATGCTTTTGTTTATGTTATATAATTTGATGGGAAGCTTATTGGAGCATGCAGTAAGGCTATCGATGCATAAAGGATCGGTGTTTGCTTTTCAGTTTGGCTGTGGCCGAGGGAAGGAGAACAAAATCGATTGTCCCAGCTTAGCAGTGTCAAGGAAACACTGTACATTCTTTTGTACAGGCAATGAGTTGTTTGTAATGGATTTGAAGGTAATTGAATAATCGACACTTGTTGCTGGAATGATTTTTGATAACAAATTCGTTTTAGAGTTCCAATGGCTTGTTCATAAATGGGGTGCAACAAAAGCCCCATATGATGATCAAGTTGTCTGACAATGATCTTATTGGGATTGGATGTCGTCATATTGAAGATACGGATGTGGATATCAATGAAAAAGATCGATTTGTATATAAATTACGCATCATTGTTGTAAGTTGGTAAATCTTTGTTAAATCCAAATTTGCCAATGTTTTAAACCAACTTGTCCGATTGCAATCATCAGGAGAATGAAGAGAAGACCTTACCTCCTAGCAGTGAGAATGAAGATGCAAGATCAACAGAGGTGGAATCAAAGCCCAATCTTAAATCAGGAGCCGCTCGTAAAAGGATACAGAAAAGTAAAGCACAGGAAGTACCCAAGAAGGTAGCAAAACTTCAAAATGGTATGTGCACGATAGTTAGTGTTATACTTAATTCCTTAAGTATTGGAGTACCATTGAAAGTGTGCCATTTGCAGTTGTTGGATGTAAGAAGGCAAGCAGGAGGCACACTTTTCAATATAAAGTTTGAGTTAGTAAGTAGAAGATAATTATATTTCAGATACTCCAAAAAAAAGAGTTGGGCTTTCACCAGGAAAGGCTTCTACCAGTTATATGCAAAATTTTGATGATATTGAAATTACTCACGTTTCTCTAAGCGAAGATAAATTGATTCAAAGTGACAGCAACTTCGATAGTAGTCTCACAGAATCCTCGAGTTGCAGTCCCATCAACACGATCGAAAAAGTTCCAAAAGGGAAAAAGACACCTTTGTCCATAAATCAATGTAGAAAGAACGTCGGAAATCTAGTAAAATTGAAGCAAAAGAGATCGGACGTCAGTATTTATGCATCAAAATGTACAGGGGATGAACGTAAATCTCTTGATGAGATAACCAGTAAACAAAATAATACATTAATGTTGAATACATTCACAAAGAAACAGATGCCAGTATCAAAACCTAATAACAAAACCGGCCAGACACCTTCCAGAATCATACAGGAACCTCCGAATGAGACTTTTTGCATTGAAAAAACTAGTGAAGTTAATAAATTGGCAAAGAACGTGTCTAAATCTAAACCTGAAGAATCCAGAAAAACGAATTGCCATGAGACTTTGAATGAATGGAGCAGGTCTGATAACACTAGGATGACAAATAATTTTCTCGCACCAGAAAACTTGGTCGATTATGGGAGTAGTTTGGTCAAATACGAGGAAGAATTGCAAATCACAGATAACGAAGAAGATGTAAATATAGAGCAGAGCAGACAGGAAACTGTAGCGCCGTCGCCAATAAAAATCAGGCAAATCAAGCAAGAGCCAAAAACAAGATTCTCGGAAGTAGACGTTGTAAATATAAGT
This sequence comes from Crossocerus cetratus, assembly GCA_963675795.1. Taxonomy (NCBI): domain Eukaryota; kingdom Metazoa; phylum Arthropoda; class Insecta; order Hymenoptera; family Crabronidae; genus Crossocerus; species Crossocerus cetratus. Next base: position 10,058,525 of record OY776670.1, read on the forward strand.
GACGATGAAGATGATGTTTTTCCATGCTCGCAATTGTTCGACACAAATTTCGGCACCGATTTATCCTTCAAACAAGAGATCAAAGAGGAGTCTAACGACAATGAGAACAACAGATTCGAGAGACCCGATGACAATGAAGATGTAATTCTTTCACTGTCTGACAGCGAAGATGAAGCAAATCCATGGTTAGACAAGTTATCACGAAGTCAATCTGAAGAATTTGGTTTGGAGAAGATACTCCTCAAGGAGGAGGTAATGAACCGAGAAGATGAAATGCCGGACAATAAAGTCGATCCCAATCAAGCTACCAGTGCGCGCCAGTCCCGGCTATCTTTTGTCGCCCAAAAGCTACCTAATGAAAACGAATTATATAAGCCAGGAATTGATAGGCATGAGAATGTGGCAAGGGCCATAGCCGACACAAATGCTGTGAGCTCTTCCTTTGATGTTAGTTTCGAGAAAGTGCTCGAGAATCCTGTAGCAAGCGATTACTTGCAGAAGAAATACTTACAAACTGAGGAGAATACAGTTTCAAGTTCCACATGTGTTTCTGCAAACGAAGAATATGAGTCTCTCTCACCGTCGAAATTGGAAAAATCAATCCCAGTTCAAACAAAACCAAAAATCGACAAAAAGATCCCGGAAATAGAACCACTACCCTTGTCCACGAAGAAAAGACGTAGTTTGGATGGCCTTAAAGCAAAGGAAACGGCAGCAAAACCATTTGCTTCAAAATTGTCTACCAAAGAAAAGAAGGAGCAAAAAATCAAGGAACGGAAAGATGAATACTTGTACAAAAAAGAGCAGAAGCATCGCAAACAGTTGAATAAATGGGCGGAATGTCTACCGCCAAGCGGAAAAAAGAAAGCGTTGGACCTGAGTAAGGAGGAGAAGAGGACACTTTCGGATCATAGAAAAGCGAAGTTAAGAGAAATCGCGGAAAAGCGATTATCCCTAGAAAATAAGGAGGAGAAGAAACGCAGTGTTCCCAAACCAAAAGCAAAAGTAACGCTAAAAAATCGTGGGGATCTTTTACTGAACGATCAGCTAAACTTAGATTCATCGAAAGCGTCTCTTAACGAGTCCGCTGAAAAACCCAGTGATGCCACGAATGACACACACGACCTGCCTTCAACAAGCAAAACATCGTCAAATGCGGTAACGGTAACGAAAGGTAAAGGCAAAGACGTTCCAAAGCAAGCGGCAAATAAACCCAGCATGGATTTCGAGAGATATCTAAAGCTCTGTGAAGTTCCCAGTAAAATTAAAATACCGAAGAAGAGCAGTATCACAAAAGAAGATCCTGAAGAAATTACAGACAAAGTGAAAAGTTTAAATATTGCTGCAGAAACCTCGGTTAAGCCAAATACGACATCAAAAGAAAAGAAATCGAACTTAAAGGACAAATTAGCAACAGGATCTAACAGTACTGGTAAAAAGCGCGTACGTTTTGCGAAGGATTTAAGAACAATACGCGAATTCGAGATAGATACAGGAAATTCGATGCGCAAATTCACCGGGAAAGATGCGCCGATACCGATTGAGAAACTGCCGGCAAAAACGGCGTACGCAAAATCCTGTCCCAAACTGGAAGACTTTCTGTTCCGAATCTTTTCTTGGAAACCTGTCTGGCTTGAGGAACAGCGTCAATTCAATACTATCGCCCCTGTCGTCCCAGAACACGACTTGTTGCCAATGCTCACACATTATAAATCATATAACGATTATTATAAAATTGTTTCGAACCTTCTTCTACTTGAAATGTGGTGCAGCATAACAAAAGAATTCGATACAGTTGATATGAATATACAACGGCCGACACTAATGTCTTCCATAGTAGAAAATTCAATTACTTGGCGGTCTGCACATGCAACAAATTCATACTTATCGTCCTTGTTGTTAGAAGTATTGATAACGAAGGAAGGTGCTAGCAAGCGGGCTTACCCCTGTTACGGAGATTTAGTGTTCTTCGAATATACACGAAATAACGGCAAAACTCACGAATTTCATAAAGTATTTGCTTACGTCACTAATGTGTATCAAACGGTTCTCACTCAACACACTCATTTTAACAAAGAATTATTAAAGCACGTCCGAAATCCACACATGCTGATTACTTACACAGTGCTTACGAAGCCGCTTGAAAATGACATCTGTGTCAATCGGGTGCAGCGATTAAGAACTGTAACTTATCTGCGCGCTACCATGAGATTGGTCCAGGCTCTGCAGTACCTACCGCAATCAGCACTGATGAAATGTATTCTGAGTCCTGCAATTGATTTATACCAACTACCCGTATTACACAACGTTCAGTCAAGACCATTGGTAACCAAAGACAAATTGAACGCAAAACAGCTCGAAGCCGTTTTCAAAGTCACAGACACTGTGATACAAAAAGTACCAAAATTATGCTTCATACAAGGTCCCCCGGGGACCGGCAAGTCCACAGTAATTGTAAATATCGTCACTCAGATATTGTACGGTGACAATAGATACAAGAATCATAATAGCAGTTTGAGAATACTAGTCTGTGCACCATCGAACGCGGCGATCGATGAAATAGTATTGAGACTCTTAAATATTCGAGCGTCGTTAAAGGAGAAACGCTTTAAGATGGTGCGCATTGGTCGCCCGGAGACGATGCATCCGGTGGCAAAGGACATCTCAGTGACAGAGCTGGCAAAACGCGATGTGAAAAAGACCGCATCGAGTTACGCCTCGAATCAAATCCCGAACGACAGTGTCGAGGAAGAGAAAGCGTTCTTGCAAGCAAAGATGAATGCACTGAGGTGCGAGATAGCAAGTTCCTATAATGTAGATGACGCTTACAAGAAGAATATTACAATGAAACTAGCCGATATGAATGCTAAATACGAATTGCTTAAGAATCGCAAGCCTTTCGGCGAGATGAACCCAAGGGAATTCGCGAAACTACAGCGCGCTGCCGAGAACAAAATAATTGAGGGCGCTGATATAATCACTTGCACGCTTTCATCTTGTTACAATGCTCAAATGGAGTCGATCTTCGCCGGATCTCGGGAGAGGATATCGGTTTGCATTGTTGACGAAGCTACACAGAGTTGCGAAGCGGAAACCTTGATACCATTAATGTTAGGCGTGAATACTCTAGTCTTAGTCGGGGACACGAATCAGTTGCCAGCTACAATCATCAGTCAACGAGCGAAGCAACTAGGCTTGGACCAGTCCATTTTCGCTCGAGTACAAAATGCTTTCGACTCTCTCCCACATAATCCAATTATGTTACTGGATACTCAATACAGAATGGCTCACGCCATCTCCTACTGGCCAAATAAGTTCTTCTATGCTGGCAAATTGAATAATGGCGCTCAACATTCGACAGTATTACCCTTCAATCAATATAGGATACTGAATCTTAACGCATGCCAGAATGACAATAAGTTCAAAAATACGGACGAGGCTGAATTTGTGGCTAATTTAGTTCTGTCCATGCTCAATCATCCTAGCATAGAAAGTCGCAAAATCGAATTGTCATTGGGCATTGTGACACCTTACCAAGTTCAGAGAACTCTTATACTAGAGAAACTTAATGAGAGGTAAGCCCTATTACTATAATCAATTTTCATGTAATTTTATCTACAGGCTAATTCATTTCTACCATTCATTGCAGACTACCGTCACTGCCAGAAGGTACGAGAAAAAGGGCAAAAATTCACGTGAATACGGTCGATGCTTTCCAAGGCCAAGAACGAGACGTAATCATAATGTCTTGTGTGCGAAGTAATGGAATTGGATTCTTGTCGGACCGTCAAAGATTGTGTGTGGCTCTAACGAGAGCTAAACACTCTCTAGTATTGTGCGGCAACTTCAACACATTCATGGTACACAAATTACTATCACAGGGTGTCGAGATTATCGATTATGGGAATTCATTTTTCGATGCGTCAAAAAGAGAATTTATATTACGATTCAAAGACGTACGGTATATGTAATTTATTTGTTTTTGTTATTCAGAGAGATCAAATGTGGAATGCGCTACTGACAGATGCAAGGGGGAGGGGCGTGTACTTTAATGTGAATGCACGAACACATCCAAGCGATATGAAAACATTCATCCTCAAGTCTTGAGGACCCTGGTAAAGAAGAAATGTGCCACATGCTCGTATCAACAAAAATACGCGCGCCACACTCATAAACTACCTGTATATTTGTAAATGCGTGACTAAGTATTTTTATAAGTTCGAGTGAAAAAGTACTGTATTATAACACGTTTTTTTTTATAGAGAAAAAAAGTAGCCTCTGTTTTCCACGAGGCTATCTGCTAATAAACTACCTCAACGATGGCGAGGTTTGATAGCTAGGAGTATCTTAGTAAGTCGCCTTATTTTTGTATTTATGCAGCGAGATAAGAAATGTGATTTCAGTAGTTCATTATTGCAAATGAAATCGAGCGAATCCGTGGTTGTATTGGAGTCTTAAGTGGAATAAACGAAAAGTCGAAACCTATCAATTGCCGAACTGTTCTATGTATCGCCAGCGCAACTCATAGCATACGTTGCACTAATATATGTTTTTATTGATAAGAATATTTGTAAATTCGAAAATGTACACTTCATTCTGTTGATGGACATTGTTTTTTCAGCTTATTTTGGTAAGCCTATGTCTTCCACTTCTTCTTTCACTTTTCGTTTCAAATCAAACCCTGCGTGATTCTACGTAAGATACACTCCTGGATTGGAGCGGAGCTACCGTCGCCTAAGCTTCCACTATCCAATTGTATTGAATGTCGCATTTGAAAGGTACGTGCCGGCTACGTTACATCTTTCCCATCACTTCGGAGCTGAACGTTTGAGCATAATATCGAGGATTGTAGGTAAGTACGGCAAATAGAAATCCATTGAATACTTTTCGATTGGAATATCGAGTGCCGCGGAATGAGTGGCGTGTGGAATAGTTCTGCTTTACTAAGAAATTCTACGAATTAGGTTTGTTTACGTTTCCTTCCATCGCCGGACGAAATCGTTGAAGTACAACCTGAAAATGGTGCGAATCGAAACGATAACTCCCGAAGAGTACAAAAGCGAGTCCTCAAATTTCAAGATACTCTACGCGATTCAGCCAACACCTTTTGGCAGTTGCTTGATCGGCGTGCGAGACACTGACAAGGGAATAGTGCACTTGGCATTTGCGGATAAAAGCGAGAAGGATGCTCTGAGGATCTTGGAAACCGACTGGCCTCTATCGGAACTTATTGAGGACACTGAACACCAGACTGAGAGTATCGTGCAGAAGGTGTTCAGCGAGAACGCCAAGCTCTTTGACTCGATCAAGGTTGTCTTGAAAGGCACGGAATTTCAAGCTGAAGTATGGCAGGCTATAATGACGATTCCGCAGGGCACGTCAACGACGTATGAAAAAGTGGCGCAAATGATAAACAGACCAAAAGCGATACGCGCTGTTGCTAATGCTCTCATGAAGAATAGGATTGCTTATATTGTGCCTTGCCACCGTGTAATGGGGAAGTCCGGTAGTAGCAAGTACACCTGGGGTGCAGAAAGAAAGCAAAACATACTCACTTTTGAGAATGGATCACATTAGCATCCACATACTATCTTTGTGTTGTCTAATAATTAAGATATTTCCTGTGTGAGATTATATTTTTCTACTTGTCAACATATATATTTATTTATTTGTTTTTGAGGATTTATATTAGTTAATGCCAAATACTATTTTTGTATCTTTCTAAGAATATGGTTGCTAATAAACGGTAGTGCCATCTATCTACTATACACTATAATTGAGGAGACTGGACTAATGAAAGGCGTTTGGCATAGAAATCTTGTATAATGTATATACGACAACTTTTACAAAAGTCTTACCTAAATCTCTAACATCGAGAACTGATCGCGCGTTAGGCATCGACTTCTCCATTTCTCTCTGTACAATTCGTGCTGCCGGTAATGCGTAACATTTGCACAATCTATTCTAGTACAACATTATTATTATACACTAATAAATAAAACAACGTTTACACGCACTCGCACACGCATATATACACACACACTAGTCTGAAACCCAGGGGGGGGGGGGGCGAGTTAAGAGACGCGATTATAAAATATCCACGACCAATTCAGATCCTGTTCTACAGAGACTTAGTCCATCTGTCACATTTCATGTGAAATGTAAGGAGTAATAGACAATTTTATACAATACTCTAGCAAGGAACAGTTGGCTTCTGCAAAACGATCGTCACTTCCATAGGAATAATCGTGTAGGAAAGCCAGCTCTAAAATCAATAGTAGTATTCTAAAAAATAGTATGATTTAGATATACAAATAGATTTCACGTAGAGTCCATGAATGCTTGGACTCTCTTAATAATAAAATTCTAATCACAAATATCGGTATATGTGTTTCGTCAAAAATATAGCTATTTCCTGCACAGGGACGAGTTGATCAATAGTTAAAGGGGAAGTTTGCATGAAAGTATTTAAAAGAGTCACCTTTAAGTGCAATGACACGTCAGTCTTATGGGTAGTAATTCCTTCCTCATTCCGTTGACAAATCTTCATGCACCCGGAGATGTTATGTCAGATGCATCCGATTGTTGTTGTCCTAGGCCACGCGTCGACCGCTGCAATGCATTTCCTTCTGTATCCACCACACCCTTTTTTTTGCACCGCATTGCGGCGATTGACGAAAAGCCTTAAACTCTAAGGCATTTTGCGTGTAAACTGTCTGAAGTGGAGTTCTTGAATTACGATGGATCGTTGTAGGCACAATCTCTTGTTACGTATTTCAGCTCTTTCGAACGGCAGTGAACATTGGCCACCAGATATTTGTTCGAATAAGACGGATATGAATCCCAAAATATTTCTCACATAATACTGTCAGATTTTTATATGCGGCATCCGGTAGATCTTTCTACTCTGATCGACGACGGATCAACCATGCTTCTTATCAGCTTAAATTTCCGCATCTTCGTGTCAGTCTAGCTAACAGTTGTCTCCGATATGACTCTGTTCTCTGATGTTGGTTAGATCTTCTCGGCGTTTCGCCATTTCCGTAAAGTAGAACGTCTTGCACATCGTACCTGGTGTACCAACGAATCTGGCACTTTCAAATGGATGTGTAAGACAGTCGCACGCGTCCGTATAAAGTGCTTCGCATCACAAAGCAGCATTCGTTAGTTCCTAATTTATTGTCCGCTCCGATGGACATTTCTATTAAACTTCTAAGTATGTCAAAAATGTGTGGAGGACTGATAAGACGAGGACGAATGTTACAAGGCCCAATCGCGGAGCTGATCTACAAGTTGTTGATGATGGCAGGTACTTCCCGGGCACTTTTGTACTTCCAACTGAAACATTCATCAAGAATTATATTAATATCATTAGTACATGTAAGTAACCACAAGCTTTTAAAATCTTCACCTGCTAGCCTGGATCGTGGCGTTGTCGTGATCCTCATTATGGGGTCATGTGTGAAGGGCCTGATTGGCGTAGGTGCAGGACTCGGAGAATTCCCATAACATTGTCCTAAACAGTTTCAATTCCGATTTAGTACAACAAAACCTTCGGGACTCCCAAGCACTATAGATTTATCAATCACCTTTCTTGTAAAGTCGCATTCCTTGCTCCTTCGGATCAATATTGCGGATGCAATGGTCCCCTGCTTCCTTAATGTAGATTTCTTCGTCATTCACGATCAAACCAACGAAACACTCGTTCGTCGCGGTATCGTTTCTCATGGTGTACGTGTACATTACGCCTTTCTCTTCCCACTGACCCAAACACAGGTATGTTCGTTCTGAAATGCAGCCAGTGTCGCAAGTAAGTAAACCATACATTTAACCGTTGAGTTATAATTAATAATGAAGGTTACCTTCGTAAAGTTCACCGGACTCGCAGTCGCTCACCCTGAAGTACATGATCTCGCGCGTATTGCAATTGCTGCTAAGTTCGGCACACATCCCCGATAAGTCTGTGATCATCCCCGTGTATTGGCCGGTTATGGGACAAGGAGATTCCGCCACGCGTTCTAGTCCTAGTGGAAACTTTAGTTTTAGCTTTCCATTATGAAAGCACCTTTTAGTTTATCGTTCAAATGTTAACTTACGTGCTTGGGTCATCCAGACTGGTTTATCTAAGTTGGGATCGTCGCATAAGTAGTTCTGGTACACAGGGCTGAGGACTATTCCTGCATAATACATCGGGTTTGTATAGTTTGAGTTCAAAACGACAGTTTTAGCGAGTTAGCTAAATTGAAATTTACCTATGGTGAACTCGAGTACGTTCTCGCTTCGTTGCCTCATCATTAGACACACGTACGCTGCTCGCTCACTAAACAAACGCATAGGACAAACAACGAATTAATCAAATGTAATAATATCGCAAGGATTTTTATCCGAACAGATGGAAACTTACCACTGATCCTTGGAGTAAACGATATATCGTCCAGTTTCCTCATTCGACTCAACAGTGATGAACGTGTAACTGTTGTATCCATTTAAATCGGTGAAAGTCATAGTCCCATTCACGATCAGGGATTCTTCCCAGAGTCCTTGCGCCCACTTTGGAAACCTTTGTGCGAAACAGTTGCTAAATAAGTATTGTCCGCCGAGTATGGTGTTAGGAAAGCTTCACTTTCCTCGACTGCTTTCATGATATCCCGAGTGTTAATTAAACGTACTAATTGTGGTGTGAAATCAAGAAGTTAAGTTTACTAACGTCGCCACGTGCGTCTTCACGTAATCCGGCACCTTCTTCTGGTTCGGAACTTTACTCAGCACTAAAGTCTCGTAGCCAGCCGTCGAATTGTCCAAGTTTTGCATGCAACTGGAATCGCTGCTCAGTGCCATGTAAGTTTTTCCCCTTTTGTTGTCCACGTGAAATAGCTGTAATTAGACAATTTTCAATTGTGTCTAATTCATCCTTAAAAGGGGTATGCATATGATTATCAAGTTCACCACTTACACCACATCGATATTGCGGCCTTCCTTCACTGATGGAATTATTGTCATAAAGGGCGAAGTACTGAGATCCATTTGGCCCAGGCCAATTACCCAAGCAATTAAACGTGAGATTAGCTGAAATCCAAAAGAACAGAATTCATTTTAATTTAAATAAAAATTCGTGAAACATGTGAATAGGATTATGTATATTTGGTGGTCGACTTACGGGAATTGAAGTTGCACCGATTAAAGCGCAATTGCAGCACGGAACCGTCCGGGCAATTACTAAAGGACGACGAAAAGCTGTTGCACTCCAGGACCTCGTTCGAACCATTGTTCAAGTTGTACGTGAAATGGTATTGGCCGGTAATCGGACAATACTCGTTTCTAATTGGGATTCCTCCAATTTCCTTGGTGCCTGTCAACAAAATTATTTACAGTGTTTAGTCACACAAATGAAATAAATACGGTTCGCATACATCTGCGGTCAATTGCGAGACTACCCGGCTTCCGTAATGTTGGGTATAGGAAATCGTACAATGACAGGGTCCTTCGACCAGGAAGTAGTTGAAATTCCACACCGCGCGTTCCCGCGGACAGAGCGAAGGTGGCATTTTTCGATCACCTCTCGCTTTTCGAGGGTGCACGCCTAACCGCATAAAGAGAAGTGTACTCCTAGGAAACGCGTGGAATTCTTTCGGCCACGGGACAAGACCCTTCCCGTGCAAGGAATGGCAAGGCTTCCTTCGAGGAAATCGAAGACCATCTCCTCGATTACCTTCTCACGTGTTTCTACTGTGCTCGAAAGGCCCCTCCGAGACTCCCTCGGATTTCGAGAGACACACCTATTCTCGCCGGGGAATTCTTCAGGACACCAAAACTAGCCTTTCAAATGTCGTTTTCCCGTGACCCATAAAAGGTCATTAAAAGTTCGACAATCACATTAAAACTGGGCCGTCGAAAACGGCCTAGCAACAATGCAGGCGACGCTTTAACGAGGCTCATTTCCATAACAGCATTATAGTCGAGGCGGCGCAGATCGTGCGAGCTGTCAGAGGAAGCTGAGCGTGGAGGAAAGCCTGTCGATCTCGGAGGAGTAAGTTTGCCGTGTGGGCGAGGCATTGTGGCACGCTTGACTGTGAAGCCGATTCGATTCGGTCACGAAGACGCCGCCGTGCCGGCTCGATCGGCCGCGACAGGTAGCTCAGGTAGAATTCTTTTCTTCTTCATCGGCTTCTCGTACTTCCTGTGCCCCCCTGGCCCCGGCCGCCCCGGACCTCCGCCGGCCTTTTTGGTCCATTCATTCATATCTTTGTTCACTTGGCCGATCGGCCGAGCCTCTAAGGTTTTGTGGGACTGCGGTTCGTGTGAACCGCTCCAGTCCACCGGCCTTCGCTCTACTACAGGAGCTTTCGCCCTCTCGGACCATTTCCCGTCCGTTTAGCGCGGCATATCACCTTTCCACCACGACGGGACCAGCTTCCGATTGATCGGTAACATAATCGATGCATTAGCTTTGACTGTCCGATATCCCCTTTTGTGGCTATAATGCTTTGGTGTCGGGGATTATAAACAAATGAAACTGGTTGACTAATACATTGCTTTTGCAAATGCAATTTTTATGGGTTCGTGGAATTCTTGTTGGAACATTACTGAATTCTGCTATTTGTGTGTAAAACAATGTCGACTTCCTCCGCATGATAAGTGTAAAGGAAGTTGTGAACGTCGTAATAAGCGATGCTAGGAAAGAGCATTAATAGTACGACTTCCATGGGGGAAACATCCATGAATACTAAGTTGGCGAACCGCCGATAGTCCTGTAAGCAAGGATGGCGCGCGCCTACAGTGTACTGGGTGATTCGTTTGCCTTTCCCCAACAGTGTCACTGGCATTCATGCGTTCTCCAATTTCTATCGTATACATAATTTCTTTAAAAATGTCCTCAGCTTTATACCACCCTATTATTACGTTGACCGATAATTTCGTAATATTAGTGATTCAAAGGGGGAAAATAAATGAGCCTGTATGCGCTATTGCGCGACACTCGGCTCGGATCCTGTCCAATGCTCTCTCAGCAGGGCCGATTAGGACGTAGACCCTTTGGGAGCAGCCACTCCCACGCCCCCGACGAATACCTGACGACGAGCGACGCTGCGGCCGTTGTGTGTTGGGCCACAACCCAAGAAAAAGGAAAAGGAAAAGGAAACACAAACACACGCCAGGATGAGGACTCAGCCCGCGAAGAATAGCCAGGAATGCGAGGGACTCCTTTTGCGTAGGCTCCGCGTATCTCCCACCCTTCTACTCCTCCTCCAACCTTCCCCACGCGCCTTCGTAATTTGACTTCTACGGGGATATTGTTTGCCGATCGGATCGTCCGATTACCAACTCTCCACGGTTAAACTGTTCTTTTGCAGCGAATTGCCGCAGCTGGTACTGGTAGAGAAATATGTAGAGAAATATGCGGTTTTAATTAGTTCAGTCCGTTAAAAATGTAAATCGTGCAACTTATGATTAATAACGGAAATTCCTAATATTTCACACTGTCATGATTATTAAATTACGGAAGTCAGTATTTCTTAACGGTACCCTTTGTTTGTGCTGCCTGACTGTGCATGCTTGCCAACTTCCTCCAGCTAGTTCGCTAATTAACGATAATTAGAATACTTACGGTATAAAATTGAAGTAGAGTTGAGCATGTCGCAGGAAGCAAGTGCGGCTGACTCGTAAGTGTAACATCTATTGAGATCCTCCGAAAATACTTCGATGACATTTCGCGATCTTCTTACGAGCCGGAAGCATCTTATACATTCGCCGCCACTGTATCTGAAGCAATAAAAAAATCGACCTAATTTTATACATTTAATATTATGCGTAGAGAAAGGCACATTCATTCATGGTTGGTAAATCACTTTTTTATTTGACTTGTAAATAAGGCAAATTTCCTTTTTAAATGATTTTCTTATATTAATAAAAACGTCTCGACGGCAAGGTCCATATTTAATTCCCGCTGGCACTCCCTGGCATTTCAGCTTGATTTTGCAAGAGCTTAGTGATAGAGCAGAACATGCTTCGGCGTCTCTAATTTTCTGGCTGATTGTACGGCTGGGATTCGGAGCTGTTGGTAGGTCGCGTCAGGCGAGGAAACTGAGATCTGTAATTTCCAGCATGTTGCCGTGCTCGCTGGACGAAATCTCTCTGTTTAGAGCTCTCTTCTCTACCGGCGAGATAACGTCGGCGTTGCCCCACACAGAGTGAGAGCCTCGTTGCTCCACGGTGTATCCTGCCCGGAGAACAACGGGCCCCCCTGTCCTTCTTTCCTCTTTTTTACACTTGTCATTGTCTACTTCCTGCGGAGTAGGCGCTCGCCTGTCCACATAATTTCGCCTTAATTTACGAAAGGCCGCCGCTCTCCCGTAATATCCCAATCGAGATCCTATCCCTTTTCCTTTAGGACATATTTCGACAGGTTTAGGTCTAGAATTAAGATTCTGCAGGGAATAAGTGGACCAGAGGTCGTCATTGTGCCGCACGACCCATATTTCGTTGATTTTTTGCTCAAAATCATCGAAATCTCATTAGTGTGGCGCAGTGGGGCCCTCTGGCTAACTAATTATGTGCCGAATCTTAGTTTCTAGGCCCAAACTCTCTAAAATTGTTTCAATCTCTATTTAATGTCTGCATGCATTTATAAGTGCAGTGATACAGCAGCACCAGGAAAATGAAATCGCACTGGCAGGAGGTATGCAAATGCACTCGACAGATGCTTCGGATCCCTTTCAATTAACGTGGGGGGGAAGGCCGGGCAAGTATGCGCGCATGCCTCGCAAGAGGAAAGGTAAGTAGCTCGGAAGGAAACTGGAAAGGACTCTCTCCTTCTCTCTCGGACTGCTCGCTCTTCAGGGAGATTAATGGAAGAGGCTGGTATGCCGGGCAAAAAGGAGGAAAGACAGTGTGTTCTATGCGATCGAGAGGTGCGGCTCTCGTTCAACAGCGACGCGTGTCCCTCCGCCATGTAGAGGGTGATTCAGTTCCCTTTAAATTCACCAATGTCACATCTTTTATGCGACACATACGCATTTTATACTTTCTATAATAATGATACTATTAATACTATCGATAATAAATGTTTTCGATATGAGAAAGGATTTGGGAGATGATTGTGTAGGCAAGAATACTGTGATTTTAAAGAGAATCGAATCACCCTGTAGATTCTGGTTGGTTCGCCTTTTTTCGAGTGTTCGTGTATGGTCTGGCAACGGCAAGGGAAAGAGAGAAAGAGAACGAGAGCCTTTTCTACAAGCGAGCACGCGAGTTATGCACTCGTTCGACGCTCTCGTTAGTCCTGCTCCTCTCTCTTCCTCTCTTCGGCTGAACGAGCCAGCGACACCCTCGAAATTTGCATGCAAATCTTATCCATTTGTATCCGCGAGGCCACTCGCTCTCCGCCTCTGCTCGGTGGTGCTGAGCGACACTGTGTTTGGCAGCTGTCTCGCCCGATAGCCGCCTAATTAGATTCAGGTCAAGCCAAACACTCCTATGTATCGCCGATTAAGCTAGTCGTCCTGCTACATACTCCTCCAAAGTCAAACATAGAAATAAATGACTAGTTCACCCTTCCATTCTCACACACGTGTAAGAGTCTAATATAAAATAATAACTTGTGAATTTAGCCATTTCTATTTTAAACACCAAGTTAAATTCGGCTGGATAAGTTTGAAGAGTAAAAGCTCGCCGAGACTCTTAGCAAAAAGTGGCAAATTAAGCACAGAGCCGACGACACCGAAGACGCGGTTCCACGTTCCAACCCTCCATATATTTAACAGTGTCTGGGGACTAGTCTATTTCGAACCCAGACAGCTCGCAGACGGCTCGGTAGGCCTGGGAATGCATCAAGGGGCCAATTTAGTTTCACCCCCTTCGCACCCTTCATTTGATCCTGCCAAGATCGTCTGCGCGCCTGAATACCATGTTTCCTGTAACTTTCCAGGAACTTCGCGCAAACTTCCGAATTCGTAACATTTGCGTGTGCGGTAAACTTGCAATTATCTTTCAAGTTAAATTATTAAATAATTACAAACAGCCAGATATTGATTTATACGAACTACGTAGTAAGCTATTAATAATTGTTATTAAATAAAGACAGAAGAAGAAAATAGTGTGCGACTTACCTGTCCATTAGTAGAACATTATCGCCAATCTTGCGATGACAGTAGCCCCACACAGGTATCGCGTTGTATGTGATGTTGATGGTGGAGTACTGAATGGGCTCGTTGCTGGTGCCGGCGAGTCCCTTGCCGCTCACCTGCGTCACGAATTCGCCCTGGAATTCCGCAGGAAAGTAACAACCGACCATGAACTGGGGGTCGTAGCCTTGCAGGACCTCGCTCGTAATCACGGACGTGTCTGTAAAGCAGGACAAATCCCAGCGATTTACTATTTGCGTCATTACTACGCCTTGCCGCGCCATTAGTCCCAGTGTATTACTGAGCTTCCGTTCCATCGCGCAGGTGTACTTACACCTTAACAGTAATGATCAGTTTAAACGTCCGTTCGTAAAAGATGGTCTCATTAAACGTCTAGCGCTTCTACAAATCGGAATATACGTGTTTTTAACGCAAACACTGCAATCGAAATAAAAGAGAGCAAATTAATCGCGAATTAAATTAAATATTGAAAAGAAAGTCCATTTAGATTTTAAGTGAATCTTAATCAATGCTGTTCTTGCATCAAGTTGAGTTCACGTAGATGAATAATCGTAGTTAAATATATTTATCATATTCATTGGGGGATCTTTGTGTTTAACACTTGTCGGGCAACTAGGGCGTCACTGCATAATGCAATAATTTCGCTGCTTGCTGGTGATAATTATCTTACGCGCGCAGCTTCGCACGCATTAAGGTGCTTATTAAGACTAAATTATTTATCGCCTAATTGACAGTTTTCATAAGGCAGCGGCAACGAGAGCAAAAGAAGCGCGAGCGGGACGAATTTCTCAGTTCTCAGGGACGCGTTGAGGTCGTGTGAACGGCTTTGAGCATTAGGCTGACTCCCTAATGGAAGATCCAATTAATTTGCGCGGCTTGAATGGCCTTGAAACCGGAAGGACGAGATCGTAAATATCTCAGGAATCACGCGGCAGTCCGTGCACTTGAATTGAAATCAGAGTTTCGCAAAATCCACTTGCAATCAAAATGGTTCACTGGAATTACTAGGAATTCCTAATGACTTTAAATCAAAAGGATCACTGTTATATTACTCAATTAATTTTCTGCCATCCGGTTTATTCGCCGCAGCGTACGCAAATATATCAAAGCCGCGTAGTTCGTGTTCGAAATGAAAACTGGTCGATTAAGCCTTTTAATCGAGCCCGCCTTCATTCCAATGAGATTCCAGGCAAGTACGAGGCGCAAGGCAGCGCTCGCGCCCGGAAAGGAAGTGTTGTCATCGCGATACTGATTACAGAGACAGATCGAGCTGGCCAGTGGAGCGTGGAAAAGAGATCGGGTGCACATGCGTACGAGATACGACGGGGACGTTGAAGGATGCAGGTCGGCGCGATATCCAGGGCTTTGCCACCCACATGTCGGCCGCGCGCACCGATCCGTGGAAGGTCATTAACGCTAGCATTAAGCGTTTACCGAGGCAGGTGCTGCCCTGACAGGTGGACCACCGGCGGATTCGCCAATGACGCCGATGACACGGCGCGATCGGCAAACAGCCCCGCAATCTGCCACATGGGCGCTACTAAAGTTGGTCCCGATCGATTTTGAGACCTAGAGTAGAACAACTTTTATGCGAAATCTCGATTATCGGAAGAGTCTATTACATTCTGTCGGGTATATGAATCGTGTAGTTTCTATTGTTTTATATGTGCAATGTTACGATAAGAAGTTTGGTGAGAGTTCTAATTCAGAGGCAAATCGCCCTGGACATAAAAGGCGTTTAAATAGCAGAGCACTCGGATATAAGATATTATACTATAAACTTATCCTGCAATCATGCGCAGCTTCAACAGGTAATTAATGCAAACTGCACCTTATTTGAGCTCGCGTAAAAGCTAAGTGCGTTAGTAAGGCGAGCTTGCATCGATCAAGAAGCAAGTATAGTTTCACGCGCCAGACTTATTACACTCGCGGCGCTTCTTCTCAGCCGCGTAACAACACCGGATGCCATCAATTGGCCGGTGGATAATGAAGGGCGGTGTATCGGAAGTTGATAGCAAGGGCGAAGGGCTCGCGCGGGTAAATTAAAGCGGAGCAACACGTATCGCCGATTTTATAAAGGCTGGTCCAGCAGGATGAGCTTGCGCGCCACCGGAAATCGTGTCCACTTTTTCCCCCAAACCACTCGCCGGCCGTTGGCTATGGGGAATCCCTTTAATTCATTCAATTACCCGGCAATGCCGTTTTATGTTGCGATAGCAGCAGATAATTAGAAAATGCAATTTCCGCTCGGATTCAGTGTACATTGCGTTGGATTAAGATAATTACGGGAATTCACCCGTCGCTTGCTTGCTGATTATTGTTACTGGCTATCAAATGCAACGCATTTGTCTCTCGCGTTTAATTTTATTTGAAAATCTGAAATTTAACACCCAACGTGACAACTTACACATCAGGATCTTCTAGAATTGAGCAGATATTATGAAAATTTGATATGTGGACAAAGGCTTGTCAAATTCGACCTTTTTCCCGTCCCATTAGATACATTATCAGCATCTGAAATCGAAGCAATACTTTACATACACAAGCGATCCTGCGACCAGAGCCCCGGGCCCAAATGGCAGAGCAAGAGAAGGGCAGGACCAAGTCGATTTGGTCGTGCAGCCGAGGAGAGGAGGACTTGAAAGCCGTGCGAAAGGCACTGCTTGCGCCTGGGACTGCTGGGACCGCTGGGACTTGGGGAGAGGTGGTACCCGCGTGTAGTTATGAGAGCCGGCGTCTTTCGTTCTCAGGAACCTGAGACCACCAAGTGCCTCGGACTCGTACAGGGTGATCCACTTGCCTTCGAATCACCACTGTTAAGTACAATTCTTGTGTAGAATAATTACCAATTATTTATTACTTTTCAATCTAAATTATTGCCCGCATGTTCCAGGTGTATTATTCACAACATTATACGAAAGCGGGGTCGAGAAGTGGGGATTAAGGGAAGCGAATCACCCTGTAGATAATGCAGGAGAGACAAGGCTCTCCTCTCGAAAGGAGAGAGAAGCGAGAGAGGCGCACGCGAGAACAGAAACGAGAGAATGGACGACCACGCATATTCAGTACACTGCTGTTACATGCGCACATAGTTCCGCGGAGTTCGGACTCCTTCGGACATTACACTCACCGGCCTCTCCCTTTTCCTCTTCCTCAGCAGGAAGAGGATTAGCCTACCTTACAAACCCCCTCCTCTCCATCTTCGGGCCCCGCTAGGCCTCTTGCCTCGTCTCGCTCTATGATTACCTGCTTTTGCATCGTGCTTTCACGAGTGTTACCCGCGCCTATCCGCCTGTAATCGCTTTGCGCCTGCATTCTGCCCTGCCCGACACTTGTACCCGCTCTCCTCAATGGGCTTCTAATGCCTCGATGGAATCGCTCGAGTACAGAACACGATTCATTCGCCGTGAATGGTGACAGTAATTTGAATCATTCAGCAATCTTCCCATTTCTACTCTAATAATTATAATTAATATTATGCCCCGGAATCAGTAGACTCTTGAATCTCTGCTGGAATAATTGTACACTTCCTCATACTGGGTTGTAGGTAGTTACGGAACAGATTGCATAGGTGGATGGCGACGAGTAATAGTTTGTGGAGTCTACACTTTGCCTGTATGTGCATTGTCGTAATGAAAGCTTTGTCCCGAGGTTGAACGTCCACGATCTGCGTGGAGAGGCGACTTTTCTAGCCGCCTAGCGGTTTCGTCCTGTGAACCCTGTTTAACAGGACAAAGGCCTCGACGACCGCTCGGTTAAAGCACTCGTCGCACTAAACCAATTCCCTTACGAATAGAAAACTTGTGAATTCTAACATTCTTCTTCTGATATTCGTAATCGCGCGATATGATTCCGCTCGAGTTTCACATGTACGAGCCACGTAGTCTCCATTACAGGAGTCCTGTTATGCAAAAGTGGAAACGCATCGAAGCAAGATCGCAATGAAGAAGTTACGTTTGCGGTGGACGTCTCATCTTGCGGTTACCTTTACAGGGCGAGCCTAAAGAGTTCTACCGAGCGTTCGCCCTCGCATGAGTCATCCGACACTGACACTTTGATGAGTCTATCTCGCTGCAAGTGCAGCCCGCTAAAATCCACTAGGTATGCGGTGTAATCGAAGAGGCCGGCGATTATTCAGAGATCGATGACGCTCCCGGTGAGAGTAAAGCGCTGACATTGATAGTTCAGGCATTGTTATGGAGGGTGTAATGATAACAGTGCTCGATATCCTATTGCCCTTTGAGTTCAGCATTCTACGATGATGAAGCTCAGTCAATCCTGCTGTGTTCTATTAAGTATTCATTTACTCGGGTTCTAATTGCATTCCGCGATGAAACATGGACGGGACAGTCACTTCTCTGTTTGACTTTCGGATAGTTCGTAGGACACCGAATACCTTAAAGGGCAAGTTAGAGTCTCATTTTCCCATGACTCGATAAACACGACGCAGAAGTAGAAAGGCGAGGCAAGACTGCGCCGGAAGTGTCTGTTTTACCACGAAGATAGCAAATATTCACTTTGGAGTTCAACACTATTCTAAACCCAAGGCCTTTCTTTGGTGGTACGCTGATAAGAACCAGTTCCACAAGCCTTTGGACAATACTGTGATAACGAGCCAACCCTAAACTTCGGGACCACAATCTCAACCTGTTTATTCATTTCTTTAACGAAGCACACTCGTTTCCCGAATCTCATTTCCGGTGTGATCACACTTTCTTTACTTATGGTTAACAGACTGGAACTACCAAGTTGGTGAAAACGAAGAACTTCAGATATGTTTCTTTAAAATGATTAAAGTCACACCAGTAGTTTTATTATTGAAATTAACTAGTAATCACACTAATACTGAATACAATAAGTCACAGAGGAGAGAATTATCAAGTGAGGTGAATCGAAGGCGAGTGAATCATCCCGGAGGGAACTAATTAGTACACAGTTGTGGCTTTATCTAGCGCAAGGGCGAGCCGTTCTTTCCATTATAAAGGCGGGCTTCGGCGTCAGCTCACACGGAGCTATGGTGCGCCATACCGACCAGCCGGAAACGCGCTATTAGCTGCGGATCTACTTGCGCCGTGTGCTCTTTATAATTGCTTCTCGTACTTTTTTGCACCCATCAGCCCTCTCTTCCTGAAGGTGCGCTTCGACAAAGGTGCCGCTTCGAGAGAAAAGCGCATCCTGTTAAAGTCTAGTTGTCGCGCGTCGCACTTCGCAACTTTTACCCGAATAGTTTGACATTTTTCTGGAGCACGGCAGAAATTGTTTTCTAATTAATTTGCTTATTTCTGATGCTGCTAAGTTTTTTTTAAGGCGCGCTAATAAAGTGATTCAGTTTCCGGAAGAATTGAAATTGGCAAGAGGCTGCCGGGACGTTCTCGGGAATTGGGTAACTATTACGGAAAATTGGTTGCAGCCGGGCGTAACGCAGCGCGGCTTCACGCTTTCTGAAGCTGTTTCAGGTGAAAAGCGCGTGCACACGTGGAGCAACCACTTTGCTTCCTCTTAGGTCTGCCGATCTTCTTCCGAGCCTCGCATACAGTTACTTATTCCAATCCGGCATTGCACGCTTGGTTAGCTATCGACCGTTACTTCTAATAATGATAACCGCGAGTGGTACATCCATTTCAATTTACTGCAAAGAAATTTTCTTCATATACTTAAAAAACGCAGACGCGCAAAAACTAATAATAACCCCATTCACAAATACTGAAATGAATACAAGAATGATGTTTTTTCTTTGAAAATTAATAACACCGCGGTAGCTGGTAATGATAATCTTCGTTTGTACGCCTGAGAAGTTTCAGAGGACCCGTAAGAAAAATGGTACAATGCGACAAAAGCGTCAAAGGAGATTCGGTCGTTCCCAGCCGCCAGCAGGAGCGGCAGGACATCGCCGATTAGGATCTCGTATGCTGCTGGTCATCAAAAAGTTTTAATCGCGCAATAAAGCTCTTCTTATGCCTGCGCCGTATCCTGTGAATGAAGTAGACGCTCCACATCCGGTGGTCCAGGTCTGCCTCATCTTTTTCGCGGTCGGCGCGCGGCGAAGTTGCAAAAAGTGACCTTGCTCGATCTCCTTGGTCAGGTTTCGTATACTGCGAGTGAGAGAGAAGGAGAGAGAGAGAGATCCTGTCGGCTCTCCTCGCCATATGGCCGTGCCCGGCAGAATAGCGGCCCTTTCCCTTTCCCCTTATTGCTTCATCATCATTAATACAAAGGCAACACCGCCGTATACCCAATTTCGCATCTTCCACTTTTTCCGCCTCCTTTTTCGAGCGCGTCCTTCTTTCATCCTCTTTCTATAGTAGCTCGGAGAACCGAGAATATATGCTGACTGTTTATTTCTGAGTATTATTCTCGGGTGTAGCTTCTGAGAGTGATATTTAATAAATCAGAAACCACTCGAATTCCGAAGTCCCGTGTTAAACGAATACACAGAAACGAAGGCAAGTTTCTACTAAAAAGAGAGTACGCCAGTGAGCAAAATTCCAGTGGACATTGGAAGGCGGCTTACGGCTAATCCTGGCCAAGGATTCTACCTGTCGGCAGGATGTGGTTTCTCGTAATAGGGAATAAATCGGGCCGGGCACTCTCACCTTCCTTTTCTCATTAGTATCGAGAGCGCCGACGGCGTTGCCCGCTAACGAGCCTGTTGCCGCCGTAAGTCTCCCGAGGAGGCGAGGAGGCCTGCAAAAACTTCCTGATTCTATCGCTAAACGTCTCGAGGCTTCCGTGTTCTTAACGCTTCCCTGTCGCACCCCTCCCGACGACTTTGCTCCATTTCACTTGTGTCTGATCGTCGATAGCACGCATTCCAGCAAAATCCCTTCCGCGCCTTTTCCATACTCGTTTCAAGGCATTCCAATACCAACGAGTCTCAATACCAGAAACTTTCTTATTCCAATCATGTTATTCAAACTTTCTACCACAAATACACTATTAAAACAGTCTTATTATGAATGAAAGAGGAATTTGAATAAAAGAGTTCTAAGAGATCTCCGTTTTAATCCAAGCATCAGAGACGGCCAAGACGAGGGAGTTGCCGAGTTCCAGCGGAAGTCCGAGAGCGTCTCTCGGCCGTCGAATTTTAAGATGCCGCCGCCGCCGCCGCCGCGACGGCTGAGCTCTCGCATCCTCGCGAAAGAACGCGGCGTTGAACACTTTTTATTCGACTCGCTTCCGCTCGCTACGCACAGCCCGGCGAGCGAGGCCTGTGGAGAGGCCGGGCACGGAAATAAGAATGTATCAGAGGTGGCCGGCGCTCGGTGCCGAGAGATACGTCTAAATATAATCTTGGCAAATGTGATGAAGGGTTCGTTGAACACCGCAAAGGTTAAGAGGAGCGAGTGCCACTGATTTTCTGCTTTTATCTTCAATCATACCGCGCGCACCGCCAACACCAATGCCGCAACTCTGTGTACCGGGTGATTCCCTTGTTTTTCAATCGTTTAATGTACAATTTTTAATATGTTCAAGCTTTTGTCGATTTTTCAAAGGTTCTCTGATCCGGGCGAATTCAAAATTTTTTTTTACAAAAGCCGTCAAGATTTCATTGGTACGGGACAGCGAGGTCCGCTGGCCAACTAATTCTGTACTGAATCTTAGTTTCTACAGCTAAACTCCCGATTAAACTTCCGATTTCAACACTTTTCGATAGTTTTAGGGCTAAAACTAACATTTCTAGTTAATTCATCATTATTAGCCGACTATGGCGAATCGGAGGCAAGTGAATCACCCTGTACGTGCATGTGCGCGAGTGGAAGTGAGGGGAAAAAATAAATTCAACCGGGGATTCCACGGTAATAGCTATCACGTGGCATACCGCGCCAGTTCTTTATGCCCGAGATGTTTACCAAAAGATAAACCACCGTCCTCTACCGGCTATTAATTATTCCTGCCCCCATTCAATAAAGCGCACTCGATCTCAGTAAGGTATTCCGAAAGAAATTGCGATTTCACAATATTTCCCTTAAGCAAGTCAAATTAACACTAGAAAAACACTTGGCTCTACGGCTGGCATTCTCCGGATTCTTCTAGTGGGAACGCGCCGGACGAATGTGGAACTTCTCGTTTTAGCTGGGAGGAACGGCGAGATGGAAGGTGTCACACCCACGTGTTCCGCTCGTGAAATGACAAGACCCACACCTGGTTGTTTGCTTGCAGCCGCGCGCCATGTGCCAGGATTAAGCCACGAGGCAAAAGATCGCTCGGGCAGAAGCCGTCGCGTCGCAGAGGAAGGAAAGTGACACTGCACCTGGCATGTCAGATCAATCCTTTAACGCATGCATTTTTCTATACGATTATGCAACATGCCGGTGCATTGGCAAACGAATCGGTCCAAGGTTCAGTCTTCAAAGATAGTAAAATGGAACGGAATCGCATTACTTCTCGCAAGTAACGTTTTATGAATCATCATTTCTATCTCGGAACAACGCTCTAATAGAACGCGCTACGCCTACGGGAAAGCCGAAGAGGTGCATTCGTAAGTACGTATTACCCAAGCGGAATCCCCGGGCGTTCCTTCACGTGTGTTGCAACACCTAACTGGGGACTGGGGAGGGACTGAACAAGCCTGCACTGACAATTGGGTCTTTCATACTCCATGAATGGATATGGCTTGCATTAATACTCGCCAAATGAATATTCAAAATGAAATGGGTGAAACGACTGGCAAAGTAAAAACTAATACTTTCCCCGGTCAACACGTAATTCAGAGTGGCATTCGTTACTGGTGAATGCCTGTACGACGCACAGTTGTAAGGTTGCAATAAATGTTTTAGTGGATTGGAACGAATGAAATGTGAGATCGATACGTAAGTCGATTAGATATTTACCTAAAGCTACTTTAGCCTTGTCCCTAAGTAGTGTCCAGCTATTTGAACACTTACAGTTGCAATTGGCACAGTTTTAATTAAAACTGTAAAATTGATCTTAAGATTAAGGTAAAATATGAATTGTTATATGGAACATATGGAACTTCGGTAGTTATACAGAAGTGTTTATTCTCATGAGTAGCACTTGTGAATATTTGCCAAAACTTGCGATAGAATTTGCAAGCCGGTCAAAATACCAGGTTTCAGATGTTTGTTTCTTAAAGCTTGTAAAAAGAAGAAAAATGAGAATTGACTGCGTCCATATGGAGGCGAAAGGTACACCAGCTTATTCACGCATCCTTGAGCGTTTCGCTGAAAAATCGACATTTACCAGTTACGGTGTGTCCCATGCCGGCGTAACAGGGCGATATCTAATTACGTGGCGCGAGGATAACTTTCCACGAGTGTGCCTGCCGGGTGGACTGCGTGTGAGAGAGGCAGCCCCGTCGTCTTCGTTGTCGGCGACGAGTTATACGGAAGCGAGAGTCACTAACCTATGTCGAGGTATTGTCAGTTGTCAGTCCCTTTGCTGAGGCTGAGGACCACTGCGAATGCCACGGATCCGCTCTCTGGAACGGGTGTATCCACCCCCTCGACGCATGCGATACACCTCGCATCTATGTCTTTGTCAAACTCAGGCCTCCCAGAGATTCCATTTATGCCAAACTCGTCCCTCGACATTGCACGCGAGGAGAATCCATGTCTGGTGAATTTTGGTTCTCCTATGTTCGATTTAGTTGCGCTGAATTTAAGTTCTTTGATCTACGATTCTCGCAGACCTCGATTTTCGAGATTTTGTTTATTTAGATATTCTTTGAGGAGTTTGAAGTGTAGAAATGTGTCTGCTTCTTTCTGGAGCCTTACAAGCTGGCTAGGCAACATTCACGGATTATAAGAAGCTTCCGGTCGACTCCTTCGCTAGGCTCATTCCACTGGTCATTGTTGCATTGCCACCGAGTGTGACGACCTGACAACCTCAATCCACGTTAAAATCCGCCTTTCTTACGCCGTCGCTTCTTGCTGTGTATTCTTGCGATCAAGGTCTACTCCTCACTTTACAGAGGATAACATTCTCAACACTCAAACGGTAAATTTGCAAATTTCGGACTGTGAAAAGAAGTTGTACTAAAAATGTTAATTTTGTATTACAAAAGATGAATTAATCTCCATAAAATTGGCAAGCCTATAAGTAAACTATCCTTGGTTCGATAAATCAATGCCACTGACATTCTATATCAGCTTACACTGGTTGGATAGAAGCATGTAACAGAGTCCTTCCAAGGAGTTCCACCCCAACTTGAAAGATGTCCGTTCCACTGGCCGAACCTGAAGAAGACCTTCTGCGGTTCGAACTCTACTTAGCGGAGCATTTATTATAATATCTATCCGGTTACGGGTCATGCTTTCCATTTGTTGGGGATCTCGCATGGTTGTTAAGGTTTCGCCCGGAGTCACCTTACCGTCCAGTCTATCATTTCTTCCAAACAGGACGAGTGGTGAACCGAAATTTTTCTTTACTTCGCGGTAGCTCTCCACACACTGACAGATAAAAGCCTTGAGATTTGCTTCTAACGTCTGCTAATCCAGGCAAGAATTGCTACCAAAGATCATAAATGAAATAGTCATTTCTTATGTTTAGCTTTCACAGAGAATGTGGCACAACATATTGCCGCGGTCACGGGAACCATCATTGGATGACGGCGCACACTTGTCTTGCGCGGTATGTAAGTGGCCCTATGGGATGCATCAGCGCATTGTCCGGAATCGTGAAGCGTGAAAAGCCACTCTGGCAGTAGCTCGTGCCGATCTTCCCTGACAATTCGTTCGCGCACGTACGCGTTATTTACTTGTCCATCATGCATGTGCTGTCGGCGCGCGGCCTCGAAAGAAGCGTGCCCAGTCAATTTTCGGCAGATGCGATGGTCAGGCTTGATTATGCGCATTCGCCTCCGATGACTCGGGTCTCGAGATACACGCGCTCTAAGCTTCCTTTGTCCCGCCACTCTTTTTCTTAGTAAGTTTGGCCAACATATGGTTTTTACGCTGGCTGGCATACGCAAAAGAAGGAAATGTTCATTTTTTCTTCGCGTAGAAACTCGCAGTCTATTTATTAGTGGACGTCAGATGCTGGCTTCGCAATGCGATCGACACATTCGTAGTTGGCGATCCAACGGAAGTCGAAGGACATACCGGCGAAAGAGACGTCGCGCAGGATGTGGAATGAAAGAAGTTGCCCGGGCGACTTTTGCAATAATACTTCCGGCGACAACTGTCGTGAGCCCGCAAGACCAAGAAGTGCAGTGCGTTTTTGCGTAACAGTAGATGTGCGCGTGCGTCCGTCAGAAGAGAACATCTGTCGCGAGAGGAGGCGGCCACCTACTTCCGACTCCGAATTTCCTCTGCGCGTTACTCGCGTCTGAGTAAGTAAGTACTTCCTCCCTTTTTTTCCTGCGCCCCCGGTAGCGTGCGTGCGTGAACGCGCTCGCGCGCGCGCGCGCCCTGCCATTCAATCCTTTTTGCTCTCGACTGACCGAGCACACGAGCTAAGAAAGGTGGGATATGCACGTACGCGTGCATGGCGTGGCACGCGAAGAGGGCACCTGGCCATGCCAAAGCGATGTGACCCTGTGCCATGGACAAAAAATCTCCCTCAACCGCCTCTCGCAACGACAACCCCACACGAACGACTGCACGTGGAATGTTCAGGTGGCACATCCAAATATTTACCTAATAAAAATCCCCGGAGAAACTATAAAATCATTTCCACGATTTTTCTCTCGATTTCCAAATCGTCGACGCTGAGTCTTTCGGAAGTAACCGCCGCTGGAGAGAAACGCTTACTCAGGGAGAAAGGTTGACCTAACCCAAGAAGACGTGTGAATAATTCATCAGACGCTGGGGTGATTCGGACCGAGGCATCGCAGGGCGCGAAGGGTGCTCAATGCCTGCTGGTATTCATCTTCGAGGAGGAATCGATGGGTGCAACCCCCAAAATACGGGCGCAGGTTTTTCTAAGGCGTGCCTGCCTGCTGACGAATTTCATCCCCGGGCGAGCATGAAACTTTAATGCTAGTGCGCAGCATGCGTATGCCTGCTTTCGTAAATCATCCCCTAAAGTCCTGGGGTGGCTGGACCAATCGATAGGGCCCTCCTCCTTCAAAGTATAGGACTACAGGGTGATTCACTTCCCTTCGAATCAGGACTGCCGCACCAGTTTTATAATAGCAGGATAACTTTTATATTATTTAATGGAACCTTTTGACTTCTTTTTACGAAATTTCGAGCACTTTTTAGTATTTTTAAATGTACCTTAAATGTACCATAACCGATCAGTAGCTAAATACTACC
Organism: Crossocerus cetratus; assembly: GCA_963675795.1. NCBI lineage: Eukaryota > Metazoa > Arthropoda > Insecta > Hymenoptera > Crabronidae > Crossocerus > Crossocerus cetratus. The sequence continues at coordinate 10,084,881 of OY776670.1, forward strand.
GAGTGGTTTCTCGGCCAGTTGCGTCTGGTGTGCCACAGATCTGGCCGGACAGCCCTCGACATACTCAGAGCCAAGGCGCATCGCCAAGAAATAAGATCAAGTGAAGCGTTCTTTCTGCGGTTTCGCCGAGGAGTCGGAGTGTAATCACGGCAGGGCTTGAACACTAGCATTATTTTCCGAGCGATCGAACAGTTGGCCAGAGTCCACCGGACGAGGTGGCCGAGGGACGAGAGAGCAAACTGTGGGAACAAGCGGTTCCGCCGGGCTTCCTAGCGAAATGCCGAAGCCATTGAATCGCCGTAGAGACAAAAGAAACCGCGTGACGAGTCTCTTTCTCTCGACAATGCGCCGATCTCTGAAAATCGAGAGCCGGTTCGCTCATCACCCTTGGCTCTGTGAACCGGTGTCGCACCTTCCTGCTCACTGCCATCCCTTAAATCGATACTCGAATCGCGCCCTGCGTCTACATTTCCTTCTAGTGTCCTTTAAAAAGGACATCAATTCCACACGCGTGGTTGTAACTTGGTTTCTGACTGAGTCAATTGGATTATTTGTTCTATAAAGTTAGAATCGTGAGAACAAACTTTTAATTATAGTCATCTCTCGAAACTACCCCGCATTCATCCGATTTACTAAGTTATCCGATTTACAGGCGAGTTGCACGATAGACCTCCCGTGTGCCCTAAGTCCTTCAAAGCTCCAAGGAGCATCTCCTTGAGAAAGATCAGAGATACGATCCGCAGTCCCTTGGGACAAGGTTTCAACAATACGCGGATCCCCCAGGAAGGATCATCGTCTCACCGCCCACGATGATCTTCAACTTAGAACCGGCTGTGTCAAATTGTACTTACTTTACATACTGAAATCAACAATTTCCTTACTGGCTAGAAAAGTTAATTCTCCTGTGGTTCCGTGTCCAATATAAAAATGAAAGAATTTCTTTGGAAATCTTTTATCTGGCAGTCTGTTATGATTCATCTGTCTACTGATTGATTGTCTATTCCAATTTTTTATCGCCATCCGCAGTAAGCGATTCACAGAACGTACAGTAATTGCTAAAACGTGATGTGGATTGCAATGCGCCCTAGCGGCTCGCATTAATTGACTCTGTTAACCTTTCGCACTCTCTGGCTAATACCTTCATTCATAGAAACTTTGCCTATTTATCGAAACCCAACGTCAAGTCGTCGAAGCCTTTAACAATATCAGTTTAACACTACATAGATAAATAAACGTGGCAAATACAGATTGTGGCGTTTACTCCAAACGGAAATTAACACATTCCTGCTGTGGGGTCCGCAGGACTAAAGGGTGCTTTAATCCTGAGGTAATCGAAGGCTTAAGCGCGGCGCATGCCACATCTGTCCCCTCGAAAGTGCACTTCTATTAATGGGGCAAGTAGATTGCTATCGACGATGGCCCTTTTGTCACGAGCTGCTCCGAGGCAAGAGGCGCGTGTATCGACAAGGGGATGATTCTATGACACAGGAAATCCCGCAGGAAATCGCTCCAGCCTTCCAGGCTTACAACAGATTTTCACGCGTCTTGCAAAACGATATCTACTTCAAAAACATCGAAAAGCAACAGTTCATTAAACTGTTACTCGCAAACATTTAACTTTTAATATTTCATTTAAATTAGAAAACGTAATACGACAAGAGCGACGTGCACTTGGTATTTCATTTTGTAGAACTGAGCATTACTCAACGAGAATCTCACACCCTTTAGGTGTTAGAGCTCTCTGGAGTCCGGCTTTTGATAGTGCGGCTGTCGCCAACGCGATGATGGATGGCATATACGCTCGGTTTCCTTCCATCCAACTCACGGCAGCGAGAAAAGCCGGACTCCCTGAAAAGCCAATCGAAGCAGCATGAGCCCGCCGCTATTTTGAGCGCCGTGTTACACGCCGTGCGTGATTAATGAGAGTAATATTGTGATCACAATTTCGGGGCAGCCGCCCTGCCAGTCGAAATTGCTTGACGCCGGCGACGACATTCCTGCGCGAACGCTTCCTTCCCTCAACCTTTAAGGACATTTACTAAATGGCGCGTCGCCGAAAGAAATCGGATACGAATTTAAAAGTTAGCCACGAAATTATAAGATTTCTGTTGAGTTAAATTTTGGAAATCGCATATTTCGATATGTATTAGGTTCAGGCGTTTTGTAATTTGATGGGAAAATTGGAATGATTCGCTCGGAAAGTAGAGCATATATTGCTGGTTGTGATTCAGGACGGGAACTGAGCCGTGTCGAGGTCGGTCCGAGGGGCAAGAAATATTTTTCGGTTCCCCTAATGGCCTCCCGGGAGCCCTTTTTTGTCGCGCACCGCTCATTTTCAACGGAGCGCAAGGTGTAAATTGACCGCGGCGCGCAAGAATTTCACCTTGCTCGGCAGCCGCGACCGAACCAGACTTTTGTTCAATGCGGCCACTCCGTTTCCCATAGCCAGCCATTACCAAGCACATCCGCTCTAAATAAATCTAATCACTTTTTCCACGAGTTGTCTGACCAAATTATTTATTAAATCCGAGCTCGATATTCAACTGATGTCGCTTTAGACGATACTGACAATCGGCCGAGGGAATCCGGCGAGCAAGAATGCGGCAGATACTGTTTCGATCACGAGTAGCCGCACTACATACTTCGGTGCAAGGTGCAATCCACGTGCGCTCTCCACGGCATTCCAGCCTGGACGTGTACCCCGCATTTGTAACGTCGCTCGTATTTCAAACACATTTATACACTGTGACCTGCCGTCTCCACTAACGATACTAATCGCTTTGAGCCACTCGAGCTTCTTACAAGTGGAATCATGTGCCTCCGAAAAAGTACAGTTTCCCTTCCTTCAAATAATAAAATATACCAAAATATTAGTTTTCTTTCTAGTATTAATGTAAATATCATCACTTCGGGAAGATCTGTGAACCGCAATCCTTTGCACATTCCAAAGTGCTTATCAAGCCGATAAGACACGAGATGCGTGCCGAGTGCACTCACGATTTCGTATATTTGCACCGGGAGCGCAGAAGTCAAACTACACAGGCAGAGTGCACTGACACAATATCGTTCTATAAATAAAAGCCTGTTTGATCAATGAGGAGAGAGCATGGCCTACCATTGGAACGAAAGCACGTTTAGGGACACACTCGATAAAGTCGCCGACTTCTCACTAAACAAAAGCATCAGCGCACTGATTCGTAGAAACGTGTCATTTGAGCCAACTGTAATTTCCAGCCGGCCTTGCCGAACTTTTATAAGTCAAGTGAACTTAAGAAGTAGTTGTACTTCATAACTTTTTTAATCTTTCCGTTGGTGATTATTAGCGTATTTAATTAACTGTCGTCATCGTAGTTAAAGGCGACAATGACGTTATACAGGAAAGACTGAATGTGAGAAGTGGTTTATCTCCCATTGAATGGATACGCGTGTGAATATTGGGGATTCCGTCGAACTCATCGGAAAACAAGTGATTCATACTTTAATGCCCTGCGACTCGTGATGTCATCGATGGCGACAGGTTCGAAGTGCTTGGTGACATTGGTCATTGGCTTCATCAACCAAATTGCATTGCTGTGACCAGATTTCTATTAATTGCGAGCAATTTACGAATTTCGAGGACAATATATTGATTTTATTGAAGTGTCTTTCTTAAGTGTTGGCGCTGAGTGGCATGCAATCTTTTTGCACGCACTGCCGGTTAGAATGTCGGCCTACTGACTATGTGAGTCACGTGAGATCCTCTACGATCTAGGTTTGTTAAGTACGCGCGGCTAGACTGACTAGAATTAAATCGCAAATAACTGTTGGGCACATTGCAAATACTCACTTTGGCAGTGGACGACCGAGGCCAGGACCAGCAGCAACAATCTTCCGTCGAGCTGCATCTTCAGTTCCCCTCGACACACTCACTCTTGAAAACGTGTCCTCAGGACCAATCGATTTCATTCACCAACTTCCACCGAGCTGCATTCGAGGTCTTCTTTCACTAACTGCAAGTCAGCGAAGAGCCGAGCGGTTTGAATTGGGAGCGCGGGACTCGCGGCGGAGTGCGGAAAATCGAAAGGGATCGGAGGACAAGGAATAAGGTAAGCGTATCACGGACTCTGCTCCTCTCTTATCTTCGCTTCCGTCTCTCCGGATAGTGCACCGGGAAGCGAAGCGTGCAGCACTTTCCACGAGTTTCAGCCGACAACAGCCAACGGTACAGTGTTCCACCTTCCTGGCTTCCGAAAAGCATAAGCTCTTTACAGTTTAAGAAGAAACCCACTTCACTTTATACTCCACTTCAATCAAGTCCAACTCCAATCAAAGGAAGTCCCAGTTAAATGTCATCAATAAAGAAAAATGTTCTTAATTAATAAAAATCAGCAGATCCTATTGGAAACGTGATATCTCGTGCTGGCACATTTAACGCGAACAATCGATAATCCCTGTGTATGGTTGGCGAAAGTAGAATGGGACGTGTCTCGAAGGGATGCGAAAGAGAGAGAAAGAGAGAGTACATGCGACCGCACGACGCAGCGGCTCGCCACCGAATGCCAAGGAAGACCACGCTCTTCCGAGTTCCGCTCCAGCCGAAGGTGTGTGTGAACGAGTCTGCCCCTTCTCTCCCGCCACTCCGGCTTTCACAGTGGGGGGGATATATGTACCTACAGTACTTTCCGCTCGCACTCACCCTTCTTCCTCTCCCTCAAACAATACTAAACCCTAAATCCTAAGTTTTAATCAGACTACTAATATTCCCCCAGGGAGTTGTGCTCTTGGCAAACTGAAGACAGAACTAAATAAGGGAAGAGCAGTGTTTTAGTGGAATCAACACCGAAAACTACCAAAGTGCATATTTAAAAAGAGAATTCGATGACTTCGTCTGAGAGAGATAATTCATTTCGAATTATGCAAGAAATTCTAAAAATATCCTCTGATGTTAGCTACAAGTTTGATGATTAAAAAGAGCCGCTCTGCGTAATGGAATCATCGCTTCTGGTTAATGAGTATGGAAGTCATGTCTCGAAATAACAAGATCAATACAAGGCAGGTCAATTGGATTACATATTACGCGCAGGTGTCCAGCTTAGGCATCGGTCTTTTTTCTCCTGTCTACTACCAACGCTTCCGCACTATGTTAATTAGCTGGAGTCGTTAAACCAGGTAAGACGAGAGTAGTAAAATGCATCTTAGATGATTCGACAAAAGTCCAGAATTTTATTAGTAGATTATCGCCCAGGATTATCAACGAGATTTATTAACACAACATTCAAGAAGCTGTTTGACTCGGGTTACGTGGCGAAGCTACTACTAGATGCTCGAGGAGGAAGTAAAGGTAAACTAATCTCAAGCCAGACACTGTGCCGTTGGGGGATAAAGGAGAATCTTGCGGAGTAAACGCGGATTAAAAGAGCAACGTTCGACCGACTGGATTTCCGCGGGTGATCGAACAGCGCGAGCCTCTGAAGCTTCGGTCTACAGGGTGAAGCTTTTCAATCGCTACCCATCTCAGTCAAACTTTATTTCAAATAAAATCATTCTAAATTATATATCCAGCAATTTTAATAATATGTGACAGGCATCTGATAAAAAGGGTAGGACGTAGCGGATTCAAAGGCAAACACCCTGTACATATATGCCGGTGTGCAGGCTGCGCGACCGAGCGTCCACGGGATGAATGAATCGGCGCAGAACAGAGCTCGCACAGGAGTGAATGAACGAGCATCATCAACGCATGCGTGCGCTACCTCGATCGGATTCCATTCCCACTCCATTCTCCCTCGATTCCATTCTTATAACGCGGAGGTCCCAGCGGGGGCGGGCGGGCAACGCTCAAACTGACCAAGAAGGACTCTCTGTCGGCCGGTGGAATCCATAAAAAATTGCTCTCTTCGAAACTAAGCTAATAAGACCCTGTTATACTTGATGCGATTATGGCCCGGCGTAATTTTATCTTGCCTGAGCAACGTAATTAAGAAAGCCTGACTTTTATCATGGAAGAGTAGTTGCAGGGTTTCGCGTTTATCGAAAGCCGAGGAAAGTTGCGCCAATCCATTTCAAGATGTAGATTGATTAGTTGAGTTTAGAATTTGAGAGGAGAGATGGGAATTTCTGTTGGAACGGGTTTTGAGAGAGGTCCTTCTAGTTGACGCGAAATTGCTTTTAGTACGAAGGTTGGATGACAATTGCTCTACCCTTGACGGCTTGCCGAGATACAATCACTGAGGGAGAGCCGGATTTTTGAAGATTAGCATCTTCCAGGCTTCTTCACCCATTTCTTCGAAGGGGCACTCGACAGTGAGTACAGGTCGTTAGTATTCAAGGACGCATTTCCACGTTATTCAACGGCATATCCAACTGGAGCCTGACCAATTTATCTCAGTGTACGTGCAACACACTTTAAGCTCCTCCCAAGCGATTCTTAGGGAGATTAGCGGAAAATACATTTCCCTGCAACCGGATTTTGCGAGAACGGTACTCAACGGGAAGAATGGAAAATAAGAGGGTTAACAAATAAATGTGTGCAGCTTCCTTTACCACAATCTGCCGAGATTCATAACTGTAGCTCTGAATGGCAGGTACAGACTTGTTCGAACATGTTGGCACAAGCTGGCCAGGACACCAGTCCCTTTTCAGACCCCATCGCTAACTCTCAAAAGATGCTATTACACCGACTTTCAAATACACTGTCCTTTCAGAATTTCCCTTCCATTCTCGCCCACTGTAATCCGATACTTACATCCCACTCAATGTATATACGCGATGCTTTGGGAAAACTCAAAACGGTTGGAAGAAAACTAATAAGCTAATATAGCAATTCTTCCATTTCCTTCAAAGTTTCCACAAACTCCTACAACTCATCCAGCACATAGTTAATAATTTCGAAAAAAGAGTAAAAACCTCTCACTTTCACGCACTCGATTGAAAGTAGTCGGATCGAATAATTTACAAAGCAGAAGCGCACGTTCTTCGGAAGATATTGGAAAAGATGGGATTCCAGTGGACTCTAGTTAGAGGAAGAGGAGCAAAAAAGGGATTAGCAATTTGCATGGCGATTATGGCATCATGCGAGCGTCACGATTTCAGCAGGGATGGAATGAAGGCGAACGAGGTGTATCTGGTACTGGAGCAAGAGGCTGCCAGAGGTAAGTATCGTCTGGCGGAGATCCGACGAAGGTATGCCGTGGCTGCACCTGCCACTTATTTCCTCTGCTTTCCTCCTTTCCCTTTGGAGAGTCCACTGTCTATCTCTGGCTTCGTCCTTTTTACCGGGGCTTTCGCTCTCGCCTTTTCCTCTTCCTCTTGCTCTTCTTTCCCGACCATTAAACATCATTCGTCTCTCACCAACTACCGGCTGCCGGCCGCCGAATGAAAGGGCGAGTGTTTGCCGAGCTGCTTCTCTCCTAGAGCATTGCCACCGGACCAGAAACCGAAAGTCGCCTATGTCGAATTCCTTTGAATGATCTTTTCTGGAGAATTGCGAAAAATCCTGTCGTTGTTTCTCATGCTATACAATCGGCTTAAATAAATACAAATGGAGCAAAGAGTTTAGTTAAAACTATTTGTATATAGTTTATGTTTTTCATATCTAAGACTTTTCAAACAGGTTACATTGCACTGAAGATACGAACGGAAATTTGTTCCCATCGGCTGAGCCTGAGTGTAATTTCTCGTGTGATCCCAACAGTGACGACTGTCAAAGTGTCACACTCGCACAAGCGTTAATTAGGCCGCAGCCAATGTTGCCTGAGTAGGCTGGGTCGCCGCTTAATAAGACATTCAAAGAGTTCGAGTGACACGAGTCACTTAATAATTCTGCAATTAACAGTGCCCGTCATGCGACTGAACGCGACCTGTTGCAGCTCGGGCTTTCGAGGATCGAGGTTCTATGGGCAGAACGAGGCAGTGCACATCTGTTGTGTGCGGCTTCGCTCGCCCTTATCTAAATTGTTTCGCCGCCCCGCAAGGGCCCATTAGCTTCGAATAATCAGGCTTAAAGAGGGTTCGGGTAATCAGATCGAGCGGGGCTATCGGGCCCAATTATGCGCGTGCCAGTGGAAGCTCGACAATGCCCCGGCAGGTTCAGAGTCGGATGTGGGCGGTCCCGCGGGCCCAATCCTGAACCCTGTGGCTCCCACCTGGCCACGAGCTTTCCCATTTTTCGACCTTGAATCCGTCGGGCCCCAGAAACATATTAGGATGACATTAACAGTAGCTGATATTTTATTTATACGACCTTAACGTCGAGGATGTCAACTACAGTTTTATATTAATTAAAAAAGCAGTATGACACGAAGGAATAAAAGAAGGACAACTTAATTTAGTCAATTAGCACTTTCTCACGCTGGCAATATTCTAAGCAGCCACACTGATTATTGTTATGACCGAATAAGGACATTTTTTGTCAAAGTCTCACGCCATTTAACTGCAGGGCTCTGGTAGAGTGCCACGTCGAAGTTCTATTTAGTTGAGAGCTCAATTTTTAGTCCTTTGGAGAAGATTTTATTCCGATACTTTGCACGTTTTATGCTGAAGGCATACGTCGTAGCAACATTTCTCCCAACTATTGCAGTCATCGTCCTCGTGACAGTGTTCCTTTCGACTGTGCCAGGTCTGAAGTACATTGTACGTGTACCAACCGTGTGCTCGAGGGCACCTCGGCCTTAGAGGCGGACACTTTTGCACCCTTTTCAGTTTCGTCACGAAGAAGTAGAGCCATGGCATGGTGTATGATAACGAGGAATGCATCCAGAGCCAGGGCAGTAAGAACGAACGCAAGTCCTTTTCCAGATGTTTGCCCGGCTTTCTTGTCGAACAGCAGAAGAACGTGTGACTTGGCGTTCGGCACCAATATCTGCAGGGCCATTCGTGTCCCAGTGTCGAAATAATCAAAGCTGCCAGAATTAACAACGCCAGGGGACGCATCCTGCAAAAACTTCCGATTTTTCAACTTCCTACACTCACGAATTTGATAGAGAAGATTTAGTATATGACTTCTGCTAGGATATTACCTGCAAAGAGAAGAAATTGGACGTCTAATGTTCTTCCCCGATTAAGGAAAACCTCGGTTTTTGTAATAAAACTATTTTCTGTTTTAAGGAAATGACGAGCTTCTTCCACGCGACTTTGCTACTCTGCCGTCCGCTTGCGCCACTGTCTCCCTTATAAACCGAACAAACTTTCTCCTATTTCGCACGGACGTCCAGACAATAATTGCAATCTATTTCCCTTGTCAATACGCTTACCACTTCGTCCATTGTGCAGGGAAACCTCTGTAATTACTCTTCGCGAAACTACTACAAGAGCCACTACATTGACATGCAGACTTCGCGGTGAATTTGGAAGGACGTGCGCTTAACAGAAGCCAAAAACAAATACAATTTCACTGGGAACAGTGTGAAAATCAGATGTATTGTTAAGACGCAGTGCGGGAATGATTGTTTTCTTCATTTCTTCATGCTAGAGGGAATGAAAGATTTCCCCGGTTCTAATTCGATGAATCTGAAAGCGGAGTTAGTGGCGCCACATGCTAGACACGCTACAAACACTTTACTCTTCTTTGCCTAACCCTGTTTCAACACAGCCCAGTTCACTGATATATCAGTAGACCAGGTACAGAATAGACCGTACAAGCTGGGATTTGCAGTGGCCCCGACCACTGGAGCTCTAGAGCCCCATTATCATCCGTTTGTAATTTATCAATATCATGATGCTTGCTGGCTGCACGTATTAAGTTTCTTTGTTGCCTTTGGTTGTCATATTATATTTACCATAATCTAGCGTGGATAAGTCTTCCCTTCGTGCACTTTCATGGCTTGTGCTGCTAACAAAACCTATACCGCCTGTCTTGCTGGCGAAACACACCGTGCGTCGCTGGAAACAAGGCACCTGGTTTTTCCACAGCTACTACATATACGGGATCCAGACGCCATCTTTCTAGCGGCGCATTGTTGCATTACTTTACGCAAAGGTAGCAGTCGGTAAAGTAGGTAAAGTAGAAGTCTGCGCGGCCATAGTAGGCTTCGCCTATACAGTTCCCGCGAACACCGCTCAGGGCGTTTCGGATACTTCGCTTGAACGAGCTCTCGCGCGCTTGAAGCTCTCATCTATTATTCGAGCTTACTGTTTTTATTTCACAGTGAATTATTATATGTGTGGCCCGTGGTGCTTTCAATTGGATTCACGTTCATTGTATACAGGGTGAAATTGTAATGTGTAAGCCGTTTTGTTCAATTATCGTAGAGGGCCAATTCCAAACGTAGCGTCCCTTTTGTTTGGTTAGCTTTTGCATGACTAGTATGTAGTTCGTAATACGCGATTACTATTTACTTTTTCCATTTTGAGGCTTAATTCATTGCTTCAATTACCTGCAAGTGTGCGAATTAGAATGATGGCGATTGCTCTCTATCGTGTTTCGCAATTTGCCCCGGTTTAATCGGGGATAATTTACTTGTTGCAGGTTTCTTCACTTATTCCAGAAGAAGGGACAAACCGAACAGATGTGCACAATGGTGACAATTTGGCTGGACGTTTTATCAAAGTCATTGGAGGTAGTAAGTACTACTATTTCACTTGGTTCCATATCCCGTCCGGTTTATTTCGTAGCGCGTCTGTGGTTACACGTGTTATAGAGATATTTTCGCAGGCCGCAGTCGGCTGGAATGGGAAGGGGGGGTTCTACACACATGAAAATATGACTCACTTTCCAGGCTTCCGGCAAAGCAATTTGAAGCCCACTCCGCGGATTTTCCCGTGCTCTTTCGCCTGGAAAATGCGTCGGAAATGTAGAATGGAAATTGAAAAATGGGAAGGGGTCGAGTTAGGCTACGCCTCGTTATCCTTTATCGGTTCTGCCTTATTACATTTCCCACACAACAGTCCCATTTCATACCACACGTTCGCCGGATTATTGTCAACAATTTCCTATCCGAGCCAACTGAATTTTCCCGATTAACAATATCCCTTGAACGTGGAAGAGATATATATCCCTACCAGACATCGGGAAGGTCCTTTTCAATTTATGCCATTTCGAGCAGCAAGTTTTGCCCGCGGCATGAGCCTCAAAGCCCGATTGCTGACAAGACGATAATTTCCCCGACGTACTTAGCATATAGTGGTTGCGTCGCGATCAGATAGGTGGTGGAATCCCATCTATCGCCGCTGTAGTACAATGCAGAGTCATCGAACATCCGCACGCTATTCTATCGGGTGCACACAATGTCGGGGCATTCCGTCCCTCGAACGCGATCCAGACGCGATTCCCTCGTAAAATTACTCATGACTGTTATCCGGGGTCATCAATACCTGACGCGGGCGGGCGGGCCGGTCCGTAGATCGATTGGATTTTCGCCGCGCAATTATTATGTATCGTCTTTCCCCGTTGGACAGCGTGTCGCGCCGTATCAGGACAGGCCTGCCGTGCTAAGCCGAGGCCCCGGTGCATATGTAAATGCGCGGAAGGGCTCGCGTGTCGAGCCTCTTTCCTACTCCTACCAGGTACGCCGGGAGCCTAACGATATAGCCACGTGGCTTTCACGCCTGTCGCATTATTTTACTGAACGCTTTATTTGCCGCACCTACGAAAACCATTAGCGAGCGATATCCCTGCGCGCGAGACGACCGGCTAGGCTAGCACCCTTCTTCCTCGATTCCTAATTCGGTATTACCCTAACGGTGACCTTTCTCTCTAATCATGGCCCACCGCCTGCCAGGCTACGTGACTGATGTTCCGTCGTGTTTCCAAGCGAGTCCAATTTCACTGACTGTCGATTAATAAATTTAATAGTTGTCCACTCGGCAGACCCCTCTGGATATCGGGGCTGGTGTGCCTGCTCGTTTCGCACTGTTATAAACGGCCCTCGTTAAGTTACATCATTCATCAGGCCGATATTGCCAGTCGCACCTCGCTGTATTACAATGGGAACGTAAACCATACTCGTTAAATTCCCTTACTTTACTGGTACCCACTGAAAGCACACACAATGCGCACTCGCATCGCGAAAGTTCATTTCAACTATGTATACAAGTGTCTGTATTTTGAAAGGGTGAAGAGTTTGCTCTAACCGTGCAAATACTGGGTAGCATAAACTAATTCAGGCTTAATATATTATTGCGATCCAGTTTCGATCGAGGTCTGCTGGCTCATGCTCTGACTCGCGAGACTGCAGGGCATTAAAACCAAGTGGAAGACGCGCCGGTACTTCCCGTGACTCAGGTGAGGAATTCGCCGAGACGTTGTCACGCTTTCCGCGGCTATAGCTACTAAATCAATATGACACACGTAGGGCTCCTGGAATGCCAAATGATCGCGCGGAGGAAGCCGGCCCGGCAGCCTCGCATTCAGAGCAAACCTTTAACCCCTCCGCCTCTTCAATATTGGCTTGAGCGGAGAGTGGCAGGAGCGGCGCGGCGTCGCGCGGGGGGGATGGGCGAGTGTAATTCAAAGTTGTTACGAGGGTGTTCCTTGGCACACGGTGAAGTTGCTGTAAAATATTTGCGGATAACTTGTCGCCGTGGAGAGAGAGAGGCTCGAATTCCCCCGGGCAAGTTCTCGCTGCCGCCGTCGCCGCCGCCCGAAGGCCCTACACAGCCGCGCGCGAGTACATAGGCGAAAGAAGAAATCATAAAGGGTGCGCCCTTCTTCACACGTCGCGATGCCGGCGCGTGATTTACGGTGCGACGGGAATTATTGCCGCCGTTAAAATACCTCGCGGCCACGTTTATTGACAGGCGCGCGCACGCGGGCCCCGCGAGCGCCTATGTGTATGTCCTGTCCCATCCCGTCGACCCGGTGCGCACTCTTAAGACGACAAGACTGTACTTAAGTCCCTCTTAAATGCCGGCCGTAAAGCCCCCCCTCCGCCCCCCGTAAGATTGGCATAAACGAATTGTAGCGCGCATCGTTTTCGCTCGGCGGAAAGAGGGCATGAGCCGGCTCGCTTGAGAGAAGTCGAGCAGCAACCCCCCTGGGATTAGTCGGCAGGTTCTGGCGCTCGGCCACCGAGTTCCCGGTAATTTCCTCAATGTATTCCTTGATACATCGTATCTCCTGGAAATTGATTCCAATCGACCCTTGCCAAATTACGGCACATTAGGCGGACTCGAGAAGAGCCTATGGAAAGGAGCTAGTCCCCATTGAAATGTGGCAAGTATCGTTGCCCCGATGGTTTATGTGCGTCGACAAGCTTGCCGAAGTGGCCGTTCGCATGCGAGTTAGACGGCCCGCTCGAAATTTCCAATGAAAGCTCATGGCTTGGCGACTAAAATTAACCAACCCCCATGGTGGTCCGACGCTACACTCGCCGCCGAGGGTTGGGGGGGCAAGGGGGCTGGTGGTCGTTGGTGTTTCCTTGCGCTAAATCTTCGAGGCCGGCAATATTCGCGGAAAGTTCCGCAGTGGAAAGTGCGCGTGGCGCGGCAAAAATTGCGTACGTGAGCCAACTGCTTACGGCTTCGTTCGCGGAATGGCCACTGTCTATTTATACCGTGTAGTTGGCGAGCATGTTTTCTCCTTATCAGTGGCTTATTCTCCACGACCGAGTCTCTTTATTAACTCCACCCCCCTGGTCCCGCCACCACCCAACCCCCTTCAGGAACAACTAGTGGCGGACGCGCGCTCGAGACTGGGAATGGGTGAGGGAATAATGCAGAGTTTCGGCGGTGCCGGAGGTGAAATTCCCCCGGCGCGTAGAACTCGAAGGAAGAAGGCATAAAAAGGTTTGATGGCCTGTTTTCTGACCAGAGGGACATCATATTTTTTCCCGGCCGGACATTCGAGCGCGGCGTGGATCACCGGGCTCGCCGAGTGCATTAACAAAATAACGTAATAAAATCTGAGTCCTGAGCGCGTGCAAGAGCGCCTTAGAGTCCACTCCGAGTCGAGCACGACACTGCCGCCGCCCTCGCTCTTTTTCGTTCCGTTTCTCGGGCGTTTCGCTCGGCTTCGCCCGCAGCGTCGTCGTCCTCTGCACATTTAGGTGGACGCTCGTAAAGCCCGATACATTGTGAGCGCGCCACGGTATATTCGTCATGGCGGCAACTGACGAGCCGGCGAGGACACGCGATCAGCCGAAGGATTGACCCCATGAAACCTCCGTGGCCGACCCCGGCCAGACGCTTATCCCGCCCGAGAGCGCTTCCACCTTCTCGAATCGATTCGCCGGCATTGCGAATGTTGTGCGCTATCTCCTGTCATTCGGCCGCCGCTTTCCAGGAAGCACACTTAAACAGAGCCCGAGGAAGCATACACGCCTCTTTCGTGAGATCGACTTGAGGTGGTCTTAGCGAGGGCTTTAGCGCGCCGGCCACGCCAAAAGGAAATGGAAGGCTGGCCTGTGCAGCGATACGGATTTACTAAAGTCGTCCTCACTAGAGGATTACCTTTATTGTAGGATACTCGGCGATTATAGCCGGACTTTACGAGGCGTCATTGCTGCAACTCAGGCGGTTTTTAGGGTCAAGCGAAATAGCTAATGCAAATACGCGCCTCCGCGGGCGGCATTATTTCACCTCCTCGCTTTCTGGCTACGCCATTAGTCTCGGCTCCCTGGCGACTAAGGTCTTCTCCCTCGACCTAACACTTGCAATCCCGCACTTGGCCCCTTCATTCATCTCCCTGTCTCGCTCGGGCTTCCTAGACGCTCGCCATTGCCCGAGACATTACGCGAAATCTTAATGCCCTTCGTTATCAATTAAGACACGGTCGTTGCAATTAATTCCGCGGCCGGCCTGGAAACGAGAAGCGGAAACGGCGCGGCCCTCTTGCGAGAGCGAGGGCAGAGCCTTCTCGCCGGGAAGAGCCTTGCGCGCTAAGCGTGTGCCAGCGGAGAGAGCGCGGCCGACTCCTCCGGTTCTCCAATCCTAATTGCAAGAAATTACTCAGGATTCACCTTGTTCCCGGCGAGCCGTTGATTCCGCGCTTTCCTTCTTTTTTAAGGATTCACCTGTACCTTGATTACTTCGGAACGAGTGGATGAGCGCCGCCATGAAATATGACCGGGCGGTAATTGAATTCCGTGACAAAAGTGATGAATGAACTAGGAATCCGTAATTGCGTAAGGGGATGTGCTAAATATAGAATATTAATGGGATCCCGTGGGATAAGTGGGCGCTGTGGCCAGCGACAAACTAGTTGGCAATAACTGGAGATCGTGCGATCCAATCCGGAGCGGTAGGTCGCGCGATAAAAACGGGGGTTGACTGGAGGGGGCAGAGGGGAGACCGGTTGAAATTGAATTAATATGCACATCCGTGCGAGTCCAGTCCTCTCAACGAGCATGATGGAACGACGAAATCTATCTATCTGCGACGAGCGTGCCGGCACGGCGACGGCGGCGGCCGGCGAACAAACCTGCAATTTGTCAGAGTGGCGGTCTCCAAGGCCCGGCATTATAATTTACGCCTATGCAGAGAGCAAACTAGAAGCAGCCGAAAGGAAGAGAGAGGGTCAACAGCCCCGGACACTCTTGGCTTCTATTCGAATCGATCGAGTCTGGAATTTCAGAGACAGCAGGCGAAAGAGACAGGAAGAGAGAGAGGGAGAGAGAGAGGGAGAGAGAGAGGGAGAGGGAGGAACAAGTCGGCCGAGTATTCATGGCCGGCAACGAGTTTCGTCGAGGCGGTAACCAATGAATTCCTTATGAGGCCCATGAATTTAATGGCGAATCAATTGCGAATTACCACGGGCGAAACGGGACGGCGACTGCTCGTATATTAATGCCACGCAACGCCGATGCCGTTCCTACCAGACAGCGTACACACGATACCGTTTTGGTACCGTTTTGTCCCACCACAAGTAAAACTTTATATCGACGTTATCTATATTGAAATCATGCCAACTCCCCGATTCCTGTTACGTGGATATACCTTTCGGAGAGTAAGGAGTCGATTTACCATAGCAGACATATCCGTCGCTTTTCCGCTCGTTTCGCCGAGTTCATCCCTCCCGGCCGGCGCCCTGGGGGGATGAGTACTCGCCTTGGAGGCGAAGCTGCTTTTGCGGGCAAAAAAGTCGAGAGGTCACCGAAAGAAAGAGGAGATGGAGTGAAAGGCGTTCGTGAAATTACAATGGAAGCACGCTGCAAGCATGCTACCATGTTTTCTTCCACATATGTGGAGAGGAAGTGTATCATAAGTTACCGAGTGGGAGAGACTTATAGCGGCGGGTAGCTCAATATTTCATGCTTTTGTTCGATTCTGTCGGGCATTATTTTAGGTTACGTCGAGAAATGCTTTCGGAATCGCGGTTTACCGTGCCCTTCCTACCCCCCTCTTTTTTCCCTTTCCTCCCCTCGATAACCGGAGGGAAAAATATGTAGGGTTTCCTGTCGCCCGGCCAAGTTCTCATCGAACCTCTAATGCGACTTTCCCAGCCATAAGTACAACTTCCCTATACTATACTATCAGCACACAAAGATGCTTATCCCTCGGCGAAGTAAGCCTGAAATCTTCTAAACAGCCGGCATGAATATTCCTCGTCAGTTGCGGGGATACTTAAGAGCAAGTGTAAGCGTAAATCACGGGAGCAACCCCTACACACATGTAAGCAGGATCGTAGCGTTTAACGATGACACCTCCCAGTCATCGAAAATCGCGGAGGTGAGGGTGCGTCCTGCAGGATGTTCGCTCGACTGTCGTTCTCTCCTCGCGTGTTTAACAGCAGCGATAAAACATCTCTAGGCTTTCTTCCTCGCCTCTCTCGCTCTCTCCCGAATCCCGTAAGAGCTAAAAGGCCGCGCCACGCGTCCTGGACCGCGTTGCCACGAGTGCAGGGCCCGCGAGTGGTACTTTAAAGTATTTTTGGCAATATAAGGGCTTGACTTATGGCTCCAGCGATTCCCCCGAAAACGCGAGTGAAACGGATGGAAGTGGCGCGCGTCGAGGAGAGAAAGGGGGGGTGGCGGGCGAGGCGGGAAAGAGAGGAGAGGAGAGACATACGCGACGGCGTCTCGGCCGGGACGACCGGGATATTGCATTGTGTTTTCTTTCGGGACAAATGATTTACCGCGTTTCCCCTTATATTGCCGCGAGCTACTACAACCCCGCAAAAACATGTAAGGGGTTGTGAGTGAGCGAGAGTCACCGCGCCGAGCTCGGATCCTGGATATGGGGGCTCTAGGGGGTGGTAGTACACTGCGCGCTGCAAGATCGCCCGAAAAGCAGAGCGAGAGACGCCGAGTAAGAGAAAGGGGTGGGAACGGGGGAGAAGGTGGAGCGCAAGTCGTACGATATAGGAGGTATTACATATTTATGGGCTTCTGCTGGCGGCACGGAAGCAAATTTCAAGAAAATCTCGGTCGGAAATAACGTTAGAGCCATTGGGCCGTAAGGCCGAACCGGCATTTTCGGGCGGCGAATATCGGCGCGTTTCACCCTGAATATTGTTTCTCCACCACCCCTGAAACGATTCGCTTCCATTTTTTGGTTTAACCGTCGCGCTACTTTTTCCTGTGTTTATTGGGGATTAGCGGTGGACGGGCTTGGCGTTTGCGAACCTGAAAAGGACCAAGTTATTTTGCGACGGGGGCGAGTGTAGGACTCATATAGGAAATAGGGCGATTTGTGTACAGTTATTACGACGGTACTAAAATTCGTATTCATTCCCGGGGGTGCATTATCCTGGCGACGAGGGGAAGGAAAGTGCAACAATTACCGCTTCTTTGTTCCAGCGACTTGAGAATAATCGGCGAAGCGGCCTGGCGCGGTTGACGGGCATTAGCGTTTATGGGGTCATTAGCGTGAGATATCGGCGGGAGTCTTGGAAAAACCGGAAGAAGTTAACCTCGATTTCGGCGGCGGCCGCCGGAACGTACTGCCGGCTGGCTTCCGATTTGTTTCGGTTATATTTTATAGCGGCCCTCCGAC
The DNA here is from genome assembly GCA_963675795.1 of Crossocerus cetratus. NCBI lineage: Eukaryota > Metazoa > Arthropoda > Insecta > Hymenoptera > Crabronidae > Crossocerus > Crossocerus cetratus. The sequence goes on from OY776670.1 coordinate 10,102,728, forward strand.
CGGGGGTCAGCAAACGACCCGAGGGGTGGCCGGCCGGCGCGCTCGGTGACCGGCGAATTATTGAATATTGAGCAGAGCCACTTCTTCCCGATCGGCATCGGGGCAATGAAAAACAATGCTACCAGTCGTCCGACCGTCGAACCCATAATTCCTGGGGACAACCCTCCTCTCGCGTTGTCATCTCACGGCCATAAACAGCATTTCTCCCGATGCGAGACAAATTCTTCTCGAACCAGAGCCATTTTTCTTACATCCTGCCGAAAGTAATACCCCGAAAGTAAGATCAACTCTCGGTCGAACGAGTTGCAATTACGCAAAGTACCGGGGCCGAACTTCCCTCAGAGAAATTGGTGCCTGAACTTGTGCCTTCTTGACTCGCCCGAACGCTTTGGGCGGCTTTCTCGCAAACAGCCAGCAGCCCTTTCGCATCTCGGCGAAGTCGTCGGAATTAAATTCGCGGCTTTGCGAGAGCCAGCCAGTCAGCCCTCTAGGATGTCGAAGGTACTGCTCCCCTGCTCCCCCTGCTCGAGAAGATGCTCCCGTTACGTGGCCGTGGACCGAGTAATTTTCGATTGGGAAGGCGAGGCGCGCGCCAGATGAATAAGTAAGAAGATATCGAGCCTCGAGCAGTTTGCGCCCACTTTGTAGTTGCTGTTGCTCCGTCTTCGTTGCTCGTGTCGATGCGTGGATGCTGGGGTGGATTGGGGCACGTTGCCGTCGCCGCTGCCGCCGCTGCCGCCGCTGCCGCCGCCGGTGGTGGTGGCGGCTGCTGGGATACACTGCCACGGGATTTCGCGAGCAATTACGTGATTAAGACGCCTCCGGCTGCGCTTGGGGTCTACTAAGTACGTACTTAGGTCTGATCCGTTATCGTGCTAACTGGCTGCCTCTTCACCCGCTCGGCTCCTCTGTTTCTCCCTTGGCATCCACCTTTACTCTCTATTTATACCGCTGTCTCTCGCTATAGGTTTCATGTCTACTCGCCTCCTCCCATTTCCTCCTCTGTCTTGGTCTTCTTCTCGACCGCGGCGGAGAAAGCTCGGTATAGGCCTCCACGGTTTGCTCCGCTAGTTGGCAGAGTGGCTGCCTCGCTGGATATCGCTCGACAGCTTTGCCGACAACGTGGGTTTCAGTTTACCGGAAATTAACTAAATAATTCAGGCGACGGCCTCTCGCCCCCGCACCCTCCGCGCGTCCCTCCGCATTCCTCGCGCGCTCTCTCCGAGGGCCAAGTGATGCAGAGCGTGCTCCGTGGAGATTCGCCAGGATGAAAATTAAAAAAGCCGCTCTGTCGAGGCTTTTATCCTCGCGAGGCGAGGCTGCAAAGTCCGCGCGCCACTGTTTATGGCCTCGTGAAAGAAGCTCTCGTTGTGCGTTAGATATTCATTAGGAGAGGATGGACAAGCGTGTCCCTGTCCTCTCCAAATGGAGAACGTCCGAATAAAAAAGACAATAATTACTCGGCCCTCGAATAACGGCGTGGTCCCAGAAACACTTTTACGACGCTCTTAATTACAGCGGAAATCGGAATGTCCACGGTACTTGCACGGGCGTAGTCGTCTCCTGGGTATCTCCTATGTATAGCGACATACATATGTGATGCTGGACGGGAACTTGGCCGGGCGGGGAAGCGACATTGATTAAAGTACCGGCGACTTGCTCTCCTCGGCACTGCGCCTGCCTTCCTAGCCCTTAATACGTCGATGAGTGGCAGAGAGCGAGCGCGAGATCCTTTTCTTTGGTCGGTTCGTTTAATAAAGTGACAAGTGTAATCCTGGCCGAATTGCCCGGATGGCAGATAACTATAAAGCGCTGAGTATCAGTGGAAGAATCACTATTCCCGGGGCCCTTTGTGCGCGATTTTGACGCGTCGAACCACTCCAAGTGCCTAAGGGGTATATGACGCGTGGCATGGTGTGAACGAGGCCTCATTTGAATCCGAATGGAGACGATTTTCGCAGAAGAGGTTGTCACTGAAATGGCAGTTCGGTAGGAGGAGGCGAGCCCGGATAACGATAGGAGGAAGAATGGTTGAGACGATGTGTGTGTGTGTGTGAGTGCGTGTCTGCGTTTCTATGTATGTGAGAATGGGATATGGGGGTGGGTTACGGTTCACTCCACTTTCTGGCGTAAGGGTGATGCCAGCAATATGTCACCGACAGATATTCCTACTGGTATTCCAGAGAGTGCGAACTATCGACCGGAAGCTCATGTATTTCCGTTTCTATATTGCATCGGGTCTCGCCTCGAATTTTCTTTCCTCCCGTCCTCGGCTCTTTTGCTCTCGCCCTCGCTCGGGCTGTATGCTCGCGATCCGATTCTCCCTTTAGCCGGGGACCTTCCTCGCCTTTATGAGCCCGGAGGCTGGAGAGCATCCAGAGTCCATTACAGAAAAATGCAAGTGGATGCTGTAATTGTAAGAAGCGTTAGCCGCGCCCGAGAAAAGGAGAGGGAGGTTTATGCTCTCTCAATGAGCTCGCGAAGCCACGCCGCCGGATTAAGGTATGGGGTTTTCTTTGCACGACGAAAAGCAATGCCTCTCTCTCTCTCTCTCTCTCTCTCTTCGTCTTCACGTCGTTCGCCCCGCGACTATTAGCACTCCTCCGCTTGCCTCCAGTGCTCCTCTCCATTCCCAGGATTATTATCCTGCCGATTTCATAACATCCTTCGAGCTGCGATGTTTCCTCACAGCGCCCACCCCCGGCCTTGCCTCAGCCGCCTGGTCTTCACGCTTACCCTCCTGGTATTCCTCCTTCCGGCAGCCAGCAGCCACCACTCGCACTCCATTAAAGTAATGAAGACACCGAGAGGACGATTCTCTCTCTGTAGCGCGACGCTTCGGGGTCCAAAGGGTTTCCTTCCAAGGAATTTATTCCGCGTCGGGGGCTGTTAAACTCAAAACAAACCCGACCGAGAGAGCTACCCCTTTCTCATTTTCCGTGCCTCGTGTCTTCACCTTATCCACAATTCTGCGCCCGCCTTGTGCCGTTCGCCGTTGTCATTGCCTGTTGTCCTAGCTATCACCATCCTCCGACTTGCTCTCCTCCACCGCACTGCGCCGCCGGGCTCCTCCGCCTCGTCTTACTATCTCGTCACGGTGCGAAGAACTTTATCGTTTTGCCTGCTGCTTTGCATCCCGGGTATTAACCCGCGATGACGCCGCCCTATTATTCTTCAACTCCAACACTCCGCGCGCCCCTTAATTACCGCCTAATTTGCTGCCCGCCAATAGTGTCCCTTTACTGGCACGGGAAACCTAGCCCTTCGCCGGCTAAATTCTGCCTTCTTCATAAAGCTAGTTGCGCCGCTGGCGCTCGAAGCACCCGGTGGCCCGATTGATCACTTGGACGCGGCCTCTTCACAGAGATTATTGTCAACACACTGCTCTCTTAAATCAAGGCTAAACCTCGCATTGCTGATTAGCTCTCGAGCGTGCTAGCACTGGATTATACCAGTATATATACTGTCCGCCGTCTCTTTGGCAGCGAGGAGTGGGTGCTCCAGTGGCGGCTTCACCGTGAGAGCACCGGCAACAAGCGAGCGGGCGAGCGGCATGCAGAACAGAGGGGAACCGGCCGCTTCGAGGACAGCGTTTAAACGAGTCCCGCGTCGAAATTCGGTTTGTCGAGCGAGTCAGAGGATGCAGCCGCTCTCTCGGATCTCGAAGGATCCCGCGACTTACATCCGCCTAAGAGCAGCGCGTGCACACACACACACACACGCACAGGCGCGCGCGCCGTTCGCCATATGTCGCGAGGGTCGCGTGCCTTTACGAGTGGGCATTCGTGCCTCTGTAATTACGTGCTCGAGGAATAATGAACGGCTAATATTGTCGTCCTGCCGTCCTACTACTTGCCGCGGCGGGGAGGGGGAGGTGGGTAGCGGTGGGTCTTTGTCGCTCCTTCGGTAACACACGACTTATCGACCTTTCGTTTTGTTGCCTTTTCAGCCGTTATGCCTGCACGGCCCTTTGATTGCGGGCGCAGCGCGGCACTCGTTTACCTCCTCCCGTATATACACGCGTACACGCCAGGCGCTCATGTATATCGGTGTGCACTTTTTTTTTGTTATTTCCTCTGCCCATTGTGCCCCGACAACATTTTGTCGTCGAGGCGGAACAATGATTAATCCCTCTCCTCGGCGACTTATAGCGCACTCCTCTCCCCGTGAAGGAGAGATAAGGATCTATCGGACAGGTGAGGCGTGGGAAGCCGGCTATTGCTGGCGGGACCGTCGCTCCTGCTGCTGCTGCAGCGGCAGCAGCAGCGGCTGCCGGGGGTCCGCATCTCGACGTCCCTCAAACCTTCTGACAGCCTCCTACGAATAATTAAACTCTTTGTCCAAGCGAACCGTGGCGGGTGCGCTTCACCCCTTTACTGCTCGGTGCTTCACTCGCCCTTGATTCTATAAATTCTTTTGCGATGCAACAGTAAGCTGCCACGAGTGGGAGCCCGACGACCTCGTTAAGCGCACGCGGGATTAGCTCTGATTTCGCTCGAGTGCCGCGGACATAGGCGAGAGAGCTTTGTGCCCCGCTGACCGCGTCGTGTAATTGTTGCTTTCTCAAGATTTCTGACATTACCTCCCTTCGATAAATACACGGCCTTTTTTTTATTAGCTAGAGACACGAAGTTCTCAGACGCCCCAATCGATTGCATTGATTTAAACAGGCCAATTAAAGTAGATATGGCGCCATTCAGTTTACACACGACTGCTAGAGAAAGTGAGTATAAGAAACAAATGGTCATGAGTGAGAGTACAATGGCTGGTAGGTTGAAAAACAATTGGAGCGTTATTCCGCAACTAGCAAAGAGGCGCGCGACGTGCACGGCCGGCTGAGTGTCTAATGAATCGGCTTGCGTCGCCGACGCGGCGTGTCAGGCGCCATTCGAAAAGCGGCAAACGCAGGCACAATTAATTAAACGCCCGGTGCCAGGAGGCTCTCGCCAGCAAAGAAGAAACTGCAGGCCGGCTTTTGATTCGTCCCCGGAGCGTTCGCTGCCCGATAGATTTTGGCAGGATACATTCAAGGGTGGTGGGGTTGCTTGCTCGGGGAGGGTGAGAGTGCACACACAGTGCTCCTCTTTTTCCTCCTGGCCTTTCTCTCCTCCCTGCGTGCCGGCTCGCCTCTCTTTCCTTATTTCCACGGGGAAGAGTTGGAGGATAAGAGCAGGCGGGAGCAGGGGAGGGCTCTAATTAATGGGCAGCACTGTGCTTGACATGTTTACTCTGGGCACAACCCCTTGTGCCTCGCGCTCGCTTTCTACCTCTGTCTCTCTCCTTCCATTCTTTTCGAGGCGCGCGCGCTCCGCGCGATACAATCCTTAACCCCATCCGCCTTGCACTTCCTTCCACCTTCTTCCTCCTCCTCTTCTTTCGCCCTCCCAACTTTTTGCCTCCCAGCGCCCGCCCCGCTCGCTCGCTCCAGTCAAAAGCGCCACGCAAATACTCACTCGCCCGGCGAACAAGCGACCAATTATTCTGACCGGACAGCCGCCGAGGAACTTTAGAGTTCTGATTAAACACGACGCTCTAATGGAAGGTGCCTCGAGGAGCTGGCCGCGTAACACGTCATCCGGCAAGATCGATTCGCCAGAATACATGCGAGACTAAGTGGGAAATGTATCCGTTAAGCTAAGCAGATGTAGTATTAAAAGGATTCGAGTGGACAAATAGACGCCTCTTAGCAGCGCGTTTCCGGCTAGGGAATCGGCGCTCTTCTAAATCGATAATATCGATAAAAGCATGTTTAAGCTGTTCAGTTGGTGTATCGCTCGGGATTCGTGGTAATCGGTGGCGTATTTCTAGAACCAATTTGCAGCTTGCTTGTACTCTAAGCCGGATACTAGTAGCGGCGATAATTATCCCTGCGGAAGCTATTGAAACCTATGCTGTGTGCTCTTTATCGGTTTGCAGTTTACACACGCAGCAATCAATTGAGATACAAGTGAGCCGGGTGTGCGGAATAGTTCCCTCTATTTTATCACTGCTCTATACCCCTAATTTCACTGGCGCGATTAAACGCACTATTCCGAATAGGCTTTTCCTCTTGAAGAATAGCGCCGATCGACCACCCAGGATTATCCTAATCGCTCTAGAGCTCCACTAATGCAACTGCAAATAGTACAGCTCCTAACTACACTATAAACAGTGCCTGTTGCAACATATTCCGTGCAAGTTTTAATCAACGACAGTTCCAGAAAAGAAATTAAGATTCAGTGGCAGTAAGTACAGTTAAACGACGCAGTTGCACGTGTTTGTCCTATTCCAGGGTTAGCGTGTACACGTCCGACACAGATGTTTCGCTTCTTAACGCGACGCACGAACATAACTAATAGTAACTGCAGAGCGTCTACCTGAGCAGTGTTCACGAAGATGCGGCGGAGGAAAATAAACGTAGTAGTGGCCAGCGCAGCCGGCCGATTTTATGTCGCCGCTGACTGATTGCGCGTGACTGATTGCAATTGTATAAGCACGCGCTCGTTATCGTAGCCGCGGTAATCCGCGTAGCTGAATCACTCGGGGCTCACGCCGGCCTCCCTGAATGCTTTGCACTCCTCCCTCTCTCTCTATCTCTCTCTCTCTCTATCTCTCTCTGGCTGGCGTCGAGATACGTGCTCGAAGCTTCGCGATGCAGGTTGGCAAATGCGCTCGCGGCATTAATATGCGCGCGAGCGCCTATCAAACTTTAATGCGAGCTATGTTTGCATAATCGCTGGCGGACCTATGCTGCTCACCACTCTAGCAGCCGATGTGTACCTAATAAACGAAGAGCAGCCTGCCGCCGGTACTAGTAATCTTTCTGTGAGTGCAGTGGGCTCTCGCGCCCGCCCGTATAATTCACGCCTCTAATCGCGACCAGAAGTAATCATCGCGATCGCGACCCTGTTGCCTTCGTGTCGTACACGCTAGCGCCGGCTTTATCGCCGCCACCGGGCGAATTTATACCGGCACTTTGGCGCAAGGGTGCATATTTCAGTGCCGACGTAATGCCGCCGCCGCCGCGCGCCTCCCGTAAATCCGCCGGGCTTCTTTTTCTTCCAATGCTCTCCACTCGCTAGACGACTCCTGAAATTCTTCGACTTGGTGCAATCGTGCCTGTGACTACAGCGAAGAGCCATGCACGCGTATGGCCGTGGGGTTTGCAGTGTTTGTTTAGTGACCGAAGTGTGTGTGCACGGTTGCACTGAAAAACTGGGAAGAATGTTATAAGCGAGAGCTAGGAATTTTGTAAAGTAAGATCGTCTTGAGCGTTGACTCGGTTGCTTCTGATGGCGGACCATAATAGTCCGGCAAGGACTTGGACCGATTGCGGTTAGCGACTATCATCGAAGCGCTACCGTGTATACCGGCCCATAATTCACGTATCGCTGCACCTGATGATGATTGCCGTTCGCGGGGTGCAGTGATAGGACGAGTGTCAATATGGCGCGGTATTAGCAGGGCTGGAGCGGGCTTCGTCAGCTGGCTGGTACACCTTACCTCTTGCCACTTAATACCAAGCGAACCGGCGGATACATACGTCGATGTGCATGTACACACACGCATCGCGGCACACGGGAAGCTCAAAAGCAAATAGCCTCGGGCGAGAGGTGCCCGTAATTGATTACCATCGCCAAGTCGTAAGCTTCACCCGGCTACTGTGCATTCTGAAGCGAACGTAAGTGCCACACGAGGCGCACGTAACATTCGAATATTCCTGTATCGATTGCCAGCTCCTCATGCGATACTCTTCGCCGCCGCGTACAGTTGATTCTCCGTTTGTTGACTTTGCTGCGAGCCGGGATTACATTTGCGCCTGGCTAGTGTTCCTCGCTCAAGAAGCCGGTGGTTACGCACTTCCTCTATCTTTGTCTTTGGTCATCTTCCTTCTCTTCATTGTCTCCCTTCAGTATGGGCGTCTCTGGTACGTGGGAACATTTATTTCGAGATTCTCCAGTAACCGGCTGACGTCGACCAGTCTGTTCATTTATGCGCAGTTTGTTAATGAAATTATTAAAGCACAGCATTATTCAAGGGTTCATTATATGATTGTTTATTCTGCCGGGCAGAATCAACAATCTCTTCTTGCTGCCGTTTCTGATAATTTTAATATAACCATGTTTCCTGGATTGTTGTCATTGATATTTATTTAGAATTCAATTGAATTGTTACGGTGGCGGACGGGTGGCTTTCGATATAACATAGCAGGTCAACAATGTGTTAATTATACCGCTCAAATAATTCATCAGTCGGTCGACACTTAAGCCCATCAATTAATGATAGTGCCGGCGGAACCTATTCCATATTTATTTCCGAACCCTCGCAGATCCTGCGCGCCGGTCGCCGCTTTGTTGGGCAATAAATAAGTTTCGCCTTTCGCCACGCGATGACCACAACTCTTGGAGGGCTCTCCCCACTCCGACTATTTCGCGGATCGGCACCGATCAGCAGCCGCATAGCCTCCCTTCCTTTCGCCCACTTTTTCACGAGTACTCTATTGTCCGGCAGTAAATCACTTCGGGCCATCGATACCGGCTCGGTTAAATGACACATGAATGCCCCCAGTGGATGGTCTTCTATCGCCATCACCTGTCTTTCAATTCTGACATTTTTAATTTCAGAGAATTCGACTTTTAGAGCCAATTTTTACTGACAGTGCGTGTGCTTTGCTTTGCGTTTTTGATTAACGAATAGCTTTATTAGTTCCATACAATTATTAGAAAAGAGAACTATGTCGTAGTGATATATTTCTTTAAGAACCGAAGTTGTGGAAAAATAATGAAAGTACCCTCGCATGACTCAATGAATTAATGGCACGTGAAGCTTTACACTCTGTTAATGTCTGTTTCAATCGCGCCGGCTTCAGTCCCCTTCAGCCTATCTTTATTTTTCTATCTCGGTTCGTCCGCTCGGTCACTCGTCGCCACGTCGGTCGATCCCTCTCAGCCTCCCGGTATCCATTCGAGGCCGAGCAGCCACCCCGAAGCGAGCGAGCGAGCGAGCGAGGATTCTATACGGGCCCCGGGTGTAGAATTGAATGCGACGCATTGTCCGGCGTAGCCTGACCGTACGATATTGCGGGAGGAAGAGCCGAAACGAGAGGGAAAGATGGTGCGGCGAGCGAGGGCGTCGGAGGAAGACGAGAGTGAAGGGGGTCGAATAGGGCGAGGAGGAATAAGTGAGGAGGGTGCTGGAGCTTCCGAATGAAACGAGTGGAATGAGCCGGAGTTATGTACCGTCCACCCTTGGCCAATGGGCGCGTTAAATTATGCCTTGTCTCGGCTCGGATGTTGCATCTAGACTCCAAGATACCCTCATGCTTTTCCTTTCTTTTATAAAGACGTCGCTCCCGCAACCTCTTTATCGCCAACTGGCCCCCACCCTCTCCCCACTCCTTCCTTATCTCCGAAATTAGCCTCCTCTATCCAACGACACTAATTAACAACCTTATAAATGCAATGCGCGTAGTGCAAAGTTAGATGTGCAGGGGTTTAGCTATTCTCCCGAAGCGCCTTATCCCCGCGCGGATTACTCGCTTCGCAAACTTCGAAACTGCTAAGCGCGCCGGGCGAGCACGATGTGAGAAGTACAAGTATCAGCGGCGGCATAATGCTCCGCGATAATGCCACAACGAAATAAATTATCTAATACGCGTTGCAGTCTCGGCCCCGCCTCGTGCTTTTGCCCCGGGGACAGTTTTAATTAGTGGCTGATATTATCAGACTGTTTACCGCCAGTCTCATTAAATTCCCGCCAACACATGAGACGAATAATGAGCGTTCGCCGGGGAAAAGTGGAAGTCGGGGAGGTTCACGTATCGTTTCGTTGGCGAGGGAAAAAAGAGACGCGCAATGGAAAAGGCAAGCTGGACGATTGCCGGAGATAAGGAATCTCGAGCGGCTGGAAAACGATTGGGTTCCTTCCTTCCCCGCTCGGTGCGGGCGATCCTGTGCGCCTCTTATCCTTCAGCATTGGTGCACGCGTCCGGTAACGAGGGATCGCGCAGAGGGACAGGAAGGGAGGAGACGCGTTTTATAGGCTTGCTGCTGCGTTAAAAGCGAGAGGAGCTGCCTCGCTAAGAAGAGATAGTGAACGGCTGGTGAGCAGGGCGGGAAAAGGGAGAGAAGCGAGAAATAAGGGAAGAGCGCGATTCAGGAATCGCGTAATGAGACTCTCAAAATATAGCTAACGACGATTGTCGAGGGTCAGTCTTCCGTGGCTTAACTGCAACTGTCCATTTTTATTATTTTCTCTTCGAGCCACGTCGTCGAGCCCTTCCATGCCGTCCTATCCCCCCGTCTTCTTCTTCTTCTTCTTCTTCTTCTTACTACCCCGACCACCAGCACTTCCTTTATCCCCCGGGCGACTCTGCGCGACGCGTCGCGTCGCGGCGTCGGAATAGCTATGCGATAAATTCTAAGGCGCTTACTGCTCGCCGATGGCTTAGCGAAATCCCCCGGCTGACTGCATCGATGAGCTTCGGCCGCCCAATGAAAAACCATTTCCCCGTGAAAATAATATGAGCATCCGCTAATACGACTGAGAGAACCAAGCTCAGCCTTCCGTGGCAGCGCCACGAGAGGAATAGCACTTTTCATTTTTTTGTGCCCGCCCCTCCCGCCATTTTTCGTAGAACGGGAAATACGAGTGCGCTCGATGGCAGTCGCGCGATGAAAGGATGGAGGGGACAAAGTGTCAGTCGACAAAAAGCTGGGAAAGGTTTCGCGAAAACTGAGCGCCGAATAAAAGTTGGCCCCGATATTTCGCGGCTGCGATTGATACGAGAAATGTGGAGCTGCATGAATATGCCGGCTCCAATTCAACGAGAACTCCGCTTTTTTCGACGTACGTTCGTTATTCCCGTGTCACGGGAGCACCGGCAAAAGGATATCGATACTGCGCCCCGGCTGTGTTTTTATTCAATGGATAACGAATTGTAACTGCTCCGGTGCGTCTGGTGGCCACTGCTGTTTCTCTATTTCCGCGGAATTTCTTTAGCGCAAATAATCCCACCGCCATTCTCCTATCTCCGGCTGATAGGGCCAGAGGCCTGCTCCGTAAGAAGTCACGCTTCTATTACCGTTATTACCAGCCCTATCGCCATGCAAACCCATGGAGGGTCATCGGTCTGGATCTCCTCGGTCTACCCAATGCCGCACCTATATAATTGCGTATGGTCATGGCACGACGATTTTTTCTCCATCTTATTTCCCCCTGATAAGATTACTGACGTAATGAGAACCACTATATCCAGGATGTACTGCTACAGTTAACGCTCTCCAGCAGAATAACCCCATTAATTTAGCAGAGTTCCTCCACTGACTATACAATCTAGGATAGTGTAGGCGGACCGCAGTTTGGTTTGTAAGCTTTGGCGACCGACAAGTGCTTCTATTCCAACTTGTATGTCGGCAAACATACCCTGGTATTATCCGCTTTCCTCGCACACGTTGTGTACGGATACAGTGGTACAGCAGCGCTTGGCTCTATAGAGTCCTGGCGTCTCTCTAATTGAATTTTGGCTTTGGATTCTGGCGTGGCAAACCCCGAGGCATTGACGCGAGAAGCGTTTCGAGCTATTCCTTTAATTCTCCACGATGAACTGACGAGTCAGCTATATATCTACATCGACGAGTATCAGCGAAATAACAGTATATCGAATACCCATTAAAACCTGATAAATAAACCAACCAAGTACTCGAGAATAAAAACGGCCAGGGAGGTGTATAAACCGGCACTTTTCAGTGTAGAACAAGCGAAATGGTTTTGAGGTGGAGTGTCGACCACCAGGAATGAACTCGGAGAGGCGCGCGTCCTCTCTTCCTGCGCGAGGCCAAGAGGGTGCCACGGGTTCAGAGAGCAAGCGTGAGGGAAAGTCATCGAAGAAGAGTGGGCGAGGGAGGCAGAGCGAGGAAGAGCGATATGGGGATGGCAGAAGGAGCAGGAGAGCCTCACCATTCCATAATCCATTGTGTCCAGTGCCAATTAAACGGTGCTGCCATGCGTATGGTCAGGAACTAACCGGCCGTTCTCAACACGGCCACGGATCTCCGTTCACGCACAGCCGGCCGAGGCCGCTCGCTTCATAAGAGAGGAGCGGCAGATAGCAGGAGCAAGAGCAGAAGCGAGAGCCGCGGCCGAACCTAGAGGTGGACGAGGCCCACTGCTGATTGGGGAGCATCTGGACCTCTGGACGTACCGGCAATTACCGGACCCGGTTACCTATAACTGTACACCCACACAACTTCGGCCCAAGCGGATCCCACTGATCCTCTGCCTCCTCTGCGGATCCGGCACAGGATGTTTCATGAAACACTTATCACGGAATCCGAGCCATTTGCCCGATGCACGCGGGAAGAGTCTCTTTTTTCGCCACTCTTGCAGCGCCATCCTCCCCAAGGACGCTCGGCCATCTTACTACATTCTGAACTGCACTCTAATTCTATTGGAATTCGTTCAATTTTGCATCGAACACCATTTTCGCGTAGATTGATAGTAGGTAAACTGTAGATGTGAATATGATGTGGAACATTTGGTTTATCGGTAATTGCTTAAGAAGCTTGATAGGATTGGGGCTTTTGGGGCTTGTTTGAATGAGCCTGTAGCCACATACGCGTCTGCATTAAATGTGGGCGCTTGTGTATCTCACGCGTTATGTTATAATCGCGGTGGGTCGTCGGTCGTGCGTACCGAATCCGTAGAAATCCGCTGATTGGCCTCTGCCACTTGATCCAGGAGCAGTCTGATCGGGGTCTATCCACTATCACTGGACTTCGGATGGCCGGCTAGTCACCTTGACTACTGCGGTTTCTCTTGCCTTCGATGCCACCTGCAGCCAACGTCGGCTCCAATTGGTTATAGGTATAGGCGGCTGTCGGATATCCATGCGACGAGATTTGATTGTCTAGGGTCTGTCTGACGTGTCAGGTCGAAACTCTCTCGCTGCTAGTGCTCGGTGAAGTGTTCACACCTGACGAGGGTCGTAAGCCAGCTTCCCCTGTCTGCGATCGCCTTCCAAGGTCTATAAAAATCCACGCACACTTCTCCAAGGTTTGCGTACATTAAAAGACACCTTATTACTGCTGTTTAGCTCTTCCCTTTTCAAGTCGGATCTATGGAGGCATCGTTCACATCCTAGTTTCTACATCGCACGTGCATCCGTTCGACGTCTACTTCTCGCCGGGCTGACAGCATCCCATTAATTTGATTCCCGGCGATGTAGCAACTCCAAGAAGCATAAGTACGATTATACTCGGACGGCGCGCGAGAGCTGGTAAAACCGTCCGTTCAGCTCGATTAAACTGCTCTAAGTAGAAACGGACGATCAGTGCGCGGCCATAGATATATCCAGTGTTACACACGTATGCACAATGCGGCAGTGAAGCGGACTTAATAGTAATCATAGCAATGTCAGTAAACCGCCTCTCCGCGCTCTACGAATGATTTCTTGTCGATAGTGAATCCGAGGCAAGATTCGTGTTGGAGATACGCGTGGCCAGGCTCCGTGGCAAACAGAGTCGATGTATACTCTTAATGCATCTGTGTACTCGTCTCCGCCGGTTCTCGTTTCCGTGCTGACACGATTACTCTATTTATCGGGGTGAACTTATTAGAGTAAGCCTCGGCGAAGTTCGCATGATGCAGACGCACTCGTGATAGCTGTGTTTGTTGATGTAAATTCGAGCAGTTACCGCCAGTCGTACTGAGGATAGGCAGAGGCCTCGACATATCTTCCACCCCCCTGCACACGCTATTATAATCGTTGTAGAGTTACGGAGTGTCTTAGGGCCTGTTTCCTCAGAGGTACATATTAGAATCCTTTCCACAGAATTGAACGTTCACTTGTAAATTTTCATAAGAGATTGCATCTGCGCGGTGAAAGCTTTTTATCGGTATATTACGGGACGGATCTGGCAGTGCGTTAGGATTACTATTTATTTCCTCGGGAAATGATCGGCTTACGGTGCTACGGACTGGCCACAACGGATCCAAATTTCACGGATGATTTGCGCGCAACATGGCGTGCGTTTTCCCTTTGCTGTTGCAGAGCACAGTTACGCCAGCTCATATTCAGTTACTTAATGCAATTATAATCCATTCGGCGCGCCCCTCGATCACCGACTTTCCATTTAATAACTGTGCCGGCATCAGTGAAACATGTGTCATTAGACGATAACAAGTACCGAGGGCCGGGAATACGATGCTCGCGACGGCACACATGACGGCTGGTAGATATTTACGATATCCGATTACGGCAATAAGGAAGGCTTCAAGTGGCGAGGAGTGCGCTCGCGAATGCAGAGAGGGAGAAAGCGCGCGCGTAAATTCATTTATTCCGGAGTTATCGATAGCGCGTTGATACCAATCGAGAGATTTATAGAAGCGCGAGAGAGGCCTTCCCCTTTACTGTTCTCCCGATACCCACCCTCCCCATATCGGCGATCCCCCAATTCTCGGCTTTCTTCCCGTTTCTCGTACTCTATTATTATTTCCTATGGTCTCGGGGCGCGCCGCTATCGAGATCAGCAATAATACCGCGCTCGCCCGTTACCCGGGGGCTCGCCCCGGCGAGAAAAACGATTAAAGGTTCCCAGTAATTATTTTCGAGCGTCGATCGACCCGGGGAAGAAGCGAACGTTACCCGAGGGCCGCTTCAATTAGGATTACGCTGCCTTTTCCCGGAGGCCGGCATTAAGTACAATTTAATGAGCCTAATGGCACTTTAATCCTTCCGCGTAAGGGTGTCTTTGAAGTGCGGCCACGCCAAGGCGGCCAAGAAAACTTTAAGCCTCTCCTTCCTACCAGTATCCTTCCTCCCTCTCCTCCAGCTCTGATGTTGCAGAACTTTCCGTCGGAGTTTCTTGCTTTAACTAGCGGTTAACCAATCGATAGTTGGCCCCCCCGTTCCCCCCCAGGCGCAAGCCGCAGTCAGTCAAACCCTCCGACTAGTTCCTCGGAGACAACTTAAATCATTATATTGGATTACCGGCTACAAGTAATCGGCCCCGACTTTTCCGGCGCGCGGATCTCTCTACTTCGGCGAGAGGAGCCTCCGCTGCGCCACGCCGTTTCGATTGGCCGCTTGGTAATTATCAATTAAACCCCCGAGGCCACGAGTTACCAAAGTCCCCAGAGGCTCTCCCGAGAGAGTTTCGATCGACCGACGGTACGTTTGAATAGAGGACATAGACTCGCTGCTGCATAGCGCGAATGGTATAACTTTGTAACACCGGCTGCGCTTAAAATCTCTGCTTCAAACACTTCAAACCATTACGTCTACTTTCCAAAGCGTTCATTTGCGTAGGAAGGCATTGATAGCCAGTTTGTGAAGAGAACGCTTGAGTGTGTTCATGCAAATACAGGAATTTAGTTTGTCAAAGATTTCATGTCTTTGGCAAGAAAATGATACCAATAACAAGTCAACTCAGATTGCGTGTACATCACGTCAGACTTACAGTTGCATTTCACACATACCTGCCGCACGTCGTCTCTAGGAATCATCGACGAGACAAATAAGTACGGGCTTGCTTAATCACGCGTTCAATGGTCGATTAGCAGTGTCGTAAGACCCACTTTGCCGCGCGCTTCTCGGGAGCGTGCCAACTGCTTTATAACGAGAAGTGGCAAAAAGCCGAAGGTTCCGCAGCAGAGTATCCATTAGACGCGAGTGCGTACTACGAGATTAACGCGTTACAGCTGTCAGTCTTGCGTATCAGGTCCGCAGCGCGAGACCCACCCCTTTCCGGTAGGTTTCCTCGGGGCCATCGCGCGTCTTCGGACGCGGCGTGTCAGCGATTATTGTTCAATTAGTATTGCGTAACGGTGAGTGGTGGTGTACCGTTGGCAGGAGGCGTTTCGCGGAGGCTGCTTCGCGCAGCAGCAAGTAGGTGCCGGCTGGGCTGGGAGGAAGCGAGCGAGAGAGAAAGCAGAGAGGAGGGAGTGGAGAGTGGAGAGTGGAGCGAGCGTGCAGAAGCGGCGGGGTAAGGTCAGTGCCGCGAACATAATATGGTTAGTGACCGCGTGACGTCAGACTTACACCACGTGATTGCGAGATGGAGCATGGAGCGCGGGGCGATCGAAGGGGCGAAGAGAGAGCCGGTGGTAGCCAGAGCGCCGCGAGAGAGAGGGGGATTTGTCGGCGGAGAGAGGAGGAAAGTGATAGTATGGGCCGGGGAGGGTAACTGACCGATCTCCTAGGTACATAAAGGGATGCAGGGAGAGGGGCAACCCGTAGTACTACGCCTCGTACTACACGCACGTGCGTGTGTAAGACGATAACGAGGTTCCATGCGTGGCTGGGTGCGTGCATGCGTGCATACGAGCCAGAGTCGCGCTCTTGATTCGCAAAGCGGAATAAGAGAGGCGAGCAGGGTCGGATCTCGATCCCTCCGTCAATATATTGGGAATAGTCAGTGTTCCCTTGAAACCGATACGAATTTATGGATCGTCGAACTCACTATAATAATCCTTTCAAGCGGTGCCGGTACGCTTTCGGCTTCGAGGATTCATGGAAGGTATGATTCAACAGGAGTTGAACGTTATATTCTACGAGAATAGATATCGTTGGTAACTCTGAACTTTCCATTCTGAAAGAGTAGACAGTTCAAGTGATGCTCATTGTATTCTGCTTCTGCCGACGTGAAAGCCTCGATCCACAACTGGAAGCGTGCTGGAGGAGTTTATTCGTGCTCCGTTCGAGTAATTGGTCCGAGCCTGGGAGCAATAATGGCTTATATCTGCGTAACGCATGATGCATCGTAGAAAAAGGAGGAGTACTTGAGACGACGCGAGAGTGAGGGCAGAGGTGGAGCGAGGAGGGGTTGAATCGTGTGTAGCGATGATAACGAATCTGCAGGATGGGCGATATTCTGCCTATCGAGAGAGGATGCTACTGACACATCGCCGAGAGTCCATAGACAAGCGGAGAGACGACATATATATTCATATTCAGTTTATCGACGCATTTATACCCAGCTATTTATGACTTGAAACAGAACTGACGCGTAAGCTTACTTGCCGAAATGAAACTGCGAAGATAGCTCTTGCCAGGCCGCGATAGTAGTTGAAAGTCGAAAGTCAGTGCGCCATGCACATATGCAAGTACCACTTCCTCCTGCGGCTTCCGTCGTGAATTTTAATCTTGCCTTCGCCGCGCCGCGAGATCTTATTCAGCATACAGTGCCGGCAGGTTCAAATTCCCACGGCCGGAAGACACTTAGTGTGCCGCGGAATACGAAACTCGGGGAAAGCGTCTCGATCGCGCAATGAGGCTCGAGTGCTCGTCGAGCAGTAGTTTAATGGGAATTATGGTGTTGCTGAAGAAGTACGTCGAGCCAAGTTGGATGGAAGAGAAGGGCGGAGGATACCTAGTGGAATCGTCAAAATGTAACGGTACTACGCGGCACGTATAAGCGGCCGGTTGTTCTGTAATAATGCCGGTATTGTTGAGCTTATCAAGCGAGGCTAATTGGACGCGAACAGCTGGGCCGACTAGTTGGTAGAGTACGCCGGCCCGGATCGTCCCGCCGGCTCTACTTTACACTGATAATGTAATGGGGCCTATCTGGAACACAAAAGCCGGTAATAGATTAATGGATTTGTCTCGAATTGTCACTGAGTGTCAAAACAAACCGACGACCGACCGAGAGACCCGGCCAATGGCTCTCTTCGCAGTTTCGCCAGTTGGTTACATAAATCTAATCCAGTGCAATCTGAAGCCGGTTCTGTTGCACTGGGACATGCGCGGTCCCTGTCTTCGTCAAGTTTCAATGATAGAATTTTCCGATGGTTCTTAGTGAACTTATTGCATACTTCCAGTCGGAATACTTTCGACTTTCGCATAAGCAGTCAATGCGGGAGCGCGTAATTCTATGAAGGCGGTGGGGTTTTAATCCGTTTGCCGGAACTAGCATTCAGTGATTTAAAGAGACAATGCGTACAAACTCTTAAAGGAAATATGAACAAGCACGAGCATTCTAATGAGAAAGAAGTAATTCGCAAGGGTGGCGCGCCATATTTTCGCAACTCGAAAACGTCCGCAGCACCGAAGGAACAGAAAAAAGCCTCTTGAGCCATTTTGCGAGTGTCATCCGGAGTGGGAGGGGGCGAGCACAATATATAAATTCAGCACACCCCCAAGCTCAGGGTGAGAGCGAACATAGATTTCGAAAGCATCGACTGGCAAGGGTGCGGACGGGAGAAACGAGAGCAGTGGAATCAAATAACCAGAAAGAAAGAGAGAGAGAGGGAGGGGGGGATGGGGTGAGCAGACAAACCCCTCTCTTATGTTGGCTGGGCCGCCGGCGTGTCAACCCCTAATTGAACGGAAGCCGGCAATAAATATTATGTTTCTTTCGTGGGGCCCGGTTTTATAATGGCGTTGTAGTCTTGGATAGCTGGCAGCGGCAGCGGCGGCGGAAGCGGATGTGCAATCAGTGTGACATGTGCTGCGAGAAGGGCTGGACAAATTTATTTTCCAAATCGCTTCAGCCCCGAGTGGAGGTCGCTCTCACCTCGCGACATCCACGACACGAGCGATTAAATCGCGATCAACTTCCTGAGGAAAGTGGGCCGGAACATCTATTTCACTAGTCCGCCCGCCGACGTCGTTCACACGCTCGGAATTAGCAGTTAGGTTCCAACTCTTTCGTTTCCAGAATGATGTACCGTCCTTTCTGAGTCACGCGATGGAGAATCGGTGATTATCGGACGCATTAATTGGTGCGTGTGAGAAGGGCAAATCGGTGATAGATCAGAGCTATAGGAACCGATAGAACAGGTGGGCAACTGAGGGCACATCGTTTTGTCTGTTGAGCGGCTAGAGGTAGGGCGGCGCAATTATGGTCTTTCACCATAATAGAAACGCGTAGTGTGCACAGTTCTCTCGGTGGAACCAAGACCGGCGACCTCGCAGGCTGCGATTTCCGGTTCCTTTGCGATAATTAGAAACGGCTGCGTCTCGCTATAACAATGATGCCGCGTGCTGCCACCCCGAGGGCAGCGCGCTTGACATCAAAGTAATACTCCCCGGTGCCGCGACGGGTATCGGGCCATCGCTAATGAGATTCACTTTACGTTTTGCCCCTCGCGCCACTGCACCGCGTCGAGCCGCCTCTTTCTCTCCTCTCGATTGTTTGGATCGTTTTCGTGATAGTCCATTCGCGCGTTACTCTCGACTGCAGTAGCAGGGCATCATCTCTCGCACCCCTTACGTTCCCGAGGCTGCGCCGCCGCTCGCTGTAATTAAAGTCCTCTTTTTACCCTGTCTGTTCCTTTGGCGGCAGTGCTTCTAGCCACTTGGTAATTGTCTTAGCGAAGCAACACAGATGAAATATTCGAAATTAGTCGCCGGCTGGCGTCTCGGTTTGCGGAGTATTCGGGAACTGTTTCAATAAGCGCGCGCCGAGTGACCCGGATACCAGGCTCCATTTATTTGATACCGAAGTTAATATTGTATGGACTGAGCGAGACTTTTCCCGGCGCGGCGCTCCGGGCGGCCGCCGTGCGGCTGGTAGAGACACACGGGCATTCCAAATGAAAAATTTTACCAGGCAGAATTACTTTTTTAATTTCATATCAATTATCCCGCTTGGCTAGCGTACGATATTTAATCCGGGCGCAAGAGGCCGTTTATTAAAAGTGATATTCCCCGGGCGGACGTTAAAACCCGGAAAATAGTTGGAGTGCATTGCAATTACCCGCCGCGGGCACTAGCCTTTTATACGGATCTCGGCGTAATTATACATTCCGGCTATACCGTCTACCTAATTGGATCAATCGCTTCTGCCTTGGTAATGTGGATCTAACATCCTCCCTGTCTCCCTGCCATTACTACTTATACTCGAGTAATAGGGATGGGAATTCACACGCGCCAGGATCCTACTATTTTATAAATTTCATCGCCACATGCCCAGCAATTTGCCACCCGTAATAGAATCTGCTTTGCGCGAGCAAACCTGCCTCACGCCACATCTCACTTTGTCGCGATTAATTTTTCCCCGGGCACGACTTATAACCTCGGCATTCCGCCTTGTTAGACATCTCCAAAGCTGAATTCCCATTCTTGTTTTAAAAGCGGCTGTCCTCGCCAGCTATTCTGCATCGCGCGCACGAACAGTGGGACAGCGGTAACAGGACATTTAATGAAATTCTTCCTGCATTACAGGACAGGATAGTACATCGTGTTTCGCATTCAGGGGAACAACGCCCCGCCTCCTCCTCCCACCCTCCCTCCCCACCTCCTCTCTTTCTCGCTTCCGAGCCGTTAAGCCGAATGTTAATTCCCGTTAATGCTTCCCGTTAATTACGTATGCATCTCCAGGAACGATAGCGCGCGATCGCAGGACACGAGGAAAGTGGGAGAGGGGGAGGACGAGGACATTATGATGCACCCCTATGTCGCCACGTGACTGGGAGCGTAGGTTGGCCTGGACTTTAAAACGTACACGAGCGGGAAAAGCGACGCGGGGTTGCATGTACCTACCCTTCTCCCGTGGCTTCTTCTCGCGCGTCTCTTCCGCCCCCTTTTGTAGCCCGGCGGATGACAGCCGACGTGTACGTACACGCAGCACACACGCACGGGGGACACGGCCCGGCTCGAATTAACGCTGGAAAATAAAAGAGCGTGCGCGTCACGCCTGGTGGTAAAATGGCCCGTGACTAACACGCCCCGCTTTCATGCTAGCCGCGCCACTCGAACCCGGACTGATTCCCTTGGCGGGTGAGGGCGCGAGCGAGCGGAAGCTCTAGGAAATCATAGGCATATTGCTCGATCAGCAGAAGTGGAGAGGTGCGGGCGTCGATATTATTAATGGCGCAGGATGCCGTCGAGGCCGATTTGCGTCGGCAGGGCCGATAAAATTGGTAACACCCCGGCAGTTATCCCCGCGGAAGTAGGAAGCGGCTTTCTTTATTGGGACAGTAACGGGAAAAGCGTGCTTACAAATCGTGGCCTGCCGGGGGCGATCGTCGGATTTCAATTAAGCGGACGCGATATTTTTATTCGATCGGTGGGTGGCGCTTGATTGCGTTACGGTCGCTCCGGTAGCTCCGATAATTATCGCGCAATAGCCCGGCCAGCAGCGTGAATTTTCGGTCGGCCATCGATTTTGTATTTGCCTCAATTTATTATGCGCCCTCCCACCACCGGAGCGAGGCCGCGCGCACCGCCCGACGCCCACCGATTACATATTCATGGACGTTTTAATGAACTATCACCGCAATCATTATTCCCGGAACACTTTACTCGGCCATCACTCGCGGATTATGCACTTCCAATTCGCGCACTCCCTACTTCTAGATTCCTAGTCCAAGATTAAACAGGGATCGGGAATAAAAGGCCGGCAGGCTCGATCTCGGCTTTCGCGGCGTTTTAAAATTCCGCTCGCTGCGCAGCAATCGCCTTTCGCGCGCGTATCCATTAAAGATGGAAAATGCGAGAGGCGCATTTAACATTTTGAAGGGTGTTCTCAGGGCTGGCTTTCACTCTCGCCTCCTCCGCACTTGCGGGAAGATCCTCGCCTCAGCGCCGGAGTGAGAGGGTCTCCTCTCCGCTGAAGCGCGCACCACCCCTTTGCCAGGCAAGCAGTCGGATTTCGAAAAGTAGGTCAATACGTTCCTCGGGGGTGCGCTCGGCAAGCCAAGGGCCTAAAGCCAAAGGGAAGGGAAGTGCGCCCGCTGGGGTGGGTGGCCGCGGCTCTCTCGGCTTCTTCGCAGCGGACTTACTCACGCACCGGCGTGTCGAGCCCAGTAGCCGAGTCAAACCGTCCCTCCACGCCTCCCGGACACTCACGGTAATTTTATCGTCGGAAATCTGCGTGACCGGCGCAAAAATTGGGAGGCGCACATGCACATACATACACATGTACACACAGGCTGGCGTGGCATGGTCGCGGCAGATGCGATGATGCGGGTTGTATCGGGCTTCGGCATCTCTGGCGTCGGTCGGGCAACACGCCCCACTCTCGGATCATTACTCCGCTCGTTTCGTCCGGGGAGTTATCATTTCACTTTCGCCTTAGCGAGGAGCGCGTATGCCGCTCCTGCTAATGGAGAGCGAGTGCGCGAGGTGGATGCAGCCCTTTACGGCTCTTTACGCTGCCCCTGCGGAGCTCTCGCGTACATGCGCTGCGCGCCGAGTGCGTATACGCGCGTACACTCGCTCGGCTGGCTCTCTCCTGACCACCCGCGGCGCGATTGTGTCGGCCTTAATGGTTTTCGCTCCTACAGCGTTGCGGAGGCCCGATGGCTCCCGGAGAAACCGGAGGAAAAGTTCAAAGGGCACGCGCTTTTGCTTCTTCCTCGTCGCCGGGCGGGGCGAGCCCGGTTATTAGCGTGCCTGTAAACGAATACCTTGTACCTCTTTGTCGTTTGCTATCGCTGCTCCTCGAGCGCGGCCCTATTATTTCCCGCCGACGAAGCCTATTTACGCGTCGGACCACCGCGTCCCTCTATACCTCTCTCTCTCTCTCTCCCCCTCACTCGACTCCTTGCTTTCGCTCGCAACACCAATGCGTTAGAGCGCGTGAGAATTCATTCCGGGCTCCTCGGCGCGTCCGTCGAATTCTTTATTACACCTGCCAGCGTGCTCCCGAACGCAACACGAGGAAGTGTTTTAATTGGGCCGGCGTGAAATTTAATTAATAGTTACAACAGTTGCACCTTGTCCGTTCGAGCGGTCAGTTATTGCCACGAGTTCCCCAACCCTTTCCTATGTTTATAGCGTCATTATATTCCCGCATTGGTACTCTTTCAACCGCTCCAATTATTTACACGAGGCTCGAGCGCGCGCGCACCGCGAAAGATATCGGCGAGTTCGTGGGCTGTCGATAACAATTGTCCGCGAGGTTGATTAACGAGCGTGGATGCCCGGTGGATTCTTGTAATTTTAGATTACACTTGGCTGGCCGTGGGCCATGGTTAACACATGGCTGAGCCAACCCCCTCGGCCATCACAGAGTATCTTGTCCAGAAGGGTTAGATTAGATACGTCGTTCACTTCGGGCCATATATCTGTTCGACCCCGTCTTTCCATCGGTCTGCCGTCTATGTGCTCCCACCTCTCTGCATCTATTGACCATGCGTGTCCACCCTTACGTCGCTTTTGTCCGTGTGCGTGTGGATGCGCGTGTGCGGCTCGGAGCCGGGCTTCTCTATGGCTATGGGTCCACGTATGGATGTGGTGGTGCGAGGAGATGCGAGGGTGTGAGTCCAGCCGTGAGTTACGGGGCTGCGGACAGAGTGATGCATTGCCGTGGAGCCGAGAAGGACCAGATCCCGCGGGAATCGAACGGGAACCCTTACACCTCACACCATTACACCCCCGTGACAGGGAGCCGGTGAATTATTGGAATATCGACGCCACCGGGCATTAAATGCTTCAATTACGATTATTATCGTACTCGATCGGAATAATACCGGGGCGATACTTTAAAGCGCGCCCTCGCTGCTTGCCGGTACCGTCATCGCCTCTTGACGCACCGAACGATAGCCACGGGCTTCCCAGACAAAACACGCGGCGATTAATAATTCCATGAATAAGAGATTACAGGGTCGTGCTCCTGAAATTCTCTGGCGTTCGCTGCAGCGACACGCTCCGGAAACAGTTGTTTATGAGACGGGTTATCGTCATTGGCCAGTCCTTTAAGAGCACCTATAAAGTCGGCCGCCGGCTCCAGTTGGCGGCGGCCCGTAAAAAAATACTGCTCGCCAAATGAAATAAAAAGCCGGAGGAATTATCGCGGAACGAGAGTGCATATAGCCGCGCGCACCGCGCTCTGCTAATGCAGATAAAGTGTATGGAAATAGCGGTGGTTATGGATTCGCACTGGTTGCGTTTCGCCACAGTAAAACTGTCCGCGGTAAAATACACGGGGGACTAGTATGGAGGGTAAACGTTATTGTTGCACCATATAAATCGTCCTTGATCGCGTAGGAGTATGGATCGTATATCAAAACTACTGCCGGCGCGCTGCCGGTAATTTGTGGCCGGTAATAGAAGAGGGAAACTCCCAACGAAATTATTATCCAGAAAATACATGAATCCCGGCGCGGTGCCACCGCCGAATTGTCTGAAGGCTATAGCAGCCACCACCTTTGGCAATGCTTCGCCCGCAATATACGAGCCGGCGTCATTGCCAGCACCATAATGCCATCGCCCGGAGCACCAGGAAGCACGTAACATAAAACTTGGGATTCCTCCGCCATACCATTAGCTCCTTCTATTAGGGTTGCCCATAAATACCTACGTGAGAGAATTCAAGTGCGATTCTCCTCATTCGCAATGTGTTTGAAAACAACCTCAAATTGCTTGTTGTCACGTATCCATTGACTTCCTAATGATATTCCAAGCATCTTCAAGTTGGAATACTATTAGAGATACATGACTACTTATGTCACTGATGCGAGAGTAGAAAGTCGAAAGTAGCAAGCGGAAGAAGGAACATACAGGGACTAATCGTATTAGCTTTCCGGTGGTTGAGTCGACTGGCTGACCAGCGCGCTCCTAGTCTACTTACGCTCCAATGTTCCGCCCGCAAACTTTTTTCTTCCGGGGACACTCGTTGAAATTTGCAGTTGCAGAATAATCCGATCCACCCTGACTGCTGGTTCAAACGTGCGCTAATCCACTAGATTTCGTCGGAATGCGTAAACGAGCTTCTCGGCAGTCGGAATCAGCGGGCGAGCGAGAGCGAGAGAGGGAGCGAGGAAGAGTGTGCGGGCGGAGGGAATGGCAAGGGTAATAGAGAAGTTTCCGGGCAAGCTCGTTAAAACTAACTCGTAGCCTTTTCCCAATCGCTAATGCGTCCGGCGGTGCGCATCCACGGTACTTTATTTTTATTTAAAGTGCTCGAAAGCCCCGACCACCGCTGCTGTATCGACTGGCTCGCATCCCTCCGCACTCCCGATGAGGAGGACGCACTGCCGGCCGGCCTTCATTTCATTCCGGGCCCGGGGGCCACCGATTCGATCGATTACCGCGATTCGAATAAAATGTAAATGCGAGCACCGTGCGCGACTCATGTGTTATGCAAATTCCGCTTCTCCGGTAATCACTGAGTGGAAGCCGATGTCTTCCTCGGAGACACTAATGGCCCGGGAAAATGAAAAAACGAAAAGGGAGGAGGCAGCCGTCGCTCCGGGAGTACAAGCAACCACCAGTATTAGGGTTCTCGGGGATGTTCACGAGTCTGTCCGCCTTCATCCCTGTTACATTCGTTCCATTGGCGGCTGAAGGTGCGCATCGGAGGGTTCCGCCCTGGGGAGCACTTGACTTCAATAGTTTAGCGAAATTGCCAAAGACACGTGGATCCATCGTGGCCCGGCTTACTTTCGTTCTGATTCCGAACCTGCTACGATATTTACGCCCTTCATCAGCAGCGCTGTCTCGCGGACGGGAAAATTTACGAGCGACTCTCGAGGACGCGTGGAAATGAAAAGGAGGCTCTTCACTGGAAAGCAGAGGCTTAGAGCCCGGCTCGGAAATCCCCGGTACTTATCGCGCAGTAATTAATGTCGCATGCTCATTCGAGCGTTAGCCTTCCCGTCGGGGGAAATCGGCAGAGGCCGCCCTGATGAAACCGCAGGCTGTGCGGTGTACGTGCGAGCGTCGATAGTCGGCTGCAATGGCGAGTGCCAGGCAGGCATCCTAACAAACAAAGGCGCACGGAACTGGTAGGCCAAAGGATAGTGCTGGGGAGCTAGGAGAGAGAGAGAGAGAGAGTGAGAGGGGACGGTTGTACACGCAATTGCGGCGGTGTGTGTCAGAGGACACACGTCCAAATGGAAAGGACGTGGGCGCAGAGGAGGACGCGCGGCGGCCTGCATGCCGGTGCATTCATTGTTGCGGCGGCCAAGTGCAGTAACAGCCCTCGGCGAGCTCCTGGCCGGAGCGCAACCCAGTGTCCAGTTCCGCAGGATGATTAATTAGTTGTCGCGCGTTCCATGCCACCGTGTCACTCTTGTCACGGCTTTGTCACTTCGCTACAAATACCGTTAGACCGCCGATGCGCTCCCGTATACACTGGCTCGGCCCGATAGCAGCCTCTGTGTGCAGTAGAGAGTGGCCGCCAGCACCAGTGGCCTCTCCCTTGCACAGCGCAGCGCGCGCGCTCGGCCCACACGAACTACCGAAAATGCAAACACACTCGCACCGGGCCCGCGTTTGCCACGGGACAGCGCGCCTCCCGCTGCAAAGCAAATTGCATTGTAACCAGGACTGCAACAGGCGCGCCATTAATCAATGCCCGATCCACGTCGTGGACGAGCCTCCTGCCAATGTCCAACTTGGATGCACTTCACACAAAACAGCGGATGACTATGGAAATCAGCCGGTGGATGATAGTTCCGCGTACACGCATAAACCACCACTTGCGATATCTGGCGATCCTCTCCGGCATTCCAAAGCGTCGTACCACTGTGGACCAGTTTCAGCTCGTGGAAGACGCAACTGGGAGTATTTCGGGAGATTGGCATCTATTCTTTGGAGAATGCATTTGATTAAAAGTTAGATTGGTTGTATTGGATACAGGGGACTCATTGAGTTCAAGGGTATCAAGTGTATAGCCCGCATTCGGAGCGCAGGATTCATTCGCAGCATTTATTCGCAATCACTGTCTTGCGTGTACTGCGGGCTCCATTGGGGCGTATCAGTGCGCCCCGCCAATCAGGCTCGGTCTTATGACATTGCGTGGATGCGCGCTCCATTAACCGCCTAAATTATTGGCATGCATTCTCCCACGCGATTGCACTAAGACGGTAATGGACGCCAAATGTTGCCAGCATAATTGCGCGCCCGCTCCTCTAACGATTCAATATCGGCCGGCCGAGCGGTGCTGCCGTGCGCTATTGTCCAACAAGATTTCGTACATTGAAGCAGAGATTGGCGGTAGAAAGAGAATAATATCGCATTGAGGTATCTGAAGGAGGGCGATGTCATTCTTTGCTAATTGACGGGAAGCCAACGTCGGAGCTTCTCGACGGATGGCTTCACAAAGTTAGCACTTCCTTCCCTTTTTCCTTCGTTCCTCGTGGGCACGCTTAATTAACCGAGAGCAGCCGGGCTCCTCCTCCCGCAAGAGGAGGCTGTCAGGCCAAATCTGATAGCGGAGCGCATCCAGCGTTCCGTCGACATTTAGATCCTCTCTCCAGCGGAAAAGCCGTGGAGAAGCAGCCGGAGAGGCCGGGCGACAGGCTAGCCTGAAATTCCGCTTGATAAATATGTAATTGCGCCGGCGGTGTGTGAATCAGCCCGGCTAAAGGAGCAGAGCCCTGGCACAGGAGCAGGTGGATGAGCGTCGAGCTATCCGCTCCAACACCCACGAGGGCGACAGTGAGGCGGAAGGCACGAAAGGGATGCGCGCGAGAAGAGCAAGTCCTGGCGAAGCATGATAAAGGGGAGGAGGGCGGAGACGGGCCGGACTTACCTGTAACTTTGACATCGCCCGCAGCCTTCCGTTTATTATTTAATCGCCCCTGGAAAACGGGGGAAATAAAGCGGGCAGAAATTAATGAAAGGGCGCCGAGATGTTGCCGGCACCGCGCCGCCCTTCCGCTCTCTTCTTCTTTCCCTCGCGCGATTCGCACGCCGACATGTGTAGCAGCGCCGCAATAATTGCGTCGCGATTACTTGGGAGTGGCAACCTTTTTCCACACCTCCGGCACATTTCATTATCACCGGGAGCGCCGCTCTCGGACGATTAACGAATAACGAGGAATGTTATTTGGTAGGAGGTGCAATCGTAATTGTGCTGGAATCGGGGCTGGGGGTTGTTCCGGGGTAGGGAAGGATTTAATGAAGATGCGCATTTTTTTCCCATCTGAAGATTATTCATTATCGAGACGTCGCGCAGCATGAGTTTTTCCCCCTGGGTTCCGTAATCTCGGAAGGCCGACACGCCTTGCGCAAAGGAGCGTGTCGGTTGTTTCCTTGATGATCGCGGGGCTTAAAGCAGCTTTTGTAAAGGAGGCCTGGAGCCCCTTAGGTGTTCGGAGTCCTTCCGCATCAGGCGCTCCGCGAGAGGTGACGCGAGTATTCAGCTTAAGTCCAGCGTGACCTGGCTCAACCCTTCGATGCCATCGTCATTAAATGATCGTGCAAGGCGCAGCGAATCCTCAGCTTTAAGATCTCAAGCTGTTGCTAAGGGATTGCTGGTGTTACCATGGCAACTGGCGAGGGCCTATTGTTGCACCCTGTCGGCTGGTGGGTAGCCCACAGAGCCCATTCCCCCACATGGTATATTTATTTGCACGTAATGTAGGTGTACGCTCTCGTCTCTCGTTCGTCCGCACGCACCAACACCAACACGCGCGCGGTCGCGCGCGCTGCTCTCCGGGAGGACGTGCGTGTACGCGGATGCTTGCGTGGCTCTCGGCTGGTGTGCATGCGTGCCCCGCGTTTATGCATCTATGCCAGTGGTACCAAACCCCTTGACGCACTCTCGGGGCAACGTCCTGCCATTAAAGCCGAGGAGCCGACTCGGAAAAGTTTCGAGGAATGCCCGGGGAGAGCAGCCAGTTTAAAGTTCGAGCCCCTACACTCCCGAGCTAAATCGCCCGGCGCGCGCCATCCCCGATGGTTTTACACGGGATTGCGCCGGCCGGAAGTGCCATACCACTTTCAAATACGAAGAAGCCGAAGTGGGTCGAGTGTAAAAGAAGCCGAGCTAAGATTCCCACCCGGCGCCACCCTCTCTCTTGCGCCTCGCTTCCATTTATGCTTTGCCGAGCGTGGCGAGAATTGGCCAAATCGATGTTCTTTGGTCGCCGGGGACTGCCGGCGATTTTAAGAGCCGCCATTAAGACACCCCTTTCAGAAACGATCCTGTTGTCCTCCCGACTACTTCTTCTTCCTCCTCGCTCAAACTTCCCACCAAGAATCCTGTAAGGAGCGAGGGTAGGGGGTTAATAGGTTAATCACCCTCGGACGCTGTAAGGAAGTACCGCTTTGCCTGGCTTCGAGAGTCCTCCTCTACTTCTACCCAGAAGTTTCTCCAGCCCTTCCAATTGCGCGTAGTTTTCGAATTCCCAGTCAGCAAGTAGGCAGTCGGAAGTCCCGGCAGCCGGCGAGCGCTAGATGGGGAAAGATGAACAACGCGCTCAGAGGACAGGTGGGCTTTGCCGAAGGAAGAGGAGATGCGAGTGATTACAAAAGAGCATTTCGCGCTGGCGCAAATGCTCGGCCCGTTAATAGACCGGGCAGATATCTCTACGCATCTCTCGCGCGAGGACGAAGAAAAGGACACATCGTGTAGGATTGCAGGCTGATGTGCGGGCGCGCGCGCTCGCGCTCGCTGCTCCATTTAAAGGCAGCCCGAAGAAAAGGAAGCTACGGTGGCCACGTTCCCGGTCGGCATACGCACTTTCATCCCGTGTAATTAAAACCACAGTTTCTGCAGCTTCGACCAGGGTGGCGGAGGGAGGGGGTGGGGGGCAGAGCCGAGCATAATGACACGGCGATGCCGCGAAGACAAGAGGCGACGTTTCCCAGCAGTCCTACCCCTTTTTCGTTCGCGATCGTGTAAGAGCACGTGTGTCTGCGTGCGTGCGAGAGCTTTCGTGCGCTCGTCACCGTTCTCCACAGTCAACGCCAACCCTTCGCTGTAAATTTTCTCTTACGCAAGGGACAGGTGCAAATAGCACATTTTGTGGAAATATTCGTCGAGGGACTTCGTGTACAGATTGAGTGGATCCCACAGTTTTAATAATTTAATATCGGTAATTGCTGCGTTAGATAAGCAAAGGGCGACCTTGGCACGTATGAGTGTGATACGTACATATCTGTCTGCCTACACAAGTTTCTATCGGCGTGGAATTAGACCTTTTAACTCAGTTCGCTCGCTGTTACTACAAGAGATAAACTACGGCACACGAGTGAGGGGCAATGAAAAGGTAATGAAGAAGGCGGTAGAGCAGTCGAAAATATATCTTTCAGAGGTTTCAGAGGTTAATATCGACGTAGCTGACTCATAGGTATCCGCATCACCGTACACGAGAATGCTCTCAACACATAGATAGAAAGCAAGTCTTGCCATCGCATTGCGGGAGAACTCGTGAAAGCTTAATCTGCCTGGCGATCCAGCGAACAGAGGAAAACTAATGAAGATTTCCTGCCAGGGTAATTAGTACGGGCAGCTTTCACCTGCTGAATTAATAATGTGAATAGTTAGTGAGGAAGAGGCGGCGGCTTGAGCAGAGACAGAGAGAAAAAGAGAGCGAGAGAGTGAGTGAGATAGGGAGGGGGGAAGAGAGGATCACTCGACGAGAGTCTCTCCCTTCCCCGGGTTCGCGAGCATCTTTGTTTTCACCTCCGGCGGGCGAGGCTTTTTCCATATATTTTCCGGTGTCTCATTGTGCTGGATCCCGCGTGTACACGGGCGATACAGAGCGCTCTGCGGTGAGCTTGCACCTTCTTCTACGGGCGGCTGTGTGTTTTATATATTCCGCCCGTGCACCCCACATGCGGACGGGCTTTCCTCCTCGTCAGTGTGCATTGTGGCCGTATTAGTGGGCGTAGGAGTCGGAGGAGGGAGGGCGCAGCGTGCGCGGTGCGTCCGATGATTACCCCGAGTTATTACCTAGATGCGCTTTTGTGCCCGCGGAGAGACGCAACAACGCCGTCATTGGTTTCCTGCCGATTTATATTACCAGCGCATTGTGCATCCTCCCGAGGACGACGTGGCCCGTCGTATGGGAAGGAGTGCGCTGAAGGAAACTTCTCGAGGATCATTTCCGAACCCGCCCCGGCGCGGCTCGCTCGCTTTGTCCTCGTGATTATTCGTCGCATCGGCTCGTGGAAGGAGCCCCGTCAGTTCTCTGTTGCATAATGAGAATGCACTCATTACACCGGCGGGAGTAAGAACCCGCTTTCCTACCGCTCTCCACCGTACTTCCCGACACGAAAAACTCTCTCGGCTCTCCTCCTCCTCTCTCTGCTCTCTCGCACTTCATTTCTCTTTTCTTCTCTGGGCGCGCGGCTCTCACTGGGGATAATTTCGTTCCATTTGAAAAATCGTCTATGTAAGTGCCTTGAGTTATCCGCCAAGTTCTTCCACGGGTTCTTAGGGTGCGAACGACTTCATTGGATGGTCGTCGAGTCCTGCTGTTGTGTGAGCGAGCATTTTTAACGGAGGTATAGAGAGAAGCGTAGTTTGTGCGTCTGTGGTCGACTATCAGTGAGTTAACATGGCTGTAAGGGTGGCTGCAAAGTGCGGGAGATGCTTTCTTCAAAGTGTTGAGTTATTTGCATGCCAGCATCCACCGCGAAATTTCCGCCAGCCAGTTTAACATTTGCTTAATTAATCTTTGTTCCAAGACGACGTAGTGATGGAGGGTGGGCGAGCGACGGATTATTCTCGAGACGGGGGGACGGGGCCCCTTTGAGGGCCGGAAAAAGTCGGCGCCGCCCCAAACGCGGCTTCAGCATTCGCCTTACACGCTAACAGGCGCGCCATGAAATTATAACGAGTTTGTGAATAAACAATAAAATGAAAGAACGCCTCGCAAGAATTCGCCGGTCGGCGTCAGTCGGCGAGGATAAACAGGAACGGGATAAAGAGCGGCTTTACGGTGGTCCCCTGACTCGAGGAAACCATCTTCCTCGTCAAAGCGACTTCCTTAAGCGTGAAGCAAGACCCGTTAAGGCATAATTCCGTTAAAGTTAGCAGCCGACACCGGGGCGAGAAAAGCGAGCGCGCCTTCACTTACGAATATTATACGGCGGGACACAACCCTTCCGAGTGACGCGCAACAGGAGCCACCTCAAGGGCTGAAGGGCCCAGTGAGTGTGGAGCTGCTGAAAGCAGGGAAATTGCCCGGGACAAATGCAGATAATTCATATTGCCGACACAGCTCAGCCACTTTGCGGCCGCGGGTTTTGTGCCTTGGCCGACTTTAATGACAGATCTTGCCGAATATCCGAGTGCTCTAAAGCGCGCGGTTGAGAGCGGCGATACAGGACGTGCGAGAAAAACGGGCGAGCGCACAATAAAGAGTCGGAGAATGCGGGGAAAACGGTCGGTGGGTGGAACGCCGAGCGGAGGAGGGTCATAACTTTTTCGTCGGGATTATAAAATTAACGTCGAGCGCGGTCCACCCCCTCAGTCGGGCCGCGTTCCGCGGCATCCCCAGGGGTTGCAATAATCGTGAACGTCAAATTTAACGTTTGCGCTCTCGCCCGATGCAATCCATTAGATATTGCTCGTAAAGAGGCTGCGTATCTCGAGCGTACATTGGGGCGTGCATGTATGCGCCGCGCCTGGAAGGGAAGTGAGTTTTGCGAGAGGTCCGAGAGTTCGCCGAGCGAAAGCGAGGCCACTACGCAAAAGTGTTGCCGTTTTCGAGGACAGTCGGGCCAATTGATAGATTCGTACTCGGGCGAGCGACTCGGAATCTGTCGCGTGCGCACGCTGCAATTGGATATTCGGCTAACCCTGGCGTGGCGAGTGAAAGCGGAATTGGTAGGAGGAACTTTGTTACTCTCGGCCGCTCGCTTCTATTTTACGATAGGCAGGATAAAAGCTCTGCCAGTCGTTAACGAGGCCTCCTAATGCTGATCTTTAGTAGAGTTTTATTCGTGTCGTAGGCGAGTGCAGTCGTGCACGATTCGTCATGTCGGTTTATGGGAAAGTCGATATATCCGAATTCCGTGGGAGCGCACTTGCCGGCGCGGCCGGCGACGAGAGCGACGAGAGGGTGGCTCGAGATGCGCCGGACGCGCTTGGTGAAACGATTCCGGGCCGGGATCGTTACCAGGTATGTACGCCACGTGCGCCAGACGTATTTGATGTTGGTATCACGCTCGATATCTTAACGATACATCTACCTCGATATCGCGATATATCCGAGCAGTACCAATCCGCAGGGATGTGTATCGCGCAAACAGCCGCGGCTGCGAATCGTGGTTAAACATGGGATACGATAATACGAGCACTAAATGCCGGGCGTATCGCCGCATTATTGCTCGTACGTACACGAACGTGATCGCGTCCCCTCTCTCTTTCAATCCCTCCCTCTCACACTCTACATGTGTGGCTATACGTGTACACTCGAGGAAAGCCGAAGAGTGGGAACCCTAAGCGCGCCTATTTGTTTTTGGCTTGATTCACATACTTCGGTGACGATATTTTCAATTGCATGTATAAAAATGGATGCAAACTGAGGGAAAATTATTGCGGCGAATTGAACATGTTTTGCGTTTCCTTCAAGTTTTGGTCCTATACTTGCAAATCATGCAACTCTGTTTTGATAATTGGTAGACTCTTTTACAGCGTTGTATCGCATGTATTCCACCGTGTTGGATTTGATGATATAAGACAGCATTGTACCACGATATGAATTGAGCTTTATTCTCTATTGACCAACTATGCGTGAAACTGCTAAACCTCTCTTACGAGGGGGAACGAAGCGGCGCGCAATTATACGCGGCTACTACTGGGCATACGTGAAATTCAGCAAATAGAACTTATTTATTGCAGCGCGCGCTCACCGGATATGGACGCATAGCAGCCGGCCGCCGGCAAGTATGTTAATTCCAGAAGAGGTAATACGATTTTTGCGGCCGACGGGCAGACAGCGCCGCATGAATTATGCGAATTTACGGCGGTACAATTTGCCTTGCCGCCTCCCGCCGCGGAATTACGCTTAATTCGTAACAAACCTCGTAAAATGGCTGGATCTTAGCTCGCGATGCTCGCGCGAATTGCGCGAATTTTCCAGACGGCGGGGCATATCTCCGGCATAATTCACGCGCGCGCCGCTGTGTACCGGGATGCTTAGAGCCGGGAATACACGAGACGAATCTCACGTTTCCGGCCGGGAAACTCGCGTCCGGAAAGCCATCGGTGGCTGGCTTGGCAGTTTATAGCCGGCCGCCGTTCCCTATAATAGCGTAGACAGGAGGAGGCAATACAATAGCCCGAGGTGCCAGGACATCCCATTCCAAATATTATCAGAATTCTGTCAGCGAGCTGTTTGCTTGGTTCGGTTTATTTTGCTCTAACCGACGCCCGCGGAATTGGCGTCAATTAAGAAACGTCAGTTTTGAGGGACATCGCCTCTATAAAGGCATCGCAGAGCCAGCCTCCCAATCAGAGGCGCGGTATACGATCCTTGTGAATATAAACGCGAAAAACCCTAGGCTATTTCCCGTCAAAGCCAAATCAAATTCCCCCGCCCTCTCTCTCTCCCTCCCGGCGGAGGTCAGAGTCAGGAGCGGCTGCAGTGGCTTTCAGTACAAACACTAATTCGTTACTGAAAAATCGTATCAAGGTAATCGTTCGTGTGCCGCCGCGCACCGGCATCCCGATAAACGTCAGGCTTTTATCACGCGTCCATCAGCCGAGTGCAATAACACCAGGGGGACACACTCAGGTCGCTCCGGCATTCCCGTGGATCACGAGGCTCTTCCCCTCGCGTTCGGATCCACCAGCTAGATGGTCGGCCAGGGGGCAGGGGGGCCGGGCGAAAAAGCCGAAATCCATCGGTAGGCGAAACAAAACATTGGCGAGCAGAGTGCGCGGGCACTGGATACCGCGACCTGACTCTCCTGGATTTATTCTGCGTCCAACGTAAACAAGCTCGTAGATCAAGCGGGAACCTCGGGAGCACGCGGTGACCGAGAAATCCGTCGCTCCTGACCGGATTGACACAGTGTAACAGCCGGGCGAGCCGAGCGAAATCATTTGGTGGATAGAAGCTCCGGCCGGAAAAAGCGAGGAAGAGGCAGGTTGTCGGGACTTGGGGAAGACGAGGGGTGCAGGGCTGACGGCCTGGCTCTCAGTGGTATTGGTACATAAGTGAATTCCGACGCGAGTGTGCTGTGCGGAGGCGCGGAGGCAAAGTGGAGTCGGCTCGAAACCACTATGGGTTTTCGGGATGGTGTCCGAGGTGGAGCGGTTAGGTGGAACACAGTAGAGGGAAATGCGGGGTTTCGCATCGCGCGGCGTCCTGTCACGCGAAATACCGTAGGAACACCCGTGACCGCTCCGTGCGCGCCTCGCTGCCTCCAATATAGCCGTCCGGCAGTGGATGTTATAACGCTGTTAACACCCATGATCGCTTTCAATCCACGTAGTTCATCATCCCATATTGGCGCCGACACAACCGCGCCAGAGAGAGAGAGAGAGTTCGCACGCGGCTGAAGAGGGCGAAGGGCCGAAGGGGCGCTCTGTATACATAGAGCTGGCACACGAAGATGATCCCTACGAGTGCGCCATTCACGCCGATACAATGGCATTTGCTCTCGGGCTCATTCGGTAATATGCTTGTCAAAGTCACCATTTCCCGGTACACACATACTCCTTTCGCGCGCGGATCACTCGACTGTTCGTTCTCGAATACTCTGCCGGGATGTGGGTTTCAAAAATCCTCTCTTCCCCCCCTGCCTTCCTATCTCCCCCCCTGCAATCTGATGGATTTCCAATAGGTCTGTTCCCCCGGTAATGCACATGCCATTTGCGCGCACCTTCCACATTAACGTTTCATTCGGGCGCGGTGACATAAATCGGACTGAAATCCGGCTAAATGAAAAATAGCCAGATAGCCCGGCCGAATTACTTTCTGACAGCAGCACCGGTGTATCGTGTAACACTTTGGACAGGCGCGCGAGCGACGAAGTTTTCATTCAGCGTTGAAATATTGAATAGCCGTGCACGCTCCCAATATCAGCGGGCACTTTCAATCGACGCGGTGTGTGCGTCATTCGGCCGAGGGCTCGTGCTTGATGAGAGTTCTGCGTGGAGGAGAGGAGCGAAGGGGGGAAAGGGGTGGGAGGGAGGGAGGGCCCAATCACTGCCCAAATCGAAAATCATCGCAGCCCCACAGAGACAGAGCGAGTGAGATCATCGGTCTATTCGCGGCGTTTCGTTGATCGGAGCTCTCCACTCTTCGAAAAGGGCGCCAATTGAATGGGCGCCGCGGATAGCAATGAAATTTTTCGTCATTAGTCTGCCACTCGCTTCCCACCTGGCATCGCATTGCGCGCATTGTCCGTAATATCGCGTATTATTCCTCTAATTTGGCGAACCAGCCGCTCAATGATTCGTACTATCATCGGGCAACGGTGGCGCGCGCGCGGGAGAGCAAATAACGCGTAATGATCGCGGCAGTTTATGCGGCCAATTTTCATTCCGCCCGGCATGCTTCATTATCCTGTAATGAAAAGACGTGTCGCCCAAGGGGGAGAATCATGCGTGAGCGAGGAGAGAGGCATCGGGCTCGACATGACCGAAAGCAGGAGTCATCGAGCCTCGCCACGAGAGCCTCGGCCTCCGGTCGGCATGATAATCATCATCATCGTCGGCGTCGTCATCATCATCTCTATGGACAACTACCACCCCCTCCCTCTCCCTCTCTCTCTGTCGCTCGCATCCATTGACGAGGGGCGACAGGGTGAAAGCCTCGTGATTGCGACTCCTCGATTTATTGAGCGCGCCCCCGATAAAATCCGCAGCTATGGTATTCGCACGCGCGTGAGTTCGCCGCCGCGGTTTCCATTTATTCGCCGCCCTCCTCTCGCCCACTCGACCGCCCGGTGATTAAATATCGCCGGTTAAGTCGGAATCGTATAAAATTCAGCGGCTCGCGCTCTATTTCATTAGTAATTTAATCACATTTCCGATATCCGGCCAGAAAAAATGTGTCCCGAGCTCTCAGCTCGTGCACGCGCCTCTTTTTCATCCCTTCTCATTCTGGATTCGCCGCTGCCGCTGGCGCTGCTGCTCGAGGACCTCCGCCAGTAGGAAAAATCGCCGGGCAACAATAAAGCCCGACAGTTGCAGCGCGTCTGTTTCAAAGCGTGATTAGGTTACTCACCGGATATGTTTCGCGGAGCCGCGGGAGGGTCGCAGCCCCGGTGGCCAGAGCGAGAGGAAGATACGGGGCGGGGCGGGCTTAAGTAGATTATCGAAAGCGGGGAATTTTTTAAAAACACGAAAGAGCCTACGGTAATACGGCGTGAAAGGCCGGTAAAACGAAATGGCGTGAGCGAGCGGAGCAATGCGGCTCCGGGCCGTTTGAAAGCTTCAGTTCTCTCTGGACGCCGGTGGCCGCTGCCGCTGTATGGCTGTGTGCGTGTGCTTGGGCGCTTGTCCGGGAAAGCCGGGAAAAAATTTCGGAGTGGAAAATCCGCAGGGTGGACGAGCGTAGCGCGGGACGGGGGCGGCTCGGGCTTTCACGTGGAAGGCTACTCGCGCGGCGGTGCTCAACGCAGGCCGGTTTATGGGCATTGCGCTTTCGGCCATGGCGCAATCAAAGCGAGAATCGAATGGCGAGCCGAGTGAGCGCAATTTCACAGGGCATGAAACACTGACTTCATTATCCGGTTGTTAATCCTACGCCATGACCACCTCTCGCCCACTGCCTTCCACCCTTTACAACCGCTCTCTCTCCCTCTCTCTTTCGCGCGGCCTGATGAACCCCTGACTCTCTTTCGTGCGCGGCCGCTCGCTCACTCCGCTCTCGAGCACTGCTGGATCGACGATGCGACGTGTTGATAAAGCCCAAGTTATGGTTGATACAGAACGCGGGGGTGCACGTCAAATTTCGACCAATGTGGATGGAAACGCGCGGCGCCCGCATGGGGAAGGGGAGGCCGGGCCTCGCACACCGAGGGCGATGTAACGAGTGTAATTAAGTGCAGGTTGATCAGCGAAAGGGCTTTCTTTCAGCGCGCGAGGGGTTGTTCGCGCTCACCGATAAAAGATTAACCGACCTCTCGAGCTTCCACGCGTTCGCGTTTTAGATAGGATTTACGCTCGATTTGAAAGAGGAATGAAGCGACCTGGCGGACCACGCGGAAATCCATTTGGACTGGGGAATGGCCTCTCTAGTCTCTACACAGTCTCTCCAAGCCGTAGGAGAGTGCCGGTGCTAGTGGTAGTGGCCGGTCAAGCAGCGACGAAAGCCAACTGTGCTTTCTTATTTATTAATCAGCTATCAACGTCGCGCCGACGGGCGAGCCCGAGCAGCCTCCTCAAAAATTCATTGGCCTGCCGGCCGATTACTCCCGAATTGTCGCAGGAAGGCGCGCGCCCGAGAGCCGGCTCGCCCTCCACGAAATTCCCGGCTCCGAGGTCTTCCTCTTGGCCGCTCCCAGCCCGGGCGACATGTCAGCGATACTGCCAGCGAAATTGCCCTTGCACGCGAACCCACCTCCCGCTTTCTTCCTAGAGGGGCACTTTACCTGAATATATTCAACAGAGATATCCAACGGCCTCCTCATTAATATCCAAGTATCGAGCGAAGGAATCGTCGCGCCATGACCAAAGCAGCCGGCACGTTTCCGAATCAACTGATCAAACGTAACGAGGGCGCGTTCTTTACGCGAAATTGCTCCAATCAGTGGCCGCAAACGAAGCGTTTTGTCGCGAAGCAATGTCGCGTACAAATCGAAATCAAGCCTCCAAGTGCACCCCCGTAAGCGGAGCGAGGTTCAAAGGGTTGCACTCGTTTCACAACATAGGCGTGCGCGTCTATCGATGCCGTAGGAAGCCTGTCGAGAGAAAGAGAGAAAGAGAGAGAGAGAGAGAGAGAGAGAGAGAGAGAGAGAGCGGGGCGTTTTCATGTTGCAGGCTACGCTGGAAGGCGATGCGATGCGCTTGTCGCAGTGCTTGGAACTGAGGCCCGCGCGATCCGTGCGCTAACCACGAAGGAGAGAACGGCCGTATAGGAAGTAATAAGCGGGCTGAATAGTGCTGCATTCATAATGTATGGTGATCTCCTACTCCTCTTCCTCCTTGGCTCCGTCGCCCTCGCACTTGTGCTCTCTTCTTTCTGTCCCCTGAACTCCGCTTTTCTCTCTCACTCCCCCTTGTGCTCCCTCTATCCGCGCTTACCCCAACCTTTCTGGCCGAGCACGGCAGCGTACACCCTTGCCACTTTCGCATATAAGACCGCACTTAACGCATTCATTGCGTCGCCCTGCATTGACCGGATCAATGCACTCGAATGCGCCCGGCACGCAGTATCGTTGACGCGTCGCGAAATCTCAATCCCGCCGCCGCGGCGATTCCAACGGCGATCGGCCTCTACTGCCGCCCTGGAATTTCCATCCCTCTTTTTTCCCGCCGATCGCTGCCGCCGATGCTCCCTCGCCGATTGATCTTTCAATTGTCCCCGCCGCGCTGGGAGAACGTTACGCTTCCACACCGGCGAAAGCCATTAAAGGAGCAAGAATAATTTGATTTTGCGGCTGGACATGCTCGATCAACCGTGCTCTTCGTTCTTTTTCCCCTGATTCTTTCCCTCCTGCCGGGCTAATCAATGAATCGATTGGGCTAAATTCATTTTTGTGACATCTGATGCAAATGGTTGGATCTTCACGAAGGGTCTCGCCGGGAAAAGGTATGCTTGTATCTCAAGTTTTTACCGTCTTTGCCATCCAACTGGCCCCTTGGATCTTTCTCAGAGCAACGATGCTCTGGCTTGGCAGCGGCTGCACCGTCGCCAGTGGCAGCGAGCCGTGCTCACTATCGACAACACCATTACCACCGGCAATAGCAGAAGCAGTGGCATAGCCGTCCTCGGTGCAGCAGGGCTCTCGCATCTCGCAGTCAGCAGGCTCGCACTACTACCACCGTCCTCCCAT
Organism: Crossocerus cetratus; assembly: GCA_963675795.1. Lineage (NCBI taxonomy): Eukaryota > Metazoa > Arthropoda > Insecta > Hymenoptera > Crabronidae > Crossocerus > Crossocerus cetratus. The sequence continues at coordinate 10,142,290 of OY776670.1, forward strand.
TTTGCCGTCGGGAACCCCACGTAAAAATCTCTCTCATTCACTCTCTCCTCCACCGCCCATTCCCCTTTCCCTGCCTCGTGCTCTCACCCCCCTCAGGATTGTGCGGTGCATTCTGCCGAGCGTGCAGCGCGTTCCGTGAAGGTTCAGAGTCCGTGTAAGGACCTCCGTATGTGTTTCACCAGGTCAGGTCAACGTCCTGTCCCTGACAGCAAAAGGGATTGAGGAGGAGAAAGGTTGGTGGGAGGCAAAGCCGCTCACGGGGTAAGAGAGAGAGAAAGGGAGAGGGAGAGAGAGTGCAGCTTGCCGGGGTTGGAAGGGGAAGGGGAAACGCGTAAAACATAGTGTAAGACAGAGGCAAAAAGAGGCAGAGAGCGAGAGAGAGTGAGAAGCAGGCTCAATCCTCCTGATATTGCGCCCTCCTGACTGAATGCACTTCTTCATCTGCAACGCTGCGGCAAAGGGTGCACTCGTCGACTGAAGCCCCGTGTGCCGCTCTAAGGGTGCGATTGCATTTTGCGAATCCACGTGCAACATCGTAGCTCGCACACTGTATTATTCAATAGGAAACGCCGGCTTGTCCAGGGCTGTGCTCACCTCGGGCGAGAGATCCTCCCGATTTCTATGGGGGATGTGCGCCTTCCATTATACTCTTTCTCGCCGGTATTTGTCAGCGGTCATCGCAGACGCGGCATACACTCTGATTCCGCTCTTGGAACTATCTCCATTCCAACGCATAGTTAACGCCTCCTTCTTCCACGTGAGAGAGCACGCTGACGCGCGGATTGGCAGCTGGTTAGAAAAGTTGGCATCATTTCAAGATGAATCCGGAGATATCGCGAGGTTATGCGATTGAATAGGGTAATAAGGGTGTGAGATCTAACCCGCGGCTCTTTCATAGCGGCCGCTCGGCTTACTGGCACTGGCAGTGCGGTGCATTGTGTGCCGAGGATACGATCCTGGTGCGAGCCGTTGGCGCGGAGGAAGGCAACGGCCGAGGGAAATGAAAGCGAGTGCCGATCTGCGAATTGATTCGAGGAGAGATCCCCCTCAGAAAGCGGCTGCAACACCGTCAAAGAGGCTCTTGCGAGTTTTCACCTCTGATTCCGCGAGCGTGGCGATAACTTTGCATGTCCCTCCTCGCCACCCCCTCACCCCCTCACCCCCTCACCGACGCACCGGCACCCGCGAGCGAGGCGCGCGTGTCTGCGTGCTTCCATTTATCTCGCGGCGAGGAGGACTTCGCACGTTTGCCGGCGAGCTTTTTTTAATGATGACGAAGCCACTACTAATGGGTACTCTCTCATTCACGCATCGCGCGATGACTTTGACAAAGCACGAACCTTTATTCTTCCTACTATTGTCAGGGAAATCCTAGAGTGTCCTTTTATTAGTGCGTTGCTCCTTTCCGCTGATGGGAGAACCCTTTCCGCCGCGGCAGCGCCGGTTTCGGCCTGCCACATTTCACTGAGCACGCAAAAATTGGCAAGTAAGCTCTTTCTTCCTCGCTGAGCTCCTTCACGCAGCTCGCCGGGGCAACCCTTCCGCAACAGGAAATCATGTTCCTGCCAATCAGTGTGATTAGTACTCGGAAACCCAATTACCCCCGGGGTACTCCCAAGGGTAGATATACACAGTTGGCAGTACACAGAGAAATCCGCATAGCTCCCCATCCCAATTATCCATCTTTTTACCTTACGTACTTGGTCGAGTCATCGTGTTTTCATATTTTCATTAAAATTCTCCCTCCATCTAAGTCGAGTCTCTCTTGCCGATTTTTGATATCTGCGCATGTTTGGGAGAAATATGTGGCGTCGATGACTGCGGGGGATTGGTTGGCGTCAGAATAGGGGAGGAGTGATTATCCGCGGACGGTACAATATTGCGAGACTTACGCTAAATTATGTACCCCGTGGATTGAATGGCACTCGTGTTACAGTATTATCGTCATAATTCTTACTTTGCGGATCAGGCGTTAATGAAAATCGTGGCTCGATATTAATCCGCTAGATCATGCAAATAGCCTGAAATCCGAGCACCTGCAACAATATATCGGGGGGCCGAGTGAGCGATTAGAAAAGATTTAGCGGGACATGGAGGAAGAGAGCGCTCGCTCGCCCCGGTTTCACATTGCCGAGCGAAACCCTCGAGTACTTAGATGGGTCTCTATTCAGGGCTCACCCTCCCTCGAGCTCCAGTCGCCTTTTTATTCGCTCGCTGCTTTTCACCGAGCCCGGGAAAACGTCGTTATAGTACCAGAAGTTTAGCCTTCGGGAGCGGTGACGTTCAGATTCAGGCGATTTGTCAGGTGAAAAGGACGTCTCTTGCGGGGAAACTCTCAGTCGTTTCGGCGCGCGCCCGCTCCTTAATGACATTCCCGGCCTCCAGTTGCACGAATAACTCAATCCAACAGGCTGAAATTCTCGAAGCGGAGCCAGCCGCGTAGTATGACGACGTCGTTTGCTCAGCAGAGCACACGCGCTTTCAACTAGAATTGGTCCTAGCGTCTTCAGCAATTTTTATTCCCAGTGAGTTCGCAGCTTCGTTGACTCTCGCCGGGGTTAATGCACGTCACCGTGGAACTTGGAAACTGAGACTGGAACTGGCAAATTGATCCAATACCTGTTCCCGTTGCTATGAATTTCGGGCTGGAGGTACGAGCATAATGATGAGATCGGCGGATTTGCATGAGGAAATTGAGTAGGGTTGATCAGGCAGGGGCAATACGTCCATATCCTGACTCCTCAATGTATTCAGATTCGCACATCCTAGACTCATATTGAGAATTATCCAGGAATAGATCAAAGCTTCAACACTGACATTAGCGGAGAATCTCGAAAAATAGTGTTAAGCTTCGAGGAAGCGAAACGGGTTACGTATAGGGTAGTATTTCCCACGACGGCTGGGCAGATTTTCATAATAAACCAAATAAATGATCGCTTATAAAAACGATCTCCGTAGGTTAATACGAGTTAGCTCGACCGGTTCGAAAGGCAGATGATGCGAGACCCCCCACGAAAGTCGTTAATGAGGCGATTTAACTAGACACCAGTGGACGAAAGGTGCTCGGGGCGACAAAGAGTTCTCAACGGCAGGAATTCGGCTGGTGAGAAAAAAGTGACATAGATGTAGATTCGACCCCTCAAACGTCGTGAAGGCGTGATGTTGCCGCTAGCTCCATAAAAGAACGGCACACCAAATGCCGCATAAATCTTCCCTACCAGTCTTTGTACTTTGTTTGCTCCTCACGCCATATCTCGCCCAACAAAAGACCCCCCACTAAATAGTTGGACACACAAGATAAACTGCAGCCTCGTGAAATTATCGTGAGGAAATTAGCAATCTAGATTGTGTCGAAAGTGGTAAACTAAAGGCAGTTCTGGCTCGGAGTGAAAGCCGAGTTTGACTAGTGCGAAAATGATCGCGAGTCGTGGACAGGCAACTTTGCTGACGGGAGGCCTCAACCGTCGGCGAAATCATATGCGGAATCCGTTCCCCATGGAAACGGGTTTCTATGGGCTCGTGCGAAATACCGGGTGTCTTGACAAGAGCAATTTATCATGCTCGATCTGTATTTGCATATGTCGTGAAAGGGCTGCGTCGCCAGGGTAGGGGGACAGTGCGTAGTCGAGTGCCTTTTGAAATTTGCGTGTTTGCGAATACATGCTTCGCCCATAGGAGACTCTTCTTCTCCTCCGTCTCTATCGCATATATCGCGCTATCAGCCTTCGCATCTACACTTCTATCTCTCCTCACGCATCTCCCGACAAGTCTCTGCGGACTTTATTCGCGTCTTTCTGAATTTCATCCGCCGAATCTGCCCTCGATTATCTCCACATATTTATCCGCTCGTGAATCGAGCCTCGCTCATCATCCGAGGGATCTTCATTGCGCTCGCTTCTCACGGAGGGGGCAAATCTGGACCACCCTCTCTTTCGCCTCTGCCAAACCTTCTCTCCCGGATCCGCTTCTCCCGCTCTTTCTCTCTGTTCGGAGCAAACGATGCACGAGATATCAACTCGTTACGCGCATACAGAGAGTTTAACTGATCGCTGAGCAGAACCTGATCTCGCAGGACGATGAGGGATCATCCACGTGAGTACCGTACAGAGTCGAGAGATTTTTCGATTCGCAGCCGCAGCCGGCTAGATTTAATCCTCGAGGCGAACGAACACCTGACCGAGGAGACAGAGCATCGCCGGGGAGAGAAAGAGAGCAAAGGAAACTTGCTTGCGATGCAGCTTTTATCAGACTGGTATTTATTACTGGCAGTGTAAATACGTGACAGATGTAGAAATGTGCGCGAGCACACTAATGTAGTCTGCGACAGTATGAACCAATCCGGTGTCAGAGTACAATAGGAATGCAGTAAAAGGGTAGATACCAGGAGCGGTAAACGAAAGGGTAGTCGTCGCTAATCTGGAATTAAATATCATTAACAGTTGAGTGCAACACTTTTATTCATCTTTGAATCGAGAGTAAGATGCAGATGTTTCCACGGGCAAGATGTATAGTTGATCCTCCGTGGTTAAACCGGTGTCCAGTTCCATTGAGTCCGCAGAATCCTAAGCAAATCGGGGGCCTAGTAGTCACGCCTCTCCCAACGAGAGAGTGTCCGGTGGAATGCTTGATACAGATAAGTCATGTCCACAGCATCTTAACCCGGGCACGGGTCGACCCCCCTTTCAACGGACTTGAGGTAAGGCCGGCGCTGCTGCGGGATGACTTTTTATTCGAGTCGCTGGGGCGCGCTAAGGCATACTTAAATGTCTTTATGCCGACCAGTTACCCCGTGGAGAGGCCGAGCAGATTGAATCTGCGTCTCGGTGTGCGTAGGTACAATAGATTTCGCGGCTCTTTAAGCATCGGAGGCATCCAGGAGCGGCGCGGCATCGGAGCCGCAGCTCTTTCCGATCATTAATCATTTGGCGAACGTATCCGCCGGCGATCCAAACGGTGTCCACTTTCCAGCAGGCCGAGAAAAAACCACCCCGACCGAGGTACAAGCGCGCAGTGGTCACGCCTCTTTCTCGAAAAGGAAGGTGTACGGTCAGCCGGCCTGCGGCCTCGATACAGATAAGTCATGCCCGTCATTTTTCATCGGCTCGATGAATCCTGCTTTCAACGGACGCTCCCGAAACCAGTGAGAGAGAGAGAGGGAGAGAGTATCGGTACATGCATTCGGCGACGATTTCTCACCGGGCAGCAGGACACACGCTCTCCATGTACGCGCGAGCACATAGTCCACTTGGAGTTTTCCAGCGGCGCGAGTTTTATCTCGCACTTCCACCCTTAATTTGATTAATCGTGGAGGATCTTGACCCTCCGCTTCGGCATTAATCACCTTCCGCTCGTATGCATACATGGACGTGGCATTAAAGCGGGCAGACAAGCCCACCGACTGCCATTTGTTACGGACGCTTGTTTAGAGAAGCTTTACACACTCGACTGGCCCTCTCGCTCGCACACTGGCCGCCGGGAAAATTAATGGTGGATTAATTCGACGATCGTGTGAGGAAGGTGCCCTCTGAAAGATTTCAATGGGACCGGGCCGGATTCGGTGGCCTATTGTCGTTTGGCAGGAGAGGCGCGTTCGTGCCACTCCTTAAAAATCAGAATAGAGTGCTTGATATGGATAGCATTTTTATTTAGTGCCCTGTTGATGCTCTTTAGGCGACGCTCGCTCTCTGTCGGGATAATGGAGTGAGTTGACTGTTTTTCAGTCCAAGTATCGCATTTCGATTGAAGGGACTTTGCCTGCTGCATCAAGATTTAGGCTCTCGCGAAAGATTAAACTCTTAATCAGTAGAAAGCTATGTGGAACTGATTAACGAAACCTGACCAGGCCCGTTGTAAGGGCTAAACGTCCGTCCATGGTTCAAGTTTCTCCTAAGCGTTCCTAAGGGGTGGGGTGCCGGTCTTGATTTACTGGCTGTTTATACCCTTTTCAACCCCTAAGGTCTGCATTATAACCGTATTTATACTAATAGTCCTGCCCGAGCCTCAACACTTACGTTTGACTCCGGTGCAGTGAGGACGTCGACGCTATTAAAGAGGCGGTAAAAAATAGGTGTTACAAAGGTTACGGTGTTGGCCGTGTTTGCAGTCGCAAGGGTGACAACAAAGCGGCCCAGCTATTACCTGTCATCCCTTAAGATTATAACTTTGGAGTCAGCTAACGCTGTTGCGTGAACCCTTTGGGAAATCTGGCGCACCAGCGTGCCAGTAACCCTCCTTTCAAAGCGGGGAATATCCAACGTCGATCACACAGTAATATCTCACTGAATTCCTTAAAATGGAAGATAAACTCTTTACTCGAAATTCTAATGAAAATCGATCAACGATCATTCTTTTCCTCCGTGGAAGCCTCTGTTTGACGTATAAGCGAGCGGCATTGGTATGGAAACCTTGAGTGCCAGCGAGCATCACCGAATTGCGAATGTGAGAGCGCATTAATTCCTAGAGCAATGGGATTATGCGGATAGTTTAACGTCAGAATGAATAACGGAATTTCATCGACGGTAAACAGTGTGGGTATCACAAATTGATGCATGGTTTATTAAGTGCAGAAGTGCCTGACCTAACGGGAATGCCGTAGTTCACGCGAACTCTGACTTCCTCCGATTAACATTCCACGTACTTGCTATAGTTTTTACTGGACAGGCTGACCCGGGGAAGGCGACGTTCTCGCGAGTATGTGACACAATGTTTTCGGCGGCAAAATAGTGTTGCGAACGGCAGCGTTAACGAAGGGCGCCTATAGCGATTGAGCCATTGGGGAGGGAACTCGGTAAATCAGGAGCTCTTGCCGGCTCACGTCAGCGGGGGCGGAGGAGCGGCCGAAGGGCTGCCGGGGGTGAAAGACGAGAGGAAGGAGGTGCTGCTGGAATCTCTAGTAACAGGATGTAATTATGATCGGTGAGATACGTCACGCATAACCCTCGTATTGACGGCCACAAATCACGATGCCCGAGCAGGCGGCCGGTATCTCGCCAGCTCTGGCCTCGCTTCTCAAACGCGGAGGACCTAACGCGACACTAAATCCAGTATTATATACGCTACCGTCACGTGCCACTACGTGGTGGGTAGTTCCTCCTTAAGGAATTCCTTGTGATAGAAAAACTCATGATTCTCGACACCCGAATCATCACCCCCGGAATCATATTAAAGGGGTGGGGCATCCGGGAGTGAGGAGTTCCGAAGAAGTAACTGAAAGAAAGCGAGGCACTTTAGAAACGAGGAGTTAAATAATTTATTTTCTCTTAGGCTTCATATAAGTCTTTCTATAAAAGTTGTAAAATAGACACATGTTTAGTATTATGTCTATTTGGGCGACTATTGCCACTTTCAGGTTGATCTTGCAGTAGGGGAAATACCCTTGTGCACAGAAGGCGAACAGTATTACGAATTGTACCTGCGGTCGGAGTAAAGGTTAATTAGTTTAATAGGAAGTCCCTTAGAGGTGAAAGAGGTGGGGAGCACTTACCATTTGTACGAGCGTAACGTATCTCTTAAAGGGTACGATCATTTGTTGAACAGTGGGTCCGAGGGTGGATAGGTAGTAGTAGGTGTACATGATGACATGCACTATGCAGTTGACGATAAGTAGAAAAATTGTGGAGCCGATGGCGTGCCGTTTAACGATCCACCAGCACAACAGGGCGGTGCTGATATGGTGATAGAGGTGGAGGAATGAAATCTGCTTCTGTTTCTTCCGCAGCACGAAAACGGCAGTTTCCGTGTAATCCGCCAGCTTCAGTAGTAGAAGCCACCAGGTCAACGATGCGATCTGCACCAATTGTCAAACACTTTGTTAACTCTAATCCACATTCTTCGGGCAACTCTGGAATTCCTTGGTGTACCTGCATTGATTGGACGTCGGTTTCGTAGTTGGGGAAGTTGCAGACAAAACCGTAATCACGAAACCATCCGATCTGGTACGCTCTGTATACGAAAGCTGCGTTCGCTACGATTTGGAAAATGTTATAGTACTTGGTAAAGCCCAAAAGTGAGTATGGCTCTCTCTTTTCCATAAATTTGGGGCCGCATTTCAGGACGAAGTATAAGTAAGCAGCGCTTATGAGCAGTATTGGCACGGAACTGCTTATCAAAGGCCAATCTGCCGTTCTCGGATCTGAAAACGCGTGAGGGAAGGACATAAATAGGCAAATCCACCAAGATTTCTCCCGCACAGACGTCGCATAGCACGTGTCACGCCAAATCCACTTTCGTCCGGAGACTTACGTCGCTATTTAGCCGCGGCAATACTTTAAAGAACCTTCGTTACTCACCATATGAATCATCCACCGAAATGCTTCCGTGCGTGTCTAACGAAGCCATGATTTTCGACTATGGAACTAAACTGTCCACTTTGGATCCCGAGCACATCGACTTGGCCTGAAAAATGAGGAGCCGAATCGAGAAGTGTGCACCGCGGCACGAGTTATTGGCCACCGTTAACGCGGGTAAAATAAGACCAGCATGATGAGCACTGTCTGGTATATATACTTGTTGGAAGTATGACATACTGGATATTCATTATGCGTTCTCATGAACATGCAATTGGATTAGTGCAGGATGCCGATTTTCCATTGGAAAACAATACGCTTACGCTCCGGAACGACCCCCGCTTTGCAAATTACGTAAGTTTTTCACGCTGCCCCCGTCACGTGGATCCACTTACGCCAAGACAATAACATATACGCAAACACTGTGGCGTGCGACTCAATAATAAGGCATCCTCCTCGACTGTTCACAGACGCTACGAATTTCTCGTTTCGCGAAGGATATCAAGGAAACAAGTTAATTTGCGACACGATCAGGGCCAGTACTGCTTAAATAAACAATTGGGTCACATTCATTCGATCCGTGCGTGCAGCAACGAAATACAGTTCCCACCTCTCCCTCTTATGACAGTCATCATTAGGATTGAGATTGTTCAGGATCGAAAGGTGTGAAACGAAGGAGACATCAAACAATCAGCAATCAGTCTTGGGAAACAGACACATTTATTATAGGAAACACTTTCCGTCACCTTTGAATTTGAAAACCCACGGCGGAAGATTAGCAGTGTGCGAGCGCGTCGTAGATGCGAGGAGCGGGAGCGAGAGGGCCGTGACTAATCCGGGCCGAGAGATAATTGCATTTCGCAATATGCTGAATCGACGGCATCGAGTGTCTCCCGATAGCTGTAGGCGTCTACGGAGCAGGCAGGAAGGACCTGTCGATAGTCTGCTCTCGGCCCCAAACGAACCCGTGGCGGTCCTCCTGGCGATCAAGCACAGTGGCGATCGGCGCCGCGCTGTGCTGCGCTTCCACCCCTTTCGAGGACCTCCCGATAATGCCGCGCTTCTGTGTAGGGCTTCACCTATTAGCCCCGATAGAGTAGCGGGCAGGATCACGTGACGCCATTGGGGGGGTAACATCAAAGCCAAAGGCATAGTTGCACTCTGGGGACGGACTATGACGTTACCTACCCGGTGCTCCGCTGCAGTTACCCCTGATGCCTCAGGGCGCACGCCGACGTCCGCGACCATCGTCCTCTTGCAGCAACATACTCATCTCCCTCCCTCTCTCTCTCCTGCTCTCCTCCTCTCCCTCTCTCGATCCACCCCTTCTTCGACTCTCCCACTCGCTTCGCTCCATCTCTCCCTCTGTAAGCTTGCATATCGGTCTTAATGCAGCCGGAATCGCCTTCCGGGCAATTTCGATGCGCCGTTTGATGCGCCGCGCCGCGGCAAGCCTCTCGATGAAAGAAAAGGACTCATCTTATGCTTGTCCTCATCTGCTCAACGATAATTATAGCTTACATAAAGAGGTGCCTTTGTACCCTTGGTACACTGGAATCAGACCTGACGAGGGGGGACAAGCAAATGGAGACCGATCTCTAGATGTTTCCCTTTACATCTTAATTAGCGGCATATGCGGATACTCGCGTAAGAAGAGAGGGTCTTTTTCGAACTTTCTCCATTTGCTCGCAGCAGCGAGTACACGCAAGATCTTGTGCAAATAGAAATAGTAGATTGAAAGGGGATCATGAGAAACAATGGGTCGAGGAACCTGCAATTATGATGGTCGAGAAGGAGGACCACGGAAGCAGTTATTGCTCCATTCTTCCTTGCTTCCCTTACAAGTGGGTAGTTTTACGGTGTTTAAGCACGGTGGTTAAGTCGAGGATAGGTCGGCAGGCCATATGTCGCCCTCGAGTATAATGCAAAACCACCCTGGCACAGCTAATACCCTGTCTTGACCCAATTCGTTCCAACCTGATTGTCCCGAGAGTGCAGAACTGACCTGGGCCAACCACTCACGCATCACGTATCTCATTCCCTCTATTATTCCCCACTGACCGCAGTAAAAAAAAATAAGTGGTCTTAGAAACTTTCCAACACATAGTTATACTCTTTCAACGTTGATAAGCAAGTGAAATCTGCATGCGTTCAACTTGGCACCAATCCGGACCAACTCGGAAACGAATGTTCCGGTGAATGCCGTGTCTCGAGCAGCAGGAAGGCATGGGGGGTTCGGCGGTAAACAGTGATCAGAAACAGGAAGGCAAACAGCACTTGGGGCAAGTATCAGTAACACACGAAAGCACGCAATTACCTTGGGTCGGAGAGCGGGTGCGGTCGGTGCCGGGATCGTGCGCCCTCGAAAATTAAGGGAGCCCGAACGTACTGTCGGCTACAATTTAACAATCAGTCTAGCGGCGAGCGGCGACAGAAACCCCGTGATTACCTGACCGAGCGTGGACGAAGCCGAACCGCGCGGCCAGCGTCACGCGTTCGAACTCTCCAACCCCCACGAAACAACGCCGAGGACACGCGTGCCGGTTAACTCGTGAAAATCGACGACACGCCGATTTTCGCACGGCCGTGCGCACGTGCACCTATGTTTTTACCGGTCGCAGCGCGGAATCCTGATACACGAGGCCGCCTGGAATTATGCACTCACGCGCTTCCGGTCGGAATAGAAGGTAGGAAGGCATTGCACAAGGGAAATAGGGAATAGTAGGGTGATTCCTGGGCTAACACGGGGTGAAGTCCGGGGAACGAAGAGAAACGCACGAATGCATTGGGAAACGACGTGGCTCGTAAGGGTCTCGAAAGGGTGTGAGGGAAAAGGAGAATGAGGGAGCGAGAGAGAAAGAGAGAGGGGAGCGAGCGTTTTCGCGACAATAGGCAGGATGTGCGAAGGGTTACCATTGCAAATCACAATGGTGACCGCAAAACGCGAATGACAGGTTGAATAGACGCGACTAGAGCAGGCCTACCGTCTTGCGAACTATTATTACCGCGATCGCCTTTTATTCCGGCCATTCTTTGGGAAAAACGGTCCTCTTTTTCTCCTGTACTCTCGAAGGACCAAGGAACAATGTGTCCTTACGTCGCTCGGCTTTGTTTAGACCTGGGCGGAGATCTCGAGAGCTCCTTGGGAAATGATGGACGAAATTGCAGTCCTGTGTATGTATAGGAAAAGGAATTCGAAAACATATAATGGTCCAGCTCTCATCGTAGATTAAATTGATGGTTAAATAGAGAGTCCCCGGTTTTCAAAAGTATGAAATGAGATCGTGCTTTATTGCGCTTTTCTGGTTGCTTGCTTCCCCCCCTATCCATTGTACGATGAAAGGAGGACAAGGGATACTCTGAAACGTGCATTCCTAAAACATTTCGATTAGAGTTTCGAGTGGAATTCGGCTAATGCAACTGCCATTCGAGGCAAGCGTTAATTTAAAACAGAGCAGCTGCTCGTATTACTCGAAGCAGTGTTTAATTAGACTATTCCTCATATGCTCAGTATATCAGCTCCTTTACGCGCGATATAATACCCGCAGGCAGCGACAGTGAAATATGGCCCGCCGTCCTCAGACGCACACACACCTACACACATGAGCCACCATCGAGCAGTCAAGGAGAGAAAGCTCAGGTGCGGCGGTGCATAATTTGAAACACTTTCAAAGGAAACTGGAAGCCGAATGGTAACGGAACATCAAAAGACAATTGCGAAAGGTCTCGCGCTGGAAATGGGCAAACTCAGAGACGTCGCTAATTGCCCAAATTTACGCAAGCATGACTTTCGATGTCACGACAGGATCGTTGGTGTCCCGAACATCGCGAAATATCGGGAAGACTTTGACATGGCTTTCTCAGTAGCATTTACTATTTATTAAGTATGAGTAATACTCGCTGCTCGTCTGTCGACGCAGCCGGTCGATTCGGCGAACGGGAATCTCCCGCGTGCAAAGGTCGCCTGGAAGTAGCTAGGAAGGTGGAGCATGCCTATGGCGACAACAAGGACGAAAGCTGATAGAATAATGTCCCGCAGCACGCTATCCCGGGCGCAGCCTAGCCTCGGAAGAAAAATAGTAAAATCTGACCGCATAGTGCTTTTACCCTTACTGGCAGGTACCTACTCCACCTGATTATCCTACATCCATTTGTCAGGTGGGCGCGATACGGTGTCGCTAAATCGCTCCGCCGTTAATTCACTGTCCGCCACTATGGTAATCCAGTATGCTCGCATTATGCCGCCGAGTCGCGATTACTATTGCAGCTTGAAGTTTCATTTCGCTTAAGTGCAGCCTCGAGACTCCCACCGGCGCGTCCTCATATTTCTTCTAAGGGTATTCATTTATTGAATCCCAACAAGTTCCGCAGTAAAGTCGCCCGATCGCCGTAACGTCAGACGATCCTGCCGGGGATGTTTCTTGATTGGTTCCCTCGTATCGAAAGTAATGGAAAGAGCAATTAGAACTCGGGGGAGTATAAGGTGAACTCGATCGGTCCTCCGCGAGACTTGGAGGATGATCTATCTTGAGATGGGTGAGAGCGAGCGCATCCGTTTAATTAATTGCCGAGAGGCGAAGCACCTCGCGTAGCTCCCGGTGTGCACAATTCGCCGGATTCTCATCGGCGGGATGATTTTTACGAGGACAATACTTCGTGGCCGCGTCTCCTCTCGGGGGGGAGGCGGAAATTCCTTTCTGCGGGCCAAGTGGACTAGACGCCTCCACGAGTCAGGAAGATTTATCTGGAGTCTCCGGGCGCGCAGCGAGGGTGAGCCGAGTCCCGTTCGTGCTGCGAACAATAATATCCGCCGGCTCAATAGAGAGACCGCGCGCCGTCTTTCGCCCAATTTCTTTTTACGGACGACGCCAAGTATTTCCAGCCCCGCCACTCCGACCACCTATATCCAAGTTACATAGACCGCTGCAATATTTCCTCTAAAAACACTGTCCGATATCTGGATAGTATCCTCGTATGCTCCAATCATGTATACAGTGCCGAGCGAACTCCATAAAACACCACTGGGCCCAAGGAATACAGATGAGCCAATAATTTGCAATAGTAATAATAAACCGGAAATCAAAGCTTCGTAAAGTTCATGGCGAACCAGTAAGATTCGCCTTATCCTCGTGAATCATTGGAATATATTGCGGTAAGTACAGTGACGAGAGCGGCTTTCACGCTCAAACTCTTAGCAAGCCTAGTATATGTATACCAGCTTTACGATCAGCTGCGTACGGATTAGTTGAGTGAGAAGAGTCTCGGCTGGAAGAGACGCGTATAGTGCGAGTGGCCAGGATGAATGTGGCATCGGGTGAGAGCAGGTACTATTGGAATAAGGCGAATAATCGCCGCGTTCAGCACTAGCTCGTCGCTGCTCGGACAATATCGGCCGTGGCCGCGCTCGATACTGGCAGTAATCGTAAACTCGCCGCGACTGTTATCCGACTAGTCGCGGAGCCATAGAGTGCGAAACGAATGTCGGCTGTCTAAGCGCCGGAAGGGACGACATCGACAGTGTCGCTGGTTTTAACAAGTAGAACGGTACCAGCCTCGATCCGACTGGCAACTTTGCCGCTGCCGCCGCCGTCGCCGCTTGCCGTGTATAGAAATGAGGCAGAGTTCGTCGGGCAGAGAGTCGAAAGCCACGGAATTCGATCGTCCATGTGTCCAAGGATAGTTGGCAGTAAGTTAGCCGCGTCTCTTGGGGGACGCGCCTCGTAAAAAGGCGCTTCTTCCTCAACTCGAGGTTACGAGGAGCACTCGAGCCACTTGGACATGAAGCATTATGGCTTCGACTACAGTTCCACAGGAAATAGCAGCCGGCACGGAGACATGTCCGCACTGATAACACTGATTTCATTAGCGCAAATGAACTCGCATCACGGCACTCGGCCGCTCGTTCGTCTGATTAAAACTCGTAAAAGTTTTGGGGAGCCGGGGGCGGGGGGGCCGTGTATAGGCTGGCTGGCCGTTGCCTTCTCAAGGTATATACGTGAGAAGCAGCAAATGATCGTGGCTGTTCCGCGGAATCGTTAAAGTGCACTTCCTTCCTTGGGGAAATTAAATTGATATATCTGCCGGGCGGCCGGCAGCCGGGAAATTCGGGGCGGCGGGAGCGGCTGGTATTCCCCGACATAATCAGACACGTCCCGAGAAAATAACATCGGCAAAGAAAATCGCCGATACGTCGACGAGACTCGGGAAATACACTCGGCGTCCTCGTGCGCCGCCAGGAAATGCCTTTTTTCCGTACACTTTTTCGACGGGCGCCGCCGCTATGAATATTAAGGACCGCCATAGTTGGCTTCCATCCCGCAGGATTTCCTTCTGACCCGGTCGCAAGGAATCCAATCTGTTGACGCACAAAATAATACGGCCTCATCGCGAAACTCAACGAAATACGCTTGCTTTGTACAATTAATTTCTGACGGTCTACGAAATCCCATGAATAACCAATGGATAGAAGAGCGGGGAGATGCTCGGTCACACAAACCTCTCTGTCTCCCATGTCTTCCGCGCGCAATAAAAAGTGTCTGGCTGAAGTATGACGAGTCAAGAGGTAGCGTGCTCGCTCGAAGGAGTGCGCGGCGTCGTCCTTTATCCCGGTTCGCGTGATAAAATTTTATGGAAAGTTCATTTGCAAATGGCTTGAAACAGGAACTGCCCTCTTCTGATGGCGAAACGAGAGAGAGGGAAGGTGGAAAGCATCAGGAACGAGAAACTCCGGGCACGGCGCGACCGAGGGAAGCGGATTGCTTCGCCCGAAACCGCGTGAAACAGTTTGAATAATTCGGCGATTCAAAGTCCTCGCCGGGAGGGATTTTATATTTCTCGCGGTTGCTGCACTGAAACTGCATCCACGGTGCCAGCCAGACCGTCTGAGTTTTTCCCGGGGCCGCGATGCGGCCATTTCCCCGAGAAGTGCGGCGAGCGTGATTCGAGAAAGTATTCCTTTGTCCAGGAACATCCTATTCCGGCGTAATTAATTCGAGGAGGAATCCGAGTAAAGGCATTCTCACCGCTCGTAAGAATGCTGTCCATTTGAATCTCCTTCTCCCGTAGTAAAGCGCTGGAGGTCGCCTTCCAGGAATCAAGTTAGTCGCATTTATCTGGATGCATTAGCCGAGTGAATTGGTTGGTTCATCGGCAGTTTGGTTCGTCGGGGTTTTCTTCGCTTGAAGGAGTCATATTGCACAGTAATTAAGTGTGCCAGGCCGCCGAGGGTGGAGGGTGCCCTCCACCCATTACCTTTTCCCCTTTCGCACGTACGCTCTCCGCCAGTGGGATAGGTCAGCACACCCTTTCGCGCGTGTTAATGCCATATTAGCTTCTCCTACGCTTAATGGATCGCCGTTCCGTAGCCCAAGGTTCGCCGGGCGCACACGCCTACGCCATGTAAGTGCGTGGATCGCACTTCGGACAGACTGGACATTCGTGATTACCCCGCGTTTCCGTGGCCAACGATAACCCCCCGCATGCTAATACAAATTCATTCTCCCGCAGGCTCCCGGTGTCTAGGTGCGCGCGGAGAGTGCGAGAGGGCTGGAAGAGCTCTTACCGAAATCAAATTCCTGAGAGCGCCAACTCAAAACTCCAATGGATATTAGTCGGTGGGATCTAATTTCGAGGGACACGCTATGCGCCCGAGGTGCATCGACACTCGAAATTCGTTGAGGATGCCGAATGAAAGCGAGGGGTTGGGCCAACTTGCTCCGAGTGGAATTCAGTGCAGCGAGTTCGATGGTGAAATGAATGCGCCTCTCCTCTTCCGCACAATTTCGACGGGGGCAAACGAGCATGGCAATCGTTCTATTCCCTCGTACTCTCATACCCTCGTCCCCCCCCCCCCCCCCCCTCTCTCACCCTCGGTCTGTTATCCAAGCTCCCTGTCTCTCTCTATCTCCGCCAGTCGTAGTTATCGCGATAACTCGTCCGCGATCCTAATTGAAACCGCGAAACCTAATTCCCGAGAGTGTCCAATATAGAGACAGACAGGCAGAGAGGCAGACCCCCTTCGAGCGTTAATGCCGTAAGGGGGAGGTAAATGTGTATCAACATTTTAGCGAGAGCGAGCAGACTCTTGCCATTCCCTTTTCCGAATTTATTCCGCGCCCACTTTATTCGCTTTCATTAAACACCCGGCTGGCTCTGCGTCGGGAGGCGGCCGCGCAATTGTTGCAAATTTTTCGCATAATGAACCTAAGTTTCATTAGCGAGCGCCCGCATTTTCTCTCCGGCCTTCCTTAATTAGACGCGCAATACACCGGCCCGATGCAATAGCCGCCAAATTGACGGGGTAATCGCATTGAAAAATGTAGCCGGTGAAATTGGCATCCGATTGAACCTGCGGCCGCGGCGAATCGCTCGACGGCATTTTCTACTCTCGGAAATTCAACGGTGAGCCTTGATACCGTGCAGCTTGGCTTTGTCATTGGCAATTATTTTTTTGCGGCCGACGAGGGTATCATTAAGAAGCAGGGGTACGAATGACTGGCGCTATCAGGATCATTCGTCCTGAAGCTTAATTGAAAACGACGTAATTTCCATGAGTACCCTTGGAACCCCTTGCCAGGTCGTCATTGGGAAAGGTCAGTGCGTGCCACCCATATACATAGGGAACGCACCGGCAGGGCAGGGGCCTTGCTCCGAAGGAGCCTTCGGAGAGTCAACATGTACAGCAAGACTTGTGTCACGCATGCAAGCTCCGTCCCGGGGGATACGCACCCGGCGTTCCTATCAGCCTCCCCGTTTTTACGCACATCTAGACCGTCCTCCGGTTCATAGTATCGTAAGTACTGCCACTCAACCCTAGCTCCCCATTATCTTATTTTCTTATCCTCATATCGCACTCGCGGGAGTAACACGCGTCGAATTTTTCCCGGTTCCCATTATCCCAGCATAATTAATATTTACATTACTTACAGGGAAGTCGCAACGTGTTTGTAGTTGGCTTATCTTTAAAACTTTCATAAACGATGAATTCTTAAATATTTGTCCATCCTCTACCCTATTTCAAATATACAAACTTCAGTGTGAAGGGAATAAGGTTTGCACGACATCGACATGCCTTGATAACAAGACTCGCCGCTAATTTCTTCGTTACCACCCCACGTGTCGAGCTAATTCAGTTAGTAGCCGAGATCTATGGCTTCCATTCGCTTTCCTTTAGTTATCGGTTCTTTGTTTCGAGTGCTCATCCCGTTAATAGTACGTACGCCCGGCCAACCGCCGTTGCCACGAACGCCGGACGATGAATCGAACGGGAGCACGAAACGCCGCGTAATTTGCATACAGAAGAACATTAGTTAATTACCGGAGACATAACCGATGATTGGTGATCGTACGCGAGCCACAATTCACGCAACGGCTAAGCTCCAAGTTATTGCCCGGATCATCGTTAAAACTGGAAGAGCATCAGTCATGCGTGCGGGAGCATGAACGTGCCAGTCCGCTCGGCAGTTTAGGATTAGGTGCTTTGATATATCAAAACAGCGTGAAACTATTATTTTCCAGTATAAAATTTATCTCCCCAGCTCACAACAGCCTTGTGATTGCTTAAATTATACTAATGAGCTGTCGTTCTACGAATAGCGCGGAAACAGGAGATCAGGGATTCAGAATCCACCTATAAAAGCACGAATACATTATTACTAAATTCAATACCTACTCGCGATAGATTAAGGACGTTTTTATTAAGACGTTTTTCTTGAAAACTTTGCTCCGAAGAACCACCGCTCTCACAAGCGCATTCCTACAGCAACAACGAATGGAATGGTAGCCAAGGTAGCTGCGGGGAGCATCGATGTACCCACTAATTATCCAGGACGGTGGATTAAGAGCGGCAGCATGAAAATGAAAAAGCTGCTATATTCCGCGTGGAACGATGCCGATCTCGGCAGTAAATTCTGCTCCTCTTCAAGGCGCATAACGAGTTCCGCCTTCGCGTGGTCGCCTCTCTCCGGGAAAAGGCCGGCTCTCGAGGTACACGGACGGTACACAGTCACGGGGATAGTAGAGAAAATTCCAAGTAGCAAGGAGAAACGAGGTGGGTGACGGACGTAACGTTACGACGAGAACGAGGACGCAGGGTGGCCGGCATCCGGTGTATCTTGCGACTTTTCGAGTTATCAACCGGGCTTTTATTAATGACAGCTAGACGGGGTTGGCCAGCGCAGGCTTTATGGAGGGATATAAACTCTAAACTGATTAACAGTAGCTGGTCCCCGCCGCTCGCCCGGGATATGCAATATATATGCAATCGCCGGGGAACTCGGGGTCGCAGGCAAACCGAACCACCCCCCCCCCCCCTCCCACTCCCCCTGCCCGCGTCTCTCGTTAGCAATACAGCCGCGGTTTATAGTCCATCGTCGGCGGAATTAACATTGCCCAATTAAATTGATGGATGTCCCCGGCTGCATTAAATGCACAGGGGCTAAGTAGAGCCGGGCGTAAATCGAGCTGCGAGCGTTCTCACCAGACTTTTTCCTCCAGCCAGCCAAGTAAACGGCGGCTGTATATCTTATTGAACGTCCTGTCGGCAGTTTTTCGATGTCTGCTTTCATTGCATCCGCTGCACGCGCGATTTAGAATTACCACCCCAGTCGTACACTTTCCTATTTCACTCGGCTGTGTGTACGTGCATACCGTGCGATAGAGAAAGCGGTGTGATGCCGCGCCACCCCGGTGGATTTGCGTTGGAAGCCCGTCAGAATAAAAGCGGAGAGCTCGGCAATAAATGCGCGTGCGATGAGCGCGGCGATAAAGCGCAATTAAATATATTTCGCGGCGGTCAAGCCCCTGTCGTTTGATTCAATCGCACCCCTGCCACCGCCGCCGCGCATCCTGTAGCGATCGCTTTTGTGCTCGGGGCCCTGGAGAAAAAGGGTGAAGTCTCCAGCCAGTCAGCGTGAAATGGAAAGCTGATTAGGGGAGGGCGCATACCTCGACCTTTCATGCTCGGGTTCGGACTCCGCGGCTCTTTTGTGGGCTCCGGTTCCCTCCTCGCGCGAGCGCCGGCGAATTCTCTGCGTACGAGAGCGCCGCGATGCTCCATTAAATAATATCTATTAATTATGTTTGCCAATAGGCGATGCTGCCTCGTGAATAGCCGGATCTCGAGCGGTCGAGCGTGAGAGCTCGCGGTCGCCGAAGCTGCGCGGGAGAGCGATGCTCGGGAGGGAGAGGGGTGTAGAGCGAGCGAGGAGAAGAGGGGCCCAGGCAATAAACGGCGGGCGCGGTTTATCACGAAACGGAATTAAACGGTTTACGACTGGACCACAGATTAGTACGGACGCGATGGACGAATGCAAGGGTGAATCGTACTATCATATACCTCCTATTCGGCAAGCATCGTCCTCCCACCGGCCCCACCCTCCCAGAGCAGCACCCACCTTTCAACCCCTTGGTTCATGTGGCCTAGCTCACGGCCACCCCCCGACGATCCGTTCATATCGTCCGTATATTCCCGCAATCTCTCTTTCTCCTTTCTCTCTCTCCCTCACCACTGGGCCCGGCCACTCGGACGAGCCTCCATGCCAACTCCGATCCACCAAATCCTCCTGCTATCCATGCATCGCGCGTCGACAGCGGAATCATAACTATTTCATACGTGAAAAGCGACGTGCATCGCATTGCCATTCTGTTAGGCATACTTTGGAGCTGCAATATAGGAGGTACTTGTACGGTTCAATCTGGGATCTTCATTTTGGTGGCTGACACATGCATAGATACTTCGTAAAGCGCGGGCATTATTATACGAGTTCCTGAGATCCTGAGTTCCCATGTGACGAATGATATGACGTCGTACTGGGATTCACTCGTGATATGAGCGAGTGTTAAGTATATCGGAAGAGCGATCGGCTTTATAAAATCTAGATGAAATTTAAATCGGCCCTATATAGTGGAAAGTGGGGAATATGAGAGATCCACAGACACCCCGGTGCGCACGTTCAGACAGAGATAGATAATTGTAGGGCGAGGTTGAAATTGGGGGAGATGGCACTCGTAGGACACCAGGAATTACGGTGGTAAAGCTAGACGGGACACGCATTACAAACCTATAAAATGTCCGAACGAGTTCGTCACAGAGCATCTGGCTGAAGGTTACGCCAATTCTATCCCTCGGGAAGCGTCCATTCGGCAGACGATCACAAAGTCGGGATACGAGAGCGTCGAGGTCTGCCTGATTTATTCAAAGACCATTTTCCGAGTTCCAGGCTGCGCCGAGGTTCGCCGCGAAGGAAGGAGAGGCCGATAAGAGAATTACGATAATTGGACGTAGCACTACTCTCCGAATCGATCTAACGAGGTTCTCAACGCCTCTTCCCCCGTCCATCGCCCGAGAAGACAGTCCTCGAAGACTCGTCTCGGCAGATTTGATGGCGAAGATATCTAGTCCGAGTTTAAAGCAGAATAGCCCATTTCCCTCGGCACTAAGTCCCCCCCGGCCCCTCCCCCTCCCCCGACTCCGACATATAATTCCATTTCCACGCTGAAACAACGTCTGACTCTCAAATCCGACTGGCTTCAACCCTCGTCTCCCTCCAGTGGCTCCCACCGCTCGATTATACTCTCGGGCTCGCAATGAGTGCGTGCAGCTTCCCCGTATTAAAAAGAGGCCACGAGGTTCCCGAGCTAATGAAGAGCCTTACGTGACCTAAAGAAACCTCGCGAAACCCCCCTAATTGCGGGCGCCCTGGAAATTCCAGAACGTCTTGCACCCTCCACTCGAGTAACTAGCGCAAGGGTGGGCGGGCAACCTCGCGTCGTAGGCAAGGTGTATCAAGCTTAAGCGTATTGTAGCTGTGGGTCATTGCAGTGATCTTACCGTGGTGGAAGGAGACGAGTATAGCTGTGTGCGAGGCTTAAGGGGTGGAGGTTCGAAGGGTCGCTAAAGGATAACGTCGTATTATACGCAGAGGGGTGGTAGGACGTGGTCATCAGAGGGTGGAAAGAGGAAGTTGGGGTGGATACCTGACAGTAGTACTACCTGGCTGCATTAAATTAACCAAAGTGATCGATGATCGTTTTTCATTCCTGTACCTTCCTAAAACTCCTTTATCGATTACAAAGTATTTACTTCCTCTGAATGTCCTACTGAAATCAATAACCTACCCTTCACCGTGCATTCGATATCAGTGGTTGAAAGAAGAGAAATCCTAATCTTCCTTTGATTCCCAGGCCGCGGCTCAATGTAACCCCTTAAGAGATTAAAAGATTATCACAAGCGATTACCGGGCGCGCATTAAGTTGGCTGGTTAATTTCAACCCCCGAAGAAAAATCCGGCGCGAGCGTGTTGCGTGCGGTGGAATGCTTGAAATATAAGCGTGGATGGTAAAAGCTCATTAGGTAACCACCCCTCTTTTGTATCAGCGATTATGTTCAACACCGTGCGGTATACCCTCGGCTCTAAAAGGCACGCATTATTCCCCGGGACTAAGACTAATGAACTGCGGCTCCGCTTCCCCGTTCTCTCATTAGGAAATCGCGTTCACCCTTCTTGGGCTCGCACGCTCCCACTGCGTGTGTAGTATATTCGCGCGCGGTGCAGGTTTCGGGAGTTCTTTATCAGCCGATAGGAACGTGGCGCGCGCGCGGCCGGCTGCGTCAACCGGTGATATTTTCTTCTCGGTGTGGTAGATAGGGATGCAAATGGCGTTTTACGAAAATTAACACGTAATTAAGCCGTCTTGCCGGGGCGGCGGATAATCGCGGCGGGACACGCAGCCCCGCCGCCGCCGCAGTGCCGGGGCTAAACACTACCGGAATTAAGCGAATTCGACGGCCTCCGTTTCCTCTTCATTTGCTAAAACAAATCGTACAACCGGTTATCCTATCCGGGAGACACAGCACGGCGTGCAGGACGGAGGTGCACTTAGCTGATGAGCGCCGACGCACGCAACGCTCACGTGAAAGCCGCACGCGGTGCGCGCGCGGTGTGCACGCGCGCCTTTTCCGCGTGCCAAACCGAATTTGAATAATCGCCAGCGCGATGCGTGCTGCTCGCTGCAAACACAGCTGTCGGCTCGTATTGCAGCCGTCGCATATTCTGCTCCGCTGCGATTTACACTACCCGGCTATAGAGCGTCAGTGTATGCTCGTACGTATCAGTGGGAATGCATTTGATTTGATTATGATTAAGATTCGTAACTCCAAGTCAGATAGATCAGTAAGATGATAATAGATTCGCCGAAACAGAACCATCTTGGTGGCAACACATTGATTCAGCAAAATTATTTGTGTTAATTGTCACAAGTGTTAATTGTCTTCAGCCATCGAACTCAATGCGATACGTGCGCAATAAGAGACAGTAGTTCATTCACATCGCTTTAACTCTGCGCGCCAAGAATTATCCACAGGGTATTCGGTGCGATCGAACGGTAATGAGAAAGGAAGAGGGAAAGTCAAACCCGGGGAAAATTAGCGTGCACGAACATCCGGCGAGTGTAATAGTATTACAGGCGAGAAGCCGCGGAAGAGGGTGAGACGGTGAGAGAGAGAGAGAGGGCGTTGTTCGAATCAAACCTATCGTTAGCTTCTATTCCCTTAGTGTCGGCCACGTGTCGCAGTGCTTTAGCCTAGCTATTACTTTCGTGCACACTCCACAGCGGCGGGCAGCTTTGAAAAGGTGCGTGCTGGTAAATCATTTCTTCCACGGATAATAAGCCGCCACCCACGATATACCCCACGTCATGTTCCGATAATTGCAGCAAATTACAAGTTAAATAAGTGGACATTACAATGGGCGGGCGGGTTACACAGCCGATCGTGAGAGCCCGATTTCACCAATTCCTTCCCCCTCTTTCCTTATCAATCGCAGCTACCATTTGCCTAAAGGGAGATTAGATAAATTATTACGTGATCTAGATCTGCGACAAGTTAATAAATACAAGAAAAGTCTGATATTGGAAGTAGTATTCCTATGATTCACCTTTGAATCACGCGAGCAGTGAATCGTGACAAGTGTAAAGAGAAGTCGATCGATCCGCATTACTGGTTGGCGCTCGTCGATAGCAAAGACAGTCATTAAGTAGATGAGAGTCGGGAAAAGAAGGCGATACGGAATCGTCCCGGGCGAGCGTGTACGTCTGAAAGGACGAGAGGGGGACGGAGGACTGAAAGTAAACGGAGACTATCTCGTAGTAGCAGGCGTACTATCGCATTACGGCAAAGCGGACAAGCGTGATTAAGTGCGAGGCGTTATTCGCGTCTAACCCTGGCTGGTGCTGGCCGATGGCAAAACGGGGTTAGAAAAATCGGCGCTGCGCCGCACCGCACAATGGTGCACTTTATCCGCCTAATTGACTCAATGACCACTCGCCCGCGTGGAA
This sequence comes from Crossocerus cetratus, assembly GCA_963675795.1. Lineage (NCBI taxonomy): Eukaryota > Metazoa > Arthropoda > Insecta > Hymenoptera > Crabronidae > Crossocerus > Crossocerus cetratus. The sequence continues at coordinate 10,165,908 of OY776670.1, forward strand.
GTCCATCGTGCTCTGGTGGTGGCTGCTCGTTGAGCCGGCGAGTTCTGCGACGACACCACTGCGAGCAGCGCGCGAGAGCGCGCGGCATCATCGGGCTTTCTTTATCCAGCTGACCCACTCAGATTGCTGCAACGCAAAAGGCGACGGCGAGATAGAAGAGCACAAGTAGGAGAGGCCGAGCGGGGCAACGAGTACTCGACTAATAAGCAGTGCTTCGATAAAAGAGCATTATTGCTGCTCACCAAATGAGTCACTGCTCTACGCGAGATGGATTTACGATGGGGATATTTAATCGTGGTAAATAGCCTTCTGGCGCTATTTGGTAAAGAACATTATTTGAGAAAATCATTGTAAGCACTCGTTGAATTTACGAGTTCTCTTAGAACTTTGCAGAGTTTCTATTTCCATAGTGATGTAGATGTGTTTACGTTTTGAAAAATGGTATTGGGATTTAGACATTTTCATCGAAAACCATCACCTCCTCCTCTTCGTTATATAATAACGCAATAACAGATATCAGACTGCAGCAGAGCATTCGCGATTTGTATTGCTCGCGCTGACAAATAGTCGACTAATGAAATACGATGCCGTGATCAATCACGTCCGGTCGCGCCTTCCTGCAGGCGCGATTGACATTTATCTCCTGGAATCGCCGGGAACACGATCGCCCAAATACCGTGAATATACGTTCCGATAATACAAAGATGATTTTTGTTTCGCACGCGTCTCGTTTTTTGCGCCTGGCAGCTGTAGTAGTGGCAGAGAAAGATTGCGGGATGACGATGGTTTACTGGGAAACGTGCAAGGCTGAACTCGATAGTTCTTCTCGGGAATTGTATTTAGTACTGGGAGGAGTGCGGCTCGAATATATGGGAGACATTCTGCCGAAGCAGTTAAGTGTGCGGCATCATAGTTGCTCCGATTGCGGCGAAAGAGTGGAAATACTTAAGTGGATTAGACCGGTGATGAATCGGAGATGGCAGCGCGCTGTCGTTAAAATGAATTAATCCTCATTTCGAAATGGGCACGGACTTCTCGAGGATTGCAGTTTTCATGATTCACGGCGCGGGGGATGGCGGGCAAAGTATCCCTCATTTTCTTTTCCGCCTCTCTCGCCGCTCTGGCCAAGTGAATTCATAGTCGGCCTTCCCTGTCTCCCAACTTCCTTTCTCGCTGGCTAGAAAGGACAAACTCCTGTGTGGGAAGTTCAAGAACTTTAAACCGGGGTTTATCGACTAATTTAGCTGAAGCCAAGGACAGGCTTGCTCTCAGGAGACAGACTTTGCACGATGCTCGGCCCCCGATTGGACGCTCGACTAGTTTCGAACTCGATAAACCAAGGCGAGAGAGAACCGTGGCGAAGTTTCGATTCGAACGCCGGCTAAGCCGCATTGCCTGTAGAGACGCTGGAGATTTCGTTAAAATCAACACGGAACTCTACTCGAGTTTAATTCTATTAAGCTCGTCTGCTCGGTCATTATACTGGATCCCGCTAATTAACCATCCGCGGTGACCTTTTAGCGAGGCCACTTCGCATTGTCCTAACTACGCTTCCATCAAGCCTGGCTTTCCGAATTAAACTACTCCAGAAACACCACGCGCGCTAAACGAAACTTTCTTTTGACGGTACTACATGTATGTACATACTATATCCCAGACTGGACGTCGAATCCACTTTGTGTGTGCGCGCACGTGAAATCCTACATCCTAGTGTAGGTTTCTTGTCGCGACGCAATAGAGGTCTGATATCCCCCGAAATTCCTAGTATATTATTGAGTAGTCGAAAGAAGTACATGTTAGCGACAGCGCATTTGATTAAGATTCGTAATTGAGCCCAAGTCAGATAGCTGTACTTGTGTTACAGGCACGAGAGAACAACAGGAGAGACTCGCTGAGCCAGCGGATCAACGCGGGACTACACCATCAGGATACAGATAGAGCGTGTAACAGCTACGTAGTCGCCTTTAATGAAGTGCAAACAAGTTTACCCATTTTGTAATTAAGTAACAAATACAATTCTTTAAATAAGAACGAATCAAGGAAACAAGTATTTTTACTCTACACATATGTTTTGGACCAAAATACTTCTAAGTCCTTCTTTTTGGAACTCACAAAACTCGCGCGATGGTAATTAACATGTTAGAAATTTGCCTAAAAATTGTTCAAGTCCGAATGCTTGGAAATCTTAGCAATTTCTGTGGCGTCACGCTAATTTCAGGAATATTGTGACTTCAATATTCTCCCCAGCCTTCGCTCCGATCTTTCTGATAATTTATGAATGACGCATGAAGTCAACTGTCATCAAAAACGGCATTAATACTCTTGCCAATCCAATACGTGGCAGTTTTTTTAAAGACTTTACGCCTGCAGGAATCTCAACGTACCTCCGAAAATTGCTTTCAACGAGGTCCCATGGTGTAATGGTTAGCACTCTGGACTTTGAATCCAGCGATCCGAGTTCAAATCTCGGTGGGACCTAATTTCTTTTTTCTTCAATTACCCCGTGGCCATTTAACTAAACCATTGAGTTCTTCAAATTCATAAATATTCTCCGCAAATTTCTATTGCCGTAATAAATAATTAACGAATAGCTTACTTTTCTACTGCTAGTCGTTCGACATTTTACGTAAGATCCTTGATAAGCTAATGTATATTTCTCACACGGCCATCATTAACAACAGGTTTAATGTCTGATAAGTGGATATACACTTCATTTAATCAGAATTGCGTAACACGTGTCTAGTCGGCAGCGTTCGTCGTCGCGGTGTAATGGTCTCATCATTTAATATGCATGTAATTCGATAATTCACGAGAGGCGTATTCGCCGATATCGTCGTGTTATCAGCAATCTCGTAGACGAGCGTGACTCGCGCGTGTAAGTACGTGCGCGCGATGGGCTCATTGCTCTCTTATCTCGAATCTTCGACATACCGTGGCACTTATTGCTACCTGCCGTGCGATTCACTATACATATATAGACAGACTCGACAGGCACCTATCAGTCAAAAAGATGAGTGCTACCGTCATCGAAAGTAGACTGTTTAGTTGTACCTGATGAGATTAGCATAATTGAATGGCACGTGGACCAGGAGCTAGTAGAACAAGTGGGGAAAAACGTTAATGAATTCGGTGCACTCAATTAATTCTCAAGCACACTACACATAATCTCAACACCAATAAAAGCGCAAGGAGGTTCTTGTGTCGAATACTGGTAGCCGATTAATTGAAGACCGGGCGTAAATTAGTTTTAGATTAGAGCCAGCAGCCTTTGTCTCACTCGACACTTTTCAATATTCGTCCTCTGCACGCGTTCTCTTTCTCTCTCTCATCTGGTTCAGGGGAACACATGTATGAAAAGAGTACAGTCGACGGAGTGTTGCTATCAAGGCGAAACGCAAGAAAGTATTTCTGGCTACCAGGAGCGCATGAGATCAAGGCAGTTAATCCGGATGCTGCGTTACTGACCACTCGCGTGACCCTTATAATTCATCGAGTGTATCAGGCCGACCTTCCCGATAGTCGATATACGCACATGTCCATGTCGAAACGTTTGCGTGCAGACGTAATACGAAATAGCAGTGCAGGTACTATTTACGAGAGAGGGATCGAGCGTGTGTGTGTGTGTGGGAGAGGGTACGAGCTCATCGTAATCTCGGCTCGCGTCCGATCCCGTTTATCCGGCGCGGCGGAGGATTTAGCGGCGCGCGCATAAAGAGTGGCTTTACGATTCCGCGGAGACAGGGTATTGTCAGGTGGGCGGATGCGCGCTTGTCCACGTCCGTCCGTATTCTCGCCGCAGGTGGCTATTTATACCGGAGGCATTAAATATACGAGTACTACCGCGAAAGCCACTAGCCGTGCTATCGGTCGATTCCGCACCAAAACTATAACGCGCGCCAACTCGAAAGAGCAGACGGAGGCGTGCGCTACTCGCGACCGTCAGGATAAATGTCCTTACGGCCGGTAGGATCCATTTTAAATGCGGCCGCGATATACACACGCACCCCTCGCCACCCTCCTGCCTGCCTTCCGCCGTGTCTGCGCCGCTTTTTCCCTGGCTTTCCGCAAACACATGGAGGCGGACTTAATGGCACTCGTTTATGCCACCCCACGTGTACTTTATCGCTGGCCCACCTTGCCTACTGTCCATCGGTTTTATGGCCCTTCTTCAATTAATCGGCCGCTTTCGGACAGTCTGTCTCGCCAGCGACACGAAATTGTGAGCTCGTCCGCTGGAAGAAAGGATGGATGGATGGATCGTTGCTTGGGAAAAGGGAATGTTCGATTGGGCTTGGGTGTTAGGGGCTCGGCTAACTGCTGATACTGTCAAGGGGCCGAGGTACGTGTTCTGGTCAGATCCACAGGTGCTGACTACGAGGCCCATAACGCGGAATATAGAAGGCGTAATCGGTTATGATAACGGCGGCCGGTCCGCCAATCGGTGGCAAATGGCGCGTACAAGTAATCGGGGCCTCATTAATCCCAGGCAGAGCCTCGTTTCGTGAACCAGATTTCCGGGGCTAACGATCGCCGGCGCAGACCGGCGAAACGGCCCAGACTACGGCGGCATTTCTCCCGCGATCGTTACCGGAAGTTCATCAAGATGTGACAACGCTACCGTGAAACTCTCTCTCGCGCGGGCGCGCCCTCGTAAAATACTTTCTCAATTTAAATTTGAGCGAGACGATCCCTTGGAAGTTTCCGGTTAACGAGCGGAACCCCGTAACTCAGCCTGGCGATAAAATACCGCCCGGTAATGACGAAACGTGTAATCGAGAGTCACACGAGAGCCGGCTCGCTCTATCGTCTTCATACCTCGTCCCTGGAATTGCATCCGCGCCTAGAGAAGCTTTCTTCCGCGCTGAGGGGCGAGCGAGCTCTCCTCCTTCCCAAGCGTAACACTGTCTCTCCTCACTTGGGCAAACTTTCCGCAAAGCCCCACCTCCCCTCATAACTCGGCCCCCGACTGCAGTTAAACTTTAGCTGCGCCCCCGCACCACGGCAATCAACGCCCATATTATTCCTGTCGGCATTGTATTTCCAAATGAAGCGATTTAAATTGAAGCTCCTTCGTTCGACTAACCAACCACCGCACGAGCTCAAGTTCCGCAGCTTCGGATAGGAAGAGACATGGAATACGACTTTCCGGCGAATGTTCGATGCCAACACCCTACAGATTCTACGTCGACTAGACTGGCCGGCTGCTGTTAAATCCCCCTGAGCAGTGTTTTCTCTAAAGGATATTTAGAGCCGGTGCCATTGAAACCTAATGGCTCTAAGGGCTGCTAGCGGGCCGCTTATCCAGGAGATAATGCGTCCTCGAGGCAAATTCGGGACTTGGAGAAGCGGCCCAAGTACCGGAGGGACACCAGGCGACGGCGCGATTGGATAACAAACATTTTATCGCGTTTAATTTTGAGAGGCGAGCGCCTTCCAGTGGCATTAAACCTTAACAGCTTCTTCGGCAATAAATAATATTATGCAGGCGAAGCCACCCCCGGGCTGATCTGCAGGCTGCGGCGGCGGAGTGGGCGAGTGTGCCGCGGGGGCAATTAAATAAAATGCGATACCGTTCGAGTTATGACTGGAATCTTTATGGTTTATGAGGACGGCGTATTCCTTAAATCCGGGCATAAAGCGACTGCTCTCGCCTCCGCGTTTACGCCAGCGGCGACGTAGACGAAAATCTCTCCCCGCCGGGCGAGTCTCCTTCGGCCACATTGTTTCCCGGAGCGGCCGGCCTTAATGCCCGGAGATGAATCCGAAAGCTTTTAGCCCGCGACTCTTTTATCCTCCTATGAAATCGTACGACTACGTAAACTCGAGACCCACTTTCCCGTTTAGATCCCGCAGCGCGCCGGTGTATAAACGCGATTCGCCGGTTTCCTCATGCACATATTTGAACAAGTGCGCTACGCGGCTACCGGGTAAAATCTAATAGATAACCGAGGTAAACCTTGAGAGACAGAAGAGCTGCCGCGACCTTTTCATCGACAGTATATGCACACAGCTTACCGCAAATCCGAGAAACTCTCGCCCGGCTGGGCACACAGTCTTAACGGAAGAGAGAAGCGAGAAACAATTCTGGAAAAGCGGCGCTGATGGTGCCATCGGGATCAACTTGGTATACTTTTAATAGCTGAGCTTCTTCAGCCAATTTCCCAGTGGCTCGTAAAAGCTTGATACCCCGGAGATTTACGCCCGACACGTCAATTATAATTCGTTTTATTCGGAGCTACCGCTCCTGAGCTGCTCGCTCTCCTAACCCTTCGCGCGCGGCTTCGTCACGCAGCCCCCCCCTCGAACTTATATCGTAAAAATGATATTAGCCCCGTGTCTGCTTAGGGAGCACGAGAAAGGCATCGCCGTTTAAATAAGACGCGAAATTTCTTATAAGCCCGAAGTGCGTACGACATAAAAGTACCGATGAAGCGTCCGTAAAACGGCGCTCTCTTCACCCACGGCCAGGAAATGGGCTCTCCTTCGCCTACCGAATGATTACTGGGCATTCAATGTCTCCTGATGTTCGCCCTGCAGGTACAATGTCTCGATTTAACTGGCCTTAAAAATTGTTTGTCTACGAAACTGCTAGGGGACCCTTTCCTATACGATCGCGTTTCCCCCTTCGAGTTTATACTTTCACCATTTCGCACGCCCGTTTCCGGCCAGCTTAAGCAACTCCAAAGAATACATGGCAAATAGCCACTCAACGTAAAAAAGATAATAAAGAACCATGGAAAATGTGAAAGATACGGAAAGGTTCAATAAATGCGACTTAAATAAAGTTTTCTATGTCAAGGATGACGGGCCTTTTGAAAAATAACTCTTTCATGTAGGGTAGGGTGCTATGTGACCCAGAAATACTCTGCAATGAAAGCGACCGACATCCGAGGAATCGAGAATTGTTAAAAATGTACAAAGGGAATCCTTTCCAGCAGCACGAGAGTGCACAATTTAGATACGGATTCACGTCTGACCTGCCAGAGACTGATATCACTTGATCCCCGCATTCATGCGGCTCGCATCCTTGAATTGGCGAAAGTGTGTCACTCGGGCACCGGGAAATCCAATCGGCAAATACACCTACGATCTGGAAAATGCAAAATAATGGAAGCGCACTATCTCGCCGAGTCCAGACCAAACATCGGCCTTTTGTTCTCAGAGCTTACGCGGAAAGGGTGTACAGGCTGCAGGGAGATGTCCGATCGGCACACGATACTTGGACACGTAGAAACGATTTGCGTCACTTTCAATAATGAAAATGATCAATTTCGGCCTCAGGACATAATCCTTTAACATCTTTCATATCGAAAATATTGGCTGCATTTCCAGCTAGCGCGATGCAGAATCCTCATTAAACATGCGACTCTCATTAACGCTGAGTGCGATTCGGCTCCTTCATTTCCCGATGAAGAGTAATTAAACGACGGCCCTAGGAGCAGCCGGTAGCAGTCGGGGGAGGCACTTTGTTTCGTAGTAAAGCGGCTTTAATGACTTCATGTAAAAATATCCCCATCGACTTTACGATATAACCACCAGGGTTGCCAGCCACCGACTGAGCATCTCCGTAACGCTGCCAGGGTTCCTCTGTCCCGGTGGCTCATAATTTTATAGTTTTATGTAAACTGTATCGGGCCATCAAATGCGCCTGGCTACGGCGTTTTGATGGTGATTGGCGTGCATCCTGAGATAGAAGATTTCTCGGGCATAAAACTTTCAGGATATTCAGTCTAGCCGGCCTTTGACACGCAATTCCCCACCGCCACATCCTCCCCGCCGCTATAAAGAACGCTTTCCACTCTATATCACAGTACGACGAGACGTGGAATCGTGCCCGTGAATCGCGGCTGACAAAGACCCACTTCAAAAGATCTGGCAAATATCTTTTCACGTGGTATTGGAAATCCTCTAAAGGGGGTGCAACTGCTGCACGCGAAATGCGTCCTCTCGGAAATCGATGGTAAGCCTTCGATAGCTCAGTTGGTAGAGCGGTGGACTGTAGAAGGATTATATCGGATATGGATATCCATAGGTCGCTGGTTCGAATCCGGCTCGAAGGAGTTTTATTTTTTTTGCTCTATTGTTGTAGCAGGTCTTTGAAAATCGTTTCAATAAATTCATCTCTATTTATCAAAGTGTCTACAGCTTGCACTTCTCGATTCACTGCCCTCAAATTGTCGACGCTTCCTATTTCCTTAACAAGGAGTCTCATTAAAAATGCAGAAAATGTTATTGAAATACGCACAAAGGGGCTAGTATGATGTTTGCAAACTGGTGCTCGCAAAATTCTATGCCAGTCAGTACAATCGCTTGCACGAACCTTCCGAGACTGAAGGCATTGTAAGGCGAGGTATTTGGGTCAGACTATTTTTATACGAGGCGTTTCGAAGTCTAACCAGGTGGGGAGAATACAGAATACGTAGGTGCTTCTACTGAAAATATGTTAAGCGTAGCAGAATGAAAGTTGACGTCGCATCACAAAAAGTGAGTAGACGCTCGGCATAGTAAACTGACACTTCCACTGCACTGTGCGCTGAATGTACAAGTGGGTATTCACTTCATTCTTAACAAAGCAAATTGCAAAAATGAAAGGTCCCACCGAGATTTGAACTCGGATCGCTGGATTCAGAGTCCAGAGTGCTAACCATTACACCATGGGACCTGTTATAAGGGTAGTTTTTATTAAAATTTGTTACTGTCCAAAAATACTCTTAGGGTTAATAATAAATTCGATGCGAAAAGTTGGAAAAAAGATCAGGTCCCACCGAGATTTGAACTCGGATCGCTGGATTCAGAGTCCAGAGTGCTAACCATTACACCATGGAACCGCTTTTTTATTTAATTAATGATGAATTTCCAACCCTCAATCGTTCAGACTTTTATTGAAAAATACACGAAATTCAAAAGGAAGGTCCCACCGAGATTTGAACTCGGATCGCTGGATTCAGAGTCCAGAGTGCTAACCATTACACCATGGAACCGCTTATTTGTTTAATTAGTGACAAATTTGCAACTCTAAATTGTTTAAATTATTCTTGAAAAATGCTAGCAAGTCAAAAGGAAGGTCCCACCGAGATTTGAACTCGGATCGCTGGATTCAGAGTCCAGAGTGCTAACCATTACACCATGGAACCGCTTATTTGTTAAATTAGTGATAAATTTGCAACCCTAAATTGTTTAAATTATTCTTGAAAAATGCTAGCAAGTCAAAAGGAAGGTCCCACCGAGATTTGAACTCGGATCGCTGGATTCAGAGTCCAGAGTGCTAACCATTACACCATGGAACCGCTTATATGTTTAATTAATGATGAATTTTCGATCTTTAATTAGTAAATTCGTTCTCTAAAAATTTTTTAAAGTCAAAAGAAAGGTTCCACCGAGATTTGAACTCGGATCGCTGGATTCAAAGTCCAGAGTGCTAACCATTACACCATGGAACCGCACATTTTAGCAATTTTTATCGACGCGTCGCGATGAGCCAATCAATCAAGGCTATCGCAATAAACCGCGATTGCCGGTAGATGCAAAAACGAAAGGTCCCACCGAGATTTGAACTCGGATCGCTGGATTCAGAGTCCAGAGTGCTTACCATTACACCATGGAACCTCTTGCAATGTTTAAGTGCGTTGCATTTTTCGAGAAATTATTAACAACAATACTTCCTTGATATGAACCATGAAACTCAGAATTCCTTTCAACCCTGCTACTCAAACTTGCCTCGCCACAATTAGAGACTCCGTCGGCTTTTGTCGCGATGACCGAGAGCAGTTGCAATCAGAAGGCCAAGTAGAGCATCGAATCGGATCTCGCAATCGGAACCTACGCGGTCGAAGCCATTCCAGCAAATAACACGCTCGCCAGTGGGTATTAGTCTAGGCGGTGGAACCCTCAAAGCAAGCAGTAGCGGCTTTGTAGGTTTAGCAAAACCACGGGAAACCCAGATGCCGAACAATGTCCTTGCGATATCCTGGCGGCGGCGGCGGCAAGCGAGCGAGGTCGTCACCCAATTTCGTAAAAGGTCTGCCACATGCCAGGGACAATTAATCAGTACAGGAGGATTGGTGCGCGTGCATCGCTCCCCGGGCCCACTGTCGCGTAAACCGCTCGAATTAATTTCGAGTCAAAGCATATTCTTCGTCTTGACGTGTTCCTCCCGCCGACGACGACGGTCCAATCAAGCCGTCTGCCCCGAGAGCGTAAACACGCGCTCACGGATATTGGACCGTTTGACCCTCGAGCATGCGGCGAGCGGAGATTCGGCTGGTAACACCCTCGATTCCATTTCTCTCATACTTTTCGTACAATGCTCCTCCTTACGCTTGGGTGATCCTTGACTGACAGGACTAGTGACGGCACTTGTGCAAGGAGCGGGAGCTCCGCTGGCACCAGCGTGTACTGTTACGCACGGTAGGTGCGCCCGAACTAGAGCCGGGATGACAGGGCCTGGAGCGGGGCAAGTGTTATTGTTAAATCGAGTTCGGATTGGAGGTCGAGGGTGATTCAGATGCGCCCTGGTATTCGCCTCTTTCCTCGCTCTTGCTCTTTCTCCCTCGCCCCTTTCCTCCGCCCCTCGCTACGCACCCTGCTCCAATCTGGCAATCGGCCGGTGGCGTGTTGCACGACAAACGTGTTTGACAGATACCTCTCACCCTCCCCGATTTTTTGCTCTGCCTTTGTAATTGGAGAAGCGGTGCTGATTAAAATGTGAAGGGACGCGCGTACAATGTGTTATCCGTGAAAATGTCGAATAAAATGGGCCAAGCATCGGTACACCAGCCGACCCCTCGATACTTTCATTCCTGTTTGATTGCGTCTTTATGGTTTTATAACGGCGGATGCACGGGAAATTTTTATCTTCAATTCGATTGGCGGCAGAGAGCGGGATGTGTGTATTCAGACCGAAAGTCCTCCCCGAACCACCACCCTCTCCCCCCCAGTGCTCTTATTCCTCGCAAATTCGCTTTATCGTCGCGAACCTTACAGAAAGCGGCGTCCTCTCTATCCACCGCCACGAGGGATTTCGTGTGTACACTTATTTCATGCTTTACAGAACATCGAGGCTCCGAGAAAATCGCTTTCCTTGTTCGCCCGCGACTTCTTACGAAATCCTTTAGCCTAGCTCGGTGTACCGCGACATAATTTACATCGACCCAGTCGGTAAATACCCCCGGACAAACAGTAGGCAGTAACATCCCCGGCAACATTATCAACCTCGTTTCTTCAGTCCCGCAGCGGCGTAGTCGACGGGCGCAGAGTGCTCGGGTTCAACATGAAATCCAATCGGAGCGGCTAGCGTATCATCGCGCATAAAGTATTGCTGCTGCGGCCGAGCGGGAAAGTGCAGTGCCGGCTGACAAGATGAAAGTACAAGGCTTTGGCAGATGCGTGTGCATCCCAGCAGCACAAAAGGCGTGCGTGCGTGCGTGCGAGGAGCGTGCGCCGGTGGGATGCAGTTACCGGCTGAGACGCGTCCCTCGTGCCGCTGCCGCGCGCTTCCAGCGCTAATGAATTTCTCTTTATGCCGGAGTCGCCGGAGTAATTGGTACCCCGCATTATTCTCAATCAGCGTGGTGCTGCTGGCGCTGATGGCAGCAGTGTCCTCGCGGAGAGACGGCAGGACCGAGCACTAGAAGCCGGCGAACACAAGGCGGGGAAGTGGCGTGCTCGGCAAGGCTGCTGAGCGGAAAAGCCGGAGAGTCAGCGAAGCGAGGACGGAAAAACCGCGGCGAAAAGTGCATCAGCCTCCATAGCCGCAGCTTCTGCCGGCGGTGGAGGAGAGGCGAGCAGGGCGCGGCGGGAGAAGGCTTTGCTGATTTACGAAGAGCAGTTGCTAGGAGGGCATTAATATTCGTGACGGAATATTAAACCGCGAGCATCAATGGGCAGAGCTTCAAAGGGATTTCCAGGGCACGTTGCAGGGAGAGGGAGAGCGTGCGAGAGCGGGAGCGAGAGAGCGCACACCAAGCACACTGTAGGCATCGAGGGACAGAGAGAATCGTAGGGAAAAGTGCGTCGACGAGAATGAGAGGGAACGCATACCGACGTTCCCAGAAGATTATGAGATTCTCGTTAAGTGTCACGTGTAAAGAGTTCTTTCATATAGGAGCGACCCTACCTCCCAACGCCCGCGATGCCGACGGCCTCGTTTATAAAATGCTGGATAAAGAGACACGAGGATTTATCGAAGGCCTGGCTTTTTAGAAATTCGATTTAAACTCACAGGCATATTGTGCCCCGATACATTCACGCCGAAGGGTGCGCCTAGATGCTTGAATTTATAAGGCTCGATTAAGCTGCACTTATTCTTCTATCAGTGGCGCACCGATATTTCTGTAGAATGAATGACAGATTCCATTTAAAAAAAACCGCAAAGCCGTTGCTATTCTAGATTCATAAGAATGTTGAGAGGGTGGTACCAGCGAGGCTGAGAGGCTTTTTACAAGCGGGGATAAACGGATCTCTCGGGGATACGGGAAGAACGGAGCCGAGAGTCGTAAGAGAACGATCTTGCCGGCTTGACAGGGCGGCTGCGTGCGCGCGCGCGATTGTCTTTCTGCGTCGACGTCGTGTACCGGGGAGACTTAATTATCTAATTAATTAACCTCAATCAGAACGATGAGTAATTTCTCGGTTGGCTGGCGCCTTTGCGAGCGACGGGACTTTCTTGTCACGCCGACTGCGGCCCCGAATTACGGATGAGTTCACGGCAAATCGATTATGTCCCGATGCTATTGCCCGCGCCGCACAGCCCTCTATTCCAGCGCGTCGCGTCCTACCACGATCGCGACGCTCCTCCGGCGTTATCCTGTTTTCGGTGCCCGACCAATTTGCCCTCCTGCCCTCCCGCTCCCACAGCCTCCAGCTTTCTCTACGTGAATCCCTTCCCTAGCTTTCTGTCTCTCCGACTCTGTCTCGAGACCAACTCCCTTTATCTACGCCGCTTACACCGATCGCGCGATAACTCGCTCGTGAAACGCCCAGACACGAGTTTGTTTTACCTGAAATCGCTCGCTGGAAATTCCCCTGCCTCGGCTGTCGTCTGCTCCTTCTGGGCTATTCACCATCCACCGTCTTCGATTCTCCGCAGCATGCTTGCAATTAAATTCCACTCTTTGTAAACAACGAACTGATGCGTCCTCTGGCTTTCCTTAAAAATAGCTCGACTAATGCGAAGCTAGTACGGTGACTGCCTTCAGACGGCGATGAGAATGACCATGTCAAAGACAGTGCTGTTTGCACCGTGTAATTCTTCGATCAACCGCGCCCTCGAATTCAATATCCGATCTATCACCCTCGACAAGGTGTCCTGTTTTAAAAATAATAGAACCAACCCCGTTTCGGCCGGGCTCTCCAATTCCGCCCTGCAATCTCACCCGGACCTAACAAACGCGCTCCAACCCCATGGCCTCGACCCTCGACGTCGCCTCCGTACCGCCCCCGATATGTAACTGACGTTTTTGACACGTCAAGTGGATGCAGCTACTCTCCGACTATCACTCCAAGGGGTGTCCCGCTCGATTGCGGCCTACTGTTTTACATAAACAACGCTGGGGGCACCGACGGGAGGATGACCGATGAGGAGGAAATCCCGGCTGTCTTTAGCAAGCCGGAGAATCGCGTCTAAGTGATGTCAAGTGTTTTCGCAGTTGATTCGCTGTTTATTCTGTATCTTGTCACCCTGTCCCTAGTGTCAGTGCGAATGCCGCGGGATTTTAAGCCAAGTTTAACCCTGGCCGGAGGGCCCATTTCGAACCTGGCTTCGTATTTAGTTAGTCAAGCTTGGCCCAGAGGCGTCCTGGGAAACGACAAGTGGTCCGCACGCAACCCTAACTCTGCCCCGTTCTGCTTATCCTCCTCGGAATACGTGTCCTTTCGTCGAGCATTGCTCGCCCGCCCTAGCCTTTCATGTGCTAATTCTCTGTTTATTTAATCGAATGCTGACGCTGATGAGCCGCCGCTCTGCCGTTTGGTCGACTCGCGAAAGAGTAAACGATCGTAGCGGGGGATGGGTGGGATTAGTTTCTAATATCGTTTATTATGCGCTAAGGGGAGGCCGGTTTGCTCGAGCACCGGCCTGTTTGCCTAATGGACTGTATTGGATGATGTAAACAAGATTCCACCGATCGGATTATGACCCGAGTGATTTCCACTTCTTTCCGGGAGCTTTTACGTCCCTCCGCCCGCGCCGACCGCGGACCATGCGATCATTCTAATTTGCCATAATAGCCAAAGTATCTTTAACCCCTTCGCGACCGAAATAAAATCGAATTTCGCTGCTCGTTGCGGAATAATAATTTTTATGCGACAATCCATTTGAATGTTGTGTCGTGCTGAAACTCGTTTCCGGTGCATTTGCGAATTTCGAAAGAGCACATTAAAACAATAAAGTTGCATTGTCGAAAGTATAATATAAAATGTTATTAGAGTGCAGTCATACTCGGGCAGGCGCAATGTTTGTAGTAGCGTCGGTGCTCGCATTGGCGGCGGAGCGCAGCTCGTAAAATCATAAAGCCGTTCTAGACTAAAAGCGTCGATGCCGCCGGCCAATTAGCATCTCCGTAAATCAGGGCAGAATTACTTTACGAGTTGGGGGCAGGATGAAATCGCATCGAGACTCGTCGAGTCGATTAACGAAGGATAATGGTGATTCACGAAGCATTCTCCGGTTTGGAGCTCACGTACTTCGGGCTCTCCTCTTTCGCGCGCATTTATCAATACCGTTATCATTGACATTCGAGGCCTGACCTCCCGCCCATCACTGTTATGCTCCGCGAGATTCAAGTTGACACGTCGATTGCGAAATGAAACCACCTGGCAGCGCTAGCGGGCGATAATGCAAAGATTGCAAAATTAAGTTAGCCATGAAGTCGAGCTTACACTGTCACGCTTCAATAATACCGAGCGCACTAACAGGCAGATAATACACGCGGCAAATGATGCCTCGACGCCTCGTCACGTAATGCGTATGCGTCCGAAGATTCCACATTGCGGTGCACAGCTGATTTGGTTTCTACGTAACGTAATCGAAAAATCAGTGTCACGATAACACGTGTATAATCATTCTAATTTGTCAGGATGTGCGTCACAAATTCGCGGTGTGTTGTGGTGACGAGTGAAACTACATAGCTTCCTCCCCATTAGTCGGGTCAAGCCGCTTGAAGTCAACTAATTTTATGCATGTAAACGAGGTATGAAATTATTCACGACTTTGGAAGCAGCCTTGATGCGACAGGCCATTGTTTCATTAGATCAGAAAGCAAAGTCCAACCACCGAATTTCCGTTGCGTGTTTTATGCAGTGGAGAAACGTTGCTCGGGGATTTATTCCGACCGGCAGCATAGAAGCGCTGACGAACTCTCGAGGCTCTTTGCTCCACTAATGGACCACTGGCGCAAGGATGTTCTCGCAGAAGCAACGCTACTTCCTCCAGCTGTCGAGATCATATCCGATTTTGAAGCACGTCGACATTTACGATCGCCAGGTACGACATGCAGTGCGCCGGAGGTCCATGCACTTAGTATCGCGAAAACAGAACCGCCGCCACTCGCCCCGGAGCTTTTCCATTTATTCTCCGCCGTTTCTGTTTTACTTTTACAGTCGTTCCTGCGCGCGTATATCCTCGACAATCTTTATGTCTCTCTACTGGTCTACGCTCTATTTTATCTGACTGTTTGGTATGCCAGCATAGTAAGTTTGCCCGTTCCCGAGAATATTTGCGCGATCCTATGTCTGCGAGGGTAACTAATGATTTCTGTTTGCGTGCCGAGGTGATCAAGAAGATCGAGCAGTCCAATAGAAATATGGCCAAAATCATACAGGAGAACCGAGCGGTGAGGAGTTGATTTTAATTGCCGACACTACTTGATATATTACTAGTCAGATATGTAAATGTCGGATGTAATTCGCCGTTGTAAGAGTGGATGTAATCTATGCCGTTAATTTCAGAAACTGGAAGACGCAGTCACGCTCACGAATAAAAAGTCCGAGTACGAGGAAGTGATAATTAAAGCGGTTACTATCCTTTGCACATACTTGCCGTAACTCTTTTTCTCTGGTCCCCGGGGATCGAGAGGAATAACGTGTGTGACGCGTGGGACGTGTGTGAACTTGCTGACTTTGACTTTCTTTGCAGAGGGAAACCCAAAAGGCTACGTCAAAGCATTTGGAGAGTGAAGTAATTAAAAGTGTATATTAAATGTGGCTGGTGCTTTGCCGCGGTTAAGTATATCGAGGAGGTGTTTAACCTTCGCAGATGGGAAGGCTGGGTGCTGAGCTGCTCGCGACTACTAGGAAGCTCTCCAATCTCGAGAAACTCGTGCAAAAAGTAGCGAGACTTCTTTCCGTGTTACGGCTTTCTAAAGCTCGACTGATGATATGCTATTAAATAACTGAAAATAAAATGCAAACTCTTCCCAGTACAAGGAACCCGGGAGAGCAGCGAACAATCCTGCGGACGACATGTTACACCGCGAGGAGACGAATTCGCTTGAGGACTTGAAGGTAAATTTCCATTAAACAAGCCGAACTCAGCATGCACGCTGGTGCGTCGGACCAACGTGACACGCTACCTGTAATTGTCAAGAAAATTGGTCGAGTGGTTTCCCTCTTACCACCGTCTGCGGCCGTGTAACAGTTAAATAAGCGTTACAGCCGCAAACCGAACAGACGGACCGAACAACCAACTCAGTCGGATTTCCCTGAGAATTCCATTAGACCCTTCTACCGCGTGCACTACTTGGCGACGGGAGACGCGAAATGGAAAGTTGTTTTGATCCAGCGAGTTTCCGCGAGACAATTAAAACTTCCCCCGACCCAATCACTCCCGGACTCTAATAGAAGAAACTCAATATACCAATTCAATAATGAGCGCATTATAATTCTACTTCTTCCCGCTCATGTTCCGTTTACTGTTAGGGTCTTTCTTCGTTGAGTGCCGCTTTTACACTGACGAGCTAATTTTTTAAATGATGCATCTTAGGTCCTCGAACCTTCCTTTCCTCCACCCGAACCTCCACCTAGGAAGTACGGCATTTTTGTAAGTCGACCCTCTGGCCAACGACGAACTCCCCCCACCACAGCGTCCTTGCCAATATCTTCGAAACTGGGGAGCAAGTGAAGACGGAATACCCAATTGCCCGAGGCTTCGAACTTGATTTTTGTGAGAATTTTAATGAGCCGTATTTGACTTCTTGGTAAAACGCCATTTCAACTGTCAACCTGTTATGATACGTATTATTGATTATTCCGGAAAATATGAGGTTTAGTATTAAATAGTTCTTACATTTTCTACGCTAAGACAAGAAACCTGTGCTTAGTAATTGGTATTATTAAAGTAACACTATGGTTTGTATTATTTCACAAATAGCAACAGCATGCAGAGCACGGGACAGTTATTACTGTGACAGGTTTCATGGATGCGCTATCATTTCAAGTGCCGCAGGAGCTATTAATAAAACGGTGTAGCGATAGGGAACTGACAGATCCAGAATGCACACGCAAGACATTTTTCTAAACCGTGTGGGAAACAACTTTCCTAGGCGGTGTTTCACGCATGGCTATCCATCGCATGACAAAAAGCTTTCACTGAAATAGTTCTACTATCTGCCATGCGATTGTACTTAAAATCTTACTAGAACTTTATACAGACTCTGTAAATTACGAATAAATCGATATTTCAGTAATCAGCGTCTTTTTCCCCCGATTCAAGAGTTGGTTATATCAATTGTTTTTCTCGCACGCGAGCTACGCAGTGCCGAATAAATTTCAATCGATCTACCAACGTCAATGGATATTCATTTCGGCTTCATTAACATAGAACCTCGAATCTGTTTTTCTATGACTTAATCGAAAGCCCGCGCCTCTCTGTGTGGGTAGCTATCCGTGCACGCGTATTTCTGTTCCTGAATTATTCGCAATGTTTGCTACCATTAATGTGATAATAGGATTCCACGAGTGTTTACCGATAATGCGAGCACCGGCGAAACACTTCATGCGAAAATACACTCGATCCCCAAAGCGGAGAATGCTTTTCGAGCAGGTTGGAATCCGACGAACACTTCTCCACATTATAATATCACTCGACCGCGCTCGATGAAAAATGTCGAGCGTCGGATAAATCAGGAATGTCCTCGACAGTGAGAGCCTATTCTACTTAAACGGATTCTCGAAAAACACGACTCTGTCCGCAGTTCCAGCGAAATATTTGTCGGGCATTGCAGACGAAAAACAACAATATCGTCGAGTTCGAATGTACACACGTCGTAATACCGAGCACCGGAGGCTCAAGGTAAACTGGTAATTGCAGCCGATCGACCGGTATTTGAAAGAAACTTGTGAGACTGAACGTTAATATGCATCTGACAACTGTTGGCCACATTGACATCAAGACAAATGTATGCGTAGGCTTGACAAATGAGAAAAAAGACAACTTAGTGGAATACCTCGCTGTACCTAAGTAGCAAGTACTAGAATCACTCTAATGTGACGTACACTCTGTAATTAACTCCACTCGACCCAGAAACGAGATGGAAATTCGCTTTGCTTTCCACTACCAAGGCGATAAGATCTCTAGCGAAAGAAAGGATTCGCTCACATACACCTTTTGCCTTATCGCCAACTTTTCGCAGTAGAAAGACGAGCCCTGTAACATTATAGCTCCGTGGAGTGTTGCAAAAAGTGCACGACCATCGTATTTTGCTGAGAGAGTGCGAGGTGCGGCAGCGGAGTGCAGCTCGTGTTCCGGCCATCGAATCGCGTAGAGTTGCGGGCGAGTGTCCAACTTTCACTGACAACTCGTTAGGTCCGCCGCCAGGGTTTCGAATCATTCACAGTCATTCCGCGGCACCGGTACACCGCGGTACTCTCGGTACATTCCTGCACGGTCCGCAGCGGTTCCTCCTCGAAATTCGTCCCTTAAAGTGGCCGCCTGCTAAGGGACTCGGATTATTCCTGCTCGAAATTGCCCTTGGCTCACCTGGCCTTTGTCCATCGGATCGAGGACTGTGATGATCAAGCTCGACGACCGGAGGTTCCTCGCTCAAAGAGTGCAATTCCACCTTAGACGATCGATGCTCAAGTGGAGGAACAAGCAGTGCCCGGTGGTGCCTCGCCCCGAAACCCAAGGAACGATCTAGTACCGGATTAAAAGTAATCCGGAGCGGAGGAGCGGAGTCGAGTGAAGAGGGCATCAAGTGCTGGTTGTCGCTGGGACGAGGTGGAAAATGAGCATTTAATAGGAAATTCCATAGGTAGTGGAAATTCCCTAAGTTCCTCGCGTGACTCAGTGCGCGCAAGTGGATAGAAGAGTTGTACACAAAGGGGTGTCTCGGTGTCATCTTATTTCGAGAGTGATTGCAAGCTCAGCTCCAGGGAGGCAAGAGTCCCCGTCTCTTTCTTTCTTGCTCGGTCTCCGTCTCTCTCTCTCTCTCTTTCTCTCTGGGTGCTTGCTCAAAGTGGATCTGCATTCACGCTAGAGCGGAGTACAGTTGGAAGAAAGTGGAAGTCAACGGAGAGCGAGAGTTTTACTGCACAGCGGCTCCCCTTCGAAAAGAGCACACTCTCCGCGCTCACGAGTGTGTACGAGCCGATGCTTCTCACGAGTACGTATTGTCTGGGCGTGTACACACATACCTTTTCTTTCCGGCGCGATCTGGAATCGTCGAAAATGGGTTAAGGCAGTGCCGTTCCAGGTTGTGTAACTCGAGTCTTCCCCTCTCAAACGTTTGCATAATCGATACACGATCGAATGAAATTGAAATGTCGATTGAATGACCTATAGCACGATTATCTAACGGAAACCCGGCGTACTCCAGTCTGAAACAGGAACAATGTCGGAGACGTACTCTAGAAACTCCAATAGAATTTAGAAATCTCCCTTAAACTAAGTAAAAGGACTAATTGCTCATGTTCACACGTATAGGTGTAGCCCGCACTGGTTTAAGGAACAATCGCATTAAGACAGATCCAGTTCCGAGAAGCTGTCCTTGAATCCAAGAGACTTTCAAGAGGCGCCCGACGCGCGTTTTCTAGAGCAAACGAGAGTGAAATCAAGGCCAATATGGTTGTGGACACGAGCACCGTTCGGCTGGTGATATTTCTAGGAATGTTCCTGGTGTTCGCCGGCGACTATAGCTCTTGGGTGCCGGGATTTTTTGGTAAAACCGCCGAGCACAACTTGACCGAGACGACCAAGGGCCCGGTGGCACTATCGGAGGATAGTCTGCAAGATGCTATACTCTCGGATAAAGATCTCGAAAAAGAGAATGGTAAGGATATATACCAGCACATTGTGTCCGCTGTTGCGTAAAACGCGGCAAAAAATATCTGCTGCGCGTGCGGAAGGTAGACTCGGTGTACGAGGAAGTCGAGGAACTAAACTATCCGGCGAGGCGGACTCAAGCAAGGTAGTGGCTCGACGAAAAACCTGATTGATGCCTCACAATGGAGGTACAAGTACGAGGCAACCTTGTTTCCTTTCCACAGAGACGCGTATCGGCCGCAATTCTCCCATAAAATTCCACCACAGTCTATCGTTTCCCGAGTATCGATTCCGCGCGACCACTCTCTCAAAATTGTCTCGATGTCTTCTTCAAAGGTCCGGGTGATTCAGAAAGGGGCATTAAACGGGCGCGAGGTTAATAGCTCGGCAAGAAGCGGTAGTGACGTTATCGCGGGAACAACAGTGCGTGCGCGATCTCAAGGATTATATTATAATTGACGTCAACGAATGTTTGGTCGAATCGGCGAGGTGAATAGCGCGCCGGCGAATATTTTAGCATGTTTACGAGCGGCGTCGTTGCTTCTTATTACGGGAAACGAAACGCGCGATCGCGGCCGGATTTTTGCCGCGCGGGCAAAAATTGTACCACGGCGGGGAGAGGCGATTTTCGCCGGTGAAAATATGGCACCATTACGTTTAGATCGCGATAACATTGCTGCACATACACATTTTATCGCGCGATACTCGCGCGCGCGCCGTTTGTTCCGGAGTTGGGCGGACTATGCACGGAGGGAAACGATGCTCTCGAATGCAGTTCATTTTGCATGTTGCTGTCCCAATTCCCGACGTAATCGTCCCTGAACGCGCCGCGACTGTCTCTCTTGACAATGCGAAGCACCGGGCGAGCTCGTACACCACAATGGCGACACTTGAATGGAGAAGAATCCCCTCTGCGGCCCTCTGTACCCGACCATTTTAATTATCATACATCTGACTAACGAACGCGCCCCGCCGCTCCTCCACTCGCCGTGCTTCATTTATCCGCTCTAAAGGTGCGTTACCCCGTTTTCACACGCCGCAGCCTGTAATCGATCTAATATTAACTTTCCACCAACCGTGGGACCCGGTTTCATAAACCCAAGAAAAATGGTTCGAAAGTCGAGCACCGCCGCTAACAATCCTCCATCGTGAAAGCAGCTTATGTCGAACAGAGAGGAAGTTCCGCTGAGGAATATAACAAAATAAATTTCGCTCAAGTAAGTTCTGGTTTCCAGCCATCCTGAGGCGTGCTCGGATGATGAAGACGATCAAGACCGCCTGTCTACCCAAGCTGATATGCGAACTCACCTCGTCCGTTCATCAGGATCAATTGAGCGAAATGGAACGTTCGCTTTTAGATATTATCAGGTAAATGCTCATTCAAAAATTATACACTGCAAACCTATCGACCCTGACGCTCAGGCTACTTTAAAACGCTTTTTTAAGCTTTGTCCAAAAACAGCAGGTTCATTTATCAGATTGACAAATACGGTGTATGTGAACGTGTAGTTATTGTAAGCATGAACCAAACATTACAATGTCAGATGAGCCATCGGAAGGTGCTGGCTGAGCGTCTACTTTCATTAACAGCGCTACTGTACCTTATCCAACACTTTCACGACTTTCGATCGTTATTCATACTAACCGAGCGCATAGCAGCACTGGCTGATCGAGTTATTTGAGCAGACAAAAAATACCGTCAACACTGAAATTTCGGAAAAATTGCAACACCGGTTGCGAGAAAGTTTCCGTGACTCGTGAGACGAGTCAAGGGATTCGAAAGTTACACCTGCCTTACGTAACTGGTGCGAATTCATTCCCTGATCTATTAAATAGCCATTGAGAACACCGATTGACTAAGACATTTTCGACTAACGATCACTCGTGTTCTATGATCCAAATAGACCAACTGGCGCTTTCTCTAGCCGAGACCAGAATCAGCGAGGGAAAAAGTCTTCGGCCTATCCTTGAAATTTCTTTTCACAAGCGCGCTAAAACCCAGTCGATAATATACTCCGGCTGAAAGAGAAATTACAAATGAACTGTCTCTTGAATGTGACGTTTTAACATACTAATTTAAAGCGGGAAAATAGATTTGGTCGCAAGGTTCAGCGTGAAATTCCGGAAGCAAAGGCGGCAGGATTATCGATCACCAGGATCACACAGATTGTCAGCGACTGATTGCAATTCGCGGGATGACCCCCGGCCAGTTACCCCCCCGGCTTCAATCGCGGGCGAAATATCGATAGGCCGGCATACTGCTGAAATGCAATTCCGAAACACGATCGCTGTAAACTAACTAGAGCGAGAGGCCGAGAGTGAGGGGCGGGGCAGAGCTTCACGAGCGCAGGGTAACTTCGTATCGTCGATATATTTCGGTAAACAGATTTTCCACGTAGGCGGTGCCACGTGTGTTTTCGGCAGATTCGATATCGAGGTCGATGGCGCGTATCCGGGCGTCATCGCAAAATTGGATGGCGCCGCCGGCCCCGGCTAAGCGCATGCATTTTCCAATTTCCCCCTCGCGGCCCGAGTGAAACCCGTCGACGCGCCACCCGATTACAGCCAGGGCGATCGCGCGCTTCCCGATGCCCAACGACTTACTGGTACTTCGCATTAAAGCGCAATTAAACCCATCGACTCCCATTCTCCGGATCGCGCGCAGAGTACACAGCCGCGATTAAAAACACGCGACTTCCGAGCGACGGCTAACTCTTTCTCCCCGCGACAGCCAAGGTATCGAGTGAAAGAATAGCCGGAGCAGCGCCCGGGCGCCTGAACTCGACGTATCCGGTAAATTCAAGAGCGGAAAGAAAAGTTGGGCGGGAATGGCACAGTGGCTAGACCGAGCGAGCAACATTTCTGCTGCTTAATGCACGAGGGTACGGGCGATGCCGGGCGAGTGAGATGTCGATTGCAAGCACGGAAGAGAGAGAGAGAGAGAGAGAGAGTAACGCGGGCTGGAACTGCGAGCAGTGTGTTTGCTGGAGAGCGGAGCTATCGCGAAACAATGCGGGAGAGTACGAGGCGACGCGTTGCGCGTCGAAAGCCACGCTTGAAATTGGATGGCACACAACACAAGCCAACTAGAGGAAGGGAAGCGCGAGGGAGAAAGAAGGAGAGAGAACGAGGGAGAATGCATGTGCTTTCCGTCAGCGCGCGTATTTTGCAATTTTCGTTTACGATCGCGACTAAAACGCATCGGAGGTCGCGCGCCCTGGCTCTCGTGCGCGCTCTCCGGCGGCCCTGCCGTATTATTCGGACAATACGCCGAGTTATAGTATGGAGCCAGGGCCATTTTATTCTCTGATTAAAAGCAAAGTTATGTTAAAGCGGCCAAATATTGACTTGGATATGCGGCGGGTGGCCGCCGCAATCGGCTTGTTTGCGCGCCGATTCGATCCTTCCTCGTGAGCACTGCTTCGCCGGCGATATTGTTCTCCTCCAGCGCCAGTCCACCGGTTTATTCAGCCTGCAATTGCTCCACCACGTGCTCTCCGTTCCGTGCTCGGCTAAAAAGTCCGGCTAGAATTCCGGTTTAATGTCCCCGGGATGCGGGGATCGCCGGGAAAAATACAGTTGGTCGATAGTGCCACTTATTAGTCAGAGTTGTCGAGTCATTCTGGCGAACACGTAATGTCCTCCCGAATTTCGAGAGGCTCCTTTATGAGACTATTCACGTAATACAGCGAGACATCGGAGAAAGTTGGGCCCGCTCTTACGTAAGTGTCCGCTCCAAAAACGGAACTGGCGTGTTTTTCGTACACAGGCAGAGCCCTCGCTCGCTCACTCGCGCTGTGCGGCGGCGTCTCGTAAGAATCCGGTGGGAACTTTCCTTTTCAAAGATTATCCAATAGCCGGACTTTCTCCGGCGCGTCCGAGGCCTTGGGCGTCACGAACCGCTCTGTCTGTAGTATCAGACTGGATGTACTTACTCGGCGCACGTTTCCTTCCCCGTTCTTTATATAACGCGGAACTATTGGCACTTTCCTTCCCACCTACTTCCAATGCAACGATCTCCCTAGCCATTTAGCCATTTAATTTCCTCCCGCCGAGGCTTAATTCGAAACGCGCCGTAAGAACGTGCAGTTGCCCGCTTATATGAAACTGTCGCACTCGTAATCACGACTTCGCCCGCTCTCAAAGTGATTCCTGCGCGATAGGTAATTCCGTCCGGGGGGCAATCTTTATCTTAGTTAACAGGCAGAGCTTTAACGCGTCGCCGTAGCGCGCCCAATGAATTTCAGAGCCGGTGCTTTCGCGTTAAACGAGCGCGACGCAGACGAACGTAAAATGAATCAATGGCGCGAGGTGACTCGTGGCGCATTAGAAAGTACAATGAACTAAAAGCGAGACCATACACTACGGCTCGGCACTTTACTCGCCGGCCGACCGTCCGCGCTAAATGTACGTTTTTGTTAGCGTCAAAGTGTCCTCGCACGCGCATTCACACCGTTCCGCCTTCTTCCCGCGCAGGTAGGACAGCCCTTTTCACGTGGCCGCTCGCCCACAATTAGCCAGGATTGACGGCCCGCTGTTTTAACGTTTAATGCGCCCACACAGTCACGCTGCCAGCTATTTTTCCTTCCAATTAACGGTAGCCCCTCTTTTGCTCGTCCATCGTTTGGCGAGGTGCAAAAATTAAGCCGACTGACTGTTCCGGCTGATTGACGAACAAATATTTGCACTCCGCCCCGTTAGTTCTGCCAAACCGGCGATTATTTCATTTGCAGACCGGCAACACTAGATCCATATTGCCCGTAATTGAATTTCGTCTCGCCGCAGATGGAGTCTGGATGGTCTCTCATCGATTTTGCAGTTTCAATCTTATTGAGGGCGGAATTATCCCCGGATGTTTATTCGCGATACTTTAAAAGGCGAAACGAGAAGCGAGTTAATGTCACGTAGACTGGCCCTCCCCCAGTGCGTGCGTGCGTGCACGCGTGTGTGTGTGCTTAACGTTCCGAAAGGAGGCGAGCTTTATATTTACTTTTATGCGTGCGTAAACGCCAGAGGCGGCCGGTGGTGGACCGATTTTTATTGGGACGCAGGCTAAACCGATCAAGATGGAAGAGCTAAGAAGCCGTTTTGCGTTTATTCGATATGGCCTAGCCTGGAATACGAGATACCCTGGTGATCGTAAACCAGCCCAACCAAGGATTTCCTTGACAGGAAGTAAGGACCATCCGCCGCTCTCTTGCGAACCATGCGTGACGAAAGTGCTGCTAGGCTTTTACTCTCCAACGTTCTTCCTTCCAGCGAGACTCCTCTCCTTCTCTCGTCTCTTCAAGCTACAAAGCTCTCCTATCACGGTAACTCTGATGCGAACCCGGACACCTACCAGAGAACATTATTGATCCGCTATCTCGAGAAAATCGCCATTCGACGCAGGAAGTCCGCGAGCAAATATCGATAAGACCGGAAAGACTCGAATGATTGTCGGGCAAAGTACATATTCCGACAGATCGTTTAAGATAGTTGGTAATAGCCACCTGTCGGCTCGAGGAATCCGGAACTTGAACTTTCAGACGGGGAAAGGCGCGTGCAATGAACGATGACGAATGTGGGGACTCGCTAATTTTTTCCGGGAATATCCGCGCAAACATGCACGAAGTTAGGTAGGGAAAGGCCGGATGCTTTCCGCCGATTTCTTCGCCAGACGTAACCACACACTTACCGAGCGAGGCATTGATATCGAAAGTAAAAGGCAACTCGCCTTGTGCCTGTTCTTACGTGGCGCGCACTCGCAACCTGTTTGTATCATGGTCAACGGCATTGCAAAATTCGACTCGGCCCTCCGTGCAGAGCTCTGGCCTTTCGACACCGTAGGAAAACTCGTTTCAATGTGCCCTGGAAGTCACAGCTTCTATCATGGTAGTTAGATTTACTTGTCGCGGAGTTGAGGAGAAACTCCA
Organism: Crossocerus cetratus; assembly: GCA_963675795.1. Taxonomy (NCBI): domain Eukaryota; kingdom Metazoa; phylum Arthropoda; class Insecta; order Hymenoptera; family Crabronidae; genus Crossocerus; species Crossocerus cetratus. The sequence continues at coordinate 10,192,080 of OY776670.1, forward strand.
GGCTACTCCCAAGTTCATCCTGTTAATGAAAGCACAGCGAAAAACCGTTTTCTTGTTGTTTTTCAGGGACACGAGTCTAAGCACACTGGCGGAAGTGCCCTCGAGGTACCACTTTGCGGCACATATGGGTCAATTGATCGCGGGACTGGAAGGTCAGGGATGCCACAACTTCTACCCTACCTGCCCTTTACCCAGCACGAGTGTACTCAACATGATGAAGAAGGTTCGACTACGCTGACGCACGCCTTTCAGAGCGCAAGCTTTTCACACACGTCCGACGAACGGCGACCGCCAAGTCTGTGATACCAGAGATAAATCTTACTTCGTTATTAATCCCGGCACTGCGGAAACGAGAGGATCATTACTGACGAATGTCTGACCGGGACTATATTGGCAGACCTGCGTAAAGTAGCCAACCTCAAAAGCTGAAAGTACTGCCAAAATTTGGTAGTGTGCTAGCGATCGAGAGTTCGTAATGACACTTGGGTTAAATAAACTCAAGAGCGATATCGGCGCGAGTATTTCGTAGAACTGCACGCGAATATTCAATAAATCCAGATTACAAGTTGATTTATATCAATTCTCGCGAATTTTCGGAATAACGAAGTACCACCTTCATCGAGCGCGTTGCAATAATGAAGAGGCCGAGTGAAACTCGAAACTTTTCGGGCAATAATTGATCCTGCTACAGCGATCTGGATTTATTCGAGAAATAATTTAGCTCCAATTAAATTGGATGTCGATGAGGGCACGCGAAAATGTGGATATACTAATGAAACATGTACTGTTCAATCGCAAGTATACATACTCACTGCATATGCGAGGCTCTATTTTGTACGCTCAAGCTGTAAATTATTCTTACCTTGTATTTGTTATATATATATATATATATATTCGTATAATAAACGTTTTATCTAGATACTGTGAGAGTTAATGAAGGTAGTGAATTGCGTTTAATCCCGTCTGAAGAAAGTAAAACGCTCTTTCGACTTATGCAAGGGCCGTCATTAGCGCCGACTAATTTCCTCCTGATGGCAGGACATTTCCGACGTGTTTAAGATTCGTCCTTAATAGCCATTTCTCGGAATGACGGCCAGACTGATTTCAGCGAAACACACCTTACTTAGCGAGAGCGCGCGCACTATTTTAGCGACGCCGTGCGAGTACATGATGTGCACAAAGGTAACTAGAGGCGACCACGGTAATGACTCTTTCGCGCGAAACTCCTCCCGCAATTATACCGCACACCTACGACGAAAAAGGCAAGGTAATTTGTTTGCCACCTTGCCTCTCTCATATTACACTGCTTGTGCTCTGTAATCGGAAACTTAAACTACTACCATCCTCGGTGAAAAACGGGGGAAATTGCCTTATTTTGCGATGCAGTAGAAACACACTGTCTCAATATATTAGATTATTAATTGTATTCATTAAATGACTTTTCAAACGATCTACTGCTATATTCAAATTTAATTATTTTAGCAAACTGAAAATTGAGGGACAACAAATTTATAGTGCTGGTAAAAAATGTAAGTTATATTTCCTTCTACCGTGATTTGAAAACGTTCCTAAATCCTGACGTGAAAATAAAAGCCTGAAGTACTTTTTTGTGGGTCTGAAGTAATCGAGCTGAATCAGAGATGTCGTGAGCGGATAAAAGCTTTGCGCCCCATCCACCCAGGCATGGTGTGCTCGCGACGCGAAAATTATTATAATAATCTCTGGCGCCTTCATCGGGCGAAACCCCATGCCAACTCCCGATGCTTTTCTTTCCCAACGATTCAAACGTTATCCCCGTGCCAAAATGCCGACGGCAAGCAGTTACAATGCGCAAAAATTATCGCCCGTTTTCCCCGCCGAATGTTTCAGCACCGAGTCTTCCACGCACTGCCAAGTTTCCCTGATCATCCCATTGGAATCGCTATTGTAGTTACCAAGCATCTCAACGAAGGCTATCAAGGTTCCGGTTATTTGGTAAGCCGTTGCCTCCTCGGAATTTTGTAATCGGTGGGACTTTGGCGAAAGTTTCATGGTTAATAGTGTTTAGAGATTCACCAGGGCAAGCATGACTATTTCCAAACTTTGGAAACCAACCACTTTATACTGCAATCGTTCACAAATTGTGCAGAGTTCCTTCACATAATGCAAAAGACAATTTGCTGAAAAGATCCTCGACTTTTCAGACTCCAAATTATAGCATCCAGGAATAAATTAATATTAAAAGAACCCAGATTACTCATCATCCATTCGCCGCACAGCGCAGATAACTGCAATCAACGGCACACATTCGTACGTGGTCCGAAAAGAAAGTGGCATCGAGCAACGTTTCATTTGATATGTAATCGATGCAGTATGCAGGCTTCGCACCCTAACTACCAACTGCATTCGCCATAATAATGCGCCGGGATAGATAATCACTTTTACATGACGAACACCAACACACTGTCATAAACGAAGAAAACGAAAACCCCAACAAAAGCAAGGCCTTGTTTCCTGAAACCAAAAATCTTCAGTGTAAAACAGAATTATGTTGTCGCTGAATCAGAATAGTTTTCAATTACAACTGTGACATAGATCTCTATATGCTGGCGAAATATGCAAGTTGGATTATCATAACACCATTGCACAGTTTCTTTGACGATCGAGACTTGTACCGTCATTTAAATATGTTTCTCAATATCAGATACTCTCAAGATACGCGAATTGGGTTAAACGGTATTATCTTTTCTCCAAAATACAGTAATGAGTGCGCACGGTTCAACGTGAAATCTGACAACTAAAATATTTGAACAAGGGAAACGACCTTCGGAAGGACAAACATAAATCGGCAGAGAGGAAGAAGCGCCGCGCCGCGAGTACGTCACGTAGCGATCTTGGTGGCGTACTGAATGTTGCAATCAAGTACTCACCAGGTTTGAATGCGAGGAACAGGGTAGGGGCGATCACTTTCTCTCGGGCGGCGTGCCCGACAACGACGTCGGTCTCGAGCTGCCCCGTGGAACATTCAACACTGAGTTTTTACCAAAGCCTGTGCTACCCGGCTCGACGCGCCGTACACGACTGAGAACGTCTCCGTCTGCGTGCATGACTCTACCGGCCGAAAGGCTCTCGGTACGCCCGAAAACAATAACAAGACCAGCTAGTCCTTCCTGTCGGCGAGCCCTGTCGCTCGTAAAACCCTAGCGCGCGCTCGGGCTCTAGCCCCAAACCGTAAAGCGACGCCGACGTGACGGAAAAAAGATTTACGAGCGTGTACCCACGACACCCCGCGTGCTTCCGAGTAACACATGGTGCTATATACGAGTGTCCCCGCTGTTCATAGAGTTCCGATGTGCATTTCTCCATTAATCCCAAGTGAACCTTTACATCGGCATCGACCAATCGACGCACACTATTAATCGATGCCTTCCAATTGATTTCCTAGAGAAAACCTCTAAGATGCGACTGTCACGCGTGTTCCTACTTTTCGGATGTTACCTGCTGGCCCTGGCCTTGGTGACTGCAGCGCCGAGTCCTGAGGAGCCTGCCTTCGAACTGCCGGTACAGCTGATCGGATTCCCGGTCATCATAGCTGCAGTGAGAATCACCAATTTCGTCAAGAAACTCGCCTACTCGCTCAATCCAGGTAACACCTATGTACTATCGCACAGCATCTCTAATTCACTTAGACCTTCACTCCTTTTCACCTTGGAATTAGATATCTCCAACAAGTGGACGCGTGAAAGTAGAGGATAAAGGTTGGGAAGTGGAATTGGTGCGTGGTTGCAAGTTCGATTTTCGGCAGGGCGGCAGGTGGAAAATGATGTGGTATTACGAGGGAGGGAATGCAGCGGGGGCGAAAAACAATTTATACATGCGGAATAGGTTAGCAGCTCGCTTGCGGTTTACTCTGGGGAACACGTGAATCGAATCGACGAACAGCGAAAGCGAAAGTGTTCCACTTGTTGCAACTTCTCTCTCCGTCTCGGTCCCGCTTACGGTGCGCTGCACACGCTATGTAACACGCCGCTGTAACTCACCGAGAGAGCTCCTTGCTGCCGACCGTAACCGTGATGCTTCCATGAAAAACACATTGCACTCCGGAAACTCTAATAACCACTCGCACTAGTTGTACGAGAGAGCCTTATACTGCACTTGAACTTCTCACTCTTTTATCCTTCTATGCTTTTACCAGCCGCTATTGATATAGAAAATGGAAGTTTCCGACTGACATCGAGCTCCTTTGACCAGGGAATATGGGACGAGGGAATGAGGCGAGCCAGTAGATAATTGCGTTCGCTCGATTTTTCTTTGCAGAGACTTATGCCAGTCGCGTAAAGCGAGCGCACTCTCTGGTCCACGATGAGGAAATAATAGACGTCGATCAGGTCGAGAAGCGAATGGTCGCCGAGCTCGGTAACGATGTCTGCATCTACGAGAGGATCTGTGCCACTTATGCAGCGAGAACCCTTCAACAAAGGAGTCGCGAGCGCATCTTAGATTGGGATGTCATCTTCAGGTACGATACTATTATTATCGATGATGGGATCGGAGTGAACCTCCCTTTCCCCCATGCTTTTACCATACAAACTGGACCGCTCCGATCAAAGAAGAATATCGGCAACGGATAGAAGAAGAGCAAGAAGTATCTGAATCATTTTCTTTGCCGATGCGTTAAGATGTCGCAAGCTATTTATGTACCGAGCTATCCCGCAAGACCATTACTGAAACAAGATCCCGCTCGCTGAAGTACTCTCGATAGCATAAACCACCTTCCGATAATAGATACGTACGCGACATAGATGCATTTTCTGACCGAGTGCATCTCACCGGTAAGTGGATTGCGTAACTGCGACCCTGACGTTCATGGCCCAGGGCAGCGCGGAAAGTCAGCCTTTTTACTTTTCCTTTTCTTTGTTCGTTGGGAAATCCTGAGATAAGAAACGTATGAACCAATCGCCAATACACCACGAAAAACCGTCAATCCATTTACTCACTCAAGCGTGAATTAACGGGACGTGTTTCCTATCAGTTACTTTTCCACCGGGCGGTTCATTAACACGCTTATTATATTGATACAAATATTTCCCGGTGCGGTGCACTTTCCTTTCCATCTTTCCTCGAATCTCAAGGGATCGACAAATATCCGGGGCCGCTGTTTCCCGTCGCGTCTAATCCAAAGAAAGGAAAGATGAAGCGATCCGAAGTAGCCTATCTAAATCCGAGCCCTAAATTTGTTGAACATATGTTGCCGAGTTAATTGGCGGCAAACGCGAGGGAAAGCCCATTACGGCGGTAAGTGCAATTGCCAGGCAAGGCAGGAGCGCCGTACGAATTCAGGGAATTCCCCGATAATTCTGTGAGGATGATCGTCGCGATAAATTCTTAAAAGGAACTGCGAGGAGCGGCGAGCGGGCGTGCGGGCGAACACCGGAGCGGAGGAAGGTGGCCCCCGTCCTAATGGGGCGAGAGCACTTTCTTCGTCGGCTCGAGCAGAGGACCTAATAGAAATCCGTGCTACCGTCCGGCTATATCCCGAGATACCCTTTCCCTATCCGCCTTCCAGCGGGGACTTACACTAAATTCAGTTGTAAGTAACGCCAGCAGCAGATAGCCTTTAATGGCGACTTCCACGAGCGCCCTAATGCATCCTGATAACCGTGTCTCTCTCTCCTTTTGTCTCTTGCGAGCGGTCCTCTCCCTTCATCCTCCGCCACCTCGGCGCGTTCTCGTCGTCGTCGGCTTGCCGGGGGTTGTTCGTCGCGCCGTCTCAGGATCGCCTTTTACGACCGCGGCATTCGAGCTCCTGTCAACTTATCTACGATTTCCTAAAGCCGTTGCAACGGGATTACTCCTAGCTCGCCGGAGCACGTGTCCCCCGCAGACCACGAAAACGCCGACGCAAGCCTGCTTTTCGAAATAACCGTGTCCACGGGTTAATAGCTCCTGTCACCTGGCTCACCAGAGGGGGCACTTTGTTCTCTCCGCGAGCAGTTAGATAAATTGGTGATTGTCGCTGATACGCTGATGGCTACTGTTCAACGCCGACTCGACTTCCTTGCGTCCAAGACTTTTCCTCTTGTTGGTCGCACGGGCAACGTGCGACTCTTGAAGACACTTAAATGTATTCCTTTTATATCTACCATTTGATCGAACCCGAGGATGTCGCACTCAAGCCTCGGATATCGAAGAAGTAATAAGCTGAGACACGGGGGGGTTTGATTGATGAGAGATATTTGCTTGGATTGGAGAATGTCTGGCGTTGCATGGCTCGCGAGAGCTTGGTTTCAGCACGGGAGAGAAGATTTACGTTCAGTACTATTGGGATTTTTCCTCTGCGACGATTGTACACGGCCGTTTGATGTTCCTCCGTTTGATTTTCCAGGGAGTACAAGTCCTCGCCGAATCGAATGAAGGAGAACTACTTGCTGAGCGTCTTCCTAGGCGACATTATTGGCAGCCCGAGGCTCTGCCATCAACTGGCCAAGAGGGGAAGAGCCTGCGACGACCTAACGCTCACGGACTAACTGTAAAGCCGTCGTTATTTATTCTGCACAATGCGCAGTTACTTGTATAGATTGTAAATAATCCACGTTGCCATTCGTGCGGTGTTGGCTCCTTTCTACGTTTGTGTTAAGTTATTAATCGTTGTGGCAAATAAAGCAGGGGAGCACGTTCAATCCCCGCGATACTTTGGCTTTTACGATGCAGACAGTATGTTTCATCACCTTCCCATTTAACGCCGCTGATTTCAACCGGTTGCACCAGGGAAATCTTGAATCCGTTCTCCCTCCCTCTCTTCATATCTGTCGCGGAAACCGAATTCTACTCAAGCTGCAAAGTGGCTCTCGACAATCCTACGATAATAGACTTGGACCGAACGGCAGTGGAATGGGCTGGCGATGACGAGCGTTCTTATTAAATCTGAAAGAAAGCTAGTTCTCTTGCCGGCTGCACTGCCTATAATACGTCGGTGAGCCCGTGCGCGCTCCCCGAGAGAAATAAATGTCTGGTTTATGAAGAAACAAAAGTGAAGAAAGTGCGGCTGGGACGCCCGAGGTGGAACTGGCGCTAGGTTTATGAGGACGGCTTCTCCGGAAATTATCCGCGGCACACACGTTTGTCAATTAAACCCAATGAACCCGCTAGCCTCCGGGCTATTGCTATGAAAGTCTATTTCCCCTAATGAAATCCGTTGTACATAAGCACGTGCTCGAATCTCCAGCTATGAGATATATCTCTATGGACAATTCGGGGGAGGAGTGTTTCTCGGGTTTCGGGAAAAATACACACTGGAGGGAGATTGGAAGGAATTCTTGCGAAATCTGGCGGAGTGCCCGCGAGGCGCACACCAACTGGCGCTCGATGGCGGGCGAAAGATGGGGCTCGAGACTTTATGTATGTAGGTCTGCACGAAGTGAGAGTAGCCGAGTGTGACGTCCTCTACCTACGCCTTCTCCAGCCGAGCCGGTGTGCGCGACTAACAGCAGTTTCGAAGAAAGTTTCCGCTGGAACAGCACGCTGGCACCAACGCACTCGCTTAAACAAACGTTACTCCTCGAGTTTAATAGCGCAATTTTTTTAATCGCTCGTCCAAACACGTGTTCGGTCTACGCTACAGTTAGACGGCAATTTGACTCGATCTAATTCCGACTTAGTGAAAGTGGAGACTTCCTTACTCGGATTCCGACCGAATTAAATCTACCGAGTGTCATCGGCTGTTAACTCATCTCGAAATATCTACATACTCTCCCACTCGCCCTCTTCAATCCGGAGACGCAAACGAGATGTCACGGTGACACACACTGGCGAAGTAACCCGAGGATCAGAGATGTGAATTCTTTAACAAGATTGTTAGCGAACAATCCGCCGGGAGAAGCTCGCTCGACTTCAAAGAGCGGCGCAAGTGTGTATCCGAGGAGATGTGAGAAGCCTGGAAAGCCAGCTTACGCAATGATATTCAGATTTATTCCGTGCTTCTACTTCTTCTTCCTCGCGGGCTTTCCTGCTCGCGCGGAAGATCCGCATCAAAGGGCTGCCGGCGAGACACCCGATCGTCGTTACTGTGACTTTGACGCTACGCAAAAGAATTACAATGCGGCGGATTTGTTACGGTAAGTATAAAGAGAGGCGGCAACCTCCGTGTAGAATCTCTGGGAAGGCTGCCTTACTTTGAGCCGGTGTCAAAAGAATTTCGACCAATTGTACAGGTGCATCGAAAGTCTCGGCGCGAATCGCGTTAATGAGGAGGAGAGCGGGAGGTCGGCGAATAAGATCGAACAAGCTTACAAGCTCTCCTACAGGCAGAAACCATTCTGGTCTTCATTCACGGATTCCATTTCGTCCGTACTCAATGGAGATATATCATCGGTATGTATGTCTATATCTACCTTCCCTTCTGTCAATTCTCCACGGGCAACTTTTTCCCTGAATATCTCATCTTCCAGGCATATCAGACGTCTCCGTTATCGCAGGGCCCTCCATCCACTTACTACCCATCGAACCAACCAAGCGTATCTGGCGGAACATTCGATTTATCCAGCGGCATTGGAGTAAATCTCCTCGATGCACTGTCTGCGATATCCAGATACGATGACTATAAATGCGTGCCCAGGATACTCTGCGAAGTCGCCAGTGGAAGACTTCCTGGACGCTCGGAAGGAAAACAATCGTCCAATTTCTTTGGGATCCTTGGACAGAATGTTATAATGGAGTATGTACTTTTATATCATAAGTACTAGTGGATATTTTTATAGCATATTCTGAAGACTTAACTGAAAATATTGTTTTTTCCAGATGGTTGACTACGAATGAAATAGGAGGGACCTCGCCGATTCTCAACTTTGTCAGAGCAACGATACTGGGGTATACTAATAAAGGAAACTCGGCGACATGTTACAGAGCTTTCCCGCGATGTCCTAGTGACCCAGATGGACTGGTCTACTACTTGAACAACCACAACGGTGGTTTCTTTCGATTTTTAGATAAATTCCGCGCAAGCTATCCCCAGAAGTATCCCGCGGCCCATCAGCAAAGTAAATAGAATCAAACTGCAGTTGTATAAAAACGTTCTATTGTCTTTACAAACAAAGAGTGTCTAATATGAAACAAGTATTGGAGGAACAGAAATAAAAGCATATTTATTTTAGGTACCAATTACTATCGAACTCAAGATGAGGAACCTCAAAGCCGTGACGACTGGAGAACATCCAACAACATTGGAGCAAATCCATACCAAATTTACAGACAGAGAACTGAATACTATAGAAGTCGAAACCCGGAACCCACGCAACTATATGAATCCCAAAGTAATAGAGGCAAAATAGTGTTCCCCGATTCATAGAAGTACCCTTACTACATGTGATAATGCGCCAGTACGTGGAAGTACTTCCTTAACTTAATTAGTAGTTGTCCCACATTGCACTATCCGAATTTACACCGAGTGATCGCACCATCAAAGCTAACTAACTTCCATCGATGTTAAGGCAAGCCCTAAAATGGATTAAGTCTGATAGCCAATAAATTGGAAGAGCCCTGAGGTCATATTCGGCTAACGACATTACCTGAAACTTGTTAATCCGTGTTTATGAAAGTTGTATATGAAAAGCGGGAGACTTGTAAATACATGTGTAAAGAATTCTATACATATGTGCCAATGAGATGTACGTTCTCAACTATATGGAATAAAGTTCTTAATTAAACGAATATCTGATCTGGTTCTTCATTGGAATACTTAAAGTTTCCCCCGTTCCACTTGTCGAACCTGGATAAAGCCCTTCCCAACGATCTAGGGAAAACGTTAGCCGGTCTCATTAATCATTTTCGAGGGGCCGACAGTCCAAAGTGGATTGTCTCGAGACAAACAGTATTAGCAGGCTAATAACGCTGTAAGAGATTGCACGGGAGTATCGGAATCCCGGAAACCGCAGCGAAGGCGATCTTCTCGTGGGGTCTAGTATCGGCTGGACGGTTAACGTGGCATTGCTTATTCCATCAAGAGCGTCTTCCATCCACCTGCGAGGGTCGTGTTCGTAACAGGAAGTCCCGCGTCACCAGTGAACGCGATACCGGCGCGGCGGCGCAAATGCCATTTGTGGAAGCAGCATGGGGTCGCAAGGATCGTTTGAACGAGAACGACTCGGCTGATGAATCCGTGGCTCGTATCGGCAAGCACTGGGGAAGCCGGCGCGCCGGTAACCGTAATGTCTTGCTTACGTGCTCCCGTGTACCTTGTACCTCATTCCGTTTCGTCTCGCTGCCCGAGCACCGAAGATACGTGACGATTCCCCGCCGATCAATGCCACGCGCGTTCCAAAGCCGAGCCGAGCCGAGCAGCCTCCAGCCGAGATAAGAGATGATGGGGAAAAGAAAACTGGATTCAGTCATTGATCGGGTAAATCGAGCGAGTGCCCTATGCGGTCTGGTGGTATACGCCGGGGCCAATTTTAATGGCCGCGTTCTATTCAGCGACATCAAAGCAAGAGATCTCCGGCGATTCCGTCGCGGTCTGATCGATAAAAAGCGTCACCCGAGATTACTACCTGCCACCAGCAGTTTCCCGGATCTCCCAGGAACCAGCCGAGCACCCGATACCAAATTATCGGCTCAGGCTTCCCTGTCAATGAAACCAATTTTTTGCACGCGGTTTCGCGCGAACACTCTTCCTTCCCCGAATGAAACAGCCAAAGCGTTATAAGTGTCCACGTTTTTGACACGCACCTACGTACATCTGCTCCCCGCGATCAAACCCAAGTACGGATATTTGCTGATGATTGCTATGTAACAGAGACCGGTGGCTATCAAACTGACACCGTCGATCTATCGGCCTCCCCTAACACCTTACATCCGCAATATCTCCCACCAATTTTCGACGATAGTAGCAAGTGGGTGGACAGGCGAATAATTCCAACTTCGGTCCGTATCATCGCTAAATTCGTAACAGGCCTTCGAACAAGATATATGTATTCGATCGACGTCGCTTTAAGGCTTGGACGAACGATCGAACAATAAAATTGACCATGGGAGCAATGGTCATGGGATCACGTTGCTTCGGTCAACGACAGGGCGCCCGAACCACGTACATATAATCACATCATACGCCAGTGGTCGCGGGGGTTTTCATTAAAGTGCACGCGTTCACTTAAATCGTACTGTCCGAGCAGGAGGCTTTTGTGTTCCGCAGGCTCACAAAGCCCCCGCACGGTTCCGCCCTGATCGGAACCCTTTCCACGGACATTTCCTATGCCAGCGTGAGTGCCGCGTTCCTCCCCAAAAACGTGACCACGAGCTGGCGGTCCGCGCACGGCCTTCCTTCCTGCGGCGCGTTTATTCGAGCGCAACAGGAGCACATACATACATTCATTGATACGCGCGCGCGCGCGCCTCACGAGGAAGCGCGGGAGAGCGTTGGAAAAAAAGGTCGAGAGACAACGTGTAATTATTTTATCCTCTCTGGCGTGTAATTTGGGGCGTGCACACGCGCGCTCGAGCCTCGCTCACGTCCGCTCGCGGGGGTGGATGTGCTTGCCGGCCGATAGAGATAGACATAGAGGCAGAGAGAGTGTGTTTGTATGTGTATGTGAGAGAGAGAGATCGTAGCCCGAAGGGGCGTATGGCATCGACAAGGCCAAGTAGGGTGCAACTGACAGCGGAAGACAATTAGCCTTCTGATACATCCAATGTCGCGCGATGCACCCTGCGACGACACGTTCGAGAGGATCCCGTTCTATGGAACACGCTGAGCGTTGACAGTATACGTCTGTCCGAGTTATACTGTGGCCGCTCGCCGGACATAATTGCTTTTAGCCTATACCCCCACTGATTGACCTCACCATCCCATCGGCATTCCGGAGAGGACTAATTAAACTGGCTACTCTGACGCGCACCCCCCGAAAAGTCGACGAACTAATTCCGCTTAAAAGTAATGTCTCCATTCCCCAACTAATAGCTACGAATGAGGGAAAGTATCGATGGCGGAGGTGAAACGTTATCCGAGCGAGGGAGCTGTCGCCGCAAAGCAACACTCGTATGACTAGGATCGACGTGACAGCGGCTAGACATAATCTCACTCTATTAGGCCGGTATTATTTTCGGTGGTAGACATCAAAGCGGATTTCCCGCGGGCTCATTGTATCGTGGCGATAATTCCTCGTTATTAGGAGCGCGCCGAGAAGCGTTGGTCTCATGTCGGCTTACCACACCCCAAGTGCCGAAACAAATCCTCCCGAATTGGAGCCGATGCAAAGGAGCTCCGTCGCGGCAGCCTGAGCGGTAGGCACAGCCTCGACAAAGCTCCCAGCCAAGAAGAGGAAGCGACCACCCCAGACGGGGAGACGCGATTGTCACCGCTAATCCCCGTGAAAAATGCGACCCAGGTGAACGGATGCCGGGCTGTTGCCCAGGTGAGATTACGGAGGAGGAAAATCGAATTTTGCGCAAGGCGGCCTGGCTTAATGAGATCTTCCCCCGAATTGATTTAGTGGCGTTAATCGGAATTTCCTGCCGGAGGTATTGTTGCCAAAACCGAGAGGCCGCATAGAGGAATATGTGATGCGAAGTAATCACTGAAATCGATTGTCCGATGTATAAAGCGATGAAGCGTGAAAGAAAGGTATAAGAAATGGGGTCGGAGAAAATTAGGGAGATTCTGACGGCGACCTAATCAGGGATCAACAACTCGGGATCAAACGGACCTCGGCCGGGGGAATAAGACATAAATTCCCCGAGCATTTCTACCCTCGGTTTAACCATAAAACACGAGCGCGCTCTTATTTAGCAATATATTTTTCTCCACGAGCGGCCGACAATGGCTCAATATCGCGGGATCCCAATATAGCGGCGGGCTGTCCTTTTCTTCTCGCCGGACTTTTCAATTCGTGGCAGTGGGTCTTTGTCAAGGGCTGCTGGGACGCCAATTCGGCCGGACAATAGGAGGGCCCGCCGCGACCCGCCCGTACATCTCTCAGCTGAAAACTGACTCTCGAGCGTCCCTGCCGCTTGATCGACAGAATAATTCGGCGAGAATGAAAATTCATGCCTCCCCCGACAGCTCGTTCCAGTGATCCGGTGGCAGCACACTTGCCCGGGCCGAGGGAGCCGTGAAATCCTCGATCGCCGGTCAGACCCGCAGATAAGTGGATGCTCCTCCTCTTCTCTCTAGTCTAAAGGAAGATCCCCTCGGCTTGGCTCTCGCCACCGCAAAACTCGGACCTTTTTCTCCCTTTTCCCTCTTCGACTACTAGGAAGCTCCGGCCGCGGATTATACTTAACGACAGAGTTTTCTCAGCAAATATCCCAACTCGTCCAAATCTCCCGAAGGCGTTCGATCGGAAGCCCGACAAAAACTCACGATTCCTCTCGATTCCTCTCGATTCCTCCTGGCCGATTAAGAAAGAAGTTCCTCACTGAAAAAGGCGAGGGAGAGAAATGGAAAGAGAAATTTTCTTCTAGTTAGGATGGCCTTAATCACTTGGGCCGGCGCGATGTGGTCGGGGGGACTAAGTCTTAGTGGTGCGGCGGGTGTTCCCCTCTTTAAAGAGCGGGCGATCGAGCGGCTGCCTTATCCGGCGTATAGGTTTTCAAATCGTTCATAAATAAAGCATCGAGCTGCGGGTTGCGCACCGCAGAGCCGTCAGTCAGCCACGTTGATTGCAGCATTGAAGACACGTGTCGCGGATCAATCCTGAGGCGCGTGTCAGTATTTTCGTATCATCGCCCAGGGGTGGCTTCCTCGCTCCTTTCTCCTTTTGCCCCTTGATTCACCTAACCTTCCATGAAACTGCCGACACCATGCCTCCTCTCCTCTCTCCGCTCCCTCATCCTTCCTCGGTTTCTCAGTCAAACGCCGCTGGAAAAGTCTCTGATCGCCGATCGCCGTCCTTCCTCCTTCCACCGAGTTCCTTTTTAAAGCGCGACCACCGGCCGACGGCCTAATCCAGCGGGATTATACGGCGACGTCGAGCACGGGATTTGCCTGGAGATTGTCGCGGATAAGAGACACGGCAAACAGAGGGCAAAAGGCCCCCGTCGATTATCGGCCGCGACACCGCCTTATTTCCTGACGTGTGTCGGGATTTTAATTAAAGCATTAGCTGCCGTCGCCACACGCCGCTTTTAAAACGCCTTGAACTCTCACGCTAGACTTGCCAGCAGCTGACCCCACAATGTAGCTTGCAAAAACTGTCCCGCCTATTCGCCCCATACAGCTGCATTCGATTACAGATCGCAATCGAGACACGAGCAAGCCTGACAGTGGCCAGCCATCGGCAAAACCACATCCGAGAATGATTGGGAAATCACCGCAAACGACGAAGTAAACTCTTCCGAGAAGATGAGGTTGTCGGAAACTTTGGATTCATGTGGGGAAAAAGAGAGATGTGGTAGACGGTAGGATGATCGTCGTGGATGCTGAGCCGATTTCACGAGGAATCTTTTACTCGCGTATTTCTAAGCCTCCGAAGGCAGACGCCTCGCGTCGCGTCACTATCAGCTAATTTGTCTTGGGGCGGACGAGTTGCATTATTCCCGCGGACTTTCTTCCATCTGGCGGACGAGCGGCTTCTTTTCGGTGCGATTTACGGGGAGAACTGGCTGCCGCTCGCGCGGCGCCACACCGACAAAAAGGCCAAGTTACGCCGCTCATCCTGGAAGAAGCCGGATGACGTACGAGAAGCGTAGTGCGCTACATGGTGCCGCTACATGATCCCTCGCTTCGAAGAACTACACCGAGCGAAGAAGCGCGGCCGCGTAGGGAGAACTCGCTTCTTGCGGCCTACGCCCCGGGAGAACGTTAATTGCCAAGTTGTATCGGCCGGCGTTTTGCGCGCGGTGTCAATTAATTTCAATGAAATTGACTTTCAAGATCAATTTGCTCCTCTGCCACTTACAGGCTCCTATGTCCAACTTCAAAACGAGCCGTACAGATCGAACCTCGGCTATTAATGATTGCATTAAAGCCTTGCCCTATTTTCTCGATCCTCTCTCTCCGCACCGATACCGATCAATTCAGTCCGACTTATACTTAATAGCCCCACACTTTGATTGCCAAATCGTCAAAGCTAACGTGCGCTGGCATTAGAGAAATCCTAAAGGCAAGGGGTTATTAATTGCTCCTTTGACCACAGACATTCCAACTGTACCGCCGGCCAGTACATGGGCGACGCGACATTCGCTTCGGTTTCGTAGTATTTGATATTCGTAATGCGTATGAATCATAGCCAGAAGGTACGGCGAGATGTGATTATATGGTGTCAGTGGTGTATACGCACAAGGAGTCCCGCACTTTGCGCGCCGGTGTATTATTAAGCCGACAATACTGGCCCTCTCTCGCTATCGCTGTTGGGGTCGGTCTGCGGCTGGCCGATGGGGTCGAAATTCAACCCCCATGCATCATAATAGAGAGACGCGTGCAGTTCGGGACCTGCCTGCTTAAAAAGTGCTATAATTATATGGCTCTCGCTGTCAATGGCTTTCATGAAAATCGGCCTCCTCGCTTGGAATTAGAGGTCGTTAGCCTTTCGCGTCATCCGGCGATGATCTGCGTGCGATCGTTACGCTCTTCATTCTTGCACTCTCATGCGACAGGGTGTAATTACAGTTTCGTGCAGTAGCACCTGGGCCCAATTCCCTCGAATGAAGTCCATCAGCGAACTGCGCTCGGATAAACATACTTATTGGCTTCCCTCTTTGGTACAAGCAACCGTCTCCCTCCCGATCCGATCAGGCCTTCTGGCGGGAGGCATTTGCATGCCGGCATAATTTATATTCTATACTCTCCGACTCTAATGCCAGCCTTATGGCGAGATCCTCCTCAAAAAATCCCGTCGAAGCTCGCTTCCTTTTTTCTTAACACTTGGTTGGAATTTGAACTTGACCCCCCTCGAGTTGCAGCGCATGCTAGTTTGGTCGGCGTGATTAGTCCCGGCTAGTAATTAACAGAGCCTAGTAATCCATACACGAACATGCAACGATACGTGTTCACCCGTAGTAACGGTGATCCGCGAAGTATAATCGGCTTATTTACTCACATCCCGTGCAACTCTCCTGAGTTTCCCATTGGAGCCACGTGCTGCGCCGGGGCAACACCTCGCAGCAATGACCGGTTTGCTTTGGCCAGCTTGCGATCAGGTAGCCATTAATACCGGGGGAATTTCCGTAGTATCTGCTGGCCGTTATCGTAACGAGTCTTGAGGCAAGTCCGGGCCGCGAGAGAGAGACTAGGCGCGGAGAGGAAGCGATATAAATCCGCTTGACGAGCGGGCATACGCTGCGAGTATCGGTATCAGCGGGTCTTATATATTTTAGTGGGTTTACGGCACCGACCACGCGCGCCCCGATCGAGCGCGCAATCAGGGAGCACCGATAAACGCGCTTTTACTACCCAATTCGAGGCTTCCTTTCTCCGCTTTAAGAGACGATGAGCCCGTGATTTTTCCGCACCTGCACCCTGCCAGAACTCTTCCCGACGTCGACACTGTATCCCAGTAGTAATGCCCGTAGAGCTATCCCGCGTAACTGTTGCAGCTCTATCTTATCTAATCGATGACTCCAGGAAACTCCCAGGCCTTATTATTTGCGCGACGCTTGATTATCGCGATCCTGCAATTGGAATTCCTCGGCTCATGATTCATTCGCCAAAGAGAATCTCCATATCGCCTATCGAGCTGTGCGCAAACTATTGCGGAAATGTTTAATGAATGAAATTTTCTGGTGGTGAACTGTCCTTCTAGCAAAAGGGCGAAGCCGTTTGATTGTTACTAATTTCCTTCGCTTTTTATCGGGGCAATTAATAACACTTCATATCCTGAGCAAGTCGCGACCACAACGCATAAATTTGATGCTCGAATAAGTTCCAACATAACTCTACCCTTTGGGCAGTAACTCATGGAAGCTGGTATTTGCTGACAGAAGAGGTGGTCCTGTGTATGAGCACTGAGTCGTCCCTATGCTAATGACACACTCCCATGCAAATTGCTTGGGGTGTGAGTCCCAGTCTAGAATAAGGTTATCACCCTACTGCCTTTTTTGGAAGAGGGTGAATGTGATTAATTGGATGGTGTGAGAGACTAAAAAATGTCCCTTAGACACAGTGGTTTAAGAAAGAAATCAGATCTTCAATTAGTGCAGTCTCTGTAATAACAGGCTATTTAGCTATGTCAGGTAGCAATTCAAGTAACAATGGCATACATACATGCAATGATGACACAAAAATCAGGTGCATGTTAAAAGGGGAATCAATGTTATGTAAAATGAATCAGTCCCATGTAACAGACAACAGTAAAATGGAACAGTACAAATGAGACACCATGTAGGAATATTAAACAGAACTTCCACTTCACAAGAAGAGTATGTCGAACAAATTCGCTTATGAATGCTGTAGTATCAATCAAGTTATAACATGATGCTCTACTTCCATTAGGAAAAGCAATGAAGTACCAACAACTGATTAAATTCAATTCAATACAAGCAATATCACATTGCTGATACCATAAGAAAAGCATTGTTGTATCAAATATTGACAGGGCAGATCAAACGTTTCACTGAAAACATAAGTGTAATGCAAACATCATAGAGTACGTACACAATTATGTCAGATTAAAGGTATCAGAGTGATGAAAATGCATAAAAACAACAGCGCATTGCAGAGGCAAACATGCTTGAGAAGCCTGTTCAAGCTAAATAAATATCTGCTCAACACATTTGTCACAAGTACTGCACATACTTGTGCATGTAAATATATTGACACGTACAAGTATGCACTTCATGACATACCCCTTGCAAAATACACAGGCCACAACATAGCGCTAATCACGCCAAGTAATTAGAGGCCAACGGGTAATGAAATATGATAAAAATAGCAAGTGACATGCAGAAACAAACACTCACCGCTCACGGCGAGTACGCAGGCTGCAATTGCCACAAGCATTTCCACTGGAATCAGCATCACGCACGATTAACAACTGCTCACACGTGCTCCCCGGACTTTAATTCAGCGCCCTTTGCATGCACTGAATATTGATTCTTACTCCAACCACTCGCAAACCACCAAATTAATGAACACAACACACACCGCCACTGACAAACGACAAGCGTAAACAGTGCCCCATATTCGCGGACTACTTCATGCGCGCCATCTCGCACGATCGATATATCGATATCGATATACCGAATATCGACCTCTTCGTCTTCGATCGTAACGACTATTCAGTTCATGGTTCTGGTATTGTTTCGAGTCGTGTCGCATCGCGTCGCATTGCCCTATTGAATTTGTCAAAAATTTCCAAAGAAACTGTTGAAAATTCGTCGCAAGAGTACGTAAAAACGAGGTGCTTACGCGGTGCGTAGCGTCCGTTGATGCAACGAATCCAGACTGACCACTGTCTTGTGCGTGAATGACAGTCTCGTCGAGGTTAACTATGCACAGTGGCAATAACAAGCATTCGACGACAGTTGCAAGCCTGATGTTTACTGTATTGACGGTCGAATCCTACTGGAATATGGATATACCTGATGCCGGAGACATCGCTTCTTCGTTGACCTCTGCCGAAATAACGCAGGCCTGACGCATGACCAGACTTACACTTCCGGTATTTATACTACAATCTTCCCACCCGTTCATGCCTAATGGAAAAGTACAGATTCTAATATGATTCTATTTGCCCGTATCGTACTCATGAACTACGTGGGACGCTGCAATATTCTTATGATACTCGTCTAGTTCGATCCTCTTGCATGAAGTAACCTCTCAACAATCAATTAGCATGATGTTGCTCTCGGTAGTCTCAACTGAATCTGCAATGATTATCACACCATTCTTCTTGTTCGTAGGAGAATAATGCAAAGCTCTGCTTAATATGATGTATTCATATTTGATTCTATGGAGAAATGTAAATAGGATCAAAACGCTGATGGTGTTGGTATTAAATTATTAGTCAGACGATTCCCTGAGCGTCCCTGCGCTAGACGAGGGTATCAAGAGAGTCTCCGGTGAGTTTCGGGCGTGGCTGCAGCTCGCATGGTTAATCGGCAGAAAAGCCGCTCAAAGGGACATCGAAACGAGCTGCGAGGCGACGCGCCGCGTCGCTTTCACGCTGATATCAGGTGCAGGAGAACCGCGTGGTCGTCGTGTAGAGCGCGCAGCGAGTGCTCAGGTGTGAGAGAACACCGAGAGGACCGAGAGAGCAGGGTACACAGGTGGAAAGGCTTGCGGTTCAGCACACAGTGTACGCATACTGGCAGACTGGCCTGCTCTATCACGGTTGCTCGTATCGCTAGACTGCCTGTCGCCATGGCTTTATCGCCTTTTTCCTCCGCTCGCACCGTCGCGCGGCCCGGCCCCTCTCGACTCTATCGACGCGCCAGCCAGCCGGCTGCCTGATAGTCTGATTCACTTCGCACACCAGCCACCTAAATCAGGTGCCACTGGCTCTCCCCTCCAACCGCGTCATACTCAACAAGTCCCAGAGAGAAAAAGTTCGCCCGTCGAAAAATGCTGATTACCCCACCTTCTCCACTCCAACTTCCCGGTAAACTGTTCACCGAGACAACTTTTCGAGCAAACTCTTGTTTCCGAAGACGCATAAGGATAATAAGAGCATCGATAATGGAAAATAGTGGCCGGAGGCTGCAGACGGAAGGAAATCCGTTTGTTTGATTAAAGATGGGTGTGTGGGTGCGCGCGCGAATGGGGGTTGAGTCTCGCGGAGAGATACTTACCAGGTACGTTTGTTTTTCCGATCTCGCGGTGCAAATCTTCTTTCGACGATCCCGGCGCCGCTCGCAGTCGCGCTCGGTGAGTCAGCCACGGCTTTTCAAGAGGGTTTACGCTGAATCCCACCCCACCCACGCGGAGAAAGTCGATGCTTTATCGAAAATCGCGCGATAGCTCGGCCCGATCGCCGAGCGGAACTTTTGCAAGCGTCACTCGCCTCGCGTTCGCACAGGTATATGGGCTACTCTATAGTCACGCACTCTACGTTCGATTCGACCCAGGACAGTGACTCATAACAGGGCACCGGGAGGCGGCGTAGTTGTTCGGGAATTTCTTCGTGCCAGTAATCTCGTTTCTTATCCGTTGATTTTTAATGGTCGCAAAGTACACACTGTTTTACGCGTGTACTCACCACTTGCAATTAGGAAAGCTATCTCTTTCGAATGACTCGCTCTGGGGATTTTGACGAAAAGACGTCTGAACACTGAAGGCACTGCCCTACGTGATGGGCGCGCAATTAAACGTTTCTGCGCTGCGGCTCGAGATCAAAGTTTACCCCGCCGATTAATAAGGTATCTTTATCTCGAAAGTTAGTCAGAGCGCATGCTAACAGGCTTTCGACCCGGGATCGTCACGTTCTTCGGTGTCGTCTTGATTTACCCCGCGTTATCGGCTCGACCCACTTTTCGCGGCAGCGACTTCTCGGCAAAACACCTGACGTACGCAGAAAATAAACAGAGCTCGACACTGATGCACACTACGCGTGTGTGTACAGCCTGTCCTGGCGGCGAATCGAAGTAACGTACGAGGATACGTGTACAGGGGATAGTGAGTAATGCTCGCGGTTATCGACGGCGAAGTTACAGGCGCGCTTCTTTCGCGATCACCTTCGCAATCGCCGCGAACAAGTGAATTATACAATGGTATCATTTACGTAATTTTCGCCTTCGGTTGCGCGCGATACGCGAGAGAGTGAAAGATAGAGAGAGGCATATTGAATTACCGGGATATACCTTGCGCAAACAGGCAGAGCCGAGGAAAATGCTGCGTCAATTTCCTGAGCGCATTAGGGATGATGACTATACGCCGTGCGAACAATGATGCACGCTACCGTACCGCACAGTACAGTCACTGAATAACGGCACTGAAGTGCGCATAATTTTTTTCAGAGCAGGATCGCCGTGCACAATGTGCATTGTGATTGAGCTCCTACCGAGCTGAGGAAGGAGGCCGGCGGGTTTGTTACCGACAACAAACCACTTAGATCCTGCTTTGATCAGTTGGCGTGCCGAAATATGATGACTATTTGATTCTAGGCGCATCGAGTGGCTCCCACGCGAGGTAGCGAGCCACGCACATAAAGTGTGCCGATCGAGTGCGGATGATCCGGGACAAAACGCCATTCTTAAATTCCGCGTCGGCGAGCCTCGTTTTCCAGGTGACTCGCTGTAGAGTGAGAGGTCGAGGTTCCATCGCCGATAAATCGCCGGTTAATATCCGCGGCACCCGGTTATCCCGGGACAAAGCCATCAGGCCGCCCATAATTCACGGACCACAGGACTGCCAATAAAGGGCTAACCGGTCGACACGCGCCCTTTCATACCGGCGCGCCCATTGTTTCTTTCTTAACTCACTGTGACCTGTGCCGGGGCAAGAAATCAGCAAGCGCTTCTGCCTCGCTCCCGCATTATCGCACGGGATGTATTGCGGAACGGGAGGCGCGCGCCCGCAATATGCTCGTGTGCATGCAACGATTTCATTTTTGTCGCTCGCTGATCCTCCGATCGGGATTAAGCGCTTTGTTGTACCCGGCGCGTTTCAATGCGCGCGTTGCCCACACCGACGCCGCGCCGCCACGGCGGCGGTGGGAAATGAGTGGGAACCCAGTTTAACGAGCGCGGAAATCATCGAGCATGGTAATCCCCTAGCAAAAAGCCGCGCGTTTGAGGGCTATTGCATGAAAAGCTGGAAGGCAATAGCCCAATAACGATGCTCAAAAATTTCGCTTCTACCCTCCCGTAGTTTCCGCGTATTCCAATAATCGGTAGATATATACATATATCTACAAAGTAATAATTCATGCGAGCTCGATGTTAAAAAGTCAACAATGCCACTCGTTTTACGCTGCATCGATTGGCACTACAACAGCGTGCAGATAACTCGAAAGGAAAAATACGAGCAATATGACCTAGGCCACTGTCATCATCACCGACAATACTCTGCGCGAGGGAGGAAAGGGGAATGGAGGATAAGAGATGGAGCAAAAGTGACTGAAACAAGACCAGGGGCAGAGAGGGGCATCGGACGGATGGGGAAGGGGTGAAAGAAGGGCGAGGGATCCGCCACGGATACTATGATCGCGCTGGATCAAACTGGTCCGCGAATGTATGCAAATAGAAATGTAATCTGGTGTCAGCGGCGCAACCAATAATGTCAATCAAACGCACTGGTGGCCGAAAGCCAACAATGGGGAATTGGCGAGCGAGTATATGGCCCAGAGCGAATATGCAATATGTAAATGTTGTCATATCAATGGGGATCTGCATATGGATGCATACTGGTTATACCATGGCTAGCCGGTGACACGCGTGCTCTGGCGACATGTGCACTTGGTTTAACCCACCTAGAGCCCACCCCCGATATCCCCTCCTTGTCATTCTCGTGCCCATCGCCCACCCACGCTACCACCCATCGACACCCAAACCCACACCCCTTACTTCCATCCGCTTTTACACCGACCAGTGCCCATCGCCCAACACACGTTCCACCCGGCTCACAAGCGTCGCCGCAAAACGCTGCCTATGAATTTAATTGCGCGTGTGTGCGCACCGACCCTGCATTAATAGTTTCCTGTCGCCAGAAATAAAAGAGTAGACTAAAAACTTTTATGAATGAATGGGGTACACTAAAATGGGAGACTAGGATACACAAGGTAGAGTAAATCGTTAATCACAATCCAGCGTTAACGCAATATTTTATTCACCATTTTTGTAATACGTACCTCATTCCCACGACCATGGAAACTCGTGCCTGTCATTCGTTGAATCCAATCACTGCTTCATTATGTCGCATTATAATAGTGCTCTACTCGGAAGCATGCTATTTCCGGTTACCAATTTCACGGGTAGGGAGGCGCAGGCATCTTACGATTAGCGTCAGATTTCGAGGTCGGAATGGAACGGACGGAAGGACTGATTGGTTTGCGGTTGCATCCCTTAATAATGAGGTCCGCAGATGGCACATCTCAGGAAGCCCATTAGGGCAATTCTAAACAGGCCAACCAATCTGCCCTGATCGATACAAATCAACTGGTCTGGGTACGCGGCACCCTCACCAGGGACGATTAATGATGAACCGAATAAATTTTGAATGGCCTGTCGCATTGAAGATGAGTCCGGCCAATACTACTCCAATAGATGTAACGAGCCTCCCCACTTACCATCGAACTACAATACGAAAGTTACAGAGGAATGAATCGGGAAGCAAGGTGTACATACTTCCACATCAAGGATATATTCTGCGTGTTCACATTTATTCAATAAAAAATCAAGTACAATAATGGTACGGCGACACATAATGAAACCGCCGCAATCGACGTTGCATAACGTTACGATATATCGATAACTATATAAAAGTGAAAAAATCTGTACAATGAAAGACATGCGGGTAGCGAAGAGATGCCCCCGTCCCTTTGCGAACTCCCAATGACCGACGTAGCGCCTGACGAGAGACCGTCGTGCCGCCTTCTTACGAGAAACAATCGGGAGAAAAAGGAGCGTACGAGTAAGAGAGAAAAGAGAAAGCAGCAAAAGTATGTGGTCCTTGGGCGTCGCGACGACTTCGAGGCGCCACGTCGACCGGCGGTCGGGCAGCGGACGCGAGAACAATTCGTAAAAGTAATCGACCACTGGGAGAGTGCGTGTCGGCGTATCTGGCTGCGGCTCTCTGACCGTAATTACAAAAGTAGTTAAGATTACTGAACTGCAATAATATTAATAATAATATTAATAATAATAATCGTTACAATGATGTTCATAGATAATAGATAATACACAATAATAATAGATAATAGATAATAATAATACAGAATTCGCGTAGCACTTAAAATTATACTCAATAAAATTAATAACATGAAAAATTGTCATAAACTAAAATCAAAAGTAATCAATAACGTATCGGTCGGTAGTGACTTAAATAACACAGCATCGTATGATTGGGCTCTGCTCTGCTCGGCTCACGCCGGGGCCTCCCCTCGAGTTTGCGGAAGTCGCCGAACTTCCCGGATGGCTCCATGCGGTCCCTGGAACCACCCTTTATCGCATGGCAGCAAGCCTCTCGAGGTGTCGGCGTTTGCCGAGCAAGTACAAGGCCGTACGTTTCTCTAAGAGTAAAAAATCTCGACGGAAAGAAGGAAAAGACATAGGCCAAAGAGATGGGGGAGGGTGGGGGGCTGTAGGTTGGAGAACAAAGAAAGTGTGGGTGAGAAAAGGCTCTGCGCGGCGTCGCACACCCTGCGTGGCATCTGATAGTACGGCGAATCGTCTTCGTACTTTACGGAAAAGTCAAAGGACAGCCGGGGAACCAGGAAGGGCATGTTCCTCCCTTGTTTCAAGAGAGACCCATCCCGACTCCCCTTCGTCCTCTGCCATCGCATCAATCCAATCGACTGTTAATGAACTCGAGAACGTAGCCCAAACCCGGACTAGAAACCAAAAGAAATTGGGAGGTGGGTGGCGGGTGTACCCACAGGTGGAGAAGGCCTTAAACCAATTTGGCAGTCAATGTTAAAGTAACAGAAAAGAATGCTTCGATGGGGCTGGAGGAATAAAAAATAAATTAACGTTACCGCTCTCTTTCGCCCAAATTCTGCGCTAAGGGTGGCCGATACATAATAGCTTATACTCGTACAATACATATCACTTGACCGCCGTACATCATCCGTCTAAGAGTTACACTCTCTCGCATCGGGACAGTTGTCGAGGAAACTCATAAACTGAAGAAGACGAAGAAGAAGAAGTAGAAGAAGAGGAGGAAGATGTCGAAAGAAGGGGAAATAAAGAGCGAAATGAAAATCGGTGAGAGAAAGAAGTCTCTACGCACACCTCACGGCACACTAGACGAAAGTAAAGCACCTCAAGCGTCGTGCCACGGCTCGCATCGTTTCCCTCCATCGTATTTATTTGGTCGCTTCTTTGGATTGGTCTGCTGGACGAAATTTCGTATTCACGACAAAATACCGTTTGCCCGTTTAATCGTAGTCTCTTTCTTTCTCCATATATATATATATTGTATACTTTAATATGTATATATACGTTTCTACGCGTACGCATTATTATCCTCTCTGTGCGCGTGCATCAGACACGCAGGCTAACTTTTCTGCCTCTCGTGTTTAGCGAGCATCATGCGAAAGTTCGGAGTCCAGACTCTATCACAAGGTAGCTGCGAGCTTTGCATACGGCTTGAGAGACCTCACGCCTTTTCACGGCGAATTCTATCGTTCTAATACATAAACTTCTGCTGTTGGACTGAGAACCAGATAGTCTGTTCTCTTGCTCAAGCCTTCTCTCATGCACACTCTCGTATCACGCACTCTCTCTCCCACTCTCTCTCTGCCTTGCCTCCTCGGGCCTCCGTCGAGCAACGACGCATCCTCTACCGTAGTGAACTCCTTCTGTTTCTCTCACAATCAAAAATGAATAGAGATCGCGGCGGTCTGCATGGTCCACGGGACATTTGGCTACAGGTAACGCATTTCATATAGGCATTCGGGGTTACGAACATCGTCCTTAGTTAGAGCACAATTGATTATATAGCGTTGGAGGGTACAAGCACGTTTGTAGTGTCTCTCAAAGTGGTCTCGTACCGCAGAAATTTGCCTGTCCCGTTCGACGAGACAGAGAAAGAAAAAGGAAAGGAAATGGCTTAGCCGCACTGTTACTTGAACGTACTCACAGGCTTTATTCAATCCAGATACAAAATAAATAGGCATAATTTCATGCTCGACTTTTGAATGGTCGACGATCAAATAAATAGAGACGAGCGTTCAAAAATAAAGCTTGCCGATGGACATTTGAGTCACTTCGAGAGATCCCAGGAAGCGTAGTTAAAGGACACGATGACACACATTGTCGTATAGATTTGAATATTACTTCCATTCCTCAGGATGCTCCGCAATTAGGAACGAATTGGCGCGATATCGGTATTGGCACCTGATTGTGGCTGGAGCGACAGAGATATATCGCAGTGGTTGCTTTCTTAACATTAAACTTCTATGTAGACACGATTAATACACAGATCCGATGAACATACAACAGTCAGTTTCCTCGTGGTTCTCTTTATGGCAAACTTAAGACACTCTGAGCAAACGAAAGGATTCCTTTCGGAAGGTCTTAATACGATTAAGTATACACGTCGTAACATCAAGTTCGTAACATCAAGTTCTTCTCTTATCCATTGAATACACCAATGTGTGTGTCGGCTTAGCATGTACAATGTCCAATGTGGTTCGCGTTTGTGTGTGTGAGTCGGCCCTCAGTGTCTCGTGTTCCTCGTGTCGTGTTGTTCGTTCCTTTAGTTAAATACATTCAATACATCCAGAGTGATGCCTGGGTCAGGCCGCGGTTCGCCGGCCCTTTAATACAATGAGGAAACCAATCGCAACGAGAATGACCAAAGAGAAAAGCACACTGGCGAGGGCCGGCCAGCCCGCGGCCCGAATATCGGCGGAAACATCATATTATCGCCTATGGTTGATTACTAGTAATTTCCTTTAATCTTAGAAAAATGACACGGAGTCGAGAAAGAAAGTGAAATGGCGCGAAGCTGGTCGCTCAAACGAGATCGGAGGCTAATTCATCAAAAGAAGTGGGAGCCCCAGCTTCGGCCTACGTCCCCTTCAAGTCAGCACTCACCGCGTAAGAAGTAACAAGTCGACTCCGATGACTAATCGGCCGATTGAACCATCGAAACGAGAAAACACGGCGCGCGTGCGTGCGCCACACAAACCGGCGAGCGAGTCCCTACCGTGGCTGGTAGCGATCGCCAGGAAGAAGAGAAACGGCGGAACAAAATCGAACGAGTCACGCGAATCTAAATGGTTGGTCCGTCGATAAAGACTAGTCTCGAGTGCACACCCCCATGCAGCACGGCGACAGGGAGCGCCTACAAGTTCTCGAGCGCAAACAAAGTGTAGAACGCAAAGTACGGGTGGGGAGAGGGGGAGAAAAAACACGTAATAAGAAAAAAAAAACATCTCAAGGCGCTACGAGTAGGGGCGATGGCGTTTAATGAGAGCGATAATCGACTTTCGTTGTCATAAACCTAGAATTTCTTTTCCTCCTTCCGCCGTCTAATCGAGGCGCGATCGGCGAGTCCCAATGCCGCTCTTCCCTCCGCCCCAGAGGAGAGAGTGGTGAACTATGAAGAGAGTTGGGAGCAACATCGAGTAAAAGTTCAGGAAAGATTCGGAAGTGATAGACGAGAGAGAGAGAGAGAGAGAGAGGCCGTAACACCTGGGTGTAAGAGGGCATTGGGTCTTTAAACTCGCCGGACGCATGGTACCTCGGAGATCATTGGAAAGTCTCACAGAAAAAAATGCGTAACGCACCGATTACGAACTATTAACGCAATATACTATACTGTCGGTTGGCAGTAAGTGGGCAAAAACAAAACGAAACGATAATAATAATATTAATATAATAATAATCGTTAAAGAAAAAGAAGAAGGGCGGGGAGGGGCCGGACTGATCGACTTACGAATCGAACGCGTCCCCGGGCGGGTCTGTCTATCTGTTTCGCTCTTCCGCTCTTTGCGGAAGGATACACTATAATATTCGTATGATTATCCATTACATTAATCAGATATTCTTTTTTTATTAATTATTACAGAATCACAGGTCTGCTTTGATGCGCGGGGATCTAGGGCGAGCGGGCTGTTTCCTCCCCTCCTTGTCGCTTAACTTCGCGCGTAGTCTCCGAACACCCGTCATAGTCTCTCGAGTATGGCTCGGCGATCTTTGGACAGTTGTCCCGGCGCACAAGTGCACCGGTACACTTAAGGGTGACTCGATTGCTGCGGCCTTCAAGCAGGCCGCTGCTCGTTCCAGTCTACTTTCGCGCGGGTGCCGGAATGAGCCAAGTGGGAATCGAGCTCGCCACGTGACTCCCAGAGACTAGCGCATAAACAGCCTGCTCCCCACGATCCACTTAACTCACAGTTACAAAAGAACTGTCATCTTCTTCCGAAATATACTCTCCTGTCTCATACTTTCGAGCGTCGGTCGCCCATCGAAATATACGCTCTGCGTACCGCGTGGTACACATCCTCGAAATAGTGATACATCGACATTTCCAAATATACCATTTAAAATATATAATATATATATATATATATATATTTATATATATATGTTTTCCATTATAATATATATATATATACTTTTATCAATGTTTATCCATATCTTTATAATACGTTTTCAGTGGCTGACTACTGCTATCTAAAATGTTCCTAAAGAATTTATACTGTTTCTAACCTGGTAGTGGGACTGGGGTGCGAAGAACAAAACAAAACGATCTGCGGGGGGGTGAGGGTGGGTGGTTGGGGGATCACATCGCGGAGAGGAGAAACAATCAAACACAAACGGATAAAAAAGAAGCGTAGGTCCTTACGGTACAGTTGACGGCCCGGAGGAGAAGCGAATATATCTACAAACTACAGTCTCGTATGTTCTCTTTGATACCGGACTACTGAGAATGTTCATCTTCCTCGATAGATTGTTGCCTTTCGATAAGAGGATAGGGAACACTGAGCGGCGTCGGGCTGGGGGTTACAGGCGCCCGTGCGATTCTACATATTGGAGTCGAAAGGAGGAGAGTTAAGTAGTCGCGGCGGCCTATCAGGAGCGGAGACTGGCGGATGCTGGTTTCACCGCGCTGCAGGGAAACAGGAATTGCCGTTCGACGATCTCCGCCGTGTCCGACGGGTTTCTGGGAATTGGGGAATGCTACGGGTGAAGTGCACTCACGGGTGCCTGAGCTTTTTTTGTGGCTCTTCACAAATACGAACGGTTAGCAATTACTATCTTATTACATCACAATTGTACGACGATTATGCTCTTCCTCGCGTTTACCTTCCCCTCGCATGTGCTGGGAGGGGATAAGGAAACTCGATGAAAAATCAACATCTCTACCGACGAGTTCCGGAGACAAGTTCCTGCTGGAACCGCGGCCGCGCGCTCACTCGCCTCGCGATCGAGGGAGGCGAGATTCCGCGAGGGAAATCCTACAAGTAAGCAGGTGTCACGGATCGAGCACGGATGCGCCACTTGCCACTGCGTCTCGGGAGGAATGGAGGAACTCGACGATCGACCGGGTTCACGACAGAACTTGTATCCCTCAGAAATACACGGTATTTCTGACCGCGAGAAAATCGTAAAGGAAATCCCTATATATTTATCCTAGCGTTTACGACAAGAACACCAAGACTCTAATAATTCGTCCGTTTAATAATTCGGAACTGCTTTTTCCCCTTTTTTTGTTTTTGTCATCGTGTCGGATGGTTTTGCGGTTTGCCAAAAGGCGCGGAGCTCCCGCGAGTCGAGAGATTTGAGAATTTCCTACTAACACCGATGTTGTTATCTATTGACTTTCCGTGAAGTTGCTTCCGCGAGAGCAGAAACTGTCCTGGAGGATTTAGCTTATATCTTATCGCGTACTCGGACGAATGACAGTATATATGTGTATCTCGCAATGCCGCGCGCGTGTCTTCGCGCGGCCCTAGACATAGAAAATGTGCGTATCGCCTATAAATAAATACTATATTTCCTACACACTGGAATACTTCGACGGAGTTCGTCACATATCTTATCCATATGAGAAAGGGAGAGGAGATAGAGTGAAAGAGTGAGCGAGAGTGACACGAGTGTCAACGAAAGGGTCTTTACCCGGGGGAAGAAATGAATGATAGAGACTTGGAGACAGAGAGAGAGAGAGGGAGATAGAGAGCGAGAGTGTGTGTGTCTGTAGTGAGAAGAGGGAGATAGAGGAAAGACATCTATAAAGGACGACTTGCGTCAGTAGCCTCGTAATTTGGTTTTACATGGAAGGATCTGACAAGAGCGTCCGAGAAGACTGATTTACGTCGTTCCCTCGACGAAAATAGAATATCGCAGAATCAAACAATGCGCCCTGGCGCATTGCACGAACACAAACAACGGTACCTACACTAACGATCGAGATCAAACGTTACCTACAATATCTTGGAGGTCCACGTATGCACTGGAGTCGGAAGAGAAGAGAAAAGGGAAGCAGAACGTAACCGAATCATGTTCGAAAAAAGATGGAAAGACGAGCGGAGTAGGCTCAGTGTGGCTGCGCAGCAGATAGAAGAGCGACGCGCTCTCGACGCTCGTCGGGGTAAGACGAAACAAAGGCGAAAGGACGAAGGATGAAAGAAAGTCGGGAAAGCTCGAGGGGCCGTCAGGAATGTCCCTTTGCCCCGCGTGCCGGGAAAGGCGTCCTGTATGGACAAGAGCGCCACTAAGAGCTAAGCTACCGGAGATCATTCGAAAACTGTGCACGGGATTCGCAGCGGGCCAATTAAGATGCTGCGATCCTCGACCTATCCATTACCTACTTTAATTATAAACGTCGACTTATTACCGATTTTTATTACTTTAATTAAATCCTCTATATAACACCCTCCTCCTTTCTCACCTTGCCTCTCCTCGGCTTGCCCTACCGCCTCGCCTTTTTGGAATATATCATATCCCTCCCCTCCCATAAACCATCTCTATATACAGACAATGTCCCCGTCCGCCATGCTCCGCCCGAATCACTGTCATTCCGATGACAATCCATTTCATTTGCGAATCGAATCAACTTATGGACGCTGCTTGAATTCGCGGTATGAATCCCCAATTTTTGGGAATACAGACCCCGCGAGTTCAAGGGAAATGTTGATCTGTTTCTATGATTCAGTTGTTCTAAACTCTCGATAATTGTTCTGAGAGAAATCCAAGTTACTCCCACGGCAGGTTTACATGGCGGAGCTTCGTTAAGTGTCAGACAAGAGTCACCTGGATTGGCCGGGTGATCGCGGTATTTACAAGCCACATCAAATACTTTCTATCAGACGGGAACGGGAGAGCGAGAGAGCGAAAGGGTAGAGAGAAAGTGGGGTGGAAGTTGAAAGACAGGATAGAGAGAGCCAAACGTGTAAAGATTCGGAAGTCAAATAGAGACAGAGTTTACCCGTCCCTCCCCCGTTCCCGCAATCACACTACTTTATTTAATTCTCTTTAATTATATTCGTATTGAGATCATCGTTTGATTATTAGGTTAACTCCTCTTTGGGCCTCGTCTTTAGCTCCTTAACTTCGCCCGTGTTGCGCTCCGATCGCCCACTAATACGCGGCCCCCGATTATTCTTAGCCCGATGGTATCACCCTCCCAAAGCAAACACCCTCCTCCTCTCATCGTCACCCTCTTCTTTCGGTCGAGCAATATTAGGAACAGGTCGAACCATCGACACAGAAAAGGAAGTATTGCGCGTTTATATTTCCTTTTCTGCTTTAACCTCTTGCCTTCGTGATGCGACGCGCATGCCATTTGATTAGAGATTACATTTAAAGGATGCAAAGTACGGGCGTGCCTCGCCTCGTCAGTCTAACATATTCAATCGGATTTATGAATGTGGTCTACTTAGTTGGGGCTCTGTCACCAGGCCGGCATCGATTGACTTTGGACGATTTTGTCGAATGCACAACTTAAATTGATAAGTGGTCAAGGTTACTAAATGCCGGCGTGGCCGAAGAATCGCGAGGCAAGAGGTTAATCTCTCAGTTTGAGCTACGACCCCTGTACGAGGTCGCTTCTTAAATGCATCAGGTGAACTCCGGAGAGAGAGAGAGGTCATCAATCTTAGGCGCTAATGACGAGGAGTACTTTTAGTTGCGATTCATCACTTTCGAGTTCTGAGGGCTGCACGGCGCGGCGCCGCCAGCCGCTTAATTCATTGTCTAAATCGAAGCGCGTACTAGCATTAGATAATAATGAGATACCAATTACTTGGGAGGGTCCGTTGGATTAGCCTCTGGCAAGTGCGAAGTCAAGTTGCGCAGGCATTGCCGAGCGCAATTGTCCTCCTCATCGCTAGACTTATCGTCGTCTGTGACGTCGATCTCGTCGGACGTCTCATCGTCCGGCTCGTCCTCCGCGAAACCATCGTCCTCATCCTGGGCCGCTGGGCCAAGCCACAGACGGCCAAGACCGAGTGCATTCTCGATCAAGAGGTGCCACATACATATAGTGATACAACACACAGTCATATTATAATTAACTTCCTGGTATAGGATCCTGTGCATGTCGTCCAGGTGTCCCCGCACGGCCCTCAGATCCGAGGGACTGGTGGAGCCAACATCTCCGGAAGGTGATGGGCTGCAGTGGTGTGCGGGAAAGCATTCGAAGTCGTCCCGAATCTCGGGTGTCGACGATCTCGAAGAGCTGCTGGTCAGCTCACCGAAAGACGAGCTGCTTGTCAGCTCACCAAAAGACGAGCTGCTGCTGTCGTTCGAAGCATCGGAGATGCTGCAAGTCTCGTCGTCGCTATCGGTGACGACAGGACCCGGCCGCGGCATCTATCGGAGACGCGAGACCAGCCTCCAACCGAGGTAAAGAGCAACGGTTGTCCATAGCGTTTCCCGAAGAGGCGCGGGAATAAGGAAGGAGAGCAGGCTCTCCGATGTGTTGCCGTTGCCGGAACCCGCGAATCCTGAGAAGCCCGAGCTCATGGCTGGCAGCCTTGATTTTTCAATCGAAGTCGGCTGCAACAGGAAAATACGTCGTGTCCGTTAGTCCACTAGTGTCTCATTGTAATTACTGCTAGGATGGGAGAAGAACAAGCCACCGCGAGTGATGTGGCTTTGTTTCGAGGCATTCTGGGAACCATTCACGTCATCCACACCACGTGACATCAACGCAGTCGTTAATTATCGCCGTATACTTTCAACACACACACATGCACCTCCCGACATTCGACGAATCCCATAGTGCGGAGGATCGGGCACTGATATAATCGGATGAAGCTGCTGGTACACAGTTTCCTGATGCCGGCCGTAGCGAGTTCCTCCTGCAATTCTCCTGCGCAGAGATTTGCCGGAGGTGGTCTGTTATAAGTTTCCGGGGGAGGAATCCGAGAATCGAAGCGAACTGGGAAGAGGTCACGGAGGGGAGAAGGAGCCGAACTAAGGCGCTCCTAATTGGGAGTGTCCTAATTGGGTGGAATTACCGTCGATCCGGCCCTCTCCTTGCGGCTGAGCCTCCGGCGTGGAAAAAGGACTGGCGGCTTTTTACCGAGTTCCCTTATCCCTCCGAATTTACGCGAGAAGACGCGAGCCGCTCGAGGGGAACAATCGCGCGGTTTAACTCCGTCGTGTCTGCCAATTCTCCCTCCTCCTTCAGGATCACTCGCACGATATACAAATTAAAACCTCATTACGACTTCCAGGCGTTCATTACTGTTTTCAATTTCACCCAACTGTGAAAGCCCTTCATGTCATTAGATTAAAGGGAGAATGTAATTATGAGGCCATTAAAGCGTTGGCTGTCATCGGACGCAGCACGAGATCGACTCTGGAAGTTGGCCTCGTAGGAGGCTATCTCCGGGCAAGCTGCAGAAAGTATTTCCCACGGAGCAATCACTCGTTTCTATCGAGTCCACGCCTCCCTCGCGCCCGGTATCTAAAAGCCGAGAGAAATGACACGAGGACCGCACCGAAGAGAGCGAGAGGGAGAGTTGGTCCGAAGAGGGTCCCCTTTGTTTCTCGAGTCCGGTCTCAATCACCAGCGCGCCAGCCAGCATCCCCTCGCCTATAGAGCGTCGGTCCCGCGACTTCCGATTCCCGTTCCGTCTTAATCCACTCGTCGTGGCCGGACGCGTGCAATAATAAACGCCCAAACGGGGAAAGCCCAATCTCCAAGAGGCGGTCAGAGGCATTTATGGGGTGGCCATAATATCTGCTCATCGTCGGTTCGATCGACGCAGCGCCGTCTGCACCCACCCCCGATCGACGCACACACCAACACACACCCGCCCTCCCTCCTGTGTAACCAGTGGAGGAAAAACATTCGGTCTGTCGGCGGGATATAGCGCGAGAGAAGAGATTATGTCGGGCGTGGAACAACCACGAGGGTGAAAGTAAGAAAAGTAGAGGAGAACGTCACATTAAGAGAGAATTATGGGCCAAGGACTTCTCCTCGTGGGAGTACTCCTCGTCAATTAATAGTGTCCCTTCCGCAGCCTTGGCCTTTCCATTCCTTCTTATCCCGACGCGCTCATCCTCCTCGACGAATCTCTGCTATCGCATCTACCGGATGTCGACGCGATGAGAAAAGGGCGTGAGCCAGCTTTTCGTTAATGTTTAACGCATCCGAGTGCTATCGAGCCACCTGCCCCACAAGCCTCCGCCAAGACTTTCTCTCCGGCTGGACGGGAGCAACCTGCTCCACTGGAGATACACGCGCATGAAAAGTTCTATTGCTACACAGTGTACCAGTGGATTTTACTGCCCGAGGCCCGGAAGACTGGCTCGCTTAACGTCTCTGGAACAGGCTGCGCCCCGTTTTGCCGCAGCTCGATGATAAAAATGGGATTTATGTACGACCGGCTGGCGAGGATTACGTTATTAGGATTTAACGCACTCCGGATAATAAATTTTAATTGTTTGCCCGCGAGAAACCTGCGCGCCGCGGCAACGAGTATAGCGGCGCGGCGCCGAATACTTTGCGGCGGCATGATTAACGCCCGGATTAATAGTATGTACTACTGGGCGCACATAAATTTCAACACGCCTCCAGCCACACCGCACCCTTGCCACGGACTTAGGAATTCCAACTGCGCAAGCTACTGCACTCTGCCAAGGTAGATTGAGACCAACTTAATCCAATTGAACCGAGGAGAATTAATGGCCCGGTGAATCTTCCGTGATCTGTAATTAGAGAATACTTAGGGCAGTGCGACTGCCAGCGGACAAGTATGATAATGCCTTCGATTGGCCTGACGGGAGTGAGCAACGTCCCCCATAAAATCCAATCAAGCGAGTGAAACGACGCTAATTAATTGCCAAGCTACGGATCGCCTGGTTGCAAGATCGGCTCCGAGCAATCTCAGCGGCATCGCGAGCGGCCCCGGAAAATGGTACGCCGGAAAGAAGAGGCGCAATTCTCGAGAAATGGCTCGCGCGAACCGCAACGCGCGCCACCAAATGAATGTCTTTCATCGG
This sequence comes from Crossocerus cetratus, assembly GCA_963675795.1. NCBI lineage: Eukaryota > Metazoa > Arthropoda > Insecta > Hymenoptera > Crabronidae > Crossocerus > Crossocerus cetratus. Next base: position 10,227,045 of record OY776670.1, read on the forward strand.
AGAAACTGCGCGGCGAAAAGAAGCCGTGGCACTCTCGGGCCAGTGCACGCCGGAGATTATTGTGCAATGTAATTGCGCGCGGCAGAAACAGCCGATCGGGCTCGCTCTTACCGGGCGGCATAAGAAAAAGCCAATGGAAAACACAAGTTTGCGGTCGCGTTGCCCGGTGGCCTGGGTTAAGCTAGGCCGTAGCTGCGCAATGCACCGCGAGAGTCCGCGGACCACTATGCCTCCCCGGTAAACCTATACGCGAACGGTAGCGAGGAATGGTAGCTGGTAGGAATCGAGTCGAGGGCGAAAATAAGACGTAAACTAGCGAGTGCGCCGCGATCGGCTGCAAGTGCAGCCGGCCAAAGAAACGGGCCGAGCTCGCTTCTCTTGCGCGCTGGCCCGATCCTTCTTGCGATCGTAGGACGTGTTTCTTGCCGCACTCGTCCGGTGAGATCCGTTATAGCAGCGAGCGCCCCGAAGACTAATGTATCAATTTGCGCGTCGGCCGTTCGTTTCAATAGCTGATAAATGTCGGGGAAACGTTTCATTACGCGCCATGTAAATTGCCCTCTACTGGGAAAACGCGTTTCATCGAGGGCGCGGCGGCGCCCAAGTCGCATCATCGCGGATCAGGCGGTTTTCTTTCGAGAGCGATGCTTAACCGACCGCGCGAGAACCTTCTCGGAAGTGATTCTAGTGATTCGGCAGGGTTGTAACACTCGAATAACTGGCACGCGTCTCAATAAACTCACTGTACGAGACAGTGAGAGACGAGTCAAAGTGCCGAGAGGACGGTGGAACTCCGCAGCTCGAGGGTGGAATTCGCAGCAATAAGAAAGCGACGAGCGAACCGGTGGAAAATGGAAAAAGGGCTCTCTCCGATTGCGCGGGATAATTGAAGATAATTCTCTCGGCCCGTGGTCACGGCTCGTGCTAGCATGCCCACTTAACTTTCACGTAAGGGGGATGTGGCCACTTAGCCGTTACATGCTCGCTTACTCTCCATGCATATGTAAAGCGCGCCGTATACCGTCGTCGCCCGTTTCCCATGACGAATGGGGAAAGGCGAGGATTGCGCTCGTAACTTACGGCCACTGACGGATTCCCCGAGCACTCATACACACACACCGCTCACGAGCGCAACCATCTTCCTCGACTCACTGTAAAATCAATGGAAGCGTATCTACGAGAGCGAGCTTCGCACCTGATGATGTATTAGCCGGGACTGATGGAAGAGCCTCGAGCGAACGGACTTTATGTGGACGGGGAACACCTGTTGGCCAGCTGAAGCCGCTTCTCAGCCATGCGGGATGAAATGGGAGCAATTAGCGATTCCGATATTCGCGCGATCCGAATACTGCTACTTTATACATAGATCGAAGGGGTGAAGTTGCGCATGGGAAGAGAATCGAGTATCGATTGATCCCACAGATTAAGAGACAATAACAGTGTCCCCGTGAGCCGGTCAACCCGACACTCCGATAACTTGGAGTACGATTGAAGAAAGGTTGGGTGTGAGGAAGGAGAGAATCCCACGGAGGATTCGCCACCATTCGTATTATCAACAAGCGGCTTCTCGAATTACCGAGCCGAGGAGAGCTGATCGGTATCCGATCTCTTACAAGTGGACGAGAGGCGGGGAGATTTCTTCAATTTCACGGGTCTGTTCGTCCCCTTCAATTACCGGCACTTAACCAGCAATAATTAGACGTTCCGGGATTGGGTATCACGCCGCGGCGAGCCTTTAAAGCGAATAAAAGCGAGACGGGATAAAAGAGAAACGCCCTTCAACCTTCTCCGTTCTCTCCCGCTTTCTTTCTGTTTCCTCCCTTCTGCCTTGGCTTTCAGTCGCCCAGCCCCCATCCCTTTATAGCTTTCTTGAGAGTGACTGACTGTGAGTACTGAAGAAAGTCGTGAAATCGAATCAAGATTATTTCTAGCTCTGCACCGAATTAATGCCATTATGTTTATTTTTTAATAGAAGTTGTACTGCTCGTGAAACATAGATCGAAAGCAGCATTTACGTACTATTGAACTCGACATTGAGACATTGATCTGGCTATGCCATTTGGTGGCGTTTTTTCCCGAGCTTAGCGGCACAAAAACCTCGTAAAATCGGAGGAATATGGCTTCGGGCTGCGATACATATTTGATCGAAGGATGTTGGATGGTGGCTCTGCTGGGGCGAATAGAGTGATCTGATGAAGTGGTAGAAGTGTGGGATAGCACACGTTGGGAGCAATATCAGGCGTCTTAACGGTGGCGAGCAGATATTTATTATACCCCCGGGAAGCCCGGGGGAGTGTATGGACAACCTAACTAAATTCGCGTTTATGGCTCCCCATTTCATTGCAATTTATCTCTTTCTCATAGCAACAACACACCGTCCGCCCAAAAAAGGAAATGTTGTGACTGGCGTATATCAAAGATACAACTACCACCCCTATCACTACGAATATCGAGCGGCAAATAGCGAATATGGCGCCATTAAATAAACCCTTTCGTCAAAGCGCCAGCACAGCCAATACGCTAAAATTGCCCGCGGAAAATTCCCTTTAACGAAGGGCCATCTGTACTTCTGGCCCGGCAGACTGCCTCCATATCGGTCGCGACGCAAGGGTGGCTTTACGACGAATAAAAACCGTGCGGGGAAGTTGGCGTCGGGACAGGTGAAGTGAAAAGTTACGCCATCTCTCTCGCATGCACGGAAGACATACGTAAGGTGTTTACCGTCGTATTACGAGACCTCTACGTCTCTCAAGCCGAGTGCTTCTGCCGGCATACAACGGAGTATGAAACAGTCGTTTAAAAACTTGGAGATCTTTTCGACCTGGGAAAGAGTCAATTCTACTCAGCAGACACGGGGCGGGGAAACTGGGGCAGAGTTGAGTCGACGAGAGTATGTTGTACATGTTTACTGACCTTTGTCTTTGAAGCCTGGAAATCGTCAGCAATGTTCCGAAGATTTGCGCCGACACTGGCCCACTGGGCCCCATTTTGCCCCTGGCCCGCGTGACCGCAGCAACTGCCGTCGCAGACTGGCCCATCCGGGGCCTTCTTCATTGTCGAAGTGGCCGTTTCCGAAGTGAGACGGCGTCGTCGGGGCCGGGGTCTCGGGCTCGGCGTCGGGAGCGGCATCGTGCTGTCCGCGTCGGTGCTACACTCGGGGAACTGGAATGCTACGTCTCTGGTCGGACTGCTCGGCGCCGAGACGGTCACCTGGGGCGTCGGCGGCGGAACCTGCTCGACCGCCGAGAGGACTAAGTCCGGCAGTGGGAGCCTCGTCAGGTCCGAATCCAGAAGGATGACCGGGAGATCGTGATGGCCGAGCGCATCAACGGCTCGTCGTGGCAGCCGATCTGAAATCAGTGAGGGAGGTGGCGCGTGAAAACTCTGCCACGAAGCGGCCGGCGCGCGAGATGCACGCGCGTGCAGCCGGGCCCCCGTGCATTATGTACCAACAGGACTCGGGGGCCCATTGGGTAATAACATGATTAAGCGGCGGCACTCGCTCGAGCAGTGTGTAAGTGACGAATTATGTCTTGGCGTTCGGCGCTCGCACGATATCACGATTTAACGCGGATAATTAATCGGCGCCGTTGCGTCACACAATGCCGCGGTCGAGCGGGAGATAGCGCGTGCGCTGCCAGCGGGAGGGACACTGGTCTCGCTCGCTTATAAGGCTGGCTGGCAAGGCGAGCTACACCCGGCTACGGTAAGGGCGACATTGCAGGCTAATGATTGTTTGACAATTTACGAGCGCTGATCCAATAGCCGCAGCCTTCGTTCCGTAGTTTCGACATGTCCGACGAAAGGGACGCCAGTCGTGACGCGCGTTTTTAGATACGACTCTCGCGCCAGTCACACGGAAGGGAATGAGAGAGCCCGAGCAATGACGATGCCTTCAAGTGGCCTAGCGGAATGCACTAGGAAACACGCGCTGCTCTCGCTCTCTCTATCTATGTACTTGGAAAACATAAGCGATAACGGCGACCGTGGCAGACTGCCTGTCTCCCGCTCGCGCGCACGCGTGTTCATTTTTATCTCTCAAGGCAATGATCTCAAAGAAGTCTCTTGATAAGTGTCTGCTGCGCCTATTACTGAGCGTAGGTTGACGATTTACCATGCACGTATGATAACCAAACTAATGACAGCCAAAACGCAGGCGTCGCTGATGGCTTGCTGGTACGCTGGCTCGGTAATTAAGCCCGCGATGGTTTCTCTCGGAAAGGATGCTGCGCCCGTAGGGCTCCATGAACATTTAAACTCCGTCGTAGCTGCATGAGTAATTCCCCGACTCGTGGCTCTATCACCTACTCACCGCGCGAGAGCCTCATTATTCATTACGGCTAGAGCGAACCGAACAGATCTTTCCCTCGAAAGGCTCGCTATATCTCTAAAATCTACGTGCGACGGGCCGGGGCTTCGTAGGAATCCCTGAAATTTCGCAACGCGACTCCAGCTCGAATCGAGGAGATAGGGCGGCGAGATACGTCCGAATGATGGAGCGAAGCTCCAGCTTCGGAAAGGATAGCGAGCCGTGGGCTTTCAGGAACATTTAGACGCGTGTGGTTTTTCGCAAGGATCGCGCCGATGCTGTGCGTAGCAAAATAACAATTGCAGCCTTTCTGCCGGGCTGCCTGCGGCTAGCCATTGTCTCTTTCTCTATCGTCGCCGGGGCTCCCGGTCTCTCGTACGATCCCAACACACGCGGTTGCATCCTTGACATTTTGAATAAACGTGTCCGCAGAGCCACAGACTCACTCTCTCGCGAGCCTCTTTCACTTGTGCGACTGGATGGAGCGCGTGCGACTCGCCGATCGAGCGCACACGTCGCCGTCGCCTGTATAGACCCCAGATCGAATATCTACCTGAAACTGCTTCTTATCCGCTCGTTACTTTACGGTACGACTTTCAGACTCGAGATACGCTTTTCCTTGAGGGTCGGACGTTAGTGTGTTATGAAAGAGCCGAAATCTGAGCGAGTACACGTCTCCAGGCTCAAAGCCAAAGGACACACACACACTAGACTATTAACTCTGGTTACGAAAGCCGCAAATCCTCCATTTGTTCGCTTACTAGAAGATATCGTTGTGGACCCAAGATATCGACGCCCTGTTGCGTCCCGAGCTCGCTCGCCAAGCGAAATGCCAGCTAGCAAGTGCCCGTGGGAGAACGTCCGCTGAACCTTTGCCAAAAGAGATGCACGCCGCTCGTTCTCGCTAATTGTTATCCCGAATTAAGATCCGTGCTCGACACGGCGGGGCGAAGGGCTGGAAAACGCTCGAGACGCCTAGATGGATATCGTTTTTGCGGGCAGGCTCCGAGCGAAAGCGAGAGTGCTTTCAGAGCTGAAACGGAGCGCACGCTGTCGCATAAAGGGCCCCGTTACCGAACAAAAAGTGCAGCGCGCACGTGGCCGACACCCGCATGCACTCTTCGTGGCCTCTCATCTGTGTATGGTATATACCCCTGTCTCGTATATCTCGCGCGAGCTGTATACTACCAGCGGACGAAAGATTGGAGTCGCAAGGAGAGCAGGCCACCCGTCAGATCAGACGCGTCCAGTAAGTAAAGCGTATGACCAAGCCAGCGACACAATTAGTAGCGCGCAAATCATACTACTCCTTACTCTTAAGAAAAAGACCAACAAAAACAAGTAATTCCGAGGGAAAATATTGACTTTTCCCGCGAGCGCGGGGAAACCTGTGATAGGTCTGACAGCAAGCCCTAAGGAAATCCCTTTTGTCCCGTGCCGCGAGATCCGGAAGCCCGGCAATTACATCTCGCCGAGGAAGAAGCAGGCGCGCTCGCGCTCGCGTGGAGAACAAGGGAGTAATTAAGAGAGCGAGTGTGAAACAGAGAGCACCGGTAGCATATGCGAACACGTGAGTCAGATGGAGCGCCCTTTGTACGTAAGTGCGGCATGCGCGCTCGCGCGGCCGCTACTCGTTACAGTATGTGTAACAAGACCAACACCGTCAAGCGATCTACGTGCGAGCGGGCCCAGTGTATACGTAGAGGCGTGTGTGCTTCGGGAGTACGTGAGTTGCAGCGAGCGCGCTAAACTGCACAAAGAACCCCTCTCAAGGCCGCTGCCGGAGCTGCAACGCACGCTCCGAGAGAAAGAGACCAAGTGACTCGCTCGCTCGCATGCGACTCCACGTGCGTGCCAGCGACACCACTCTCTCGGCTCTCGCGGCCGCTGCACCGACCACGTCGGAGAGAACGAGACCGAGGAAAAGAGAAGAAGGAGAGGGCGCAACTTGCGAGAGGCAGTATACCCCGACGGAGGAGAGTGTGAGTGCGTGGATCGGTGTGCGCGCGGCACGCACGCGGTTCACTCGAGGTTTTTATCGCGCGAGGCTTTTGCCACTTTTCCGGGAGAATGAGACAGCAGCGCGGGAGACAGATAGATAGAGGCGAGAAGCTCAACTGCGTCGTTTCGCCGAGCCTATCAGGCCTCGTCGCTCATTTCCTATTTCGGACCGCGTCCCAAAGCAGCAACCTCTATGACTCGTCGAGTCCCTTCCCTCGCGCTCTCGCCAGTCGGATTGTAATTTCATTTTTCCCCTAGCTCACCATGCAACCCGCTCGCACGCTCTTCTTATCGCCTGTGCGTGATACTGGCCACTCCAATTGCGTGCCACGGAGATTCCGCTCTCTGCTTTCCTCCGCTCGCCAACGCACTGCTGTTCCGCTGGTGCTAATGTGCATTTGATTCGGTTTAAATTGGTTGGCGAAGCGACCTTCCCGCGTAATCTCGGCCTGACGACTCACTCGATCGCTCTGAGTGATAGAAGAGCGGCCGACGTTCCGGGAAACAGTAAATCTCCGAGCGAGCACTGCCGCCCGCATGCAACGGGGCTCTCTTTAATTCCTCGGGGAAATCTCCGAGTTTCTCGGCACGGTGTCTTGCGTCCCGTTAAAATTCGAGTCGTAAATGCAGGCCGCCACCGCCGCCGCCGCCGTCGCCGCCACTTTCGCGAACTGGTTTCCACTCGAGCCTCCAAGGATCCGGCGGTATTGGTCAAGGCATCCGGCACGGCGCACCGGTACCGTAGCAAATCTCTCGAACAAAAGCTACGGATTTTGCGTCTCACTGCGGTGCATTCACTCGGTCAAGTCAGGTATATGTTGGAGGGGTTTGTGGAAATCGTGCGCTGAAAGTTCGAGAGCCAATAAAAGGTTGCTCATACAGTCACGGGCCCCGTATTGATCTCCACTTTTTCCCGACTTTTTTTTCCCGCCGCCGATGTAACAGTCTCGTTTCATCGTCCGCATCTTGGAGAAACGCTCGTGGACGAGTACATACTCCCGCACCAGTTCCACAATTGCCCGAGTCTGCCGATGAAAATGCGGGGAAAATACCCGACAGCGATGCATTCAGTCGATATTCCAGTGGATTGGCGCGATAGGGCAAGTGCACTGTCGCAATTGAATGTGCAAAAAATACTAGTAATGAGGTAACAACGTTGCGTCATCAGGTACGACTGGCGAGGACAATGCAGCCACTATAGTCCTCGATTTTCTACGACTATCTGATTGCCCAATAAGTCAGCTCACCCGGGAAAATCAACCTCGTCGCTCAAGTAGCGTAAAATCGAATTCCGCGGCCGGGGACATTGTATCGAAAGCTCGCCGTCGGGAATCGCTCATGCAAGAGATTATGTTCCGCAGGTTCGTCGATCCGTACACTCGAAACCGCGTGATTTATTCCCCCGCGTCTACACGCGTGCACCAGCGTATTATTCCGAGCGACTTGGAGATGGCTCGGTTCCGAGCTCCGAAAGCAGCGATTTTGTACGATGGATTTAATTACGAGTTGAGAGGGTGCTTTATGCATCGTTCGATGGATGAAAATCCATTTGCAGGATGCGCTCGGTGTCGTTCGATTATCGGTTAGTAGCGGTAGGCGCGGCATGTAAATCGTTAATTAGATCGTTAGGAAAGCATGGCTTCATTACGGCGCTTACAACTGACGGCGCGTTTCGGTCGCGCTGGCACCGTTATTCCCGGATTATAATTACGATTATGACGGGGAGGCTGACTCCGTGTTACGGCTGGCGCTCTTGCTCTCCGTGCTTAAGTGGCGAGGTCTAATAATCGGCAGAGAGGGACAGAGAGTATCGCAAGCGGGGACGGAAATCGATTCCTTGAAGCGAGGCTTGCTCGATTCCCCGAAGAGGCAACGATCGCCCAACGAGTCTCGGGCATCGTGCGGGTCACACGTGTGCCGCAGGATGCGTTTCGTGAGACGCGAAAATTAAATAAAGTGCTCTCCCCATCCTCCCCTTCACTCTCATCTTCCACGGCGAACATTTGCACTCGGCGGCCTCGCACTCGCTTTCAATCCCAGCCACAAAACTGATTACCTCGCTACCTTTTGTCAGGCTCGCCGTCTAGGCTCGAGCTGCGGAAATCCCTGATAAATTCGCCGAGCGTGAGCCCAAGGCGCTGCATCTCATCGCGTGATGTTGGCAAAAAGAGAGAAAGAAGAGAGAGAGAGAGGCAGGGAAGATGTGCTGACTGACTCGGTGACACGTGCGAGCTGATACTCTTTAACTCGATTCTTCTACAAGCTCTTATTAAGCATCTAAAACTCCTTTCCATTGCGAGTGCGGGAGTAGGATTAATTGTCAGCTTGCCGAACCAGACCTTTTAGACTGGGCGCTGAAGAGCCGATTATGACACAACTTTATTACTACGTCGCGCGGATGAGTGAGTTTTTTGGAGCATATGGTAAATGGAGGATCGGCCCTTGCTAGAGGAACATTTTCATGCTCGACGTGCTTTTGATGGATGATCGCGATAGGCTCGGCACGGAGTCAAGGCAATTGAAAGAAAGGGTGCCACTGATAGTATCAGCCGAATTTCATGTGCCGCTGCGGACGCGTGCCCTTATTCAAGGGCCCACTAGAACTGCGATCAAAGGAGCGTAAAAACTTTTAACGCGACCCACTGCCGGAACGAAGCACGCCGGTGCGCGCGAGCCACTGAATGAATATTAATGACGCTAGATCGTTAACTCCGCCAAAAAATCTACAGTCACCTCGAATTCGTGGTGTGCGTCGGAGCTGAACGTTTAATTGAAACTGTTCCCCACTAGAATCTGCGAGGCAAGCTACGCGCTCTTTACTCGAGGAAGGGGCTCGATAGTTTCACTATTTACCGAGTGCTCGGATAGTGTTATCGGGGCTTTCGCGAGACGTACCTGTAAAGGAGATATTCGGTGGAAAAAAACGCAAGGCTGATAAGGACTCGGTGGTCAAGTAGATAAAAAGATGTGACACGATTCCCAAGTGTCCGCCTTCTTGCATCGAGATAGAGTGCAGTTTACTCGGAGAGATAAGGGACGGCCGAGCGAGAAAAAGGGCCGAAGGCGAGAAGTCCGGAGGAGCGAACAAGTTCGTGGTGACCCTTTGAATCTTTTAGGCAAGCCGTCGATTGAAGCTGGTTTCTCCGATGAATAGCTCCGAGGAGACGACGACCAAGCCATTTTTTCAATGACGAATTCCTCTTAATATTTCATATCGACTATAGAGGTGACTCAGTTGGCTTTCTCATCCTCCCCAGTTCGATCGATCTCCTCCTCCTCCCTTTCCAATGACCGTCGAATACCAGCAAGTCGCATTTGACCCTTAATCCGTCCTAGGAAACTCCGAGCGAAAACAGTACACAATCTTCCGCGGAAAAATCATTTTCACGCTCGCTCGCAGCGAGCATCCCCCGTGTGCCACGGCGAGTCAGTACACGGAATCGCGTGTAATGCTCACGAAACGAGTCTTTACGACAATGTAACGTAATACGAAGTTCAGTGTCGCTCGGGTATCGTTTTACCGGCCGATATCCGATCTTTCGCGTACCGAGAAACGGAACTCTCCACTGATTAGAACGATCCGCGAACAAACCAACGAGCGAGCGAGCGAGCGAGTTCGACTCGCCTTATCAGGAGCCGCGCGCCGTGGGAAAAGAAGCGCCGTCGGCGAGAAAAAACAATGGGCGGACTTGTCTCGTCAAGAGCAGCAAGTGCAAATATGTATACACTTCAACAAGGAAAGCCACGAGCAAATCTACTTGGTGAATGGCGCACACGTACCGGCTGCTACACGCCAGTCAGCGATGTCGACATTACACGCGAAAGAAACCACACTTCCGATGCAGATTCTGTGCCATCCATTAACTAATTCATTACACGCGCTGCAGTTTATCTCTGGCACAAGGAAAATTACTATACAAGAGGCATTGCGATGGGACGAAAAATTATGCATGCACTGGGTCTTATCTACACTGCTGACTAAAATGTATCCTCATCACTTTGTAGAGCCAAGTGATACGTGCAAGAGAGATAGAGGGAAGGAAGCATTATCGAGTAAGGCGTAACGGTGATTGCCGAGCTCGCGAAACGATGACGAGGGGCAAGTTTTCAGCGAGAGATGTTACGAAAGAGAGAAAAGGGGAGCGCAGCGTACGAGCTGTGCACCGGCCACGCTTGTTTCTATAAATAACAACCCCCGATTCGATGCCACCAGGCGGGGCGGCGGTCCTCTGCCTCTGCCTCTGCTCTACTGCCGCTCTACTGGCACTGCTACTTCAGCGATAATTCTGCATCTTCGCGTGAAAACTACCGTAACCGCACACTATGGTTATTGAACCCCGAGCGCCCCGCCAAGTATTTCGGTTCGGCGGAATAATGAAGCGGCGATATCGCGGGGCTATAATTTAGCGCGGTAATGAGGGCCCCGGCCAATTTCCATGCGCGCCATCGCAACTTTGATTTATGGTGGGCGCGGCGCGAATCCGTTATTAAGGTCACGATTAATACACACACTGGGCATATCTTGTAGAGTGCGGCTAAGTGCGCCTCAAGGATGGACTCTCGGCCTAGGAAGGGCCGGCCAAGGGAACCGACGCAGCACCGAGAGAAAATTGCATCCTACGCGAGTCGTGAGTTACTTCCAGGCCGAGAAACGTACTAGTTTCTTTTAATCGGCTGGCCGTTTTGTAGGGAACCTACTGGCGCACCACTGTAATTACTCCGAGACGATAGTGGTATGGAGAGGAAGCGACCGGATGCAGTTGCGGTCAGTTTCACGATACTCCGACTTAGCCCCGTGAGATCGGCAACTCTTTAATAACGTCTGCCTATTTACGTACTGGCGGAAATCGTGACGGGAAATTGGGAGAGGAGCAAATTTGCTCGCGCAAAGTCGATGAAAAGCGCTGCTGGGGCCATTCGGGAAGCCGAGGGCCGTTCGAGTGAAAAGGGATCAATCGTAGAGAGATGGAGAAAGAGAAAGAGAGAGAGCGAGGCCGCAAGTGTGTAGGATCGCCGGAATTGATAGGGGAGATGAATCCTCGATGGATATGCGTCGGCACGATCGGGATTCCAGATTCAGAGGCAGTGGCCCCATCCGAGCGATTCGTTGCATCTCGCTTTATAGCGCGTTTTACTGTCCAGCGCTTGACCAGCTCGAGTCCTCGGTTGCGGTATCTCTTTTACTCCGAGCATTTTGCCCTTTGCCTCGGTCGCTCTTCTCTCCACCTACTCTCTCTCCTGTCGATCCAGCGGCCAAGCGCCCCGTCTTTTCTCTCTTTCTCTGCAAAGGAGGCTCGACCAGCGGTGCAGGGTCACGGCCGGACATCGTCTGCCATACTCTCGGCTGTACACCCACGCTACATCTGTTACACTCTCCCCCGCCCCTCCTCCTTCTCTGCTGCACCCTCGTAAAGCTATGTTTCATTATTCGCCGAATATAAGTTACCGCAATTTGCGCCTTGCCCTCTTTCTCTCTTCCCTCTCTCGCTTCCCCCCTCGAGCCGCTTGCTCGCGCAGCTTTTCTCTACTCCCACACTTTCAATAGTACCTACTCTACTACTCTATGTGCGGGGCTCACAAGTGTTGCCGACGATGGCTGCAGCCAACGGGTGGGGATCGACTAAATGCTCTGATAGAGATCGCAAGTTCCTCCGACCGGTTGCTCCGATAAAGGTCCTGCCAGGTGGTAATGGAGAATGAAACCCGTTCGCAGCCATGGCAATGCGCACTTAAGTTAATGAATTTCGCTAACTGAGAGCTACGAGGACTGGCTGCTGCTGCTGCTGCTGCGCGCAGCCGGGGCCAAACAGATTTTTAGTTATGGACTACATTGGGGTGTCGGGGAAATGGAACACAAAGGGAGTTAGGTTCTATAAACTAATGAATAGCCCCGAGAGGAGATGATTACTCATTTTATCAGCGATCTGCTTTTCAAGTACTTTTTCAATGTTTTAAAACCCTTAAACCTTACAATTAGTGTAATTACATTCTATGAGTTACTATTAGTTGGATATCAGTGTGTGTGTAGGATTAATTACTGGAAACCAATGTTTTATTAGATCCATATATTGATCGAGACCATGGTTAGTACATAACAGAACTACAATTCGTTAGTACTCTACACAAGTGCTCCCTTTCTCATTCATCGGTCAGAATACAAAGTCTGACGAGACTCAGTCATACTCTTTTACTCAGACGCACCATCATCACGCTAGTAACTACTACAGCACGTGTAAAATGTCACATGCTACAGCTACGGGAAAGTCCTATTCTCGGCTTGAGATCTTCGCTGTGCTTCGTTCGCGATAAACTGATGTAAGAAATGGATCGCATTTCTGCTGGGTGCTGAGGCCTGAAGCGATCATGTGAAATCACAGAGCAAGGTATCCAAACATCTCGACACCTTGAGTGGACCGAGACGAAATTTTTCGACGCTGAGTCACGGGACAATGACCAGTGCCGTCGACTTTGGATTTTTAGTAATATCGTGCAATCCGATGACACGGGTCATTGTCCTCATTAAGGATTTCGTCTCCTCGGGTTTTCCTGCTCGTCGCGCACGTCAGAATTAAAAATAGAATGATTCTGTCGAAAGACTAGAAACGATTTGCATCAATTTTCAACTTGTCCGCTAATCATAGACTTTCTTGCAGCCGATGCGTGGGATTGCTGTCACTGGCCACCACTTGCTTCTGACGTGTCGAAAAGAAGAAACTTGCCAACAGTGCGAAAGTTGGAAATTCGCGCAGTGCGTGTCTCGCGTGCTTCGCACGTAGAGCTGCAAATTGTTGCGCGCAACAACCACGTGTTGCACTTGCGTGCCGTACGCTCGCGGACACGTCCTCATTCTACTGCCAATTCTTTCGGAGCCAAGACTGGCCGGTATCTTGAACCGAATTCTCGCACTATTCAGATTCACGCGCAATCGATTGCGGGACTCGTGACAGAAACTAATCCTCTTACAGATCTCTCAATCTACAACGGTAGACACATTCTCCCAAGTTCCGCGCCGCTTAGCGGAATTACGACTAGTCGAATAAATAAATTAAATAAATATCAGCCTAATTAACGTGACAAGTTCATCGAAACGAAGTCCGGCTTCCTCGAAAAGAACATAATCTCGACTCAGCGAAACCCGGGTGATGTCGACTGCTCTCGCGCATTTCCTTCTCGAATCGAGTCAAAAGTGGCCGGCGTGAAGAGGAGAAGGTGCAGAGCGAGCGAGTGCGAACGCTACGCTCAGCAGTTACGAATAAAAAGAGCGCACGTGTACGAGGCCCGAGCTGTCAGTCCATTTTCATTTATCCCATGGCTGACAGGTCGTTCATCGGCTCGGACAGTTCGACTGTCGTGCAAGGGCACGGGGAATAGCCTCGAGACAGAAGAATACGAGTCTTAAAAAATCGTTGAACTCACGATTTCGGGCAGTGTGCTGAATGTTTCTCGTCCGCAGGACCTCCCGGAGTGCGACATGCAGGTCCAGTAGAAGCCGTTCCAGGTGTTGTCCCTGAATCTCGGCATCGTCCTCGGTCGGCAGAGCGAATGGAATTGCCATTTTCAGCTCTTCACCTGCTGGTAGACTTGAGGCCTGTCCTTCGCTCGCGCTGCTACTGCTGCTGTTGCTGCTGGTACCGGCGGCTCCTTTTCTTCCGGTCGGTGAGTGCGACCGACTGGCGAAAGCAATGTCCGTAGCTCAACCACTTGCACTTTCGTCGAGTTCGCCGCTCACACGCACAACAATCAGCTGCTCTCTCTCTCTAATTCTCTCTCAGTGTTTGCTGCGCGCTTTCGCTCGCTCTCTTCGCAAGTAAGTCTCTTGGCTCTGTCTGGAATGATAGAGAAATAACGCGAACTAGAGTCAAAGCTGCTTCCTTCTTCACTCCATCCCACTCTCCGTCTCGCGCTCTATGTGTGAGACAGAGCGGCAGGCAGACGTGGACACACACAGGTAGGGATGTGCGGGTGATCGGGTTTTTTCGCGGTCGTTGGCGCACGTGACCTCTCTCTCTCTCTCTCTCTCTCTCTCTCGCTCGCTCTCTCAACCCGACGACGGCGCACGCCCAGTGTTCATCGCCGCGGAATTGTCTCCGTAAAACGCACGTGGGTGGTGTGCGACGGGGGAGAGAACACGCGCGGGTCTTGTGCTGGCGTGTTCTCTTCTCTCGGTGTCCGGAGCGCTGCTCGTCAGAGAGACAGCTCTCTTGTCTTGTCTACCACCACCACCCCCCTTCGCCCTCAAGTTCGGCGTCTATTGCGTTTGTACCGGTGAACCTCGAGAGGATCACTTGCCATAGGTGCTGGCTCGCGCGCAATGCCAACTCGCTGCCTCTTCACCAGGGCAAGTGGCCGAGGAAACTCAGGGCGAGCTAGCACGGAGTGTCTTCCCGGCGGGAAGTCGGCTCGTCGGCGACGAGCCGGAGCTCGCTCGCTCGCAGATGACAATGCGACCGATCGAACGAGTGTCTCTGCCGAACGGATGTTGATTGAGTGTCTTTCCGCGGAGGAAGGAGTGCAACGAGCACCACGGTCACAAGATTCACTGACTCTGCTGGACTGTCAATGCTCTGTCAGTCCTTGGCGAACCGCGCGTGTCACACTGGCGAGGAATTGGTAGCGATCGCTGTCCCACCGCTCTCCGAGTCAATCACGCACAAAGCGAAGGAGAGACAGGACATAGGAGGCAGGAGAGAGCGCGGGCCCGGGCGCGAAGATGTTACTTTTTGCTCGCGAGATTATCTGAAATTTGGCGTTTGCTAGTTTGGGCCTGTGTATCGTCCCTCTTTGCCGCGCGACTGTATCACACGCGTGTCACGCGAGAGAGAAAACCAGAGCAACACGAGATCCCGACTGAGCCTAGGTGCCGAAGAGACACGTCTATACTCCTCGAGGTCTGCCGTGGTAATGATTCTGTGCTTTCGTCGTGCCTCGAGCCTGGGGTCCGCACGTTCTGCTTCGCGGCGATCCCCACCCTTCCAACCCTCGTACAGCCGGTTCGCGCTCTCGCCGGTGGGGCACGGCGGGTGCGCGCGCATCCACCACTGCCGAGGCCCCCGTGTGGGGAGAAAAGAAGCTGTAACCGCGCGACCAGGGGTGGGAGAGGAGGGTGCCCGACGTGTCACTGTGAGCCATGAGCGAGTGTGAACTGCATACAGTCCAACCTTCGTACGTGCAAGAAAGCCCGCGCGTGCTTGCGCCCATGTAAATTCACGGCTCGAGGGGGGAGAGACGCCGGCAAGAGAGTACATAGAGAGACGGAGAGAGAGTGAGAGAGAGGGGGTGGGGGGATCTGGTAAGAACCGCGAATAGACATGAAAACTCTCCAAGTCCAACAAAGCACCACTTGGCCGCTAACGAGTCTCATTAATGCAATTTTGGAGCATCGATGAGTAAGCCGGAGATATCGTCCGGCGCGTATAGAGGAGCGAGTGAGCCACGGCGTTATTGTCAAAGCTTGTTTTTCCAGCGGCGCGATACTTTTGCGGCGGCGATGATTAATGGAAAACCGGATTGATACCTGTTAGCCGCGCGCGGCACGCGCGACCAGCTCCGCTCGGAGCATGCCGAGGCGTGTAGCATGTAGCAACGAGATTTCAAAGAGGGAGAGAGTGAGAGGAGACCCCCACACAGCCGCGCGCGCGCGCTTCGAGCCTCCATGCAGCAGCAGCAGCAGCAGCAGCTCGCCGAGTAGCTCGGGAAGGCGCGTGTAAGACACGGCGGCACGACACTCGAGCGTAACTGCGTAGTTTCTGCGAGCGGCCTCTCCACGGGGGTAGTTAGTATGATTTCCTCGGCGCGCTCGCCGCCGCCGACGCCGCCGCCGCTCCCGGTAGCATTGGCTGGAGACCAATTCGAGAGGAGTCGCCTGCATTCGGGGATGCCGGCCAGACGGAGATAGCCTATCTCGCCTCTCGCGGGCGCATTATCGTCTCGCTCGCAATTTGTTGCTCGGTAACAATAATTGCCCGATAACGCCTCTATCTCCGGCCTAAGACAACCGAGTCTGACTTTAATTGATCGGGAGTGGCCGCCGGCGCCGACACACAGACACACGCGACAAAAAAACAACGAGCATCGACAAAGAAAAGAGCGAATGGGCCGATTGGAGTGAGTTGTGAGCGGTTGCGTTTAATTTCGCGATCACTCGGCCGCCGCGTCCTGATTTACTCGGGCGAGTGACAATTTTTTATGCGGCCAATGAATGGGTAAACAGGGGGAGAAAGAAGAATAATACCGGGCGCGCTCCTACCGCGCGGCCCTTGATTCACGATGCACACGACGGCACCGGTGAATGCACTGGCTACCGGGCGTACAATGCAGCTACATAAATAACTATCGGCATATTACCCGGACTCCGCTTGCAATGAGATCAAAAAGCAGAGAAACCATCCAGCCTCCCTCTTACGATTTACTAACACTGCTCCGAATGCCCGCTCATTCTTACACACCAGATGAAACTCGACATCTAGGAACTGTGCCGAGTTTTAAGCGTTCGAACTTTAATTGGAGCGGTTAATTTATTGGACGTTACGAAATTTTAATGATGAGGGTGCTGGGTGTGGCCCATAGTCAAGGGCCGGGAAGAGTGACCGCATACGGGAGAGAATCTAGTCAATAGGCGAGCGGGGACTATCTGCATTCACCAGCGGGTTGACGACAGGCGGGAGCAGAGCAGATTAATAGCGTCAGCGGCGTGGAGAGATATTGTCCTCGGATATCAGATGAGGGAGTTAAAGGCCAGGTGAATCTCGGTGCATCGGGGATGACGTTACAGCGAGATGACATTACCACTATGCATGAGAGAAACTGGAGATCGATGGACGAGGTGGCTCGCAAGCGAGCGTCCGACGGGCAATAGCATGCTCGATGCCGAGAGACCAATACTTAGATCGACTGGTCCCTCCGACCGCCTATATCACACGTTACAATTTTGTATTGATTCCGACCTGCCCCGATAAGCTTCGATGCCACAATCGCTCGACCCGTACCGAGCGAAATTTCCGTAAAAGCTTCGTGATCATTGGGAAAGTCTGTGGATGACAACGTTTTACTAAACACACAAGTTAAGATATTGTAAATAATTGATTACCTATGTGGGAACCTGGTTGCTCCAAAAGAGATAATTGGCTTAGAAATTCCCGTCGGCTCGCGAGCCTCGGGTGAAGTGGTTGTTACGGTTTCCGATACTGATTTGATGATTTCTGCACGCTTCTATTGAAGATATAAAGCTTCCTGCGAACGGCAACGTGACTCTTGCCCTCGGCTCGGGGCAGATAAGATTAGAGCGCTTCGGAGGGGACAATTTGACGGTGTTAAATCAAATATTCAATATGCATTTCGAATGATATTATGTAAGACGATAGGCACTGTTCTGAGAAAAAGTATTTATCCACTACGACACGTGTAGCGGCACTACTAATTATTAGCTTATCGAGTTGAAGAATCGAATAGACCCGATCCAAGGGATCAGATTTCCACGTCGGCCAGATAGGTATTCTTCTTATCTGTCTGGTGATAAAACCGAAATTCCATGTACCGTCCTTATTAAGTAATGCACATTTGGCTGTGTCACACATTATGAAAGTGGCGCCCTAGCCGGTCAGTCGAAAGTCGAAATCAAAGTCACGTTGGCCCCAGTTTCCCACCTACCACACAACAGGTGTTATCTTATCGGTGAAAGAATTTGCGGATCCCGGCTTAATCTGCTGGCCAAGACACGATATTCGAATTAGATCACCGCTCAATCACGATTGGGCAGAGCGGGACCAGGGCGAAATGTCTCGCTCTATAAATAAGTATGATGGGACGAAGAAGCCGGGGTACGTACGTTCTGTAACGAGATCTCGTGCGGAAAAATCATAATCGTCTGAGGAAAGACGCCTTTAATCGTGTGTACCATCTGCGCCGGGGGGTTTTTAACGAGGGGCTTGTGGATCCTGAGGACCAACGGCAATTCATGCCTGCACAGGAGAGCGCGGACAGAAGAGAAGAGGAGCATTTTCACGTACAAGCGCTTCCAGGGTGATCAACATTAACGATCCGAGAGTTTAGCGGCCCGGAAACCGGTGACGGCGGACACACCACCACCCTCGTCCTTCCACGAGATATCGTCTCGCCTTCGTCTCCTTGCAGCTCCTCTGCACACCCTTTCGAGATACACTGCTCGCCAGTGCGCGCGCGCCCTCGCTCGCTCGCGCCGAGCTCCTTTTATTTCGACGGAAAGTATTGAATTGGTTCCTGGCCGGTAGCGGCGAGATTTAAAACCGGTAGCACCGTACGCGCCGACTGGACCGTATATTTTTAGAAGGACCACCACCACTCGCGTGGGCGGACGTACATACACTGGTCACCGGTCCAGGGACCTGCGCCACTTTGTCTCCGGCTTGTAGTTGGTACGTGCATACTGAGATCCTCGCGAACACGACCGACGATTTTTCAGACTCCAAACCAGAATAAATGTCCGCGAGGGACTTTTGCATCTCCGAACCTGTTCTTAATCGCCTTGACCAATTGTTCTGAGGAATCTATTAGCGAGGTCAGCCTTATCTATCGAGGGAAGCCCACTTCCAGCAACTAGAACGTCACGTCTGGGCCGCAGCCGATTTACCCAGCGCCTTGCACTATCAGGCCAATTATTGTGACGTTACGACTCTTATCACACTGATGACACGCGTCGACGAACGAGTTGAAACATGTTTCGTCGATCTGTGCCCTACGTTCGAGGCACATTGCCCAGCTCGTTTATGAAGATAGCGAGAGAAGTACAGCAATAGAGGAATCTAGTCGCATTGGACGTTTAAGAAATATGTGGTCTTTCTCCATGCACGCGTGCCTTTATGAGATAAGAAGATTCAGTTTGTATATATATCTTGGGAAAGAAACGGTGTGCGCGTCTCGAAATCAGCCGCTATCCGTGTAAGCACTTGCCTTCGATCAGAATTCTCTCGGATTTGTATCAAAATAAACACTGGCAGGAGATCACACGTGCGTGAGGTATTTGTACGACGTATCAGGTAGGAACCTAGAACGAACTGAGTGATGCTGGAACTGCACAGGGCGTTATTTAATATTGACGTTAAACTCCCTCTCCCTCTCTCTCTCTCGGCGAATTGGTTGGTAGTGCTCGAAAGGTGACTCAGCTTATCAGGTGGATGTTACGAATTACACTGCTTATCATTTTTATCGGTCCACCGGTGCATTCACCCCAAGGACAGTTCATCGAACCAGATTTTATTTGCGTGGCTCCCTAGCAAGTGTGGGCACTGTACGAGGAATGGCTGAATAGCACCTCAAATCGATGCATGATCGCCTTTAACGCACTGCTAAAGGACGCTAATGAATCATAATAACAGCAGGATGTTGGGAGGCTTCGCTCCTTTGCCAAGAACTTGCGCATTCTGCGGTAACTACATGACACTGACGACACTTATCGCTTTATTACGAACGGCTGGGACATTCTTGTGCGCTCTTACGCGTCATTCACGCGGGCTGATTTACGACACGAATAATGTGATAAGGTGGCGGCTTTAATATAATCGATTGACTTCCCGTGTTAAAGCATTGCTTTCGGGCATCAAGCCGACCGACATTTAAATCAGCCAGATAACAAGGGATTGGAAATTGATCAATGGTGTAAGATGGAATCTTTCTATGAAAGCCCTTGAACTGAAGAAGCCTCGCGAAGATCAACAAAGATTGCATTGAAATTTTACTTTAATCTCCTTGGAATATTCAAATTTGCCAAACACCCATTCTCCGAGCACCAGGTCCTCGACCCAGTGCTCTACTTTCAAGCGGAAACCTGTTGACACGGTCCCATTGATTTTTCACAAAAGTCTGACCGCAAATGATGCCTAGGTTAGTCGGTGGACAACAAATTACACGCGTTTTTCCTTATCACTGATAAGTTGTGACGTGCGAGCACTTGAAAGGAGGAGGAAAGCGTTGTGGCACATATGTACAAAGAAAGAGCGGGAGCGGAACGCGAGAAAGCGATAAAGAGCCGAGTAAACATCTGAAAAGACAGGATTCGCCTACAACGTAACACGCAGTTGCCGGGAGCGGGGAACTTTTCGCCAAGCCACCGGAAACTGCGGCCAGTACCAACTAATATCTCGGCAATTTCATAATTTCATGGAATGAGACGCGCACGTACATACTCGCAATTGTATGTAGGGAAAGAAGCGTGGGGAGTCGTTCGGAGAAGTGGGGCGTCATTCACGCAAGCCCGAGGGTCTACACGGCGAGAAAGAAGGTGAGATTTCGTGATAAGTGAATCTCAATGTCAAGATGGTGGGATCTTCAAATGAGCTTCCCGGAGAAACAGGTAGGAGAGGGATACATGTCTCTGCTCTCTCGAGTCCCGCACTGACTCATTTTCCCACGTTCCAAGTGTTACGAAGAGATACGCGCTGGCTACCTATTTCAATTTCACCATTTACCTGCACCTCGCTCCGATCCCCGTGCCCTTATCTCGCGTCACGGCGTATTATCACGAGGAAAATATTTGCACGATTTCCTACGCCGTGCGCGCGGTAAACATTAATCGAAACTGCCGAGCCGGAAACTGGCAGCGGTCGAAGTGCTCGGAAGCAATCCGATTTTCCTGCAAGGACGCTCGACTCATCATCGGCGCGAAGGACAGATCTGCCGTGAGATTATCGCCCGAGCGCCTTTGACAACGGGAAGTGGAGTTTTCGCGAGGGTGTTTTGCGGCCACGCGACAATCACTGGCTTTCGAGTCGCAGCTCTCCTACGATCGACCGCAAAGCTGCGCATCTCACTTGCGGTTCTCGACGATAGGCGGCCCGAGAACGCGTGACAAACATTTGCGTCTTCCATCAGAACGGAATAAAGTTCCGCGCAAAATCTGTTTTGATAGCCGCTCGTGATCCAGCGGGGATATACCAGTTTTTCCGGTGCCGCGATGAAAGCATGTAGATGGCACTGGTGGGAGGATACTGCGCTCCCGGTGATAACACACAAACTGTGACACATGTGCTTTTGGAGTTTCGAGATTGATAACTCGCTCCTATCCTTTGAACTCCGAAAACTGAGATTCGACTGTATTGGAAACATCCCGGTTTTCCCCGCTCGATCTCTACAATGCTGTTCGTCTTTGGCAATATCAGATCTCCGATAGCCGTATCAGGCACGATACCATTACCTCTCCGATTCAAAGAATCATCAAACCTACTCGAGAGTGCAAACAAAGTGCTCGCCGATCCACACTCGCCAATACTTTTCCCGATAGCTCGGCGAAAGAGCACGTTCCCGCAGCCTTGATTCGCAGGGAGCTCAAATATTTGCCGGGCGAGAAATCCGGGCGAGCAGGAAAAAGCGGATAAAGGAGCGCGGAAAGTGTGACTAAGCCGATGCACCGGCAGGTGCACTCGCGTGCATTCCCAGGTGCGCGGGGGCGTAATATGCAGGTAGAAGCGCGGAAATTGAAGATAACAGAGCCGAGCGACGCGAGGTATCATCAAGGCCCAATAGACAGGAGCGAAGTTCGGAGTGTGAGCCGAACAAAAAGAGTGTCATCATCGGCTAATCGCGCAGCGAGCGCCCAGTGGCCTTAACAATAACCTCGGCTAACCACCGACCGCTTCCGATAGCCTCTTCGATATATCCTTACTTCTTTCGTAGGATCCTCGTGACCTACGATCACCTACAATAGAAAAACCGCAGAGTACTGGGCCGCCGGAGGCCGCATTACAGGTTACAGATTTCCACGATCGAAGATTACCCCGAAGCGATGACGAATGATCCCCCCGATTACGAAAGAGTGGATCCCCCAGGTCGCGCTTGAGCTCACGTGCCTTCCAACGATATCCGCGTTACGTACTACGGAGAGGGGAACCTCGCTGCCAAGTCCGCTTAGGTTCTGACAGGGTCAAAGGGAACGATGAATATCAGAGATCAAGTGAAAACTCACCGGGCCTTCTTGATCCCGTAGAGCGAAATATCCTCCACGCAGATTCGTCTCTGTTATCCAAGCTCCAGGTTTCAACTGGATCTCGCTGGGAGAAGCAATGCTGGGTCGAGGCGAGTGCCTCGCGGACTAATTGTTAAACGAGGAGTATCAGATGCGCGAGCAACCTAGTTGGAAATGCGATTTATCGGCGGCAGAGTGCGGGGCCGGCCCCCCGTAAACGTATGAGCACGCGCCTCCACCCCAACTCCTCCAATCGTGACCGAGAGAGGAAATCCGAATGAGCCAATCCTCGGGAGCTACCAGCCGAACCTGCTATTCCAAGATAATACGCGCTGATGATTCATATCAATTTCTACCTGATAAAACGCTTGGGCGAGCACTCTTTTCTCCCGGCGTGTGTCTTCCCCTTTGCATCGATTCCGCCACTCCGCCACTCCGGGCGCAGCCGGCGACGGAAATCTCGGCTCGAACGGGGACTACCTGCCCACCACGCCAATACACCAGATAGTGCGAACGGGTTTGCGGTGGCGTGCTCTTGGATGACGCAGACACCGGAGAATGTCTCGTATGCGAGTAATTAGTCTCACGTTTCTAGATTTTCGAGCGCACGGCTCCGTGTCGCGAACATATCTGACGAATAGTTGCTCGAGGAACAGGTCTTGGGTGGATGCTCGGCAACCCCTTTACTTTCCCGTCTTCTATGAGTCACTTTAGAGTCGGGTAACATGTGCACTGCAACCTTGCAAATAGCCATGCTAACTCGTATTAGATCAAATGTCAACTGGAGAACCAATTGCAGGAACCGACGATCTGACGCATTATTAATTCATATGCCACTTTATAGCTGAATCGTATATGCGAGAAAATGCGAGAAAAATACTTTTTTAGAGTAAAAGAGGTTTATTGTCTCTGGTTAATTACGTTGGCGTGAAGGGCAAAGTCGAATGATACTCCGAATGATTCTGTTACTCGTCAGAGTGGTTGTGTTACAACACGAGATGCACAGGTAGGAGAGCGCATTGTTTGTGTGTACCGGCGACCATCAGCGAGCATTGACTCATCGAGAGCCATCAGGAGATTCAGCGAAATATCAAGCAGGTTAGTCAGAAGCGAGATGAATCACGTGATTTTTCGAAAGAACAGGTTCGTGCTTAGCAACGGCCCGATCCCAGAACGTTTTTTAAGGCCCGTCGGGGCGGACCCTTTCTACCCTGGCGAGGTTCACCCGCTGCTCCAAGGAGTTGGCGAGACGGCGTTCTAACGGGGCCCCATGCAGGAAATGAACCCGATGACTCACCGACGCCACCGGGAAACGAATTAACGAATATGTATACCAAGACGACGAACTCTTGTGGCGCACATGCGCGCGCGCGTGTCACGTAACCTCATTAGCGAGCACTCCTTTTCGAGCAGTTCGAAAATGAAACTCCACTTTCCAAATACCTTCGCACAATCATCTTTCAAGGCGATCCTTTGTTTTTCGCTGCGGATTCTCGAAGGTGGACGTGCGGAAGACGTTGACGATCGATTCGAATACATAATTACCTCCTGAAAGGAGCCACGTGTACTTGGCTGACGTGGGTCTCATTCCATAAAATAAGTCATACTGCGGCCTATCAATTTGACCGGCACAAAGTGTAAATATCAAAAGGCCTATCGTGCAATCATTCTTCCGCTTTCGCGGACTCAACCGATGATACCTCGGCGAGATATCTTGGAAGACCTACCTACTCGGAGTACTGAAAACAGCGGCGGGGACTTCGGAGCATACCATGAAATTCGTGCAGAAATGCACGGTTCTCCGGAGGGAAGGGCGCGGGGGAGAAGCGGTCGTTCCGTCTGCGGAAGACGCGCGTTTCCTCTTCTTGTTCGGGGCAATTAAGGCTTCTTAAAGCGAGCGAATGAAGATGCGCTCGCCTTTGAGGCGAGCGGAAGTTGCCGGGCGCATAATTTAGTAATAAGGCGTTTCTAATCGGCAACGATCTGTTGGTTGTCGGTGGCAGAGGTGGCGTAGTGAAATCTCGTTTAATTCGCAGGCTGCCGCAGCAATTTCAGAGGAAACCGGGGAACGGGGCGCAGGAAACGAGGAGACAATTTTTCATGCAGGATGCACTGTTCCATCGGCCACGATAAAACTGATAACGCGGCCGACACGGCCGCTTCAAGCGGGTTATAAATGCTCGCCGATAAATTTCGTGGCATGCGAGCGAGCTGCGCTCCATCCGAGCCAACGTTTCGCCGACATGAAAGACAAAGTTGATGCTCTCTATTGCATTTTGCGAATAAAACGTGCATCGCTCTGAATCAGAAGAAGTAGTACTCCAAGAAACCTCCTAAACTCTCTCGTATTACTAATTATTGGCAAACTACTTGAAGCCAATTGAGAATACTCTGAATAATTAGGCGTCTGCCCTCAGCGATATTATACTTTCTCGCGCAATTATAGCATGAGAACACTAGCGAAATGGCGACGACAGAGAACGACGGTAGGTCGTACGAGTGCACAGCCAGACAGTCGCCAGGCAGACAGACAGCAGACAGGCGGTGAGAGCGGTGGTTTTTTTCGCCTGTTTAAGATCGCTCTTAATATTCTCATTGGCATTAGCGTCGTCGGCATCGGCACCGGCATCGCCATCGTCTCGCTCCCAGGAGCACGTTTCAAGTATCGTATTTTTATTTCGAACGGGTGCGCGCGCGGTCTCTGGCCGCTTTCAAAATTGCACTTTTTATTCCGGCCAGCTCTGGACGACGCAAAATAGCCGCGCGTGTTTACAAGCGCGTTGATTAAATTTCGTGGCACAGCAGCTCGGCCGAGAACCTTTGCTCCGCCTTCATAAATAATTCACGCTGAAATTTCGCGCTAACTCGATATCTTTGGCGGGGAAAAAGGCGCGCAGCATGGAGCTCTCTCACGTGGGCTTCCACGCGGCGCCGTTACAATTTTCCGAGTGGGAAAATGGTCGCCGGGAAGGCAGTGTTTTTAGGTAAAACTAGCGGGCAGGAAGACGTCTGAACGGAGAGGCGATTTTCAACGACGCAAAAGACGCCCGCCTCCCTTTGTCCTTTTTCTCGGTCGACCCGTGCATTATTTTCTTCCACAAGCCTGGGCCCAGACCAGGCAAATGCACCTGCAAGTCGGAACAGGTCTCAACAGGTCCATCCGGCTCGGATTCCCCCCTCCCCCCGGCATCTCCCTCCCTATCTATCTGTCTGCTCGCCTTTCTACCTGTCTCTAGCTTCTAGACCCTTTTCAAGAAATCCCAGCTTTCCCAAAAATCCGAGGGACCCCTTCCCGTCGTCCCATCGGCACCAGTCATCATAATTGCCGACGATAATGTTAGCGTGCTTTCTTACGCAAACTACTCTCCGATTAGCTCTTTTTTCCTATCGTTTAAGTTACACGACACTCATGAGTCCATATTTCCCTGTATGGCTTATCTGATCATGAGCCGTGAGTAGTGATTTATATTGCGCGGGCACCGGAGACAATAGCGCGCGGCACGCAGCAACAATAAACATTACACACGGCGGATGGAATTCCGGAAGAAGTTAAACGCACACAGGCGCGCGCGCGCGCGTCTCTTGGCAAGAAGCGGTGAGTGAGATTCAGCGGAGATGATTAAACAACCATTATTCGCGCGGGTTCTTCCCACGCTCGTGGAAAGTAACAATAAGGAAATCCATAGTAGTAGATAGTAGGCACATTCCGAGGGCGAATCATTCCGACGGCAGAGACGGCCGGTCGCCAAGATAACACTAATCTCTAGATAGCTGTGTAAACTGGTGACGCTGTTGCTGGTAAAAATCTCGTCAGTGTTACAAGTTCGAAGGGAGCGGGTTGCGAGAGTCCCAAAGTGCAGAGTCAACCCTTCGAGGGCGAAAATGGAACACGAAGTATCGCCCTTTACCCACTGACCCAAAGCGGCCAACGGGCGAGAAGTTTCTTTTGAGAAGACAAATGCTCAAATCAGCGGTCGTAACGGCTTGAAATGATTACCGGGTCAGCATTTACCACAGAGTGGAGAGCGGGTTTATGGTCCCCTCTCTCTTTCTCTTCTATTTTTTCCCTCGATCAACTGCGCGCGGCTCGAAACACTTGTGTAAACGTGACCCAGAAGTGACCATCGGGAAAGGCGAGAGGCGAGTGTCCCCTTGCAAGCTGAAAACACCAGCAGCGCGGGTGGACATTGTGGACCTCTAGAGAGATTTCGAGGCCACAAAGGCACCAGGAGAGATCCTGCCAGGAGTCCAAGTGAGGGCACGCTGGTGTTGGTGGCACCACATCTGGCCCCGGCTCTCTTTCTCCCTCGGTTTCTCCGTCCTTTTCGTAGGATACACTCTCTCGTGAAAAGACCAGCGCCACGTCACGTAATAAATGGCATGGGGCCCCGAAAACTGGTTCCCCTCTCTTTCCCGCCTACGCCGGCCGGATCCTTCTCTCCTCGTCGTTGGCCCTATCTTTATGGGATCTCCCCGTGAAGGTGGACAAAAAGGGCCCTCTCCCCAAACCCGAAGGGGCCCCGGCTTCCAGGAATTCGCCGGGCTTTTCTGAGAGTTCCAGGCCCCTTACCACGAACGACGGGGCCCACGCATGTGGTGTACGCCCGCTTCCAATCCCCGGAAAACTCCCCTCGTCAGATTCCCGTCCCGTGTCAGGCGTCCGTCAAGGGGAGATATATGGCTGCAGGTGTCGTGGGTTCGTGGAAAAGTGATCCGCGTCGAATGCACCTTGAGTTCGACATACAAGTAGCACAAGTGCACGCCGGATTACTTTACCCATGGCGCACTTCACTTCCGCTCAAACGCCTGGACCCAAACCCCCATTAGGTCTACACTACCAAGCTGCCCTTCCCAGTAGGGCAGGTGCACGACGATAGATCAAGTGCTGCCTGGGCTCCACTGCTATTTGAGATTCTCACAGAGACCTTCGGCAAAAAAAATGGCCCGGTGTCTTTTTGCGCCGGGGAGAGCTCACTAATAAAATACCATAAGAATGCTCGAGAAATGCTTTGTAGCCAAGCCACGAATTAGACTATTAAATCCTTGAAACTAGACGATTTGTTTTCGCCGAGGCTTTACTCCAATAATTCCAAACTGCTCGACATCACGAGCAAAAAGGAGAGCGTTCGAGAGGCGAAGTGGCTCTCGTACGGTGTGTCTTAGGGATAGAATTAGGGCAAAGTTAGAACGGTGGTTAGCGTGGGAGGGTGCGCCTCTAATCACAGTAATTTCGTGATGGGAGCCACTAGAATGAACGAAGGGGAGAGGGGGCGGTCAGTTGCTTCTCGAGGGCGATGCATTTTAATAAACGCAGAGAGAAGAGAGGGGGCAGCAGTTCTCTACCTGAGCAGCAAAGTCGGAGGAAGAGCTGACGGAAAAAGGAAGAAGAAAGAAGAGGCCTGCCAGCCGAGGGAAAGAAGAGGAGCGAGCCCTATGGTGTTGCCGTATGGGAAATCGCTGGCGGGCATGGTCAACGCGCGCATAATCGGTGGGCGTTGCGCGGATTATTACGGGAAGCCAAAAAGTAATGATGAATTATTCTAACTCACCGGGGCACCCGCAACCCCTTTCCAATAAGACACGGTCTTTGACCCCACGCAAACCACAGGCGGGTAGAAATGTACATCAAGCAGTCATTTACCAGCTTCCTCCACTCTCCCCGAGGCCGCGCTCCCTTCGGCTAAGGGCAGCCCTTCCGAAATTATGGGGTCGCCACATCGTGTGCCGATGATTCTCCTTCCTCTTTCCACCGGACAACTCTTTCTACTCTCTTTTCGCGATTGTTTGCAATCGTATCTGAAGCGGCGCGCGAACCGGAGAAAGCCGCGTGCACTCGCTTCGAGTATTCACAGTAACACGGTGAACAAAAGGCATAATCATTAGGTGAAATCCGTTGGGTGCATTATTGAGCGGCAGCGGCGCGGCCGCGATGGATTTTCCTGCGCACGTGCGAATCCCTCTCGCGCGGCCTTCGGAGACCGCTCGAACGAAATCGGCAAAGGAAAAATTGATAATCCCGTCCCGTTTTCGCCCAGCCCGCCACACATACACGCGTACTAGGCTCCCGAGCGTTAGATATGCCGATGTGGAAAAACGACTGGATGGAGGAGAGACACACACGGGAGGCAGATAAAGTCGCTGTTAATCCAGGCCGACGCGAGAGAGCTCGGCGGGATCCTCTTTGGATAAAAGTATTAGCCGAGAGGAAACGAACTCGCTCGCAATTCTCGTTTTTCTGCCGCGGGCACACGCACGATGATGAATAATTAGAGAGGTATCCGGATTTTTTTCTCCGCCCGTGTCTCTCCCGTGGGATGCATAAATACGGGAGCAGCAGCCGAATCCACTGCGACGACGAGCAACATGCATCCGCGGCGTATGAGCCACCGTGTCGCCTTTGTTATCTTTAGATTTCCCGGAGAAATGGGAAAAATACTGACAGCAAAACACTGAAAGAACCAATCATGGAAATGCTACCGTCGGCTTACATATTTGTCGCGATGAGACGCCGCGAAACTATTCGCCGATTGGCTTTATTATAACACACCTACAACTGACAATGATCTCAACCGATTATCTTCAGTTCATAACTCCAAAGGTTTCGACGACGGACACTGATTCGCACGATAGAACCTTGCGTCACATTTAGCCGATAAGCGCAATCGTCTTAGCGGCAGAGTGCAACAAAGGCTTTAATAGTTACAGGCGCATTTACCAAAAGAGCGCGTTAACAAAACACACAAGCCTATTTAAATTGCGTAATCGGTGTCACAATATAAACAGGCTCGCAGTGCTTCTACGACCTATCATGAAAACGCACGATAAAATGCGCCTCGAGTTGCATCCGTGCAATACACACTACGGCCACTAGTTAGCCTTATCATTTTCCACTGATAAGGAAGCACCGTGAATCATTATCGATAAATCATAAGCGACGGCCTCGCTGTGTCTATTAATATCCCTAACCTCGCAATTAAATTGCCGCCCGCCCCTTCGTTCCCCCCATCATTCCCGTTAATCCGGCATTTCGACACTTTGCATAAGGTTCCGGCGATATCGATGACGAGCCCAAGCGCTTAAATCACTCGGCGTGCACAAGTTTGCACGGAGAAAGGCGGGCCGCGGGGGCAGTTTGAGCGCGGAACATTTGCAAAGGGCCATTTTTCCCGCGTCTCGTCATTAACCGCTATTAATAGTGTAGCGTGGACCACGAGTGACTCGTTTGGCGCGGGATCATTGCACGCGGGACTTTCGCCTGGCAGAACCAGGCCCCCGGTGGGGTCGTTGAATTTGCAAGGACAAGTGCTGTCGGCCCGGCGATTTTCTAATGTAGGAGGAACTCGGAACACCGAATCGCTGAGGAATTGTGTCACCTGCCGGCTGCGTCTGGGCAGGGTCTCTCTCTCTCGCTCGTTCTACTGCGGCCGGGAGCGACTTATGCGTCACGATTCGGCGTCCCGTGAGGGGCCAACGTCTGATTGTGCAACCGCGCTCCCTCCGGTTTTTTATTAAGAGGACGGGAGCGAGGGAACGCGCGTGCTTTCGCCAAACGAACGCTCGCTCTCGACTACCACGCTCTGTACACGTACGTGTATTCGGCGGCTGCGGGTGAAAAGAGGTAGGGGCAGAGAGACGCGTGGTGGAATAGAGGCCGAGCGGAGGGCCGAGCGAGGAAGCGAGCACACTCTGACGAGAGGGAAGCAACTCACTCGTTGGCTCGGTGGGAGGAAGGGATTGACTAGTGAATCACTCTTTGCTCTCGGCGTCGGTATAATTTCCTATGCCGCCACTTGTGCGACCTCCTTTCCATATCTGCCTCCGAAATTCCGCCGAGCGACTAATTCGACCGACTGATATCGAGCGTTTCTTTAGCTGGATACGTTAATCCGGACATAGAGAGCGTAAGTGATGTGGGAATTCTCGGGCGGGCAGCGAGCCAAAAGAAGTGGGCTTGCTGGTATCGAAAGTGCAAGTGATGCAAAACGGGCCGATAAGAGTCGGCGTCGAGGAGGAGCCGTCCCGGCTGAATCACTGCTGGCCCTTGTCGTTAAAAGATATTATTAATTCAACTGCCTCTCCCACTTCGCGGAATGATACTTTCGGTCAGTTTACTACTTACTTCGAGAGTGTACTCTTGCTATCGGGCAAAAAATGGCGCTCGCCGCACTGGCGCGACTCGAGTAGCCGGCACAGTGGCTCGACGCTCCTCCCGCAGCCTCCGGTGCGCCGATGAACACGATTAACCAATTAGCCTTACGGGCCTCCTTGTTCCGCTCGTACCAACTTTATCGTCGCGCCGCCGTGCGCCTCTACTTTACGATACGCTACTTCCTAACGTGTATTCCGCCTACCGAATATCCCTCGACTACCTCTCCGTCATTACCGCATTCAATGAGCTCACGCCAGCCGGCGAGACGCCTCGCGGAGTAATACATCGCGGCGGCCCCTGTAAATTAATTGAACCCATAATTACGGCCGGTCGCCGATTCTTTTTCGAGCGGCCGATTCACGGAAGCCGATCTCCCATTGGCAACTCTCTCGGGCGGCTGTTAACACGTGATGTCTCGAGCGCGATGATGTTTTGCGCGTGGCGTTCATTCACCCCGGACAATTTGCGTTCCGGGAACTGCATCCTGCCGAATGCAGCACCGTTCTAGGTGCGAGAGTGGCGTGTTTCAGTGGCTCCGTTCTTGCGGACAGCGAGACGCACACTTGCGCCAAGTGCGGTGCGGCGGCGGCGGCGGCGACGGCGGCGGCGGACGATGACTCACCCGTGATCGCCGGTAAATTCACGGCGTGCGTTGACCTAGACCACCAGTTTCTCTAGTTCTCCGTCTATTTCACGCGCGCGGGAATGCGCGCGCCGATCAGGTGGACCTCGGGGAGTCGCCGGCATGTATCGGGGGCAAGGCGACGGAATGGCGAGAAAGAGGGGTGCCGAGGAAGAAAAGCCGATGACTAAGAGCCGCCGCGCACGTGGGACGCCTGCACAGTTAAAGAGGGTGGCCGCAAGGGGGCTCGCCACTTTCCAACCACCATCATCATCCGTCCGTCGTCATCGACATCATCCTGGCCACCGGCAACCCACCGATGATTCATGCCGGCGACCGTTGCTTTCCCTCTCGTTCCCTTTTCTTCGTCTCTCTCACTCTCCCACTCTCTCTCCCTCTCTTCCTCGGTGGGAAGGTGCATGTACAGTAGACTGTAAGATGCGCCAACTGAAGCACCCGTCTCTATGTAAGACCCCCTCGCCAGCCAGACTAGCTAACCTTGTTAGAGCTCGCGTACACCTTGCACCGACGCGCTAATTGTTCCTTGTGTACACGCCAGTCGCAGCATCCCGCCGATCGCGGAGTTTGTTGGCCTGTAAACAAGCGGACGGCGCCGTAAACCGACCCGATAAACCCGGCGAATCCATGAAACACAGATTTACTCAAGTTACTTGTGCGATTAAAATGCACTTTCCTCCATCTCCTCCTCTTTATGCATAAAGCGAGCCACTGATGCCTCGAGTCAAATGATAATTAGACGGGGAAGCGATAAAAAGTGGATAGGCAGATTGAGGATGACAGGTTCGGGATCGTTAGTGCGTCGGGACTGGTGGATCACTAGATGAACCAGTTTGCGACCGCCCCTGCAATTTTGCTGCGGTGCGACGGGAGCTCGGGGTATAATGGATCGCAGCAGGGAATTGGATGTTGCAACAGGTGAGATAGCGGGATAAGATTTTATCGGGCGACACTAGAAAGCAGCCACGAAGCCTCGATAGCAGGCATAACGGTGTTGATATTTTTGCCGGGCGTAATAATGTGCGTTTTGTACACTAGGCTCGTGAATGCTAATGGCCGCGAAACCGTGACTCACTGTGTTTACTGTTCTATTATAGAGTAATGGTCAGTGGATCTATTGCTTTCTATTTAAAGTCGATTTATATCTGATATTATCTGGGCCCGGCTGTTGAGCGGGCGGACTGGCGGCATGCGTCTCTCGGTATGATCCTTCCAATCTAAACTCTGATATAATAAGCCGCGGAAAATAACAGAGGCAACGGCACTTGGAAGGAGTATTCGTTGCTCGGCGAGGCTCCTGGCCAGGGCCGCTTTCGTCCTGTCATCGTTACGCAACGCTTTATATGCCGAGGAAATATCTTTCTCGTGTATCGGAAAGCCGCAAATTCATAGTTCTCCGTATCTTGATCCTCTTACGACGGAAAACCGTTGCGCAAAAGGCGGACGTGTGCTGCTGGCCGAAGGGGAAAAATCGGGAAAAGGAGGCTGGAGTCATTCAACAATGTCACCGGGAGCGAGCGCGGCGTACACGGGAGCGGCTGCGGGGGAATAAATGAAATGCATTTCCATGGAGTGCATACTTCGATACTAGCGCACTATTAATATCGCTATGACAGCTTGACTAATGATCCTCAATCGCTAAGCACGGCTTTGACATTACGAGATTAAAATGCCGGCGGGTAAAAAAGGAAGAGGGACCGGCGCCGACATATTCAGGGAGCGGGCCAATCCGAAAAGTTCGACGGGCTACGACTTAATACGATTACGTCCGTTTGGCACGTCATTTGTAACCGTTGGGAAGCGCACGTGGACGTGGCCGGATAAAGTAATCGAGTTATGCATAAAATCTATCTCGCACCTTCCCATCAGGAGGGGGAGGAGGGCCAGCTACTTCCGCGTCCGCTCGAGTGCGGCTGGCCGTCTTGTGGCGTGACTAAAAGATTTCACTCAATTCGCGGGGAGACGAGGAAATTGACGAGGGAATTATTCATGGCGAGCAAACAGTAAAGGTGGATTCCTCCGTCCTCGTGCAGAAGCTCTTTCACTCTCTCTCTCCGCTCGATTATGATATAATGGAAGGAAAATGACAGCTGAAAAACGAACGAAATTGCCCCTCGAGTCGATCACTGCGGCAATAAGGGGTAGTTTACCCGGAGCATCGAATTTACGGGTGTTAGGGCTGGACGGGAAGGGTCGGGGAGGGCCGGCACAGGGTGGAATAACAATCTCGCTGAGTGTTTCTGGATATCAACCTTAATGCGGGGTGTCTGGTCAACCAGATGCCCTGATAGCCTGATACAAATTTTTTATTCATGACCAGCGCCCTGATGGGATTTTCATCGGCAGCACTCACCTGTCTGCCTATGTGCGATCGGTCCTCGATGCAATTGATTCGATAGCCTATACACCGCACTTGAAATACTCCCCCCTTTTCATGCATGCAAAGCGTGTACGCTCTAAAAGCATTGCCTCCAAAAACTCTACAAGCGCGACTCGTATAAGCCCACCTGTAAACAATTTCGCATATCCGAATCTGCATATTTCCTCGGGCGGGCGCGCGAGCCGATGCGATGCCGCGCCGTCCAATCGGAACAATAATCCAAAGCCCGGCGCTCCAGCGCATTTTTCGGGCCCGCGTATTAATTAACAAGTGGCGGCGAATCAAATTGAGCAATCTCGGACGGAGGTAGCGGAGCTAAAGCGGCTTCACCGGCAGGGGTGAGCGCCCCGGGAAGACAGGGAGGCGAAAGGGAATCCGGCGCGGAATTATCGTTCATCAACCGAGTGCTCGCGCCAGCGACGGGCGACGGGCGACGGTACTCCCGTGGGAAAACTGCTCTCATCCGCTCTTTGTTGCGTGGCAATTAAAATTAGTGCTGTTAATTACGCGCGGTGCGCGCGGGCGCTCGCGCAACGCGATGCCACCGCGACGCTTGTTAGTGGCAGTGCGAGAACTGCCAAAAATTAAGCGCAGAACAAAATGCAATGCGCCACGTCTAATGGCACAAGCACGGGCGCGCGCTCTCTCTCGCAGCATCCACTCGTGGCAGGGACTTTTTTTACGGTACGAGGGCGCCGCCTGATTTAGATAACGACTGGGCAGAGCGAGAGGCCGGGCTTGGAAATATTTTCGAAAAGCCAGCGAAACATGAGCTTTTTTTTTCCACGCAGCTGTTACGCATGCTAATCGGCCGCCGTTTCGTTAAACCCTCTCGTTAAACGCATCGCATAATTGCTTGTACAACACTGACGTTCTCTCTGCGCGGAGCATCGCACTCTGGTCCCATTGTTCTCTCCGGGCTGAGCATGGACAGTGAAGGGCGGGCGGGCACTCCCGAAGAAATTAGAGGGCCGCGGCCCCCCGAGTGTTTAGGAACTGGTAGTAACGTTTTAGAGTGAGCTCCGACTTATCCAAACCGGATCGACGTTAATCCAGAGACTGTCGGGACGACACGTCTTCATGGAGACGAGGACGTCTCTACGTGATGCAGATGCTAGTCGAAGATCACCGGAGTAAAGGGGAATCGAGGGCTCCGAGTGGCCGGTTCTCGGGAACAATGTCTGGAAGCGGCGCCACACGAACGCTCCAGTCTAATGCCTTACGACGGCGATCTGTTTTACTCGGCCAGTTCTTCTCACTATATACCACTTTACAACTTCTGACCGACGTGCGCCGTAAAGCTAAATGACCGAGGAAACTCAAGAAAAACCTAATTTCATTTCAACCCATTATCTTCAATTTTCTTAACAATTTTTTTTCTTTCTACCCATAACACTGTTTCACTTCCACATAAAGTAACCGGCAGTTCGTCAAACCATCCGCTGGAAGAATCAATTGGATTTGCAGTTAGATGAACTTCGAAAGTACCAAATACTGAATAGTCTGCTTTCGGAAGCAAGGATTATAGAAAACAATGGTGGATCGAAATCCGTTGTGTAAAACAATCAAAGGATGAGTGACAAATAGGCAGATACAGATGAATGGCAGGGGTTGGCTGACGAAATTCGGCGGAAGAGTGAAAGTGGGTGGAGGAGGAGGAGGACCGCGCGCGCGGTCCCCGCGTATTTGTTAAACAGTTGTGTAAGTACCCACAAACAGCGTCGTGATTGCGGTCACGTGGCGGCTCGCGTCGCTCAAACGGAAAGTAAAACAGCGACTGTACGCGGGCCGGAGGGTGGTTTCGCTGAATGGCTGTTGATTGTAATCATCGGGTGTAAGTAATGCCCGCACGACGCCGCTCCGCAGCAACGTAAATCCGCAAGCTAGAGCGCCCACTCCACAGCAATACACGTACACGTACGTCGATCTCTCAAGCGAGCGAGTCCTCTGGGGTCAGGCGAATCTTCCTGCGATTTCGAATGCCGCTCGTCCGTGAAATCTACTTACGTTACCACAAGTTACCAGACTTCGAGTACACCGGAACCTCAATCGCAATATCATCCAATCATGTCAGCGTCGCTCTACCGCTCGCAGTATATCTGCTTTTCTATTAAAGTCGATCAACCCCCTTGGCGAAAACTCGCGAAACTCAACTCTGAAAGGATGATTTCTACGTTACTCTAAGTGATATTACTGCTCTCCAATAGTTCTCGAAGTCTGATCGCGAGCGAAAGAATGTTGGTAGCTGACTGCAAGGGGACGATATCCAAAACGAACTAGCCAATTGCCTGTATGAATTGTAAACAGCCGGCTGTTTGACGAGCGAAAAGCACGTGGGTCGTACGGTCCAAGTGGCTGGTCGTGTTAGGGCAAGCGTGCTGCCAGATTCTAATTGCTCGACGGCCCAGAAGCCGTGTGGCAGTGCTTCTGAAGGACGCTGTACTCCTTGACGCTTCTCTCGCCAAATTGAACGTGTATGCTCGCGCGGCAAATTGAGGAATTGAATATTCATACGGCACCGACCACCCCCGCACAAAGGTGAATTCAATTACGCATGATTGCCCGTCTCCGCGCCTTCTCCTTCCTCCGTGCACCCACTATTCCTCGTCTTTTCTTCCTCCCGCTCGCCGTAACCCTTTACTTCACCCTCGCCGCCACCCTGGCACTCTCACCCTATCCCACCCCCTTCCCCCTCTTTATTTGTCTGCCTATCTATCCGCCTATCTTGCCGAGGATTCTCCGGGCGTTCGTCTCCTCGTCTTCGCGAGCAGTTAGGCCAATTTTACGCTTATTGGTACGTAAATACGGATCGGCCCTCTGAGGGCACCCTCCTATACATATGCCGAGGTGCAATTCCAGGCGCAACCACCGCCAGACGAAAGGCTTCCTCGGGTTTCGAGTGGCGTCAAAGGTGTCGCGGGTACTTGCCGAGAGCTGAGTAATCCACCACACGTGTCTTTTGTTGATTCGTCGCTGCTCGCGAGAGATAGCGGCGCTGGCTACACCGCGAGGGAGAAACCCGATCTTTCTAGCAATTGAGAAAATAGATAGCCGGGTGAATAGTGCCGTTGTGAGCTGCTGATAAGGCCGGCTGGTGCGCGCCTGCCAGGAGAAATAGGTTGCCCGGAATTTGTATAGGCGTATTGTTGGAGGGGACAGGTTTACTGGCAGTTGGGCAATGGGAGACTCGTACCTGTCGAAGCTCCGACACCTGGGGTTATCCGGTGGTGGGGATGGAGTGGCAGTGCGCCCAATGAATCGACTCGATTCTCTCAAATATTGAACTTGCCGAAGACGACGTTTATACAGTGCGGCTGACTCGTGCGGTATCATCCCCTAAAATCGGTAGAGCTAAACGAGCGATGAAAACGATCTGCTCTTTATCGCGCCCTATACCTCCTGTCAAAGCATAAAGCGAGGATATACTCTTTGACGAAGTACTAACTTATCAGTTTTACGACTGCAAATGTCAAGGTAATCGGCGGATTTTAGGGCGATATGCACCGGCGAGCGCAGGTGCGAGAGTCCGCCCGTGAAAAACTGCACACTCTCAGGCTACTCGCGTCCTCCAAATCACACTAAATGTGGCCCGTTTACTCAGGAAATACTGGCCCAATTCTATTGTCGGTGCCAGGAGGCTCGTAAAACACTACTGGACCGTGTCCGCCGGGAGGTCAAAATAAAAGTTCAACAGGGCAGAGCCTGTAACGCTGGATAAATGTCAGGCGGCCCTGACAATGCCCCCCGTTATAAAATGATACAAGCATCGAATCGAACGAAACGACAGGGACGAGCTCTCGCTACGCAGGTGAGGTGTATAGAATATTGATGACAATGTGATTTCGAGAGGATGCCCCATAAACCATACTGATGCGCAAGCTCCACATCGATTGGATTACCCTGCCCTCCCCTCCGCTCCACTCCACCAATATCGCCGATAACGTGATTTATTCGCGGAAGAAAACTGCTCCCTGGAAAGAATCAATTTCAGAGGAGCAAGAAGAAAAAGGCGCGGAAAGAAAGATAACGCTAGGCAACGGGTATATCAGATTGAGAGCGAGGCGGGGAGACGGGGAGACGGTGAATGCGCGTATAGACTCGAGTACAAGTCGGCGAGGCGAGCCGATAGAGCGAGCCGAGTGCACCGAGCACCATTGCAATAATGACATTTGCGCGGCGGATGCACTCGATCCGTAATTCTCGTGCTTAAACACGCGTAACAGACGACTGACAGGCGGAAGATAAATCGTCGGGAGTTCAGGGAAATTGCAGCAGCCGGAAGCTGGCTCGGGACAATATTGCGAGGCGGCCTCTTAAATCCGAGAGGTCGGCCTCCACTTGCGCCGAAGAGTGCAACTCGCTCTCCGCGCCTGCCAACTTGCCAAGTACGGGCCGCTTGCCAGCGTTTAAGCGGGAATTAAAATTTCACGGAATTCGGAGCATCCGGCAGAGGCGGCTCTCTTCTTCGTTCTCTCTCTCCCTCTGTCTCTCGACTCTCCTGGCCCTTTCTGCGCGCTGGTCCTCGCGCTGCTGGGGAGAGTCGATTCTACCGGAAAAGAGCTACGATCGCACCGGTGCCACGGCGTCGAACGAAATGAGACGTGAAATCTGCCGCACGCTGCGCCTTGGCGCCCGATCTCACTCGTTTCGTCCGATAATGATCATTGTCCTGGCGCGTTCACTGCCATTCCTCCGGGCGCGACGACGCAGTCGCCCACCACCTCCTCGCCGCGGCTCCTCGGACTATTCGCTGCGATTTCCGAATGAGATCTGAGATTGGGATGCTGCGCACTCGGAGAAACCTTTCTCTCGGGCCCGGAAGCTGTGAATTGGGACTTGCTCCGCCGACTCCTGTAACTCAGCGTCTTTCGCCCAGCTGGCGTACGCACGAGAAATTCCTCGGGTCGTTACTTGCTCACCGCATCTCGGGAGGATAGTAAAACTGGATGATAGTCGGGTTGCGCAGCACGCGAGGTTTCAACTGCTGTTGGCTCCTTTTTTAATATCCAATCTCTCGCTTTCTACTTTGGGGCTCGGAGCGCTGTGCGCTGCCCTTCCGGGAGGGGCGGCCGAAGCGTGCAAACAAAAAGCTCCGGCGCAGTTGGCGGCGTTTCGGTGCGATTCGATTTCGATGAAAAGCGATAGGATCGGATGGCTTTTCGATATGGAGCGCCGGGGACAGCGCGGAACGATGAGGCCGTTCCGGTTACGAATAAATACGGCAGTAAAGGAGAGACGGGAAATACGAGTAGTGTTTTGTGAGCATAGAAATATTAGGTTCTGATAACACTGGTGTATGGAGACGCCCGACGGAGTCAACTTTAAAAGGCAAACGAAATCCACGCTGCCCCATGAAAAACTGCTATACCTTCACTGAATACAATCGGAAATGGAGTATTATTTGAAAAAATGTCTTATTCACTTTAAAATAGTCTGTTAACTGAAGCGCGCCGACTGCTAGTAAATAGAGGAGAGTTGCCGGTTAAAGTAAAGGGGAGCTAGGAATCGTGAGCGATGATTTGCTTGGAGCTCGAGTATCACTTGAGAAGAGCTCAGCACGGTATGATCGAGAGGAACAGCTCGTCTATACCTAATGCACTTGAGACAGAAATGAATCAAAGTTGCAGGGAATCGGCGTGTTCTCGGGCTCGGTGCCGACTGTGGCGGAGATCCACTTGACCCGGCGAGCGACAGAAGGCATTTTTGATAATGAAAGTCCGATAGCTGCATTCGTTAAGGAGCGACTCAATAGGCATTCCTGGGCCATCGGGCCGAGACGGACTTAACGAAATAAAAGCGAAAGAATGGCGCTCGAAGGCCTGGAGTGCTGTTCTCCTCGGAGAAATGCGAGGCATTTCCCCGTCGCGGACGAACTCCTATTACGAGGGCGAAGCGTGGGCAAAGCAGCCAGTCGAGAAGGAAGGAGGAAGCCGGACTGGCGGACGGCAGTTGAAGAAAAGGGCGAATCAATGGCCCCGGGTGAGAGAGGAGCGAGCGAAAGAGGAGAGTTGGATAGTGTGTTTTGTTTTGTCCAGCGTGTAGGTGGACATCATGATGACAGGATAGAACATAAACGTGGGGCTCCCGAGGGAGTTACGGGACATAAAATCCCGCGTCTCCCTTCCACTATGGCTGGCGTCGAGATGTCGGGAGTTCCCTTCCCGTTTCCCATATAAAACCTGCCTCGCCGCCCTTCCCGGCCCTTCCTCATCAACGCTGACAGTCGATCCTCCCTTTAACTCGAATTTGTCCCATGATCGAGCCACCAGATTGAATCGCGTCTGTCTTCTCTTCCACAATCAAACCACCGCTCATATCGCCTCTTATTAATAATACACTTCTTACGAGAAATGAAAAATTCCTACTCTGTCCAACCAAGATTATGGACTCGATGTTTACGAGGAATAAAACTCAAGACCTTACTAGCTAGTTCTTCTTTTTTATTAAGAACCACATCCTGTTTCAATCAGCGTATCGCGCGGTGCGTCTTTGATGGTGCGTAAGAAACCGCAACAAAGTCAACTCGCGGCGCAAAACCCTGTTGTATTGACCTATACCTCATTATTCCGAATGAGAGACATTTTTATTATCTTATCGGGACGATAAGAAACGGTGAACTGATGCAAGAACAGTGCAATACATAATAGTAAGAGGCCGAGCGGGTTTGTTTCTACGGCGGTCGCTCGTGACGTGGCGGTGGTGGTCGGTTGACATTTATTCAATTCCAGCCTCGCATAATGACTACATCCAATTTCTCTTTCAATTTCGCCGCGGTGCGCCGCTGCGTGTGCC
This sequence comes from Crossocerus cetratus, assembly GCA_963675795.1. Lineage (NCBI taxonomy): Eukaryota > Metazoa > Arthropoda > Insecta > Hymenoptera > Crabronidae > Crossocerus > Crossocerus cetratus. The sequence continues at coordinate 10,267,247 of OY776670.1, forward strand.
GCTGCTCCCGCCGAATAGCCCTTTGCAAGCACATTTCGATGTAAATCGGGCAATGCCTCCCCGGGGAGCCGGCTCACTTTTTGGCGAAAGTGTTTACGGCGATAATCGTGGCCAGCCGCACTGCAGCCAAGCCCCGCTTTCAAATGAACTTTTAAATATGCATATCATCTCGCCGCTATTGAACCGCTTCAAGCGCATTTCCTAGTGGATTTAGCCAGGCTGCACAGACTTTTTTCAATCAAGTCGTAATTAATTATACTGTCAGCGTAGTGCGTGTGCCGGCTGGCATAAGGGTTAAACTATGATTATTCCCGAGCAATTTCCAGGGCTAGAGTGCGCGCCCGGTTCGCCCCCGTCGCCTTATGTTTCCTCGCGAGGTCGATAATGACTTTGTTTATCACGTCATAAGGTGTCCAGGTGAAATATTGCATCGGATTGGCGGTGAACGCGTTCCGAGCTAATTGCCAGGCCGCCGTTTCCGAAGGACTTTGCGCAATGGCAATCGTCCGACCCTCCGAAGGGCACAAGCACTCTCGACACACTCGGCATAAAATTATGTGGCAATAAGCGCGCACCGAGCGATTCACCGTACCTGTTTCTCTGGAGCGAGCTGCGCTCGGTAAATTGAGGTGACTCACCTCTTTCCGTCCTGTCGCGGCTACGTAAATCTGAATGTACGGGATGCCGCCTTTTTTCATGTGGCCCCCGATGCCCCGGCATGAATCAGAGCGGCTCTCCAGACGCAGCCATTATCATAATCGTAAATTGATTTTTATCCCACTGCGGCTCGGCACCGAGTCAGCCTCGACGTCGCATATTGTTTACGAATTTAATATTGAATTAGATGCAATCAAATTTAAAGATAATAAACGATATCCTGATTAAAGAGCGTTTAACGCGGACTATGTATGTACTTAGTACTCATGTGGCGCGAAATCTCGAGGGGAGAAACCAGTGAAGAGAATCTCGTTCCATTTTTCTGTCCGCAGGTGGCCCCACGCTTGCAGCGCCCGCTTATCTCCCATCGACCTGGACATAATGTTTCGTAATCAAATTTCTAAGGTACACACACTAGGTTTTGTCACGCAATCTATTATGGCGTGACTGGGAGGGTCAGCGTGAGTAGGCAATCCTCTTGGAGTCGAGGGACTTTAGAAGGCAACTGGTTCCAGTGCCGAATTGTCGGTGTTGCGCCTCGCCGAGTGTCCGCGTGAGACGTGTTTCCCGATTAAAAACGCGCTTAAAATAGCGGCCGCATCCGTCCGCGCGAGTGCGCCCCGGTTGCTAATACCCTCGAAAGTGCGGGCGCCGAAATAAGCTCACTTCGCCAAGTCTTCGGAGCGAGCGTGACCGTAAAAGGATCGACAATTTGCCCAACGACTTTCGACTCTCCAAATGCATAGACTACTCCAATCATTTTTAGCCCGCTTTCTGAAAGATTGTCTGAAGCGAGCAATCAACGATTCGAGTATTCACACCTCATCAACTGCAGAAGCGCGCAGGGCCGAAGATAAAGCAGATGGGAACTCATAGACCTTTTTCGACATTTACATCTACCCAACCAATTACCGAGAAGTTACTGCCGCTTCGTTCCGGCCTGATAAACGAGCAGGACACCTCGCGAGTCCTACGCTTACGTTTTGTGTATTCAAAAGACGGGCGGCTGTAGCTCGGCGATGGCGGGCTCGTAAAAGTCTAAGCTTAATAGCAGGGACTGCTCGCTCTCTAACTAGATATACACACTGATCGAAGGGAGCGGTGAGGTAACTCTTTTGTGGCGTGGAAAGTAGGACAGTGTTTTGCATGGCGGACGATTTGCATTGCTCATCGGGGTGGCTCCGACTGCTTGACGGCATACGCGGAATAACGCGCGAGGGCCAATTGAGCGGTAGAATCGGCTCGCTGCGAAATCAAGCACGTGCACGTCTGCCTGGCTGTCTGTTACTCAGGCCGGCTCTATGCATATACATATTATGCATTCGCGGGGCGATCGTTAGCCGGGATCTGCGCCTGATAGATCTATGCTAATGGAAATCATTAATGCATCCACGGGATCGTAATCGGCGGCGATAATCTCGCAATGGGATCGCGAAATTAAAGTAGGCGAGCACAGGTGGGCATCGCGTGTCCACCGATGCCGCTCCATCCCCGAAAGCCGGCGTGACGTCACCCCCTCACGGGGGAGCACACGGCGTTTCCGGATTTTTTCGGCCGCGCATCGATCCACAGGAGCCGATGAATATGCAGCGCGAAAGCGATCCTGATCTTTTAAACATTTGGCCCCGAGACATCAATATTCATAATCGCTCCGGAATGCATGCGATTCGGGAAAAACAGGAAAGGGTGCCAACGCTCGCCGCATCTCCAATTCCCCCCTACCAGCCCTTCCAGCCCATGTATCAGTAAGTGGAAAAATTTGTAATCATTGAGGACGATCGATAAATTAGTCCACGACCCGAAATTATCTCGGATTAACGGATACCGGGCTACTGTGCGTCCCCCGAACTACTATTACCATTTCTTCGTCGAACTGATCGAACTTAACACGTGTGCGATAATCATGGGGGACATAATGCAGTTCGATCAACCTGGGGCCAGGGCGATGAGCGTGCATTACCGGGAGCGAATCACGTTGGGGTAGATATACCTGTCCGCTCCAAACTGTCGATTCACCGTCGAAATAATAAATCCGGTAAACGGCGTAAATCCCGCGCAGCGCATTAATGCAAATTCATGCGAGCGGCTCCTAATCGGCTGCGAGTACACCTGCACACGCCATATGGTGTTTTCTATTCGGCGAGAGGGCGAGAGCGAGAGCGAGAGGGATAGTCGGATTGTGTGGACGAATAGAGTGCGGGGTGACGAACCCCATCGTAGGTGAGCGCCTGGAAGCGACTCCGCGCCCTCGACCCCCCAATTATTATGTGCTGCGGCGCTACGGCTAGACGGATTACGAGCTATTATCATTCCGGAGTCGAGGGGTGTCCGTCGATGCTGCACTACCCGGCGAAAACACGAGCATATGTTTAATAAGTTTCTCCTATACCTATTCGCCACCACCGCACTCCACTCTTCTATTTCCCCCCGCGCGCGCGCCTCGTGAAACCTCGCCGTGTCAGCGCGGCCTAATTAAGTTTCCGCAGGAGTAATTGGAAAATTGTCCGCACACTATTTGTCTGGCTGGTTGCACTCGGATTGATTGCATCGAAATGAGAGCGGACTGGGCGAGGTGCAGGCGTGTCGAGCTGCAGATGCTAGAGTGTCTCATTCGATTTAGGGGTTGCTCAGGTGAGAGGGTGCACGAGGGGAAGGGATGGGACGCCTCCTTATTCGATATAGGGCTGGTTCCCTATGGCGGCTTCAAAGGCATCTCTATTTTAAAAGCGTGCCCGAGTATGCCTTTCTACAGGGCTAATAGGAAAAAGGAACGGCTGAAAGTCTCGCGCCGGGATTTTAGAAGGCATTACGCCCGGCGACAGTTTATTATCGCACATGTGGGCTTAGTCTGAAGGCTCTCCGCGGCACGGCGAGCCAGTTCTGTCCTGCATTCGAAGTCAGAAGATAAAAAGCGTTTCCAGAGCCGAGAGCGAGCCGAGCGGGAAAGGGTTATTATTTTAGTGACGAAAGGCTAAAGATAATTTGGAAATCATCGGCGTGGATGTGTACGCGCCGCAGTCATTAGACCGGGAATGTATTCACGAGGGGCTACGAGCGTCAGGGAAAATACATTGATTTTCTAATGCATTTTAGAAGGGATTTCGTGTATTGATAGGAGGATTAAAGCGAGGGAGAGGTGTTTCCCGAATAAGTTTTTAGAAATTCTGAACGTGAACCGCGCGATAAATAACGAAACTCTGACTGTATCTTTCGAAAGATCGGGTAGGGATAATGAGAGGCAGGGACTGACCTGCAGGTGTGGGATGGGGACCCGCTACCGGGCTACGCGTCATTGGCGTAGCTACCGAAAAATCTTTCTCGCCTGATTTTCTATCGACCCACACCGTCAAATGTTTCTCCCAACTTCAAAAAACCGAAAAACTTCACAACAAACTCGAACAAGCGCAGCGTAACAAAGTTAGCAGAGTAATCCGAGCGATGTTTAATGAGGGGAAGGTGGACTAGATCGGAAGAGGATCTGGTAAACCATAGGAGGAAGATTCAATTAGAACCCGAATGACAATTTGGAACCCAATCGTCCCCGGCATTCGAATAAATTTCCCGAGCTCACTATACTGACCTCCCTTCAGCCGCATGCGGTCGCCGATGGGGATGGAATGGTGGCGGGCGAAAGAGAGGAAGATAAATTTCCGGAATCAGCGAGAGGACATTGGGCGCGGCGCCGAGGAAAATCGGCCGGGGCTAATTGCGGCCGGCGGAGGAGAGCTTTTCCGTCGCAACCGTGAAAACCCGCCGTCGACTCCCCCGCAGTCAGGCATTCCGGCGAGAGAGCGAGAGACGAGGCAGTGAGGAGCGTGCTCATGGGAAAATCGTCGGGACGGCAACGACGGATGGCGGAATGTAATTTGGTCTTGGCTGAAATTCTGCCGCGAGACGTTGACCGCCTTATTGGCCCTTATGTGACCCGGCGACCACCGGCTGGCCGACTGCTGCACCTATAAAACTCGCTCGACCATTATTGTCGGCCCGACCACCTCCATCCGCCACCCCACCAATGTGCCATGGCTATGAGCTCCACGTCGAGAGAGATCCTGTTTCCTCTCTAAAACAAACAAAAAATTACGGGTGCCGAGGGGGAGAGAACGAGGTGCCGGAGACTGGTAGCGCGTCTTATGAGATACGGCACAGCACCACGTGCCTTCCCTCACTGCCCACTGTATCAGGAAGGATATGAGACCGCATGTTAACCAAAGTCCCCAATAAACTTTCATTCACTTCGCCTTACAAGACCCATTCGACTCTTTCTCATTCCCGGATGCTTTATCCACGGGCATTTCACTCCGGCGACTAAAAGCTGATAGTGTGCGCGCGTGACTCTCCTCTTGTCAGAGTGAATCTCGAGGAAGGAAAAGGGTGCGATCCCAGATAAATGGGCTTCTGTGACAGAATGGAAGGCGCAGCCGGCAACGCGCGAGCGCTCTCACTTGCCGAGTCATGAAAACAAGTTCCTTCCGTGCACATTCGATTTCAGGGCAAATCAGGAGCGTCGACCCTCGAGGGGTTGACCTTTTAGGGCCTGTGTCGAGCGCTGGGCGCCGGTGTCAGTGTTTGTCCATCGTAGAATCGCTGTATCGCCGTCGTCTGGTCATTTCATCAGCGCGGCCGCGCGATGACGGCCGATGATGACTTTGATTCGCAAACACGGACCCCAATTACACGGGGGGATGCTGCCGGCCGCACGGCTAGCTGACCCTGCATTAGCTGCACCAACAATGCATTATTCAGTGCATACAGGTTCTGTTGACGTATTTGCCGCTCGCGTAATATGATTGCTGCGATATTATTCCGAGTGCGCATCACGGTTCAACGTACCCCGGCGCGATCCTCCGTGCACCTCCGTGTTTTCCAACCGATCGTCCGACAAATAAATCCGACTTCCTCGTCCGCGATTCACACGCCGTCCGCCGAACCGCGCAATCCACCAGGATACAGAGATAACGAAACAAAAATCCACGCCGGTTAACACATAATTTTTGCTCCGATCATCCCCGGCACTCGAGCGCCAGCTAAATGAAGTGGCAATTTAATAATCGACGCTGCCCGAAACGGCTTGAATTATTTCGGCGCAACGAAGCGCGCCCCGCTTCGCATTATTAATGAAGCGCCGATATGACCGAGGAAAATATGCGGCTCCCCAATGGCGCATAATGCGATGAAAAGCTTGGATCGCCCAGGCTCAATTCTGTTATAAATGCAACGCGCTATCCGCCACTCCGGATATCCATCCTTCGAAAAAACCGTAATCCCTGCTCCACGCCTTAAAGCCGCCGTCGTGAGAATTAACCGCGGCGGGCATGCACGTTCGACTTTTAAGCGTGCTAAGTAACTGCAGGAGAGCCGGTTCGCACGTATGCCATCCGTGACTGCGATACCGATGCAGACGCCTCTATTGTATTTTTGCAGTATGTGCCATTTGACTTACTATTCCCGGGTCAACTTCCGCGTACCTGTCTTGATTGGCAGCGGAGGCGAGCGTGTCTACCCGGTGGTCACGTGCCACTCGATTTGTTCATTACAGCTAGCAGCCATCCCAACAAACAACACTACCTTACTCCACGCGTCTGTAACGGCGAAAAATGCAGAAAAACCAACGGCAAGCAATAATATCGAACGAGCAGTCTCGCGTAAATCCGGCGGCAGCCTGTGTGTCCAGTTGCGCGCGCGCGCGCGAGCACCGCCGCGATACAAGTAAATAAATGCGGCGACGTTAAACGAAAATATCGGCGTAACGCGCCCGGCCACCGTGGGCCAAATATTTGCTTTGCAGAGTGGCCGGCCTCGATAATAACAAAAGAAAATAGACGAGGGAGTGCAAATACTGATGGTCCACGCGCCAGGCCGCTCCAAACATCCGGACTCTGCCTCTCGTTGGTCTCCTCTTTGTTGCGCCGAGCGAATGCAACGCGACAGCTATTGACACAGAGCGATATTATATCCGTTAACTTGAGCGTACGTCAATTTCAATATGCGAACTTTAAACTGGTAAATGAATTCGAGCGCTCCTCGTGGCAATCTCCCCGGCCGCGGCCGACTGTGTTCACGGGTCCGTGGATGCCTGGGTATTAGAAAGGACAGGGAGAGAGAGAGGAAGAGAGAGGAGGCGGTCGATTTAAATTAATAAACCTAATCGGGCTTTAATCTATCGCGATAGGCGGGTCCGATCATTGTTGACGGTGCGGCGGCGCTCGGAAATATGCAAATGAACGGGGTATGAAAACGAGCCGGTGTGTCCGGGCGGACTATCATCACTCAGGTGGCCGGCGCGCTCCGCGATGGCGATGCTCTCTCGTGGTGCATGGAGGCGGCGGCGGGCGGGTTGGCGAGCGATAATGAAAATACCAGGATGCGCGCCGGAGGGCCAGGAGGCGCCGTGCACTCGGCGATCATTACAGTCATCAGCGGGATGAGCGTTGCTCGATAGCCGATCAATTAAATGACCCTGCCGAGCAGCACCGCCGCCCAAAATCGATGCCGGCCGCGCGCTGACCGGCGCAAAACGCACCAACTCCTCTCGCCAACCGGGAGAGTTCCACTGGCCAAAGAGCCAGTCGCCTGGGGCTGTAGTTTCTGCGCTCGCAGATTGCATCCCCCATAGCCACATTCTCGTCAAACCCTCTCTGCCATATCCTTCCCTGTTGCGCATCCCCCCTTCCCCCGGGAAATAAAATCATTTGAGAAAGTTAGTGGCTTCGATATGAAAATCAACTTGATAGAACGCGATAACGAGCGCTGGCAATATCGGTGGAGGGTACCGTCAATTTTGGAAGGATGCATTTGCCCGGGCACCGATATCGTCCCGGAAATTGCGGCGAAAATGTGGCCCCCTCGCGCTAATGGCCTTTTCCGTCGCGAATCATGCTGGCTCGAGATGCTGTTATCGAGAATTACAAATTCCCGCCGCGGCCGCCTCGAACGGCCGGATGTGTTTTTCGCTGATTAGGAAACATGATTTTTCGCCGGTCTATTGCGCGGTATGCAGTTTTATTCGCGCGACTCCTGCGAAATCGGGTCAAGCAACGATAAATTCGCGGGCCTATCGGCTCCGCCGTCCCACCGCTCTAGGTGAATAATGCTTTCCGATAGTTCCCCGAACGTTTTCCATTACGACTGAGAGAGACGGGGCGAGATAGGCTGCGCTGGGAAGGCTTTTTTTTGCGTAAATTATTGCACTCGGCAACGAGAATCCTAAGCCATTTAGCGGCTGTAAAAACAGGCAATAAGTGCTGACCACAACTATCGTTCCTTTCTATGCTTCTTCGTATTACCTTGAAAGACGAATAACCAGGGATCCGTGCCTTCTTGCCTACCAGCAGTAACGGGTCACGTGGCCTTTGCATCGTAAAACTTTGGCCCAATGAACGAGCGGTCACGACAACTACTTCCCGTGAAAGCGAACTCGAGAAAAATGCCGGACCGGCCAAAAATGCCCAATGCCCTAATTATGACATAATTTTGAGAAGCAGAAAAAATGAACAGCAGAATTGAGTGGACCGATCGTAACGCGAGCGAACAGATCCTCGTAACTGCAAGTAATATCACTGCCATAAACTAGCAAGAACACAATGGGCGATACCTACAATAGTAATGATACCAATTGGAAGGTATGTGGCATTATTTTCTTCCAAGAATGCGAGCAGGCAAGGCAGTTCAGTTAAATCTCCAGTGAAAAATGTGTACTCTCGAAATTGCCTCTCAGACTTCATGCCTCTTAATACCACACACACGCACGGGTATTTATCACTGTGACATATACATGTAATCACACAGTTCCATCTTTAACTCAATCAGTGTTTTCCTTCGGGCAACTTTTCGATTCCTTGCAATTCTGTACAACACGTAAAATACAGTAAATACGAGCAGCGAAATCAAAGCCGGACGAAGGAAATGTCGAAGGAGCAGCAGCTTGCTCGGAAACAAGTCGCCGACAAAAGTTGGCCCCGAACTCGTACCGCGATCGTAAAGCTAACTAGCACTCTCGTAGCGACTGGCAATTCGTCGAACGCCGGGAGGACCGCACGATCTCGTTTAAGTACCAAGCTTGTATAGATTGAAACACTTTTATACATCAAGCAGTTGGCAGGAAAACGAGCGGCCAATGCGCCAAGAAGCCGGACGCGCGCCGTGAAAAGCCGTGTAAGTGGAGTCCTCCTGGAAGATAGCGTACCTTATGGGGTTACGAGTGAAGTTGCAACGGGGGGTTACAGCGGGGTTAAAGCCGGTTACGCGCCGTTATGAGAGTCGTTCGCGTTACGGACGATCCTCTTACAGCCTTTGCACCCTTTTTACTCGAGCGAGTTACCCGGCATCGGTCAAGTACTCTTCACCATCTATTGTACTGACGTACCTAGAGAACGAACGGCATTAACTTTATGTCGAATTATATTCAATCATACGCCATTCTCTAGTGGTTGCATTAGCAACGTGCAACTCGGAGAACCCTCGATCAAACAACTCCGTTTTCCTAAAGAAGTATTTCATAAACAACAATAGGTTTTGGTGGAAAAGGTATCGAGAGACAATGGTTCCGTTTGGAGATCGCCGGACAGGGAGGACAAGAAAGAAAGAGAAAGGGCGGCCGGTTTTATCACCATGACGATCGTGATCCATTTCCTCGGTCGAAGGGTGTTTATCGTGATGGTTCCTCGGCGGCGATGCCGAAAGCGCGGCGACCAGACGTGAGCCAGGATATAGGCACAATTACCGGCAAGGATAGGACTTATCCGGACGGTGACGACGGGTAATTCGTGGAAAGAGGGTACCATTTCCGTGAAAATCGGCTCTCGTCGGCGTCTTGTCTACCGGCTAGATCAGTCGGCCGCTATGCTCAGCGCACGGCTGCGTCCTCGTGTGGGAGTAGGTCGTCCTGTCTCCTCCGGTCCCCGAGGTTTATTGGCCTAATTTAAATAACGGGCTACAAGGGGTGCTATCTCATTCCCCCCCGTCGCCGAGACTGGCTCCTTTCTCCAGCGATCTCCTCCGCCTTGGATCACCTCGATATCCCTTGCTCTCTTTCCGTCAGCCTCCGACACCAGCTCATCTCCTTGTTCCCATTCGAAGACGCTGCTTTCTCTCTCCCTCTCTCGCTCTCTCTCTCTCACGCACACAAGCAGTGTCGCAAGCAGAGCCGATGACTGAAGGATTTACGGACTTTTATTGCGCAGCGCATTTATCTCGGGCGGGCGCTCATGCAAATTAAGATCTCGCCGCGCTGCCTTTCCTTCCTTACCCTCGGCTGCGCGTTCCTCCTCCCGCAAAGGCGGGCTCGCGTTCGGGCATAATGTTGCAGCAGCCAGCTCGAGGAAGAGAGAGAAAAGGAGCTTTTGTCTTAAGTCTCTCGCGAGTCCCCGATGCACAATGCTCCCCTTTGTCGCTTCTTCTCCTGAGCACCTTCAGCGCGCGCGGAAGCTCTCTCCCCCGTAGAGCGCGCGCACTTTATCCTTCCTCGGCGAGGACGCCGGGCCTTCCTTCCTTTCTTTTCGTCGATTTACACGCAGACGTGATCCCCCGAGCGGCCTGCCCCGGGAAATCCTGTTGTGCATGTTTATCTGCGCGGTAATAATCCCCGCCCGCCGGATCTAGTGCTTTAATTAACATTGCGAATGAGGAGTCAAAAGGAGCTAGAACTTTCTCGAGCCTTTTAATTACCCGGCAGACAGTGCGCCGCGCTCGCCGGGCCAACTACTAGCCTGGCTTTCCTCGGTGACGTGCTCGCCGAGGGAAATGCACGGCTGTCAGAATGAAATGATGTAAGCGCCGATAGTCCAAGTGGCCGTGTCCCGAGGTGGCGGAGAGCGCGTATCGTGCGTGTACGGTAGACGAGTGGCTAAATCGAGTGGAAAAGTTGGGCAGAGAGTACGTGTGCGCGAATAATGCCGCGCTAACTCCCGGTAATTTCAAGCCCGAGTGACTCGCATAATAAACCAGTTTATATGCGCATTAAAAGTTGCACTCTTACGCTTTCGGCCAGTAAGAATCGCACCATCATAATTGCTACGAAGCGTACTCTCGTACTCTCGCACTCTCGTACTCCACTTTCTAATGCCACCGTCAACACCAGCCTGCCATTATTACCGAGGCAAACCCTATGCTCGCCGATGTGTAGACTGAAAACGGTACCTTGCAACCGAGCCAAGCCCACACTCGAGTGGGTTCGATCGCCGCTCATCTAAGAAATAATCGCGGTAATTAGCCTGGCCCTGTGTATGTCGATTCGAAGATAATGCGCGGATGGAAGACTAATGTCCTTCGTGACAAGCTCGTCATGTGTTCGGAACTGGAGCGCGCGCGTGTCTGTCTGACAGAATTCGCGAGGTGCTTATACCACTGCCAGCTGACGACACTGCTAGGTGCACCGCACTCCTCTCCGCGAGCCCCTGCCGCGCGAGTGTTCGCGGGGGTGAGCAAGAATAATGCCAGTGTTTCCGAAAGAATTTCCTGATGGCACGTGGTCGAAAGCCGCCCTGACAAATCGACGCACATATGGGAGAAAGGATTGCAGGCAGAAGGGCGGGGAGAGGGTCGCGGGCGCACGGGAAAATTAAATGCAACTGTCAAGAGGAGCAGCGCTAATATTCCTGCTGGCCGATTGCTCCTCTGGCTCTATTGCCCTCGACCAGGCCGCGCTCTCTCCTGCCTGCCTTGCTTTTTGGAGGGTCGGTAAACGCATCATACGGCTTCGAATATAAATACTAGCGCGAACGGTGGAGTGTGGTGAGGGGTCGAGGGGCTGTCGCCGCGGCGATTGGGGATGGAAACGAATGTGTCATCGAGATCGACACTGCGAGCCGAAAGGCTGCGGGGGGATTCCGAAAGGCTGCAGCCACCTAGCTGAGCGATCGGTCTTCATGGACGGATAATCCTGAAGTATTTGCCGCATGGTGTTCGCGCGGTCAGCTTATGCCCCCGCTGCCCCACGATTAATACGTTCCAGCACTCTCGCGCCGTAATTTTCTTTACCCTCGAATCGATCAAATTTCACGTGTCCGCTCTCGCGACTAACACCCGATATCAGCATCGAGCGATTCCCCCGAGCGTGGATTAAGCGGCGCTCGGAAAAGTACGCGGATTACACAGGCCGCTTCTGAAAACGCCGGCGTTGCTGAAATCCCGTTGCGAAACGCGCTGTGGCGGGCCCTCGTCGTGAGATCTCACTCCTCTCTCCGGCGGGACGCGCTTCTAATTGTCGAGTACTATTTATTATGTGGACACGTCGCACGCGTGTTGCGTAGGCAGGACGTCGCCGTGGTGTCGTCGGTCCCGCGGCGGAGAGGACCGATGCCCCGGCCCTCGTAACCGGCTGGCGAGCGCGCAATTATCGCGTGCAGGAGCACGTAGAATTAATACACATAAGCGTAACGAGGGCCGCGAGCGCAAGGATCGCAATTAGCAGGACTCGATCTTGCGAAAGACGGCACAATTTCCCGACCATGGGGACAGGAGCGAGAGAGAGAGAGAGTGAGGGGGAGAGGAAGAGAGCTATTCCTGCCAGTCTCGCGGAGGATCCCTCGCCCGATGAAAGTGCAGCGAGGCCCGATGTCCGTCGAGTACAAGTCGGAGCAATTCCGGCGAATTCGCTTGCTTGGCTGCGAAGGATGCTAATGGGTTTAATCCTGTGCGCGGGAGATTACTGGGCGTCGCTCGTGGAAGCGACATAAGTAGCTGGCTGCACTCGCGCTGCCATCGGGTATTACCGAGCGACGATTAACATCACAATACCGCCATTGCCCCATACACTCTTGCTCGACGAGGCACTTGCAAAAATGCCGGCGGTACTCGGCTCCAGGATGAGAGCGATTATTCCTGCCGCTTGCGAAATCCACGGGGGCGGACAATTACCGCGCCTTCTCCCCCTCTCGGCATCTAGTGTTTTTCTGCGAATCGTTTTATCAGTGCTAACCGCACGCGCACTATGGGTATCCATGGATGTGATTTTTCTTGAATTCTATCCCTTTACTAAGTAGATCAGCAGTTGGAAGCCTCTCTCAAAACTGATGTTCCTATGCGACGGGGTTCCCCCGGACAATTAAAGCTCGGTTATTGCGCCCCGTTTTCATACTGTTAACCCTTCGTTCTTTGAGTGAGTAACGAGCTCGACAGACAAATCAGTGGGTCCACTCGTTAATTTATATTCATTAGATACAAATTGAATATTGTATTATTCGCCGATGGGGCGAGAAATGGCCCGAGGGGGTGCCAGCCGCTCGACGCCCCAACGCGTCGCGGGGCATCGCGCGAGATTCTCGCACAATCGGCGACAGCAGTTTCACCACGGCCAAGAATAACTCACACACGAGTGCGTCTCGCTAATGCGAAAGGAGTTGGTTATCAGGAGCGCGGGATCTAAACGGGCCCCGGGTGGAAGACACGGCGGTCGTGCGAGGGCCGCGTCGCCAAAGAAATTGGAGAAAAAAACCTTTGATTTACTCGAATATCGGACGGCAATCGCCGCGTGACTTGGACAAAGTTCGGAGCAATGGCTGTTTATCTGGCAGTGACCAACCTGACTTTTCGAGCGGAGATATCACACCCATGGGACAAAGGGGACGGGCTCTCCGCGAAAAGGACAGCACTCCACACGCTTGCCTATTAGTCCCGGAATATATGGTCGCTCTGAGCTCGCTATAAAAAAGCAACCGCTCTACCCAAATACATAGAGAGCGACGGTGGTTGTTTCGACGTACGCATCGATCTCCACCCCGACCTCCGAACCACTCCCCACCCATCATCTAATCTCGCCCGTATCGATCAATCATTATCGCCGCTAATGCCGTCGGTAAATCTCAGCGCGAAATCGAGCCGCCACTCGGTAATCCACCGTGGAGACATACACACGCATGCACGCTCTGCGAGTGCGCGGCCGCGATTCCCGCCGGCTAATCGGCGGAAGAGTAACGCTCCGGACAAATCCTGATCAATGTAGAGTCCAGCAGGTGCGAGTCTGCCTACGTAAGTCTCTAGAGAAAGAGAGCAAGAGAGGCCGAGAACGAGAGAGGGAGGGAGCATAAACAGTAGCTCAAGCTAAACCGGATTCAGAAGACCTGTCTCTTCCGCGAGCCACGCCTTGCATCTCCCTCGGCCCAGCGAGCGGCAGGCAGGCGTCACGAAAAAAGGAGGAAGCATATCGGAGGTACAAGCGCAAGCACACACTACTCCGGGGGGGAGAGAGCTGCGAGTAACAAGGCTGCGGGTGGCAGAGACACATCGAAGAGTGCGCATAAGGAGAGCGCGAAAGGAGATAAGTCACGGCGAGGGAGAGAGAGAGAGAGAGAAAGGGAGAGGGATTACCAGGCTAAAGAGGTCCGATGATATCAGCCAGTGACCTGGAGATCCCGCCTGCTCCTCTGATTATACGTTCGAGCGGAGAGAGATTGTAGGACTGTTCGAGGGTCGGTGGCTTCCCCGTGGTTGCACATCCCTTCTCCACGCCTGCGGTAGTGAAAATTACGGCAATACACACATGCCCACCACTGCCTACCCTCTCCCACCAGCCTCCTCTCGGTAAGAACCTCGGCCCTTTTGTTGGCCCCGAACAACTCGAGGAAAAAGACGCTCTTTACGCGTGAGCATAGGTTCGCCCGGCGCTTCCTGGATAATTTCTGGCTCTTTCATACCGTGCGGGTGTACACGGAGGATTCGTCCTCGTTGGTGGGCGTGCGTCGGAGTCCGACGGCGCGAGGAGAGCCACGCGAAGAGAGAATCGTCCGCGCGCTCTCTGCCTCTCCTCGTCGTCGCTTCGTGATCGCTGTACACGCGTGTGCGCCGCGCCACCGCTCGAGGATGCGTTCGCTGCACCGTGTTATGAAACGCGAACGTCACTGCCCTCGCGAACTACCTTGCTAATGAGGGGGTTCGTCCGTCTCTCCTTAGCCTCCTACTTCCATCTCTCGCCCCCCCCCCCCCCCCCCAAGCCCCCCGCAGCCCGCCGGCCCGCTTGCCCTCGTACTCTTTAGCGGTTGCCTTTCCGTCGCCTACCCGTTTCTTTGTGTGCCAACGTGTCGCATAAACTTCGGGGAACACGGCAGCCACTTCGGCGAAGAGGATGGGGGCGCCCAAGGTAAAAGGGAGAGCCGACACACTTGTTAGATAAGGACGCCACCACCAGCAGATCCTCGGGGTACACGGGGTTTTTCTTCGGTATAAATTGTACCTTCGTTTGTAATTGTTTCTTTTTCTACGATGCTAATCCGGGCCTCGTCGGCTTTCTTACTCCCGGTTTTTTTTTTCTTCTGCCTCGCTTTTTTTTTGGTCGAATGGTTAGGAATGATTGATCGCGCGGGGTGTCGGAAAGGCTTAAGTGACAGGTATGAAATGGTAGCGTAGACGGAATTATTCATCGGGCCCCCCTTTTCACGGTGGCTGGCGTATTTGCTCGCTTGTGGCTCGATTATGCGCCGCCAGCACGTGAGATACTTGTATTATTTCTCCTGGGAATGAATGCCAAATTCCGCCCGCCTCCCTTCCGCCGTGCTAGAGAGAGAGAGAGAGGGAGAGCAAAAGGAACTGATACTTCAAAGAATCTTCGCTGCCTTTGGCAGAGGCAATACCCTTTGTTCTGCTTCTCGTTCCGTTTGGGAAGGGTCGATGAAAGGATTGAAAAAAAGGGTCCGACAAAGGTGGTGGGCGTGCGTGCCCCGTATCCGCGTATCTTCCCTTCCGAAAGGACATAATCAACATTCGTAAACATGCGATCAACGTGAATACATCTTGATCCATTGCGCGGTCAACGCCCGGGAGGATAATGAACCCCGGGACGAATATGGAAATTCCGAAAAATCAGTCATCTGGTTCGAGTACCTTGGGCAAACAGCGCCCTGACATCTTATTACGCCAGAGTAAAACCTATACTGGGATTCTCGCAGTATAACAATTTTGCACGGTTACGCTGTGCTAATTGGTGCTAGCCAAACAGAATCGATGTAATCCTGCACCAGGGCGCCTTTTAATTAACGGTTCCTCGCTCGCCTGGAAAAGGAAGGAGCCAACAAAAGAAGGAAAGTCACGAGGCCGATAAAGGATGAAAAGCTTTCGTTTCGTCTCGGGTACTTCAAGGAGGTTTACCCAGGTGGCTATACGAGTCGGAGTCAGCCCTAATTGAAGGGAAGCTGCGAGAGACCACTGTAGAAATGATTAAACTCTCTCTCTCTCTCTCTCTCTCTCTCTCTCTCGAGCAGGGTGGAAGTCTGTCCGGCAGAATTACGTGCTACCGTCTTAACGATCCCGACAATAACACGCGTCCATCAATGCAGCGCGATAATTGGCTAGCATTAGTAGGCCGGCGTTGCACACGTAATTCAGGCTAGTGCCTCGCGAAGCACCAGCGTTATACTCCGCCTCCTAATGTTCATTATGTTAAAACCACTCTACTTGAGTTGCAAAGTGTATCTTCTTGTCTCGGGGTATTCGAGTCTGTGCCTGCGCGTACCCGAGAGCACACCATCAGGCTCAGAGCACAGGGATAGTTTTGGATCGTCGCACCTATCGTGTTACGATCCAGGTAACGAGATCATCCCCCAGTCTCGTTCGGCAGACGGCAGGTCGGCAGCTTCGAGAATACCCTGGAGGCAGAGCCGACTCGAGTTCCTCGAGTCTAAGGCGAACGACCCCCACGGGATCCTCGGCGAGAGCTGCCCGAGATCCAAGCTCGGAAAATGGTCCTAATTATAATCGCATTAGGCTCGTTCGCGCCGGCTTTCCTTCGGGCGAGCCCGTATACACACCGATCGACTTCCACCTCGTGTTTTGTATCGTCCGACTCAATATTTGCCCCAACAATTCCTCCGTCAGTTAATCAACCACCTCGCTTCCCTCCTCCAGCTTACTCCCTCCCTCTCTGGCCAGACTCATTATAATTTCTGTTGATATCCTAATCCGATTACTTCAGCTAGCTGCTAAGAGAGAGGGGAGGTATACTGGACCGGACGAAAGAATGGCGTCCGCACTTGTCGCGAGGAGTTAAAGAGAGAACACATGGTCGCCAACCACCGGGAACTACCGCGGCGATCCGTTTCACCGGGTGATATCGTGTTCCAAATAGCGACGGTTAACTCCGCGGCGCGCGGCCGCGCGCGCGTATATCCCTGAGCACGGCGCCGTCGCTGATTTTATTTCACCTGTAGACTGAAACTCAATCTCGAGTGGCAGCCGCCAGGCAGGCAGGGGTTCCTGATCGAAATCGAAGAACCTCGCGGCGCACGGCGCGCCGTGCCGACTCGATCCTCTCCTCTCGAGGAGGTGCTCCGTTTACAGGAGCAAGCGAAGCGTGTCCTGGCACAGGGGCCTCTGTCTACGTGTCCTCGCCGTGCCGGCGGTGTTTCGCGTGCGCTTTGCCCGTGACCACGAAGCGTGGCAGTCGTGCGTGTGTCACTCGATGACTCCTGGCCCTTGCGGATCGCCCTCCTACTCCGCCCAGAACGTGCACGCGTTGCACTCGACAACTCTGCCCTCCTATCCTACCTCCATCTCCTCCTAATGCGCCTCTTTTTCCCTCGATCCCATCAGCCTGAGGTTACAATGATGTTGGTAACTCGTAACTCCAGACCACTGACCCTTCCACTTCCCTCCTCTTTCGGCGGCTATTCCTGCGCCGGGCGCGCGGGCTACCGGGTCACTGGAACGACCACTTGTCACTTGCTTAACCCTTGAACCGTCTGGGGGGCAGCCTCGTTACCTTAGCATCGGAATTACCCCCTGGATTTCTTATGTAAAGTCGGCATCGCCGTCTGCACGTACCACCGCGGTAATTGAAGGGTTAAGGGAGCAACTGATCCAGTTTAACTGGCCGCGTGGTAGCAGTTGGCCCTACTACGCCTATTGATCAATGACCAAGGTGATTGCACCCCAAGTGCTCCCGATGGTAATGGCCGCGGGCATAATTAATCTGATACGTTGCGCAAGATATCGCATCTTACTATAGCCGAGTAATAAGATCTGCTGCGAGCGACTGGTTTGATGAAGAGTGGCTAGTTTCTTATTTCGCCGGCATTGTTTCGCTTCCCTCGGATAAAGAGGACTGGGCTCGACTGGCAATCGAGGTGGAAGAGAGCTAGCGTTGTCGGAGGGGTGCAATCAATTACTGTTGCCGATTTGTGTGGCTCTCCGGGCTCGAGCGTAGACAATGTTTCCCTTGTGCGAGGCGATGTCCAGCCCGGACAGACACTACCACGTTTACGCGGCCGAACGAGCACTGGCCCCTCTGTTCTTCTTCCTTTTGTTCCTTCGCTCTCACTCGCCGCACGTCTCTGCGTACGCACGCGGTGCATCAGCTGCAAAGAGCGTAGCGCCTAGCGGTACTGGCAACAGCCACCGACGATTTATTCAGCAGTGAAAATTAGGGTCGCCTCCCTTCCCGGCTTTCGGTTATTATCCGTAACAACCTCGGAAGCGCCGCTCCTTCCGAGCGGCGGCGTCCGTTGCGAACCGGCTTGCTCCGACCAAGTAGGTACATCTCTATCGGGCAGAGCTTCGGCAAAACAATCGGTCTGGCTGGAGGCCGCGCGCGCTCCGGCAGCCAGAAGAAAAATCAATCGAGCGCGGGCGATGGGCATCGTTTCTTCCGCGTTGACGGCGCTGCTCGAGCGAACAATGAGCCGATCCTTAACGACGTAACGAGATCGAATTAAAAACGGAGCAGCGAAAGATTAGATCTCAACAAGAAACCTCCTAACCGAGCCCTCGCCTATCATTTAATTTACCATCCAATCCCCTCTGCGAGGAGTCGCGCCGTTTAAAGCGGTGCATCGACCACAGAAGAAAACACGGAGGAGCAGAGAGAGAAAGAGAGAGAGAGAGAGAGGGGGGCAGAGGCTGAGAGAAAGAGAGTAAGAGAGGAGGAGGAGGAGGGGAGGGAAAGAATAAGCTGCTGAGGCAGAAGCAACAAGCACGACGGCTGCTGCTGCCGCCGCTGCATTCAACATCGGCTTCTGCTTCAGGGGTAGATGACTCGAGAGGTCGGCTCTCCTCTCGGGCCTCCGACCTGTGGCTACTGTTCGCCACATGGCCTCCGCGCCTCTCTCTTTCTTCCTCCTTCTCCTCCCGAGCTGCTCTTCTCCTACTTTGGCGCGGAAGCCCTCTCCTTGGCGCTCTCTCGCCGGGCGCAATTATTGCCAGTATTCTGGGCCGACGTGACGTGACACGCTCGGCCAGGGTCAGTCTGCAGGGTTAGCTGAAATTACGGAGGCAGGCGCCTCCGCGCCATGCTACCTCGAGCGCTCTGCATGTATGTACGCGTGCCGTCGCCGTCGCCGACTTTCCGTACCACGAACTCCACTCTTCCTGCACGCGTGCACGTGCAAGGACGCGCGCAACGAGAGCCTTGGGGACAATAAGATTGCTGGTGTACTTGCGGCCTGCAGCCTGTCCCTGCGAGTCCCTCGCCCGTGGCCATTCTAGGAACACTCGCAGCCGAGGCCTGTGTTCAAGCGAGGGAAAGTCCGCGGAGAGGCTTTAGGAAAAACGATCTTTCGACTCTATGATTAATCAAACGATCGTTTAATTCGGATGCCAA
This sequence comes from Crossocerus cetratus, assembly GCA_963675795.1. Classification (NCBI taxonomy): domain Eukaryota; kingdom Metazoa; phylum Arthropoda; class Insecta; order Hymenoptera; family Crabronidae; genus Crossocerus; species Crossocerus cetratus. The sequence continues at coordinate 10,286,427 of OY776670.1, forward strand.
GGTAGCATATATTCACGGTGAACCGGATGGATTTAATAAGAGCCGGGGAAAGAGTTAGCCCGCCAGAGCTATTTCTCGAGGTTCCTTTTCGCCGAGGGGATCAAAAGGTTGAACTCGGTGGCAGCGCACGCTTCGGGAGTAATTAAGCGAACCAATTAACGTGAGCGGGAAAAGAGCGAACGGCCTCTGGCCGCCGCTCTCGGAGGTTTGCGGCGCTCGGGCGGAGGCGTTGGTTCACGAGTTCTAAAGCACATTCGTGTCACCATGACCACTTAATTCTCGCTGGCAGAATGGAGGGCCAAGATTAAGGCGACTTAATGCGCCCTGTCAGGTCAACAAGAGAATAAACGCCGCAACCTGCGCAGCGGCCGGATAAAACAAGGCACATACTACTGCGAAGACGTCGGGGGAAGGGAGAGCGCGAGCGACTGCTAGAGAACGCACTTGGTTCGGGCCTAGGCTCGATTGCGATGGTGCAAGCCAGTGAGAGAGCCGAGTAAAGAGAGGAGCGAGTAGAAAGGAGAGAGTCCGGCCGCAGCAGAGAGGCTGGAGGACACCTCGGAGGGAGAGAAAGAGCAAAGAGAAAGGAATATGTACAGGGGTGAGAGGGCCGTGACTCGCCCGTGACATCGCGATTACGCTCGCACACCTGTGCCCGACTCAGCTTCGACTCAACTCAGCCACTTACTTTAGCAGTCGTCACGTGCTACAGGAGGCCAGCCACGCGTCCGATCTCCTCGTCTACTCTTCGTATCCGCGCGACGCACTCTACAAGTGCTCGCAAAATTCGCCGGAATCCTCGCAGACGATTGGGACCAAGTTCAACCTGGCTCGTTTCCAGAAACTCGGGAAAAGATGCTCTGAAACAGTAGAAAGGATAAATTGACTCAATGCTAGGCTGACGTCAACGATTTGATATATTCGAGTTGAAACAATGTGCAGAGACGAAAGGTACACACGTGCTACTTAAATGAATGTTACACGGCGACTTTTACGCATATTGATTAATTCGGAGTGCTGTTCACTGGGCAGATTAAATCTGGGATTTGCGAGTTGTTAGTCAGAAGTACATTTGTAAGTTCGTTACGTGATTGCATATAATCGAGCCGCGGGCAGAGCCTGCTCCCGCCAACGAGGTGATGAATGCTATTCCGCAGGGAAAAACACTTTGCAAAACTTGACGCATTTCACAACCCGCTGCCGCCGCTCGGGCCAATTGGTTTTCGAGTTTCGAATTAACTTTAATCGGCCTTCTCGCCATATCACGATACCCATATCTCCCGGCGTGTGTAATTTACGGATTGCGAGTCTGTAGCAAGCTCGACTAAACGCTCCGGCGATTCGACTGGTGCTCCGTGACTCTCGAGTTAGCGGTGACCGAAAGGGATAGAGCGCGCGATGCATCGCCATAGAAAATTACCGATCTTACTTTTCCACACGTGTATGTATGATTGCTCGTGCGTGTCCCGCACTCTCCGCTTCACTCTCGCCGCGGGGATCTGTAATAGAGCATAGGCCGATCTCGAAGGGCCGAGGGAGAAGTTACGAGCAATTAATCCGGGAGGAATTGCCGCGGGTTTCCGCGTCCACCTGGGGTGAGCGCGGATTTGTTCCTAATTAGAAGCGCGCGAAGGTAACGAGGTATCTGAGGGATAGGCGATGAAGATGGGCGCCACTGGAAGTGGGCGAGCGAGAAGGAAGGCTGGCAGAGGGAACGAGGAGCTGGCGCATGCCACAAGTGTGCCCGGCACGGCTCTGCTATAGGGTTACAGCACGGTACTCTTCTTCTCCGTTGCTCGGGTTTAATGTTACGAGGTGCGTTATGCGACATATTACGCTACGGGGGAAGCCCTAGGCCCTTGGCGAAACGGGCGCGCATTCTTCGCCTCGCACTCATCACACGTGAGCCTGGAAACTCGATGACCAGAAGGCACCGAGACCCCGCCGACGAATTAATCTGCCTCGCCAACCTTCCGCTTCATTGCCAGCCTAATTAAGGCAGCCCTAGAGCTAGGAAAATGAAAGTGCCCCGGGTGCTTGCCGCGCGTCGTGATTTTTTGCAATCGAATCTCCGAACTCCTCCACTCGCGCAGCTTCCCGGTGAATCCGAGGCGCGCAATGGCTTCTTTAATAGAGTATGAAATGGCAGGGAGCAATTTGCGGGCCTTGTTCCGGGAGGCCTAATGCGATGACTTTCACGCGTAAGACGGACGCTCGAGCGCCGATTACGCGGTGACCAAAGCACTTTGCAAGATAAACACACGGCCCCGCTCCTCGTCATTTGGCTTCAGCGCTCGCGGATCCCCATTCATTCCGGCGATAGGAGAGCGATAATGATACAGATTTCATGTGTTACCCAACACTCGAGAGCACGATGTTTCAGGCCGCCAGTGCTTTCAGGCCGCGGCGCATTCGCGGTTTATGGTGGTTTCATCAAAAATCCGCTGAAAAGTTTCGCCACTCTACTGTCTAGCTTGGAGCGCGCGCTCACTTGGACGGGTGTCGGCGTGTATTATTTCAGCGGGCTAATGCCCTGCATCCGCGCACAATGACTGGTTGGCCGTTTGCGCAATGCCAGAGCGAGATAAGGAATCCCGTAGGGCAGTAAAACAGCCGGCGATCCCGATCGCTCTCTCAGTTTTCCGGGGGGGCTTGCGAGTACGAGGCGCACGCGCGCTCGTTACCGCTCCGCGCAAGCACCTTCGATTTCTAGCCCATTGTGGCTTTCGCGGCCACGAGTAACTGCGCCCGCTCAACAACCGACTCACTAGACAGGACACACCGACCTCCGAGAGAAAGGGAGGAGACAAGACGCTGGGTGGGGTGCTCGCTATCAGATCACGTTAACTTAGCGTTGCACCTCGTAAAAGGATAATAGATAATGACCGCTCGGGGGCGAAAAGATCTGGCAGGCCGCCGCCGACGCTGCCGCGGCAAAAAGTCCACTGGGCTGGATAGCGGAAAATTAATGTTTTCTTTCGCGGTGGCCGGGCATGTTGCGCCGGTCTCGAGAGTGCGGCGAGCGTCCAATTGTTGGCGGCGGAGGGTGCCCTCGCCCGAATCGTACCCAATGAAGTCAATACGGACAATAGCCCGATAAGTAGATAATAATGCATAATATAATAAGAGAGAGCACCGGCTGTACGTGTAGCCCGGCGCTCGTACGTGACGCAGCCTGTGTTGGTAGCACGCGCCACATTGAGCCGCCAATTCAACTGGTTGAGCAGCCTTTAACGACTCCTTTCTACGCGGGCGAACTCGGGCTCGCACAATGCCGTTTCTTAAATTTTATCGTTGCTCGTCGAGCGGGCCCGGCTGTATTGTTGAATTTATGTTGCGCCAGGCCGAGCGTGCCCTGATAAGCCTAAAGAGCGAGTGGCTGCTTTTCCGGGCCTGTCAACCGCGATCGTGATTACGGACACGTATCTGGCCAGCGAGAGAGTTAAGCCACCTCTCAGCCGACACGCTGCTCGCTGCAACTCCTAATTTTAAGCCTGTTGGAAGTTAGTCTCTTGAATTGCGCCACTGGAGCAGTGGAAGCTCGCTGCTAATGGGCGCGGGCTTTTCGCCTCTGTCCAACAGAATTTCACTGGCGACCATTTCCCCCCCGGGATGGAAACTTGTAATCGGTCGGATATCGTGAAACACTCCGCTATTGACAGATGAATCGGTCCGCGCAAGCTCCCAAGGATGCGAGCGTCCAATGCTAACAACCTGTTAAATTGCTTACGGCTTTAACACCCCATAACTCACGAACCCCGTGCGCGCCACCGCCGCTCCAATCGCCGAAAGCTACGAGCGGCTATTCGGTGTCATCACACTTTATCATTCCCTCATTGTGTCTCTCCAACTACGATCGACTTGTGCCCACAGTAGCGCAGAAATGACCGCTCGAGACAAGCGCGCGCACAAACGCATCCAAACAACCTTTCATCAGACTACAATCAGGCCCCCTCACGAAGCATGTTATCCCACGGAGCATTAACCCTGTTAGCATCTTAACGGGCAAAAAGTGTCAGTACCGACAGTGGTGTCTGCGAAACGATATCCCGTAAATATTTGGTCGCATCCAGCAGCCAGCGGGGCCCTGTGTGTTTACTCGACAGGCGGACGAAAGGCGGCGACGGCCGGGCACGAGTTAAATAATTCGGCTTAATTAAATCCGCGTTAAGCGTGCGGGTCAAATAGAACCTTGTATCAAGAGGCGGGCGCGGAGGAGGAGGAGGGGGGTAAATTAAAGGCAGAGCGGCAGGAGCACAGCGCGATTAAAATCGCGCCTTCCTTTCCTCGCTAGCGTAATTATACCGTGAAAAACTTTTCCCGGCGACAACTTTTTCCTCCACCCTCAGCCTCGGCCGCGCCCTCCCCTGGAAGAGCCGGGTCCGTCCAAGAGTGGTGGGCGCATAATATTTCCTGAAACTCCGAAAGTAAGCGAGCGAGCGAGGGCGCGCGGGTTGATACGACGGCTCGAAAGTGCGAACGCAGTAGAGGAGAGAGAAATAATTAAAATCCAGGTTGACCCGCCGGGCCGGGCGGTGCGGGCGGGGGATGGCGAGGAGAGACTTTTCGGCGCGTCGCGCGCTCGTAGGCACACGAGCTGCTAAACGGTGGAAAAGCGAAACACGGGGTGGATCGGCGGTGGAGGAGGGTCGCGACGAGTGTCGCGCAGGTTCGCTGGAAGGCCGGCAGGAAAAGACACAGGACGAGAACGAGGCGGAGTGGATGAGGAGAAAGGAGGGGGGCAGGAGGAGGGGGAGGCCTGCAAAAAACACGGAAACGAATAGGAGCAGCGGGTACACACGGGCAAGAAGAAAACGTCGGCTAGGTAAAAGCGAGAGAGTGCAATTACCCACTGGCAGCGGAAAACAAACTAAAAGGGAAAAGAGGGCCGCGGAGCGGAGTGCTGGTGGTGGTGGCGGTGGTGCCGCGGCAAGGGACGAGGCAAGAGTAGCAGAAACCAGCGAACAGAGCCGCAGGAGGGAATAGGAGAAATGCTGTGACGCCTGTATGTATAGGTGTATGTATGCCTCTCCTCGGTGCAGCGGGCGGGAGTGCGAGCGAGAGGTGGCTATCGGAATAAGTGGAGAAATAGAGAGAAGGAGGAAAAGGGGCCTTTACAGAAGGAGAGCTCGACAGATACGTCGGCTTGGAGGGAAGGAGAGGCCAGCAGCGCAGTAACGAGAGAAGAGGAGGAGAACCGAGAGAAGGAGATGCAGAGATTACCATATAATGGTGCCCCGAGGGTGCATAAGCTGCGCCACAACGTAATTTCTTCGTCCCTTTTCAACGAACAGTGGCAACGGTACGCACACATCCACTCTCGGCTCCTCTCCCTCTCTCTCCCTCTCTCTCTCGCTCTTTCTCTCTCAAGCCCTCTCCGGCCAACCTTCTCCACCCATACATCCATTCGTACTTACTACATGCAGACATACATCCACACACTCTGCTCCCTGTACTGTTGGCTGCCCTCACCCAACCTCTACGGAGAACTTGTTGCAAGCCGTGCATTGCGTCGTCAAGTCAGTCAAACGTAATCCACCTACTTACGTGAGCCTTATCCCCTTCCCTTAGGACCGAGATATCGTTTCGTTGGGGGATGCCCGCTATACTAACCACTTAAGCAACATGCTACGCGTACAAACTACGCTCAGATCTAGTCAATTCTGATCCAATTCCAGCCAATACCACCAGGATTCGCTAATTGAAAGAGAGGAGATTCGGAGCGCGCGACTGGAGAAAGAGGGAGTTGGACCGCTAAAGTTAGATGTCCCTTGAAGAGTGCAGGCCCGTCGGCTCCGAATCTCGATCGCGTGGGAGACTGATAAGATGGGGGAGCGAGCGGCTGCCTCGCGAGTAACACGCGTCTCACATTTTGACGTCTTCAAGCAGCACGTGACTGGTGTATTTATCAGCGACACATATGTGGCCCGGGGAAGCCGGCTTCGAGAGACGCACACACGGAGAGGCGTGCGCACACGGACGATCGCACGCACAGGGGAAGGGGGAAGAGTAGTGGTGGAGAGTGCAGTGGACAGTGTGTGCAGCAACGCACACGAGGAGGAGGCAATGAACTTCACCTCCCCGGCTCTCGTACGCTCGACTCGACGACGAAGACGAGGACGACGCGACGTAGCGCGACGAGGACGAGGACGAGGACGATGCCGGCTTTTACGCGTGTACAATGGCCCGTGTTTATGCCCTCTCCTTCTTTTTCAGCCAGCGCCAGTACGCACGACATACGCGTGCACTTGCGTGTCCTACACGCACACCTCTGCCTCCTCGGGGCCTTGCGCGCTGGTCACCGTGAAAAGCGACGTAACGTTCCGAACTTTCAGATAACATCTCTCTCTCTCTCTCTCTCTCGCTCTCGCCCGGCAGAGTGTACGTACGGTCGTACGCAGTCCGGCGAGAACCGTACGGTCCGAGCGCATGCTACTTGCCCTCTGACTTTCGATCAAATGGAAGGTTCAAGCTGAGCAGGGAACTTGGCCTGAAATTGGCCGGCTGTTATCGGCCCTGGTTTTAAAGAGCTCGTAAAATTGCGTTTCTATCGCACATCTTATCGTACGCGCTGCGCCTCGCTGTGCCTTAATAATATCCCTCGTACTTCACTGCGGCCATCCCCGAACTCTACACACGGCTACCGGTTACGGACAGTTTGCCCAAGCGACTTCCAGTATTACGGCTGGCTCTCGCGAAGCCTCGCTCAAACTCTGCCTCTCCTAATAGCCAAGCGCAGCTGACTCCGAAAGGGAAATTCGCTGGGCTTTAAATATAAATCCGCTTGCTCGCCGACAAGGAGATTGCGGCATTCGATGTTCAGCACTTTTATTAAGAAGGAAACCAACGTCAACAAGCAATCGTTGTCGTTGACAGAGACTGTGATCGGTGTCCGAGCCGAGGCACATACTCCGCCTCCGTAGTCTTTTGATACGGCATTACAACACGTGTCACAGACGCGGCGCTCTATACTTATCCTCGCTGAGAGATGATGACTTTTACGAAATATCTCGGGGGACTTTCGCTCGCGCGCCTCGTAAAGGGACTCGTCAAAGGAATCGAATTTACAGCCAACTTGCCCGAAGCTCGCTCTGGTGAAGAGCGATAATTCCGCGCTTTTCTCCGCGTCAGCCTGACAGATATAACTAATCAAAGTGCGACGGTGCGTAAGAAAAGTGATCGGCCGAGGCTCGGCGACGCGATGCGACGGTGCGATTCGCATCCCGGGCGAGAGACGTGACCGTTCGCATCGAGAATCGAGCGGTGGTGGAGGCGCGCGTGGTCAACGCGCGGGGCACGCAGCGTGCAATTTTCCTAAGTCAGGCCACTTATACTCATTTACGTTCAGGTTTGCATCATCGCGGTAGTAAAGTGTTACTGCTAGGCACAGGTGCGCCCTGCTTTTTCTTTTTAGCCAGTGTCCGTTGGTCGGTCGGTCGGTTTGCCTGGGTTGCTCGGTGGTTGGTTAGTTGGTTGCTTACGCGCCTTCTTGGTTCGGTCGTGGGTCTTTTTCTTCGTGCCTCTCTACGGGCACCTAACGAGTCCGGGGCCTGTCATTATCCGCTCTTGCTACCTCCCTAGCTCCTCCATCTACGCGCAGATTATCCTGGAAAGTTATTGCGGTAAACTCGGACAATGACGACGGAATCGAATGCATTTTCTGTGCCCACGGCCACTGGCCTCGGCCGCCGCCGCCGCCGCCGCCGCCGACTGCGACTGCCCTCGCTAGTTCTTCCGCCCTAGCGTCGGCTAGCCCTGATTTGTCGCGTCGCTTTTTATTTGTCGGAGGAGGAATGCCTCACTAACACGGCCGGAGGAAGAGAGCCGCGAGCACGTAGGAAGACCGCGAGAAAGTGAGACGGAGAGAAATATGTGCTACGTAAATCACATTTCCCGGGACAGGACGCCGCTCGTGCTCCTCGTCCGCAAACGAATCGAGTCTTCTCAATTTCCTCCGCACTGAATTCCTTCCTTTTCTCTTGAATTTACGGGCAATCGAATGTAGCCTCAAATGACGGCCATAAAGAACCGGTAGTCCGTTCGGCTAGCAATGCTACTTCCTTTCGTAAGCTCCGCGGCGAAATGAGAATTGCGAGAGCGCGTACGCGTACACTCTGGAAGAAATGGCCTGATGGTAGAAAACACTGATTGCCGGCGTGGCGTCCCCTCGTATTTAGATCGCGAGTTCAAACGAACAGTCCCTTTTTCAGGCTGCTGTAGTGCGAGAGCATCTAAGAAGGTCTAGGCGGAAACAATTACAGCACGACTCGATCAAGTCGGCGCGCTGCTAAAAATCAGCCTCTAGTGGCGCAAGTCATCTCTAACGGGAACGAGCCTGCCGAGAGGTATCGCTCGCCGAGCCGATTAATACCTACGCGGCGAACAAACTTAGCGGCGTGGCTATCCGGCGGTGATTCGACTCGCTGAAAAATAAGTCAGAAATCGATGCCACGGCATCATCTGCGCCGAGGTGTACGAGCTCCTAGCGGGACGAGTCGCGCGCGCGCGAGAGAGTACTTCAACTTTTAACGGTCCATTAAAGTTTCTGCAATCCGTGCGTACCTTATTTAACAGGAGAACCGCCGGAGTCCCCGAAGCCGCACCGCACACTCCCGACCACCATAATTCCTTCCGTGTGCGCGTGTTTCGCGCTTACGCAATCGCAGAGAGCGCCAGGAGTATCATAAGCGTGTACTGTGCATGTGCGTGCGTATAGACAGGGCCGCTAGAGGCGGCGCGCTCGTAAAGTTCCCGTAAAAAATCATCCCCTTGGAAATTGCGGCAGGAGTTAGCGCGCTGACTGGAGTAATCGATTCGTAACCTTTTCCCCCGTGTCGACCAAGTACAGAATGGCATCGTGTAGGAGACTTTCGCGCGAGAAGGCCACACAGAGGTGGCAGATTGGTCGGAACAATTATCGCTGGAAAGCCGTGTACACGTGAAAAAGACTCAATGGGCCCATAATTTCGCTGGACGCCCCCCTCGTCCCCCTCTCTCTTTTCATGTGTTATCATGCTCGGCACAGTAGGCACGCTCTTGAGCAAATCGTGCCTCTAAATGTTCCAGGCGATTTCTCGCTCGGCGGCTATCCAATTATCGGCCCAAGCGCCAACTAGCCCAGCTGCAAGCGCGCTAGATAGCTCGCGCGACGAATGGTAAATAACAATAAATAACAGCGGCGAGGACCGTGAAGCGGCGCTTTCTGCGCGCCAGTGTATCACCGGCGTGCAGAAATGCAACGGTGGATCGTCAATCGTACACAGTGCACCTTATTAGAAACTTGGCTGGCGTCACGATGCTGGTATTATTATCCATGTGTGTCGAACAAAGTCTCGAGATGAAGAGGAAGGTAATGGGTTCCTCCTACGAGCCACCCTCGGCGAGGACTGCAGCGCGGCACTCGTAACATTTGTTGACACGTTCTGCCGAGCGCTCAAACGAGACAAGGAACTTATTTCGGGCGAGCACCTTAAGCATCGGGCGACGAGGGTCGACACCATGGATTCGGAAGAGCACCCGCTTACAGTTACGGCTGACACCGCTGCACTTTCCACTTGTAGCTTCGCTCGGTCGTGCGAGCTCTCGGCAGTGATGCTTGGCTGGTGTGCAAGTGCACGGCGACACAGATGCATATGATTCTGCTATAGAAATATTAAACTTCCAAGAAATAGGATTTTTCTTTAATCGCCACGTATCGATTTCTTCTTCGCATTCAATTAAAATTAAGAATTCCCTCTAAAGCTTTTTCCGCGAGGAATTATCGATCAGGCATTCGAGGATCCTCGACGACCGTTTCCATCCGCGTGTCCCTCGGCCCATAAATACGAGTGGACTACGCAGCACTGGGTACACGTGCGTGCATGTGCGTGCAAAGCGTGCACCCACGCCGCCGCACCGTCCCCCTGTCCTGTCTTCAACGTCTCGTGTGCAGTTGGTGCGGTTACGTCAGGTATTAAGAGGCCGTGCCCCCTGTGACGAAAGCGTCAAGGTTGCCCCGTGCATCGGAGTTCGATGCACTCGCCATTTTCTCATTGAATGCTAAAAATTATTTAATTCAAGCTGGTCTTAATTATTCTAGGTCTTTCGGAGGTGCTAATCCCCGCACTGGATGGAGGACGTTTCGGAAATCGATCGAAAGAGGCAAGAGGTAAAGAGGTGAACAGCTGCGGCGGAGCTGCGGGGATTCTGGCTTTCCCGGCTGTCCAACGGGAAGCACCTCTGGGTCGCTGGGTGTGCAACCTCGGCAGTAAGCGCGGCTTGATGATCGTGCATAACGCTATCGTTGCGGCGGAGAAGAGGCTGAAGGAGGCGGCGCGGCGGCGGAGGAGGAGGAGGGCAGTGCACTGGAGAAAGGAAGAAAGGCGGAAAGATCGACGCTGGGCCGAGAAAGGAGGACGGAGGACAGAAGATGGTGTTCCATCGACGGTGTTCCTGTCGAGGCGATACGCAGGGACCCGTTTGGTGTTGGAGTCGGTGTCCCGGTGTGCTTGGTGGCTTGGTGTCGACGAGCCGCGTGGGTAACCGGTTTGGCGGGTCCCGCAGTTGCAATGCACGCACGTGTACGTATCGGTCCGCGCACGCACACCCTACGCCCCGGGCCCACTATACACGCGCGCACGCACACCTATGCGCCTCGCACCAACTTGTGTCCAGCGGGAGAGGATTCTCCGGCCGAACGTATTATACACCCGAGATACTGGTCTAAATATAGCATCGCATTTACATACGAGTCCTAAAGAGCAGGGCTGGATTAATGTGTAGACACCAAACGGACGCCTGTCCTTCTCTCACTATCCTTCGACCCCGATTCCCTCGCAAGCGACTTGCTACACCTCGCGTCCTAGTCCGCGACAGGTAACTACGAGTACTACGAGCAATCGATGGGGAACTCTTCGTGCACAGCTGTTCCCCGGCGAACGTCGATTCGTTCTCGATATCATTAAGAATGACTTATAACGCGTGTAGCATGACATTGGCTTTCGAGTTTCTAAATTGCGGAGGCAGCTACGAGGGACCGAAACCACGGACGTTCCTACTTGGGGACGACCGGTTAGGCCCGCGTCTGACATGGATGATCCCCAGACGAGAGCGAGATTTCCGAGAGAGATTGGCTATCCCCGCGAACTTGCCAGCAAGCCGTACGGATACACTACTCGAGTTCGGGACTCGCGCGTTGATCCCTTCAAACCCCGAGCCTGTCGAACCCGATCCCAGCACGCGTCATTCTCCGTGGATAATCGCTCAACGCAAACGAGATAAATCGGACATGCCCGGCACGCTGCGGGCTACCGAATGTAGGCCCGCGCACCGGACCAGTATAAAGGGGGAGGGCACTCATTTCACGAGCACCGAGAGGAGCAAAAAGAATTGGGTCGAAATAAAAAATCGAGCACACCGTTAAAGCCTTCCACTGAAAGAAATGTATACAAAGCCAGCGATTTTTCATGGCGGACGAAATGGCGGCTGGCGCCTTTTCCACATTTTCAGATTCAGTGCTCGCCAGCCGGAAGCCAGTGGAAGAACGGGACGAGGATTCAGTTTGCCCGTCCTCGACTTGGGAAATAAATGATAGGCCCGACAGCTCCGTTCGTAACACGGTGAGCAAGTAGACGGAAAGAGGAGAGGAAAAGAGCGTGGCTGTGGAAGGAGGATAAGACGGCCGGCAGTGGAAGGGGCAAGGTGGATGCTCGGACGAGGGAGGAGGCCAGCCAGCATCTCTCTCGAAACTAATTATCAACGCATCAAATATAACTTAGCTCGGCTACCGTATTCTTAAGCCGTCTCCTCTTCAAGACCCATCTTTATTATTTCTTATTTACTTATTCCTTCCTGCCGCGCCTCCGCCACTTTTAATTGGACGGGCCTACGTGCCACCGATGATTCGGTGCTTCGACCAGTTTACACCCGACCTGATCGTTATGACACACCCGTCTCGTACTTACACCTTCCACTTTGCTCCTCGTGCCTTTTCGTTTGACACGTTTTTAAGACCTCTCCCGGCCAGCCGCGGGATTAAATGGATTACAAGTTGAACGATCACCCGCCCTCCTTCACGCCCCTCGACTCTGAACACGAGTCAAACGAAAAAGGCCGAAAAAACGAGATCGCTCTCGTGTATTATTATTCAATGGCGAACCTCGCGCCACTTTGCATCAACGATATTCGGGTTTTTATTAAGTTTTAGTTACAGTGTATTAAATATATTCCTCGGTTATATAACTTGGGGTAGTTTCACTTCTTTGGACACTTGTGAGATTGACTAGTGTACATAAATGCAAATGGAAGATCGTGAAACGCAGATGCGCGAGAGTAAATAGCACAATGTACGAATGCAACAAATGCGCCGCGATTGAACAGTGTCTGGTTTAGTGCTTTCCTGCCAACCGGTCCGTATGGATCGCACGCATTCTGATCCGAATAGCACTATTACGCCGAGAATACGATCGATCATCGGCAATGATCACCCGCGGTACGATCGCCTCGCGTCTACAGGGCTCATCCCCAGTTTTTCCTGGCGGCGAAAGTTGAAGCAGGGTACTTTTCACGGGGCCCGAACCTTCCGGCGGCGGACGGGCGGGGCGCGGAGGGTTCGCTTGAGACGGCGATTTCCGCGGTAGTAAAAAGCTCGCTCGCGCATAATTTAGCGCTCTGTAGGGTAATACGCGTGGCCCTCTCCTACTGGCGCTCGACACGGGACCCCGAGACTCCTCTGCAACCCCATACATACTCGATTGCGCCTCGTGAAAAGCGGAGGCGGCAGAGGAGCACCATCGCCGGGGATAAATGCTAACTCGAGGTCCTGGAACGACGCCAGAGCACCGTTCATAAATCCGCGCACGTCCCGACCTCCTAGGCACCGGGTTCTGACTGTTAGTATGCTTGGTCCTTTCGTACCTCCACCCCTTTCCACCTTTCTCTTCTACCTTTTCTTCTGACAGGCCGCTACACTGGCTCACATTAGCTCAACCACCTGAAGACCACCGAGTTCTTTGAGATCTCAGCCCCGTGTCTAACTAACGCCGGAATAAAGGCGAATTTGTCAGGCTTGGGGAGAGTAGGAGAAAAGAAAGTTGCGAGTCTGCCGGAATAACTAAGGACGACAGGATTATGATAGGAGCAGGGTTGCAATAATGGAGCCCGAGGGGGATCGTACTTGGAATCTAAACGTTTATAGTCTGCATAGTCGTAAGATCGTTAGTAGCAATTTTTCCAAATGGCAATCGACGATGCTTGCCCTCTTTTGGCAGGGACGGTATTCCTGCAATCGAGATTTCGGAAAGAACTGAGGCAGGGAGGAGGGAGAGAGGTAATTTGGTGCAATGACTATCCCCGCAGAGCGAATTGCAACTTCCATAGACACGTTTCCGAGTCGAAGAACGCAGTACTGCGGAGACGTCTCGTTGGTTGGACAGGGGCCAAGTCGTATCGTACGTCTTATCTGAAAGGTGCCTTCTTATCGTTCGCTTGGTTTCAAAGTTTGCTCGACACGCCTCTCGGGCAATTGCATTGCCTCGTGCGCAGTCCAAGTGACAATTATTTCAATCCACGCGATCGTTACCGTTGTCTGAAACTGCCCTGCTCCCATGAGAAACGCGTCAAGATTGTCTCTCGCCAAATGAATAATTCAGAGAGGAACGAACCAACACTCTTGTACGTGCAGCACTATACTTCCAGGAAGAAGGAGATTGCGCGATAACCGTTTTGTCTCTTTATTAACGCGAGGAAAAACTATCCCTTCGCCTCTGCGAATCCAGTCCTCCGCAAGAAAATAAACACAACGAGCATCCTTTTCTAAAGATTGCGGAGAACTGGCGACTCACGCACTCGTGACTTCGCCAGTTTATATTTTTATTCTTTTCAAGGAGGTGGGGGAGAAAAGAGCGCAAGTGCATCCCGCATTTGTGCTCGGATTGAAAGTCCTCTAAAAGCATACGCCGGCTAATTAATTAAAGTTACCCGTTTACCGGGAACACGCTGTAAAACTTGGTGCACGCCCTTCCGCACGAAATAAAGTACTCAAGTAGCTCTCGGGAGGTTGTCGTGCGAATCGCTGGAAATCGTCTCAAGCAAGAGGGTCGGCCAAGAAAGGGAACTGTACGTAGGGCAAGCACGCACGCAGGCACGCATACCGACGCCAGAAAAGTTTTAATGACGACTCCTCCATTATGCACGCGATAGTCACGCGTGTCGTTTTTTCTCCGGCGCGCTCCTCAAATAGAGACCTAGAGAAAAACGTCGCCTGCTCCGTAATCAAGTGGGGTGCTCGTCATTACGGAAGAGAACTCGCGCCTCCTTAAATCTATTTTCGGCAGCGGGCCAAGAAATCGCTCTGCTATCACTGCGACCAGATGTTCGGCTGGCTCGAGGGCGTGAATAAACCGATGAAAAATACGAATGTTTTTTGATTGATGAGCCGATATCGAGCGCGCACTTAATTACAAACTTCGTGACAGCGTTTTTGCGCTATATTTTCTCGCCATCTCGAGCAGGCCGGAATTATTCATGGAAGATAATCGCGTCGAATTAATTTTACTTGCCGTCGAGCCAAATTAAGGAATAAAGCCGGATCGGAGCACGAGGAAGCAATTACCGCGCGCATTCTAATGTAGCGCATCTAATTGAACGATCGGTTCGACAAAGCGTGCGTAATCCCGCTGGTAAGCTCCTTTCCTACGGAACGTTTTGCGGCAATTTGGGTAGCGGGCGGCGGTCTCGCAAACGAGCCGCACTCCCGAGGATTTACGCTTTCACGATAAAAACCAGCGGATAGAGAGAATTACACAGTGGAGTGCAGTGCAAAGAGCATTGCGTGCAGATAGCTCGAGAATACCGTACTTTCGGAAAGCACCCTCTCTTCTCTGGTCGCCGCTTTTGCCAGCCCCTTTCACTGTTTACCGAGCTTGGTGGTATCAGAAAGGCGAGAGTCTGCTTCGCGCAAAATGAAAGAGACGAAAAAGGGACTAGCCGCCGTTTGATATCGCCGATCTCGAAAGGCTCGCTATCCGATATAGACCCGTCGTTCGAGCGCAACAGATAAATTGATAAGGACACGCACATGTCGCCCGCGCGCACCCACCAAGCCAACAACAGAACGGACAAGATCGAATCTTGACCACGATTTAGTAGCAATTACCGGGCGCCCGGAACTGACAAATTGCAACAAATGCAGCCAGTTAGAGATAGGAGGGCAGGGAGCGCAATTATACCGGGCGCGCGCTCGGGCCTTGACATTTTTCGATAGCGCGACCACCCGAGCACCGGTAACTCTGGTTTCTGCCTGCTGCCCCAACAGAGACTAGGTCAAGTCTACGTGACTTGACCGCACGAAGGACAAGTCGTACTTGCTCGCCACGGCGACTTTACACTTACGGCTGCGAGAGTAAAAGCTGCCGTGACTCGGAGACCTGTTCCTCTCGGAAAAATCCAGCCGGCTCTTGTAGCCCTGGAAAAAATGCTCCAAGAATCTAGATAGGTGGACGCTTATGGAAAGGCCAGCACAAGTTCCATCGAAAGTGATTCCGCACTGGAAACAGGGTCTGTCCTGTAGTACACATATATGTACTGCGCGCGACAGTGTGCCCACGACGCATACTCAGTACGAAACGATGCTAATAAACAGACTCTGTCGACAATGCTTCAGAGGCTTATACTTCGGTTGAGCTCCACCGACGTGGTTCAATGAACTATTGGTATTTACCATAACACAACAAACAAGCTGAACTAGATACTCCGAGCGTGTGTGATATTGCGCATGCCGTGTTTTTAACTCTAAAAGCCAAGCATTAACCGGCAATCAGTGTTGATTTAATCGCGATACTGACCTTGCAGCTAAACGAGCACTTCTGGCTGATCGCTAGAAACTCGTTTGCGACATCGAGCAAACCTCATTGCAAAGTTCAGAGCCCCGTGCTGCAGGCCTGCGCGCGCTCTCGCGCGTTTGTTACATGCCACACGAAGCACAGCCAGCACACATTATGTGTCGCAGCCGCTCGCTGGAATAACTCGATGAAACATGATCGCCGACTTCGAATTCCCGCTGCCGGACGACAGAAGTATTGAAACTTCTGTTAGCCGCTAATTAAGATTAGCTCAATTATACGCGTTTAACCCACTTTCGCCGGAGTTGCGCAAACTGCCGCCGCCGCCGACGCGACGGCATGAAAGAGCGCGTGGATAGCGCGCGACAGATGCTAATAACGATTCCCGCCACTTTTAATAAGAGTAGCCGGCAAAAAACCTAACGTGCAACAGTTAACCCGACGAGGCTTCAATTAAACGAAGGCAATTAATAGCACGTATCCGCCGAATATTTATTATCGGCCGCGCTGATAATAATAGTAACGAGCGAATGCGAGGCCATACGCTCCTCGGTGAATCATCTGCTGGAGAGCTGCTGGTGCTCGGAGTAGCATGCTTAGAGAGGAGAGAGGCCATTATTAAGCGCGACGTAAGTGAATAATTAACGTCCCTTTAATTACGCGCGCGACAGCAAGACACCAACAATTAATGGCTCCTAGTGGCCACTGTTGCGCGCCAACGGCAGCAGGGTGTGCAGGAACACTCGGGGCGGAAAAAGCAGAGTGGATCCAAGGGAGAACATTCACTTTCTACGAAATCATCGGCTGCCATTGGGAATCGGTCGAGGCGCCGCGTGCGCATTAATGATCCTCCCGGTTGCTAATAGGCGCTGCTCTAATGCTTCGGAATCAGGCGGCTCGCGATGGTCGACAGGCCGCGCGAGGCTCGATTAAAATTCGCGATGCATTAAGCGAAGTCGGCAGGGAAGGCAGAAATGAGCCGCGCAGCCATAACGGTGTCAGAGGGATCGAGTTGTATCTGGTTCAAGGGCCGAGCGTTGCCGTGCACTTTTAAGAAAGTCCCCGACTTGACGGGAAACGCGAGCGCGATGGAAATGGGATTCAAGGCCGGGGGGAAAAAAGCCGAGTAATACGGCAGTGGATTATTGCGATACAATGTGGCAATATGCAGGCTGAGCTAAGTGGTCACGCTAGTCTAAATGATTTTCCGCCCGAGCATTGGGAGTTACGAGGACTGTCGCAAGGGGACACGGCGGCCAGTGAGTCAGAGAGCGAACTTGAGAGGAAGCGTGTTGACTTGGAGAGAGTGAGGGAGAGAGAGAGAGAGAGAGAGTGAACTAAACGTGGATACAGTATAGTTTTCGTTGGGTTAGGGGGGCTATTCAAAGAAGGCAAGATGGGCCAAGATCGGTGTGCCAAACGGCTCTGGTGCGGAGTCCTCCGGACGTCGCGAAGAAAAGCAAAAGCGCATAAGCAGAGAGGACGCGAGCACCTCGATGGCACGAGTCCGCCGATCTCGGAGCAGTAGAGGGTGGGAGGACATTGGAGAGTGCACACACGACCTGCAAGCAAGAGACCCAGACATGCAGAGGCCGCGGCGCACACAAGCACCGAGCCAGAGCAAGAGGTAGGAGGAGCAGCTCAACAACCATACGTTTGAGTTGGTTGACCCGGAGAACAGGCACGTTCCTACCTTCACCTCAACTTCGTCCTAAGGAATTGCCTTCACGCTTGCGATTTCATTCCACGCAACCCGTGTACTGCGACCAACGGTTCATTCCCGGGGCTGACCCTTCCCTGGCCAGATTGCCCGAAATTAATAGTCCGCCGGCAAACGAGGAAGCGGAACTTCGATGCGAGATGTTTAGCCAACAAGCATCCTCATAATGCATACTCCACCGGAGCTAACAGTTACCGCCTCCAACCAGCAAGGCAAATTTCGCGTGGGCCCAAATACTTAAATAAATAAACACTAATGGAAACAAGCTTGCGAGCGAAAGAACGCAAGTATAAATGAACACTTTACTGCTCTACTGGCAACGAATAGCTTCCTCTGCGTTTCCGAGCTCCAAGTATGAAGGACGTGCGGGAGCGGAAGGTACAAAAGGGCGATTACGAGCTAGAAAACAAACCGGAGTCCAATATCAAACCGAGAAGAATCGCGCAGGACTGATCCTCTGCTAGCCGATCTCCGAACTGCCCTAGCACAATGTCCTAGCACCGGGGCAGTTATCTTCTCTTGTTCTTCGGCAATGGCCATAATCCACGGCGGCGTCTTCCGTTTTCCAGGACACGGAAAGACAGCGAGTCGTGTAGCTCGGCGACTTCGGAAGCTCGAGTCGCAACGGATATCGGAGAGCAAAGCTGGTATTACGAGAGGGTACCAGATCGAAATAGTGCAGAAGCAGATAGGAGGAGAGGGAGCGGGAGAGATTAACGTAGAGGCGGGCGTACGTAGTGGACGGATAGGAGTCGTGGTGGCAGGGAGGCGAACGAGGGAAAAGGGCACCGAAGAGGAAGAAACGAGCGAGTAAAGCAGAGAGAGTGAGTGCGAGAGAGAGAGAGGGGGGAGGAGAGAGGGAGCGAAGGAGCAAAGGGAGCGAAGAAAAGAGGGAACCTCGAGGATTGTGCGCCTCTGGCGCGATGTTCAGCTCGTGGAGGATTACTACCTCTTCAAGTGGCGCAGAGGAGGGAAGAATAGAGTGAGCGAGCGGGCCCGAGAAGGAGGAGAGCTCGAAGAAAGAAAGGGAGGGAAAAGGACGCAGCCGGGGAGAGGGACGACGTCACGTCGTCAATCATGGTCCAGTTGCTCCTATGTACTACATACTGTCGCTCTCGCTCGCACTCGCACGCACGCGGCCCATGGAGAGTCGAGACCTGTACATGCTACTGCATTGTGGCGCACAATGTTCAATCATCTCTCCGTCGATTCCTTCGGCTTTAATTGAAGAAAGGCTCCCCCGAAGATGCGCGGCGGCCCCTCTGCGGGGACGGGGGCAGGGCCGCGGGGAGGGGAAGGAGTGTGCTGGGCCGAGAAAGAGAGCGCGAAACGCGCGGCCGAAACGAAGGAGTGTGGCATCGGTGTAGGGCCAGCTGAGAAACGGCGGTGGCGGGAGGGAGGGAGGTAGGGAGGAGGAGGAGGAGGTAGAGCGAAAAAAGAAAGAATCGCGGGGGTGTCGTTGACCCGACGGCGACGACGATATTGTGTACCACTTCAGTCTTTAAGTCGAGGCCTCGAGGAACCTGGCAAGGAATAAGGACCTCCTCAGCCACACTCAGCCCAGTCCTTGGGGAACACGGATCATTAACCAGGGCGAACCGCGAAATACGAAATCGCGCCGAAAATCACGACCTTTTGAAGCGCACACACCCACCATGGCCCCGCTGGTCACCCCCGCCCCACGAACCCACCCCCGAGCCACCTTCTCTCCTTACTGGAACGATTCGAGTGGCGGATGTCGAGTGGAGAACGAGGCCCGCTGGAGGAAGAGGAAGCCGGGAAACGCGAGACT
Source organism: Crossocerus cetratus (assembly GCA_963675795.1). Lineage (NCBI taxonomy): Eukaryota > Metazoa > Arthropoda > Insecta > Hymenoptera > Crabronidae > Crossocerus > Crossocerus cetratus. Next base: position 10,305,757 of record OY776670.1, read on the forward strand.
CACCAATTTGTCGCGAAACGCACTATCGATTCCTCGGTCGGACTCGGTACCCCCCTGATGAAGGTGGTACGGGGCTCTGCGGCAAGGGGGTCGAGTGTTCTCTCGTCAACGACAATGAAACTCTCTTGGGCGGGCCTGGAACCTCAATTATGATCCTGCAATAAGAAGAGAAAAAAATATCACCTAACGACCGCCGGATTACTCGTAACAATTAACCCTCTAGAGGCACGAGCGCGAGGCCTGCTGGGGAGAAGCGAGCGGGAGAGCTCGCTCTTTTTTCACGATCGCTCCTTCTATGATCCTCCTTCGACACTGGTTCGCCCCCGAACCCAAATGCCCCTCATATAATGCGATGCCACACCACTTACGCCAAAAATGTAGCCGTGCTTCATGTCACCCGTGAAATTCGCACTGCGAATCACCACTCGCAGCCAACTCACCATCCAAGTACTTACACTCCCCTCTCCGGTGCGGGGGAACTTGTCGGAGGGCGGCGGATGGAAAACAGAATTACGCGTACAATGAGACTGTTGCCAAGTCGGATGCCGGGAAAGCGAAGCCGAGAACGCCACTTATGCATTTACTCGAGGTTTAAGCATTGTGTCGATTGCCTGTCCCCAGGAGACGAGCAGTACATATTCTCGGGAAACAAGAGCGGCTTCTCCCTCGAGCGACGATCGGCTGCGCGCCGAGCGTATCACATCGCAGGGACTAGACGCTCCAGCGTCTGGAAGCATCATCCGCGCAGCGCCTTCAGACTCCGTCACTTCCGTGGCCGACGGGCTACGCGAAATGGGATCCATTTCGCGATTTCCTGCGAACACGATCCGCGGATGAGGAGCGAGGAGGCCTGGGCGCAGGGGAGGAAGGCTCTCCGCGCGCCACTATGGAGAGCCCTAGGAGTACAATGCCGCTGGGCGTTCTCCGCTGGAACAGAGTCGGACGGTGCATGCCTGCCGTGTATGCCCTTCGGTTATGGTAAACATGCCGTAAGTCGAGAGATATAACGCACAGGTATATATACAGTGTGCCCTGAGCCGCTTAGGTTACAAAACAGAAGGCGGTAATTAGCTCGGTGGCGCCAGCTCATCCTGGCTCCGGCTCATTTCTCTTTGCCCCATTGCCCGCTTCTTTATGCTCTCCCGGCGAAACGCGGGTGCGCGCGTATATGTATATTCGCCGTGGTCCCAGCCCCTTTTTCTCCTCTCTTTTTTCACCCTTTATTCCCGGAGCTCCCCTCGCCTAAACGTTTAGCAGCCATCATCCTCCTCCCGACAGGGCCTCCTCTCTTATCTCCTATGAATACTAGGTCGCTGCCTCGCCTTTTCTCCGCTCGGCCTCGCAATTTCTTCGCCGCTTTCTTCCCCGCCCTGCCTTTCCCTTCCCCGCCCCGTCCCTCCCGGCCAGGGGGCCGCCTCGAGTGCACGCGGCTGATTAGCGCACTTCAGAACTTGCCAAGTTCCCGGGCGAGCGTGCACTTCCTTATTTGCGGCCCCCTGCTTACATCGGAACGCTATTGAATCCACTGCGGACTGCTACACTCTCTGCATCGTCCGACTTTCTTTTATTGATTGCGACATTTTCATCGACACGCGCGCTCGTTGCCTCGGAGCTCCGAGAGGCTGGGTAGGGGATGGTTGGTTCGAGTGGGTCGAATCTAATTTTCGGAGAGACTTTAGCTCGTCAGGTGGAGACCAAGTTTTACGATAGTCGGGGCAGTTGGCGCGGCAGTGTAGCCGCTCTTCTAGAGGCATTGCATGAGCGTGCGGATAGAGGAGGCTCCAGGTCCGATAATGCACACTGCTCAGCCCGGAGGATCACGAAGTCACCTTGAACCCCATCGAGTCCGCCGTACTCTCGCTCCTGAAGACTGCGTGTAAAGTCCCCGGGTAAGAGAGCCTCCCGCGAACCACTCTGCTCTTCACTGCACAATTGCATCCCCCTCCTTCTCTCTCCTCCTCGGACGCAATCTCCCTCTGCTTTCTTTCCTCGCTTTCCACTGGTTCGCTCTCTTTCTCAATTTTCTTGACGCCGAGCGCCGCTGCTCCCCTCTCGTGCTGCGCTGCGAATGTCCCTCGCGTCTCTTGCGGAAGGTAAAGTGGATTGCACCGGGGATTATCCTGGTGCACGTTGGCCCGGGCTTTGCCGGTCCACCTATCGTTGAAATCCTGTTTCGTCGGCCGCTGCATTAGGATAATGAACTCTCTCCGACCTAATGCAAGCCGGAATTCAAGTTTAACAGTGTTAGCCGGACGACCCCCCCGCAGTGGTAGGGGGAAAAATCGTCTGGTCGTATTTGGATGTGTTCCCCCGCGAAATGCCGGCACACGGAAAAAGACAGTTGTGCTAATCGTGTTTCCCATCCGCAGTCAGGCTCGGAGCACGTCTTTTTACGGGACGCGATTCATTAGGGGCGCGCATCTCCCGGAGATATTTTTACCGGCGAGAAGTCAACTGAGATATGCGAGGCGCAAATAGACGGGCGTGCCTCGGCCGGCCGCAACCCTTGGGCGAAATCTGCGCGTGTGTCCCCTGCGGCCGTAATCGATCCCACTTGTAGCCCTTCTATCTGGCGACAGACACTTTCGCCGAAAGACCGCAGAAGACTATCAAGGATACGGCCGGTCCTTCCGCGAACGCGATGATTATGCCGGCGAAAGACAATACGCTAGTGACCCCGGGATAGCGCGGTGTAGCGGCGTCAGCCGCACGTACCTACACACCCTCGACGAATCTGTCGCAATCGCGCGTACGTAGAGGGCTCGGTACCGTTATCCGAGGTGTCACGCGTGAGCCGATACGTCATGGCGTGACAGGAAAGTCGAAGCGAATGGACTGGTTAAAAAAGCGGATCGCTGACGGACAGGCTAGACCAGGTCGAGTGGCGCATTAAGGGAGATACCGCTGTAAAAGCCCTGACAATGGAGCGCAGCCGTGCACTGAGGACGTTGCAGGCGTTGCAGCGGGAGCCGAGCAAGCAAACAAGCCAAAGCGACCAGGCAAAACTGGTAAAACACACGTATGAGCCTATTAGGGTGTCGTCATCGTGCGCGACGACATTTACGTCGGTGAGCGATGCCCGCCTCATTATCGACAAGCTGAAACCGCATCATTGCCGTGTCATACTTGAGGTCTGCCTTGCGAAATGGTGCGAGGGAAGAAGGAGCTTACGAGGAAGGAGGCAGGCGTGCGAGCGGTCACCGAGCGTACAAAGGACTTCTTGCCGACAGTCCTGCAAAAAGGCACCACTTGGCGACTAATTGAGCTTCCAGGAGAGCCGCGAGTCCTTCCTCAAGGGCCACGCGTCCCGGCCCTCCTCTTTTCGGCCCCGGGGCCAGATCATCGCTCGAAATCACTCGATCATCGAACATTCTCGATCGACAGGGCCTGCTACCGGTGGTACCGCGCGTCGCCCGAGAAATAAAGCCCCGTAGATTGAACGGTGATAGCGGCGCTGGACGGGAGCGAAGGGCGCGCGCGAACGAGAACGAGCTCTCGCTCTCCCTCTCTCTCTCTCTCTCCGTCCCCCGAATAGCCGGGAGCGAGACGGAGCGATCGAGGGGAGTAGTAGGAGGAGAGCGAAAGCGAGGGAGATCCAGCGGGGATGCTGAGGTGCGGATGAAGAAGGAGAGGCGAGAAAAAGGAGAAGGATCTCTCCTACGGCCGGCGTCACGCTGTCGGGTACACCGGTTTCGCCCTCCTTCCTCCTCCGTCAGCGCTCCTCTCTCCTCGACAGCTCCGACACAGAGCCGCTCCACGCACAGTGTATCGCAAAACGCAGACAGACTCGCCGGAGTACCGGCCCGCTCGCCCGCTCTCCCGCTCATGTGCCTGCGTGTCAGATAATTGTATGTAATTGCCGGGTAGGATAATTAGCGATCAACAATAAGCTTCTTCCCCCCGCTGAACCTCACCTACTCTTCCATGACTCCGTGCCAACCTTCTGCCGGGCTCCCTCTCGCTCCACCTTCACCCCTTTCGGCCTCCGTCCTCCTCCGCCCAACGGATCTCGATCTCCGGATCCCCGCGTCCCACCCCGGAACCCCATCGCTCGGAACGTGCACCGCCGCCCGCCCGACACTCGCTCCTCACACCGACGCCGATCCACGTGTGCAGCCTCCGACGAGACGCAGCGAGTGCGTAGCCACTATGTACATACACATATATACAATGTGCGCTGCTCCTCTACTGCACTCGGCGGCCGCGGTCCTCCTCTCGCCACACTTGCTCTCTTCCTCCTGACTGCGGGGCCAAGCGGAGTGCTGCGGTGCACGGTAGCCCACAGGGTCGATCGAGCGGGCGGGCGAGCGCGGGGTAGTTGCTAATAATATGCTACGCGAGTTGGCGCGTTACTCGCGCTACCAGCCAGCACCGAAACCGCTAGAGGGATCCGGCCGAAGACCGAGAGAGAAATCCCTGAAAGAGGGTGCACTGGATGCGAGCGATGAGAGACACTAGAGGCGGCCGCGGGGGATCGGCGGGAGGAGAGAGGGAGAGAGACGGAGAGAGGATCAGGAGCTAACAGGTTTGAGATAGAGGAAGATCAACGAGGGAGGAGAGATCGAGCGAGGCTCCCTCCGGCAGCGAGGATTCGATCGATCGGATACGAGCCACGACTTCGAGCTTTGACCGAGGGCCTCCTGACGCCCGTCTCCACCTCTGACGGACATATAATAGGGTTTCGCCTGTCCTGAAATTGGAATCCGGCGAATGCTTCTGCAGTTAGCTGCGTCGGTGCGCACACGTGCGCGATTATTGCATACGCCCATGCAGGAACTCCGAACCGGGGCTATGTAGGACCTTGTCATTGTACAAGACTGGCCCGGTGCAATACTGCACGGCTGCCTTTTCAAATGCCTATCCAATGAAACTGCGATCCGGCACGGCTACTCACCGTCACCCTCACACCTCCCCCTCGCCCTCCGCCGGCCCCCTTCCGTGTAATTCCGTGTACTTAGAGTTATCAATTCTGCTCCAAGTTCCTGGCGATAAGACCAAGTAGTAGAAACGGGCGAACAGTGCGCGCGGCTGACTGTTCGGCACGACGGAGGTCGTGATGAACGTGTTGCTATATAATCCAGGGAATTGGTTCTGAATTTACCCCCAGGACACACGGCTATAGGGAGAACCGGAAGACGCGGAGCTCTCGAATCCCCGGTCAGCTAATCGCACTGGTCATAGATCCGGCCTGACGGATATCGCCTGAGTGCGTTCCGTGTTCGCAAGGTATTACGGGCGCACGTGACTAATCTCCGCGGAGATCCTGTATTGACAAATCGGGCCGGAGACTTTTTTCACCCGGGCGGAATGGACCGCCTGCCTCCGCCGGCGATTGTTCTGTCTGTATGGGGAGGACACGTCATGGGAGTCCACAGGTGCGCGGCTCGATCGTCTAATTACCTGGACGGGCGTTATGGCACGTCGCCATTTAAGACGGAGCCGCGTTTACGATTACCCTTGCCACTGATCGGCCAATGCGTCGCAATAAACACCACCAGAAGCCAAATATATCCGAGACAATAAAGCATAAATGTAATGGCGCAATGCAATTGAAACATTGGAAATGCCAAGTTATTACGCGCTTCAAATTATTGTCTCAAGTTAATATGGGTACTTAGTTCAATCGCTTGATGACAGTCCCTACTCCAAAAAGTATGTATTAGTTACGGTACGTATACAAGCACAGCAACGCCTTCTTACAGTAAAAACTTAACGCTAAACCAATTAACTCTCGCTCTGCGACGTGTTATACGTACATACATAGACGGAGAGTACTCGAGTCGGCGGGCACTGGACGCGTTCCATCAACTAGAAAAGCCAAGTGCGCGTCGAGGTTCAACGGAAGGGACGTTACGGCACGATTGGCAGCGAGTCACGGACTCCGGCAATGACAATAAAAGGGGACCATCGCGATTTCATCGCGACCTAGCGAGGTTCCCGGTGACCGGCTCTCGGCTGGCAGAAGAAGCGTGGGTCGACAGAAATAGAGGAGAGACGCGAATTCGTAACTCCGCTCCTCGACCGGCCCCGTACTGGAAAGGAGGACGCGAGCCGAGTCGACGGTTTATCAACCTTATCTCTTTCTCTCCTTCTCCCCGGCAGACCACGCGCAACCCCTCCCGGCCGCCCTGCCCCCCGCGCCCTCGCCGGTCCCGCGGGCGAAAAACAAAGTCAGTAAAGTTACGGCGAAAAGCAACCAACACGAAACGAGGGTCAAAATCCTTGCGCTTCGAAGGATGCTGCTGCTGCTGCTGCTGCTGGCGTAGCTGCTGTTCAAGGGACGCTGTGGGGGCAAGGGGTCCACCTCGGAAGAAGAGGAAGAAGCGGCGCGGCGGTGCGGTAGGAGGATAGCCCGGGACAAGGTGGAGACGCGAGACGAAGAGGAGGGAAGTGTGCAACAAGTGCGAGGAAACGAGACAAAACTGAAGAAGACGACGAAGTAACTGGTGGTTGAAGCAAGAGCACAAGAAATCCACCGAGAGCACCGGGCGAAAGAGGTGGAGGTGGAGGAGGTGGGGAAGCCGCGGGGCGGAGGGCGAGGGGGGAGGAATGGGAGGAGGGTAAGGCTACTGCGCGTTAGCTGTGCCTGTAGTACTCTACCTTCGCGGCCTCTGCCACCTCCACCGGCTCACCTGAAGACAAGTTACCCCGCAATAAAAACACCGAGAAAATTATATGCCTCCTGGCCGCGAGCGAGCGCTCGCGACGCTCAACGCCGAGCAAAAGGACCACTTGGCTTTCCTACTAACACGGGGAAAAGGAGAGCAGAGGCCCCGAGAGGAACAACAAGTGCAAGTGAGACGGCTCGAGGGAAGCGAGCGCGAACCAACGGAGATAGGTTCGGTGAGGGTAGAGAGGGAGAGAGAGGCCGGCGCGAGCTCCGACGAGGCGAACGAGGAGGAAGAAGCCCGAGGAAGGTAGGAAATGAGACAGGAAATGGGAGAATAGCGAAGGAGGAAGGAGAAGTAGCAAGAGAGGAAGATAGACTCCTATGCTGGCCCTAAGGCTCCCGAGGAGCCGTTGAAGGAGAGGACTGTATAAAGGAAGAAGCCGTGCATCGCCACGGAAGCCTCGATCAAGCCACTAAGGCCGCCGTCTCTAATACAGGGTGTTCCACTCCGGTTGCAACTTAAGGTCTCTCCGGAGATCAGCCCATTGTACTCCGCGCAGGTCTTTTTATGCGTTCGTCCTCCTGGAAGGATCACCGATCTCCTTATGCCTCGATCTTCCATTAGACTGTCACGTGAAAATCTTATATTGTTCTAAGGCCAGTGCGCCCTCTGCCCGAGCGCAGCCTCCCCGCAGCCTCCTCTCAGCCTCCTCGCAACCTCCTCGCAGCGCCGCACCGGAAGGATCCACCGTCTAGACTCAATTACTCGGGATCATCTGTCAATAAAGCGTGTTCCCGGGGAACTGCGCAGGTTTTGGCGCCGATGGGGCCCCGCGTCGCATCCTGCTCGCAGGAAATTGCACGATAAATATCGGCGGGATCAGCGCGCCGCGCCGGCTTGTTTTTATGAGGGATATATCGGCCAGAGGATCGATACTCGCAACGATCCACGGGGCTGCTGCGCGTCCGTATTCAGAATAAAATTCAGGGCAGTAACAACCTCTCGGTGACGAAGGGAGAGGGCGGGATCGCTGACTCCCCAGTGGAAGGAGGACCGCAACACAACAGACCAGTCCGACCAGCTGATGAGCCGGTTCTCCGATATACTTTTGTTTCCTCTTATTTTCTTCCTCCGTGCCCCCCCTTTTTTATTGCCAAGAAGACTCTGCCTCGAGAGGGGCCGACTCCGCAGTGTATTTATACCCAACTCTCACTGGTTCCTCCTCCGTTCCACACGCTCGAACCCGCGCCCGCGAGTGTGTGGGTACGCGCGGCTACACAACCCAATACATAGGGGGCGCGTATGTGACTCCGAATTTAAGGGATCCGAGTCCAACCGCGCCAACTCCAGTCCGCTGCCCCGCGGGAGGCGTTGTATACATGCGCCTCGACTTAACGAGCTTTTTATGTATCTCCACGCGGACATCGGGCATCCCCGATCTATTTCATCGCATCTGTCGCACCGTGACGCGCGATCCGATGGATCATGCCGCGCGGACACACGACATTACCGCTCCCGATAGCGTTCCCTGCGAATTGTAACCCTCCGCCCCTTGGCACACGCCCATTCGCGAAATTTGCTCACTCTATCTGCGATCGAATATGTACTCGGCGTATCGCGTCGTGTCATCGCCGCTTTTACCAGCCAGAAACGCGTGTCCGTCGATCGTTACCACTTGCTTTATTTCCCTAGTGAAACAAACAGTCCTACCTATACTCTCGGCCCTGGAAGGAGGCTCGCCGCGAAGCCTCACCACGTCCGCGGGGGCTTCGGTTCGCGCGACTTTTCCGAGAAGAAACGGGAGAACGGAAAAGTCAGAGTTGACTGGCTGACGATATCGAGAGGCAGGATGTCAGCCGGTATCAGCCGAGCAATGAGATCACTACTTGGAATACGCGAGGCAATAGGTTCCTGCCACCGCGTCGTGGTAGCACCCTCGGCCGATCGGCTCTCTCCAGTCGGCGCTCGCGCTCGCGCGCTCGAGCCTGGTTGCGCAACGATTTATTTTCCGCCGCAATATATGCAGCACGCTCCGAGCGAGTGAGCCCGCGTACGGAGTGTAGTACAACTGGCCTTGGGTGAGATAGGCATTACGCGATGGCATAATGCACCAGGCACGGCAAGCCAGCTGCGTGCTCGAGGGCCCTGCATCATCATCATCGTCGCTCTCGTTGTCGTCTTCGTCCTCGCGTCCTCTCCTCTCTCCATTTTCTCCTCCGCGCCGCTCTCTCCTTCCTATTCGTCGCCGTCTCGCACTCCCTCGCTCCTTCTCTCCACCGCGCCGCGCCACGCCGCTCTTCATCGTCCAAGAGCTACCGTTACAGCGCGCGTAACATGACTCGCTCGGAGTCAAAGGTATGTGTGGCGAGGGTTGCCGCTCGAAGAGCCGCCCTGACAATTCAATTTCCAAATTGGCGTGCAAATCTAATTGCTAATGCGAGATGCCTCGGTGTGCTCGCGGTGCGAAATTATCCTCGATCTAATTTAGCACTGAGTACACAGAACTGCCTCCGGCCGAATTCAATTAACAGCGATTAAGGACCCATTGTCCGATTGATCCGGGAGCCAAGCCACATCAATGCACCTCCAAATGAGAGAGGGACTCGATGAAAGACCTCGAATAACTCTTACCCTCCGAGTCTGACGAATGTCCTGCGGATTACGCGGAAGGACACGGTTTGCTTCGGCTGTCTTGGCAGGGTATGTGCTGCTGCTGGTCGGTCGGTGTGCTACTACCATTTGGCATCTGGGAACCACACTGTTTGCTTCGCTAATTAGACACGTAGTACGTACGTACTAGTTCGCACTGGCAGTGAGAAGGAGAGAGAGTGGATTGAGGCGAGGGTGTACATGCCCGTTGGAGCGAGCAGGAGATGGAGAGAAAGAGAGCAAGGTACAGGTTACATAGGACCAATGTACGCATTCGAGCACGTACGCGGAATATTGATCTAGGTACGTAACTACATAGATCAAGTCAAACCTCGTGGATAAGCGGTGGGACGCTTCAAGATTACCTTGGTCCACTGCCTTACTGCTCCCGGATTGCTGGGCGCACCCGCACTCGACGGTCACCGAGACCTGTTATCAAAACTGGTACACTCTCTATCACTGCTCTACCCGTTGCTGCTCGCGCGTCTCTCTGTACTCGACGATATGAGAACTGGTGCATTAATCGTTCGAGGACTGGAGCAGACTGCTCTCGAAGCATTATGAGAAACCGCTTTCACCGAGGCCGCGGTGCTGTTGAAGAGCGATGGGCTATGGGCTGCCGTTGATTCGCATTCATGGAAATGTATCCGTCATTCAATTCTTTAAGTAAAATCATATTTCCTGCTTGTGAATCACTCGATAGGCGGCTGGACGTCAGAGCGTGTACGCTTTTGGCGTGCGCGGTGGAAGCGCGCGCGTTGCACCTGCACGGCGAGAGATAATAACGAGAATTTTCTCTTCCGTGAGAATGAGCGAGACTCATCGGGCGGCTATCGTCATCGCGGCTATCCCGCCACGGCGAATCCCGGAGGTTTGATGAGTTTCGCAATGCCGAGGCTGGCGTCGCCTTCAAAAGGAAGCGGCTTCTTCCAACGACTGCGATTTCCCATTTACTTTGCCCGGCGACCAAACGCAATTTCCATTTTCGCCGATGCCGTTCCGCCTGCCCGCTTCTCTTTTGCGCAATCGCCGGCTGGCCGTTTCTTCTTAGGGACTCGCCGCGCCAGAAAATCGGCGGACAGCCTATCGGACTAATTGTAGCTTGCCGTTTGGTACGGGATTTGCGAATCACGGTGCGAGGGACTCTTTCGAGCGCTGCAGTACTCGGCATCGCGTAGCCAGTAACACCGGGCAAAACCACCGGCGGCGATCGGTCAGCGTGATTAATCCTGCCCGACGGAGAACATAAACGCGAGCAGCCGGCCACCATTGACGGGCGTAAAAAGTGCATTAACACGGCAATAGAAATTTACAACTATATTCCTGGTACGGCTTCCTCCTCCTCTTACTTCTGGTGCCGCCGGTGCTGCTGCTCGAAGGAGCACGAGCGGGCCGCTCTTTGACAGGCGTCGATTTACGGAATCCTTTTATTTAACGGACGTAACTTTATTCCAACGGCAAAGAACACGCCTCAGCAGAGCTCGCGGGCGAGCGCGCGCGCGCTCGCTCTCGAACGAGGACATAAACGCGAGAAGGTCCTCCCGCGGCCTGTTGCGAGCATAAAAAGTACATTAACGCGCTCGTAGAAATTTACAAGTATATTCTTTGTAGAGGAACCCTGCCACCTTTGTGAGTGATCTGCTTGACAGGCATCGATTTACAGGAAAGGAAGCGGTCGGGTTATGCGCGTTAAACTGCCGTTAAGCAGGGCTGAGGCGCTCGATTTTTTTAATGTTGCCCCGCGCGCCTTACAAAGTTCTCCATAAAACGCGCCGCGCCGCCAGCGTTAATGGCGTCGCACTACGGGGCGCACGTTTAAGACTTCTCGTAAGTCTACTCGGATCTCCGCGTAAATTCGTCTGGCATTGTGCGGAAACGAGCGCGACGATCCACCTCGAATATTTCCATCGGCTCTCCCCTGCTTCCCGCCTCGCCGCGATAGCTTCGTTACGACGATTATTGGAAATTCCCGGGGGCACTGATTCCACTGAATCCCCCGATCAAGTCCAACTTGGCTCGCGTCCGCTGCGATCACCGCTCCGAATCATTCCATCTCCTGCGCTCGCTTCCCGCTGCGATTTCGAAGATGCTAATCGGGTAGAACTTTGGGAATTGAATGTCCGCCTTAATTGATATTGAAAGGAAAGGGTTTCGGTTTGAGGGGTCCCATTTGTGTGCCAGCTCGAAAAGAAGATCCGTCAGCCACTGAATATTGTGTGCTCGAATCCCCGAGCCCTTTGATCGTTCGACGGCTCCTCGAGAGAGGCCGAAGTGGACGGTGGAGACGTGGTCTGGACCTTTCTCTCGAATTTCTTCCCTCGTCTCTCCCTTCGCGAGCTACTTGTACCGCGTGCTCGAGAGACGCATGATTTATTTTCACTGCTACCACGCGACACGTGTTGCTTGGTAACACGTGGCCGTGCTTACGTTTCGGTGCTTGTACGCGTGCATGTCATACGCGCGAGGCCGACAGCCTGTTATCGCGACCAATGTCGCTCTACCATGTGATTTTAAGGTCACCCCGAAAAGTCCAACTCTTAGCCGCGCGAGCATTGTTCCCCATATCGCTTCGACAAGAACTATATAACCCAAGGGTGTCCGCCCTTCGTGAAATCGATTATTGACACTATCATGATGTCCTTTTACAAGCGGCAGATACAAAACAGTTCCTAAGAAGCGTTAAACGACAACACGTCCTAATAAGTTAATCATTCTGCGAACACGAGTTAATGTAAACGTGTATGTATTATGCATTCAATGACATTTGCACTAATTTGACTTGAATTCCTTTTTCCGAAGTTTAGAACTACCGACGGAACCTTAGGTAAATAATAATTACTACTTAATAACAATCGAAGGAAAAAGCGTGCGGATGAGAAGGCAAGCCCGCAGATTGTTTTAATTAAAAAATTATACGTCCCCCGAGCCCGTAATCGCTACGATTTTCTTGGCATGCATAATGCGGGTCATTACAGCATCTTAATCGCCGTCAATCGCAGTCGCGCGCTATCGGCCGGCAGATCGATCAGCGACCGCGATTTTGCAGATCGAATCGCGAGACGCATTGTCTCCGCGAGAACGGCCTGCTATTAGTCTCGTTAATCATAGGCCCCGGAGGACAAGCGATCGGATCCGATCCGCGTATGGGATCCAGATATACGTGGCTCGGTGAATCCTTGAGATGCGAGAGGAGACGATCGGCCCAACAGGCTACTGTACCTCATCAAGCAATTACGCGGCACGCAATTACGAAAGTGCCCGTCATTCATTAGGATCATCACGAGTGACATCGCTGACACATTAGATACCTCACACACTGGACTTAAAACTCTTTTTTGCAGTTTCATTTCAAAGATCTTTCCAGTGTTTGCTGTCCTGCTTGCCAAGATGTGTAAATACTTCAACTGGTTAAACATTATCTGTGAGCACAGGAACAAGAGTTGGGCTTCTGATAGGAAGAAGATTGATCATCCTTTGGATTCGGATTGAATAGAACCGAGCAAAGTGTATGACGACTGTTATAGACAGTAGACTACGCAAATGCATGGCGTAATCAGCGCGAAGCTAGATAGACGCAATACAGCGCGACGATAAGGCCATTCACGGCTTGCTCACAATCAGTTGTCGCCGTGAAGCTCAGCACACGTAGTAGGCTGACCGCATCAGTCATATCCACCGCGCTCTCCATTTCTCACTGGCGATTGTTCGCGCTGCCACTAATAGCGTCCGGCCTAATGCGCGCAACCGGTAAAAGTCTCCTCCGCTCGCAGCTGTATAATCTCGGGGAAGAAGGTACGAGCGAGACCCGGAGGCTTAGAGGATGTCTAAGTTCCCTCGGAGGGATCTTGGTCGTCGATGATCTAAACTTGGCCTTGCCAACTCCCTCCTGCCGCCGCCGTCGCCCTCTTGCCCCGTCGGAGAGACAGAGAGGAGATAATTCCAAGATTATAGGCTGCCGGCCAGTCTCGCTATCGTGCGGGAGAACCGCGGATGCTGCATGTGCATCCTTTTTCCAGGAGACGCTCACCAGAGAGAGAGAGAGAGAAGTCCTGCGACGCCAATACAAACACAGAGCCGCACGACCATGACACCGTAACCTTACTCAACGCTCGATCATTGGTACCGCGAGCGCGAGAGAGAGGGAGATCGTTAGGATCATTAGCCATCGCGTGTCATTAGCTTCATTGTACTCGCGTCGATGATGCCCTCGCACATCGTTTGCATAATGACGTGCAATTATTTATCTGGAGTATACTTATGCCGAAGAGGACGGCGCGTGTGTGAGGGGAGATGCACGTATAATAAAATTACGAGCCGTTCAGCGATGTCTGCGTATAATGAGCAGCGATTTTATTGGATTCTCTCATTAGTCCACTTAAAATTAATTGACGAAAATTTCGATTCGTTTCTATAATACGATTCGAATGCGAAATCGGGGTAAAATACGCGCGGGTGCTTGGTATTATTGCGAACGGTTTGGAGTAGCTACTAATTGGGGTGAGTCAGTGGATCGGTTTCCTGATTAACGGTAAACTCGCCGACTGCACCGTCGAGCGGAGCACGATAGATAGAGAAATGGGAGGGCTGGTACTGCACAATAGAAAGCGTGTTCTGTTCAGATCCTTCTAATTGCAAACACTTTCCGCGATTAGGCAAACGGAAGCGGCGTGTCGGGCCTCTCACGAGTGATACATTAGCGCGGTGTAATCGGCGCTCGACATCACTTATGCAACCAGACGTAAACGGAGCCCACTATCGGCTCTCCAGTTTCAACCATCGAACGATTAATTAACAAAGTTCGTTGACCACCGCCGTATATCCCCGCGTGAAAATTGTCCAACTCACCTTTTTCCCTGCTATGCAGTATGTAATGCGAAACGCAGAGAATGGGAGACAGTGAACACGGAGTGGGCCGAGTGCCAATAACTATTCGATATATATGTATAACCGCGATCGATATCTATCTCGGGCGACAACAAGCGTTAATTATTCATTTCCTGGAACAGCCCCCCTTCTGGTAAGCCGTTAAGGTCTCCCGGATCGCAGCGTCGAATTCTCGACTTAATGCGAAACAGTGACAACGAGGTCTATTGTAGTGCGGCGCTCGTGCGCTCCAAGCTATTATAGTATGGTGACAGTATCCGCGTATATATCGGGGGGACTAGCTTTGAATACGTTTGAATCGATTTGCAGGATTGTTGGAAGCATCGCCGTGCGGTTGGATCGCGCGGGCGAAGGTTTAGCTGGAAGCGGGCCAGCGGCAATTCCGGATGGAAATCTCATTCCGACGTGAATATCTTCCTCGCCGAGATTGTATCGGCCGAGACGGGCTAAGGTCGCGTCTAAGAAGAGACTCCACTGCCTTATATACGCGCCAATCAACCATTGTTTCTCTCGTTGCAATGTCCATTGCCGTTCACCGCGCAGCAACTCATATAACATCGATTTTTTCTTTATAAATCCAAGGCGTTAGTTAGAGAGAAAGCCCAATTTAAGGCCTGGTGAATTTAGAGTGAGCAGAGCTCGAGGTTATTAATTAGTTGGGTGGAATAGAACGTGGACTATTTACGGGTGTAACGATGTCTATTAATACTGTCTTTGTCTCCGGCTCTCATAAGCAGGGCAACGCTATCTGGAATCGCGCTCGGATCAGAAATAGAATACGTATCCCACCGGCCTTATGCGAGATGCAGATGGTAACCGGTCCCTCGCTATTCTACGCATCTAAATCGAATCACGTTCGATTCCCTCACCAATCACCAACTGTCTCTGGCGCGCCGCTCATTTGCATCTCTCGCTTCCTCAATGCTATTTATCCGCAGGAGTAATCTTTTGTAATAACGGCGTCCCAAGATAAATCGCGTCGCAAGACGTATAATAGCGCCGCGAGAAATGTTGCGGGAAAAGATGTTATTCCCTGGGATGGTCGAGCGCGTTCTACGATCTGCAAACCCGTCTCGACTTCCGTGCTGAAGGCCAACGAAGAAGGGTTGCGTTCGCACTAGGTGCGCCGCGAAGAGAGTACAGTATCACTTCCTCGAGCGAAGGTGAAACTTTATGTAAAGAGAGTTCTCTCCCGAGAGAGCGAGAGAGAGGGAGGGAGAGAGTGGTGTGTGGGGGCGATCGCCTCAAGACCAGTAGCCGAAACGGAAGGGGGTTCGGAGTTGGCGAACTCGGGGAACTGGTGGAAGGGTCAGAGCGCGGCATCCGGCGAGTTTCTAGCGTTAGGTGTCCCGAGGCTCGGCTGCAGAAGAAGAGGGAAGAAGAGGAATCGCATCGTGTCGGGGCAGTGATTTTAAATGCGGCCGAGGTCCGCGTAGCCCGGTCTCGAGGTCTCTAACCCCTGAGGGCAAAATAAAGATTAAGGACGCGCTGCGGGAGGGGGTAGTTTAAAAACATCGTCCGAGGGGTTTGTGTGGGCAGAGCTAAGGTTCAGGTTAGTCAACAGGTGGCTAACCTGCCAGGGGAGCTAACCTACACAAACAATGCGTCTCGAATGCACAAATACAAATCTCCCCTCTCTCCGATATAACTTAGGGCATCGTGGTGCAAGAGGCAGGGGCACGGACCGAGCGAGGAGGAAAGGCCCGGTTCAGAGGGACGTAGTGGAGGCTCCTATATCTCAACTCACACATACGCGAACGGTACCATCTGAACACGAACACGTTTACCGGGGGGACTTGGACCGTTCGAGACTGCACGTGTTCCTAACGTACCCAAACCCCTGGCTATCGTCGGGTGGTTCTCAGCCTTTATTCTCGGATTATCGTTTCCCTCTCGGACACCCGGTGCTAGATACGTTCCTCGGACCCCTCAACAAAGAATGGCGAGTGACCCCAATTGTCTCCTAGACGACTGCCCCCCTTAAACACCTATCATTTTAATAATCTCTTTATCGTACCTTCTTCCACTTGAATATACCATCGCGAATGCTACGATTTCTATATTTCAGACTGACACTGAATTCGCGATATCCTATTGAAATGAAGGGCTTGAAAAATCAATGGGCGTATTAAATTCCAACAGAGTCGGGTAAAATAAGTCTTGCGTAAAGTGGTATAGATGAGCAGAGCTTGGCGACTTAGCTGCGGTTAGTTGGAAGCGCGAAAAATCTGTGTCTCAGAGCTGAAATCCTGAGAACCACTGGGCCCTCTCGCCGCGGGGCACCGTCCGTGACTCATCAGGCCCCTCGATTCCCTCTTGTACAGGAGCAGAGCCCAAAAACGAACAAAACCTCATCCACAGCGAGGCAAAGCCAGTGTCTGATCGATTTACGTCCCACTCGCGCTTTGGGGAAATTTACAACGGAAAACGTGGCTATCGCGCTTCGCAGAGACGGGCTCGTATCGCTGGCGAGGCTTTTGCTCGCTTTTTTCCATCTCTTCTTTTAATTCGAGCCGGAGGATCGGGGTATGGCACACAGAGAGGGAGAGCAGGGAGAGGGAGCTGAGCCGAGTAGAAGAGCGTTCGCGTTCCTGCAAACTCAATCGGGACTTGGAGTTTGCCGGGGCGGACTTCTCAAGGTTAAAGTTTCGTTTCACTCCTGCACGTATCTATCGTGCGATATAGGCGCACAAAAGGGTTTCGCCACCAGAACTGAGTGGTCAAGGTCAGGGGACCTTGAGATCAACGCGTTTAGAAGAGATCGGTATCACGCCCCGTCCGAGGATATACGAGGACCGATCCAGGATACGAAGGATACGCTTACGAGTTGGCTAGGCTCTCGAGGGTTCATTGACCTCCACGATGATTCCTCTTTATCTTTCGCTCTGATCACTCGAATTACAAGACTAATGTTTCTCCTTTCTAACGAATGCAAGGGCGGGGACCCACATCCACTTCTCGCTCTCTCGCTCTCTCTTTAACGGAGGCCGGGCTTTGAATGCAGGGTTGACGGGGACCGGGCACTCCGTCGCTCGATACGGAAGTCCCATGTAATTCCAGGGCTTGTTAGCTCTTAAGAAATCACCAGGCTTCCCGATCTCCTAAAGCTCTCCAGGTATGGAAATATTTTGACGAGCGCTGATAAGCAATCCCAGATACGCTCTGTCGTTCCTACGGGGGAGACGGACTTTACGGTGAAGCTCTTGACCCAACTGCCCCTCTGCCTCCCCGACACCAAGTTCAACGGCCCCACGGGCAACCCCCTTTATCTTCGAGAGTCGTGTCTCTGATTGAATTACACATAATTCGGCCCCGCCGTCATTAATATTTCAACGTGTTCCAGCCGTTCCGCGTGGTTCAGTGAACCCAGTCAATTGAAACATTCTGCGGATGATGTCTCGCACCCCTTTCGCTCCGTCACATGTTCTCAGAAGAATATCCAGTTTCTTGCGCCCCGCTTTCTATGGCTGTGTTAACTCGATGTGCATCACGGGCGTCAAGAGTATCGCAAGATCTAGTAGGCCATGATATAATAGACTCCTTTGGATGTGCGTGGCCGTGGCTAGGGTGTAGGTAACCTCTCGACATGCGGACACGTATCGATGGATGACGGTGAGGGATTACAGGAGCGATTGAATTTTCGAACGCTCCTACGGGGCTTCGATCCTTAACCCGTGGGACTTTATTGTGGCACTGTTGACCCGTCTCGCTCTCATCCCCCTCTCTCTCTCTCGCGCCCCCGAACGCCTGCTCTCCTTTTCTCGCCCGCTCAGACTCCCGCTTTTTCATGCGTGCACCTACGGGGATATCAGATTCCCATGCACGTGCATTCGAGCAGTGTCATCACCTTCCAGCGCCGCGCGCTACCTACGATGGGCTTTTTCGTCCCACAGGATATTGTGTTTTAATATCACCATTACAGAGAGAGAAAGAGCGATGGAGGGAGTGAGAGGGGGGAGGCCGGGAAAGAGGGCGAACGAGGGGGCTCCTCCACCTTCCATAGCGTAGCACACCCCCGTTACGGAACCGGGCACGAACGAACCAACGAGCAAACGACCAACGTTGCCCGGAGCGAAGTCCTCTTCTCTCTTAGAAAACCATGCACCTGTGAGATTCCCATACAGTCCGCGCACTGCTCCCCCTCGATCTCTGTCCCCTCAATAATGCAAAGCCTTGCCCTCTTTCTCCGTTCTTCCGAGGGCCCTAACTCAAAAGGGGGATGCAAGCGTCGTAGTGAGAGAGCGAGAGAGCGAGAGCAAGTGTGATGTCGAGTTGGGGCCAGGGGGAGCGCAGGGCGAGTACAAAATCATGGTGTAACCGTTTCTACGGGGCGCCCACCGTAACACACTTGTCCCGAAGGTTTGTTCTTTTATAGTGAACGGGGTGGTACACCTGCGAGCCTAGTAGGGGAGCCATTGATATGGAGATCGCGGTGTTACGCTACACCTCTGCCCTTCTATGAAAATAAGAAGCTTCGCAGCCAAAAAACACACCTTTGTGCCAGGTCCTCGGCCTGCTACCGGGGCACCCGGGGCACCGCATTCGCATACTACTCCTTTTGCGATCGCTCGCTCATTATACCCGTCGATCGAAACTTGACCACGGCTCCCGCAGATGAAAGTCTACGGTCGCCGGGAGAAGCTTGTAAGCGCATGATCGTCTCACCCTCCTAGCAGATTATGTTTCCGATTTTTTTTCGGTAGGCAGGTTCGTGCCTGCTGGACCTGCAGGGTGGTCGAGCCAATTTTGCAGTAGGTTTTATCACAACTCCAGCTCAGGCTGGACTTACTCGCGCGTTGTTATCTATTGTAAAGAACTACTGGTAGACCTCCCCCGAGGGAGCTACTGCCTTTACATCGCTCCGTTGCGGATTATGCAATCCGATTACTCAGAGCCGGGATCGGGAGCCTGCTTAGACGGGTTGTCCGACCACAGCGGCGAAATTCGGAGGCCACGATGGGCCCGATACTTAAAACCTGCACGATCGCATCCCTAACGAGAACAAAAGAGCCTGGAGAGATGAGTGACTCAAGTGTTGTAGTCGGGAGGTGGTGCGTAATTATGTCACGAGTCACTATAGAGCGGGGAGAGTGAGAGAGAGAGAACGATCGGGAGGCAGTGAGACGGAAAGAGTAAGAGATGCGAGAAGTCTGCCGGCGAAGTGGGGAGAAAGAGGGTCCCAATGTCCTCTGCAAATAACGTGAATCACACCAGAACTCTCTCCTACTCGTAACTCTAGAACGCCTCGCCGGTGTGGGTGAAGATGAAAAAGGTCGAAGGGCCGCCGAGCGAGCGGGGGAGGACGAAGGTGCCAGGCGAGGAAAGAACTCGCCTGTGTTTAAAAAAGGCGACTCCCGTGGCCTTTCGCCGCGATTGCCACGCTTTCCCTAGGATCTGAATCTGCCAGGCGGAAGAGAAAATATTTATTAATTATACCACTAATTGGAGGGTAACCACCAAAGGCCGAGAGAGCCATGAGCTTTCGACTACACTTCCAAAGATTCAATGCGGTGCAAAACCACGGCCAAGGGGAAAAATATCACTGCCTCGGGCTCGTGACGGCAAAGGTTCTCGTGGAAAAAAAAGTTTCGCCCTCAAAGATCTCACCCACCTCGACTTTATGCGCGGCGGAACTTCTGCCAATGTATAATGGCAAATTAACTCGGTAAATATGTAATAAAGAATTAGCGGGCTTATCGGCGCCTCTTTCCCTCGGGATTAAAACCGTTGACTTAATATGTCTGCGGACTTTCGTTTTATCAAAACTTGTTATGCCAAACAGCGCAAGGGGCGGGCGAGTGCGGGGGCATTAAACGGAAGCTGGTTAGCTTGAAATAAGAAGAATGCCGGTAGCCTTATTTCGGCTCTCATTTCATCCTCTCTCGGGAAGGAACTCGGTAGCCTGTGTTTCAAGGCACGACATCGTTTTGTACTATTCAGAGGCCCCGAGAGTGCTTACTTAGGACGACTAAGCTAATCCCGAAGACGCATGCACAGACACATTGGATGATACTCGTGTCTCTATTCTAGATTTAGGGCGAAGCCCCTGAGTGAATATGCCGCTCCCTCCGCACCTCTCAACCACCATCTCGTTCCCTTTCTCGTTGACCCCGTGTCTAGCCGACGCCCTAACTCGAGAACCGTCCTTTCCACGGATGACAAGTTTACATTTTCTTGAGCGACTCGCTGACAACCAGCTGTAATTATCAGCCAGTTTATATCTGGGTCACCGGGAATTCGAGCCAGGAACACTGAAGAAAACGGCTCGGCTAACGATTCCCTGTTCTATGTTGGCTCGAAATGGTGAGCTCGATATGAACTGTTAAGATACTCGGCGCGCTTTCTTAAGAATGATAGATCGTCCCTTGCGGTCCGAGTGGACACTAAATGAAATCATCCCGTCGGACTCTTCACTTTATACCGACCAGTCTGTCTCTCCTAAAGTGAATGTCACGGGACATACCGATTTACAAACAGTTTCTGCAAATTCCTTAATGCCTGTTTTCGATAAATCCCTGGAGATTAATGCGAGCCTATTACTCAAGAAACTATCAATCCCTCTCCTTGTTTGGCATTAAGCACCAACCTCCAGTTAGGAGCGCGGGGCTCTCAATCTCCGTCGTATGTCGAGTAGGCACAGCTGACTGACGTCCAATTGCTCAGGATAACTAGTGAGCACATACTCTTTCTGAGCTCTATTGATCTATATCATTGGCAAGGGCAGGAGGCACGCGGACCTTTCGAGCAGGGACGACGAAACGAATCGAGCTATACCAACGCTCGGCCACGCGCGCTCACCTACTTTACAGCGAAACTTGCCGCCGTTACCTAACACTTCCGAGAGAAATTACTATCGGGGAAAGGCAGATATAATGGCAAGGCAGGCGCAGCCAGACAACCTGACTCCCAATCGGAAAACAGTAGCCGCGTAATGTGAATTACAGTGGCACGGGATTACGACGCAAATTGTACCACTGGCGGTGAGCGGCCAATCCGTTAAATCAGTGTGTCGATCGGGCGCTCGCGGAAAGTTGTGTGTATCTCGGGGACGTACAAACAGGCAGCGCGGCTGATCTATCGGCGATACACTGGCGATCGAGCGAAAGCGATGCTAAACTATCGGCGCGAAACGTCGGTGGAGGTTCTATGTGGTATTTAGAAGTCACGCGTGAGCTTGTCCGGAGGCTCGCGGCGTAACTCACATCTATGACTATTTTATGGCTCGGCTAGTGAGTCATACGGGCAGGGAGACAATGCTGGAAGCCCTTCATCACGCTCGGAGCCACCGCTACGTATGTAATACGCGTTTCCGTGTAGAAAGCACCGCGAGAGCCCCTATATACCTGTTGAACATCCACATATGAGAGGCTTACGCACGTACCTACGCCGACACTGGTGACGGTGCCGTCGCGCTCAAGGTGATTCACGTCAAACAAAAGGCCAAACATTGTCCGACTACAGGCGGAACACGTGTCCAGGGATTTCGGATTACCAAATCCGCCTGTGTTCGACACATCGCGTCAGGATGCACTGCCACATTCTAATGAGAATCTGACGCCCAGCTAAAAAACCTCTCTTTCAGTCTCGACAAGGGGGAGTGTCGTTTCGTGATACAGACACACTCAGGAGAGAAAGCATCCAATCTGACTGTACTACATATTTGGAGCATTTCCTGATCCCGAGGCTGCGGGTATGGAACTCGTCGATAGTCGCTCGTAGTCGGTCCCAGTGAGTTCACGTTGGACCCGGCCGTTTCATTACGGGTAATTGCCATGGTCTGCGGTCTGTCCCCTTGGCTACAGGTACAGTATCATTTTCATAATAACACCCAGCCTCTTCCCTCCCGTCACCCTCTTCGGGCTGGCCCCCTCCCTTCCCCCTCTATTCTTCTTCTGGGGCTTTGGCTGGAAAGAGCGAAGAAAAGGAAAAAAGTAAGTGGAAGGGCCCCGGTTGGCTCCTCTCCACGCGCAACGTCCTCAAGGAAAGGTCGAGATCGGCGAAAGGGGGACCCTGGTGAGAGGGTGTTCGTGTGAAGTAGAAATAAGGGGAGGCATCGAAATCAAACGACGGAAGGTGGAAGATGAGATCTGGCAAGCGAGAGGGAGCCTCGTTCCTCTCACCCCGGTGTGTGGGACGGCGAACAAAAAGTACACGATCCACCACCTCGGCGTGACCCAGTTCAACGGACGGCCGTTGGGCCCTACATGCGTCCCTATTTGTCCGGCTAGAGCCCTGCCTATTCAGGACTGACTTGTACGCACCGTACAATAGCCCGGCCACCGCATTATTCAGCATGGAAAAAAGCACCCCCTCTCCACTGCTAACTTGCTCGGTGCGTCAAGGGGTCAGCGTAACGATTCACTTGCAGTCTCCTGCGGCTCCTATTTTTTTGCAAGTAATAGACTGCCCGTATTCACTAGCCAGTGGGGCGATATTTGTAACGCTCTGTAATACTCCCCCCTAACTACGTGCTAGCCGAGCTTTCGTGTGTAATGGAAGAGTATGAGAGACGTAACAAATGGTAGACTTTATAAGTCTTTTATCAGAATTAATATGAATAAAAGAAAATTCAAGATTGCAAGCGGAAAAGAGTGTTTTATACGACGCCAAAGAACAAGTTTTCATACTTTGCATTTTGCTGTGGAGTTAATTTATCAATTCCGTTAGTAGTTTTGAATATCGATTGTTAATTCAGAAGGAGCTGTCATTCGTAAATCTTGTAAAGTGTAGTGCGGGCATCGGAGAATTACATGGGTTAGAGCGTTCGGAACTTGATGCTGAAAGTGGCTACGCCACTGGGGCTCAGCTGCACTTTGCCTCCCTCGTGTTTCACTTTTTTCTCCCTTTGCTCGTTTCGTTTGTATCTCGGCTCGGTCTGCTTCGCGTTTGCTCGGTGTAGCTCGGGCCCATAGCTTCTCTTTCCCTATGATTCCCGGTGGAGTAGTCCCTCTTTCTCTCGCCGAGGCACCCTTCCTCTCTGATTCTTCTTTCCTGAACGTCGTCCCCCGGACTGTCCCTCTTCTACGGGCCCAACTGGCCTCCGTCGACCCCCTTGCAGGGCCCCTCGGCTATCAGCCACTCGTGTTTACATCGGGCCCAGTTGGAGGGGGCCCCGACAAAACGACGAGCAAGCTGAAGCACCCGCTTCTCTCCCTCCAACCCTCTCGTCGGCGCACGGCGCTCAAGTGGGCGGGAAAGAGAGGCACCGATCTCGAGGAGAGAGAGGCTGGAGCCACGCGGACCTCCGCACACCTTCGCGACGAAGAAAGAAAGACGAAGGCAGAAAGGAGGCCCCATCGACGAGTGGACGCACACGTACGGGAGGATTTGTCAAAACAAAAGGCTGGTCTTTCGTCGAGTCACGTTCGGAAGGGTAAAGAGAAGGCGGGGACGAAGGAGGAAGCGAAGGGACCGAGGTCGGGAGAGAAGAGTGCCTCGATGGAGGAAGAGTCTTCATGGTCCCCCGGTTTCCTAGTAATAAACCCCGAAAAAAGTGACCTCCGGTTAGGCCCTCCTACACCTACCTCCGAAGCCAGCCGTCGCCACGGATCAAAATCCAAGTAATTACGGTGCCTGGAAAGGGTTCTGGGCTTCAGCGGGACAATCGAGCGAAGCCAAAGAGAGCGCGGGAGGGAAAAGAAGGGAAGAGGATGGAGAAGGAGAGTAGTCTCCCTCGGATCAGCGGATCCACTATCCAGGATTACTCGTTATCCTTGAGAGGAGCCTGCGCGCGACGGCCCTCGATGCGCTCAAGGAATATAAGACGAGGGGGAGTTGGGTGCCAGCCTTTACTCCTTCCCCCCTCCCTCCCACCTTTTCACTCGCTCTTTCCCTCTTTCTTTTTTGTTTTTTTCTTCTCCTCTCCTCCCTTCTCCCTCGCTCACCTACACTTTTGATCTATCTTACCATCTCTTCGTCGTACTCCCCTGGCTCTTGACACCTGTTCCCCGCGATGGATCCAAATCCTTTTGGGGTTCAGGTACATCTACGCAGGTACGGATGTAAAGAAGGGTTCGATGTACTGCGAGCGATCGACCCGGTCTGCGGGTAGCGATGTTACTATACCTACCCATAGAAGATATCTATGGAGAATAGGGCTGGTACTTGAGCCACCCAGTCTATGCTCTTAGAGATCGGTCTGCTGCGTCTCTCTTCCCCTCCCTCCCTCCCACTCGCCTTATTCCTACATCCAAGAACGGAGACAAACTAGACGCTCGCTCTCTGAGTACTACCGCAACCGACTTGGCCACGCAATTACTATTTAATAAGCCGTTTATCCGCGATTCATGCCGATTCGTCACGCGAGATTGATTCTAGGAAAGCAGGAAGCTCCGCCGTCGATAGCGGACTTACGGAGAGCCGTGACCCAGTACTAATCCCCTGGACAATCGGCCCGATAAGAAAAAGAGTTGGAACATCTGTCGCGCTCACAGCCAGCGGAGAGTCGATGCATTCGGCTGCACGTGCACTTACGTGCGCCCAGGATCCTCGCGTTGCTACCGACAACTCATTCTCCGATTCGTGGAAGAGACTCGACAGATTGAACCGCACCGGGCGCGGATTAAACTGGTCCCCGCCAATGTTGAAAATTGCGTGTTCCGAGGTGCACTGTAATAGCACGTCGTCGAAAAATCGTTCACGGAATCTCGAATTACCCTCGCTCGATTTCTACGCTGTTTCTTTGTATCAGGACAAATGGCTTGATAGCAGGGCTCCCGAAAGATGAGGTCCGCCCCGTCGCCGGAGAGTTCCTCGGCTAACTGCGTCATTGGAACCGTGTCCGGCGGATTCTGGTTGGCGAGAGCTATTTACCGCAGCTCTCCGCTCGGGACCCCTTTTTCTCGCCAGTTCTTGTTGACTGTCGTTTCTCGTTCGCTACTGTTCATCCATAACCGCCAGTGGCATTGGCCGGCTATTGTGCGCCTCGCGGAAACACGCTGCCCGAGACTGCTCGCCTAACCGGGAAACGAGCGTGGCCGAGAGAGGGAAAGAGATCTCGAGATGAATTCGTGCACCAATGGCAGAGGCGGCGGCGGCACGAGTGCGCGAGTGAGAACGAGTTCAAGTTCAGGGAAGCGCGGGTGTCGCGCGAGACACGCGATCGCCCTCGCAACAACTCGATGGAGAGCACGCTCGATCGTGCCGCGACAAGAAACAAGTGTCCTCATCCTCCGAGTCCCTCCGGTCGAGAGAGAGTAGGTGTGTGTCTCTTCGAAAATGGAAAACTAGTCCTCCAGTAGAAACAGACAGGAAAGATCAGACCCGACGGCTATCGGTACAACACATCTAGAATAGTCTCCGCGCGCGCATTAACACCCTGCAAAGGGTTCCGGGTTTTTTCGGATCTTCGTTCCTCCCTGCTTCTTTCTCTGGTTGGCGAGGCGAGCTGCCACGGCGCCCGGCCTCGCGTCAAATTGCAGGTACATCCGGGAACAAAAGAGCGCGTTAAGGATTGTTCGCGAGTCTTTACACTGCGGTCAACCATACGAGAAGATCGGGGATAAGCCGGCGGGCCCGGCAGTGAGCCGAAAGCCCCGCTCCCAAAAGTCAAGCAAGGCCTCTCCCAGTGGCAAAGCAATATTTGAAGTTTCGCTCGAGATGAATCAGTAATTGAATACTATTGCAGCGGAACGAGCGGTCAACAACCACCGAGGCGGGCAACCGCGATTTTCGTGCACAATTGTGTCGAAATGATATGCGCGGTTACCTCTTACGATATCCGACCGACTTATATAACTGTAATTCGTTTAAAAAGAACGACGCCTCGCCCCTCTGGCACTTATAACAGTACCCGTGCGATTTATATTTCAATTTTACCCGGCAACTACACTGCGCGCATAAACCTATCCCAGCCGTACTGGAAACACACCTGTTTTCTGCCGCCGCTTCCCCGCTCGGGGGCAGGACCCCTCGCCCCGGCCTCGATAAGTAATCGATCTATTCGACGATTTTCCGAAAGACTTTCACCCTCCCCGACTCCCACTCGTACCTGCCGTTCCTCTAAGAGATCACTTGCCCTATTCTATACGCTTAAGCCTGGTCTCGCACACTCGAACGGCACCCCGAGCAGCCCGAGGAACAAGTTCACGCAGGGCAGAGCGAGAGGGTGTGATAAGAGGGAGGCTGCAAGGGAGAACTGCTTATGGTGGAAAGAAGAAAATGCGTAAAGCAAGAGAGGCTCAGTGAGTAAAGCGAGCGAAGGTAAGGGAGGAAAGGGGCGGGCGAGGGCGGGAAAACGAGAGAAACGAACGAAAAAGACAAGCCTCGAAGGAGGAAAGGAGAGAGGCAGATGAGAGAGGGAGGGAGAGAGGGAGCGATATTTATGAGAGGGAAGGAGAGATACAGAGAGGTTTCTCCCCTCACCTCCGAGGAGTGCATGCAGTTTAAGACGCACACCGGGGACCGTGTTTCCAGCACGCACACACATGCGTGAACCAGTCTAACCACCTCATCACGAACAATCTCCTCGTGTTCTAGCTCGATCCTCGTCCGGCGAGTGCCGGGTGACGAGGTGCTCTCTGTCCAAAGGCAATCAGCAGGCCCCGATAACGGGCCCACTCTGTCGTAACCCAAGACACGGATACGAATGCATCGGCGGAGAGCACCAGATACGCAGGAGATATAAGAGAGGGCGTGTGTGGATGCGTATGTACACCGATGCCCCCGTCTCTGTGTGTGTGGCTACGCGAGATACATCGTACACGCGTATGATACACATAAAAACGGAACCCTCGCGCGAGTGCGACGCGTAAAAGACTCGGGGAGCGAACTCCCCGATAGAAAAAGTAATCCCCGCGCCGGAGACATTTGTCATTAGCATTTTCTTGCCACTCCTACCATTCTAGATGGCAGATTCGCGGGCGCAATCTAGACGCGGGGCCTAGGAAGCCGCAATTTCCAGAGCATTCTGTTTTCGACCCTGAATTTCCTCGGCTAATCACGCTAATTGGACGCCGCGCGCGCGCGCGGAGGAATCGAGCTGTTCAGCTGTTGACGCGTGAAGTCGCGCCGTCGAAGGGGGGGTATGTGAATGGCGAGCAAATTATTAGTGGAATATTGGCATCCGACTGTGAAGACGCAGCGAGACGACCCCCTCCATTTCATAGCGAATCCCGCGACGCGGCTATCGAATTAGTCTAATCGGCAACTCGCCATTCAATTATCAGTGCACGTTCGATCGGATTAGAGGATCAAAATCGATAGGTACAAGGTGTCCCGTTATAATTGTCGCGGTTCTGCGTGTTCTCGAGTTTGCAAATTAATTGGAATACAGTTTCTATCTGATCTGCTTTGCGCGCGAGAAATCCTGGGATCGTCATTAATAACGGAGATCTCTGGCGCCGGCTCTTCAGAGGAACTCTAATTCCGCGGTGCTCTTCGGCGACGGTGCTCCCTGGAAACTAGGGAAATCGCTAATTATCCGGAAATCTCGTTATAATTCGCTGTTGGGTGCTGGTACAAGCGACTAATTATCCCATCAGAGGGAGAGCGTGGAGCGGTAGGGTATGGTTGGTTAGGAATCGCCGCTAGTTATATCTGTACTGGAAACGAAATTTCTGCGGCGGCCCCCGCCGTCTGGCCGCGCTCCGTGTTACCTAATGTTGTCGAGTGGAAGGAAACGGGCTGCCGGGAAGGTACCCAGCGCACACGCGTACGCTCGGAGCGCGGAGGAGAGCAAAGATCCAGGCCGTGGCACGCATGAGCGCGCACACAACGCGGAATTATTACGAAATCCGCTGGGTCTGTCTAAGAGCGTAGGTCTGCTGAGAGCGCGGCGGGTTTAGGGCCGCCGCGCCGCTCGGGACCGGTTGTAATTTACATAGGTCGTCGCCGTCGTCGTACTCGTTGGTTGTCCCCGTTGCCATTCGGTGCGATCGCCGTACGGCAAATTATTAATGGGCGAGACTCCACGGGAGACGCGAATATCCTCGCCGCCTACGACTAGTCCGCACTAGGAGCCGAGCAGCCACCACCGCCAGCTTCGCTATCCGCACGCTGATCGAACCAGCGACTTGCAGGGGGGAAAGGAGCTCCCATGTGTTTCATTGCGGTGGCCTTGGCGATGTCGCACATTTCCTATCGGAAAACTAATCCGGACCTCTTCGTCTGAGATTCCCTTAATTCCCTCTTCTCCTTTTTAACCTTTGCCAATTTCCCGCTGACGCCACTTGCCCCTGTTCTCTCGATATCCTGCAAACGGGACTTAATGGAGGCATTCTAACCGTGGAGCTCGAAGGAAGCCTGGCTCTACAGCGGGGATTCGCAGAAGCGTGATATCCACATTGTATTTCTATCGCGTCAGAACGTATTATGGATGACTGCTGGCGAGCCGCCTAGATAGTTCTGGTGTCCCTACGACCTCGTGCGAGAACGAGAGAGACAGGGGGGAGAGTGAGGGACAGAGAGAGGGTGTGGAAGGGGGGATACCCCCCGAGGGAAACACTGGAAGGACAGGTCTCTCTCGGCAAGTGGAGGACACAGCGAAAGGTGCGACGACGAGAGTCGCGTCTCCTAGAATCTCGACTTTACGCATTCGTAGTAACCTAGAAACGAAGCCTCGCCGATGCTGGCGAGGTGGTAGCGCGCGCGTGCTGAATATGTGGAACAGATTGGTGTGCATGGATGCTGGCCGGCCGGGCGGCCGGGGCGGCCGGGGCGACGAGGACAAGGAGGAAGAGAGCGAAGGAGTCGCTGGCAGGAGGAGGAAGACAGTAGGTATACAGAGTGAATTACTTTCGCTGTTCGGTGCAGCACGTCAATGCCATCAGGCAGCAGCACGGTCGACCGGCTGAAACCGGCTAGACTCCGAAGCCAAGCGAGCCAAGGGACTGCCCGTCGAGAAACTGGTCAACTGGAACCAGAGCTCTGCTACCGCGGCGAGCTGGACCGACTCCAGAGGACGTGGGTTCACCTGGACAACTGGCGAGAGAGATACGTCGACCCACGCTGCACACGACTCATAAAGTATTGCACTATAAAGTGCAGGAACCACCGTCATCCTTCCTCATCCCACTTTTACCTTTCTACCTGCGGATCCTCTACCTGATCGCAACTCGACATGCTCTCTCCCCGCCTCCTCTCTCCACTCTGTTTCTCCGCTGCTTTTCTGCGAGGCCCTCTGCATTCTTATACTCCTTTACTGATTCTCTCGGGACTCTTAGCTTGATGCGCGTAGGCGGAGAAAGGAAAAACCTCGCTGAAACGACCACGTTCCGAGAGATCAGGGGAAGAAAGATGATCGAGATATTGAGCAGCGGGGAAGATACCGACTGGGATTCGAGCAGGTTTAACGGCCCTATTCGATTAAGTAGGGATCAGTCGCTGGACCACTGGGTTACGCAGGCACGCGTTAGAATAAGACGGGCACGAGGAGAGAACCCACTGCCAAGGGCTCCGGTGCTTTGTACTTGCAATAAAAATGACTCTGGTCCTTAATGGATGCAGGAGAGGACTATGTTAAACATCACTCCTGGCTCCATCGGGTGCCAGTTATGTAATGATACCACTTAACGAACATCATTTTCCATTCGAAAAGTTTACTGGCACTTAATCATTTATACGATCCGCTCGGACTTCCTGCTTACGCATTGCCGAGTCCCAGTGGCTTTTGACGCCGCTGGACGCATCCAAATGAAACTATAAAGTCCGAGAACTCATGCTCTTGGAGCGGCGGCGGCGGTGGCGGTGGCGGCGGCAGCGGCGTAGCCCCCGGTGCAATAAGATGGGAGAGGAAGAAGAGGGACAAAGTGCTAGTATATTTAATGGTAGTTAAGAGGGAACTGGTATTGGTACAGTTCTCTGCGGAACAGGGAGAGCAATTGGTGTTGGTGTTGGTGGCGGTGGTGGTGGGGCCCGATGCAGGTGTTGGCCTTGGGCTCCCTAACACCAAGCCTACAATCTCTAAGGCTCTCTCGCCTATACGCGGCCCCCGTACCTTCCACGCCACCTCCATTCTGATCTTAAACCCATAACGCAATATGCCAATCCGATCCACCATTAGCTCCGATTAACCGAAACTTCTACACTTTCTATCGCCAAATCGGGCGAGGTTCGATGGGCGTACGCTTGATTTGCAATTATAAAAGGGTTCGCTCCCCACGCCCACGCATCCAAGGATTCTGGAGCGATTAGAACGGCAAGGGCAAGCGCGGCTCACCGATCGCGAGATCTCGCCGCAGCGCGCGGAATTAATTAATTTAAATGAGCTCCCCCGTACCGCCGCGGTGATCTACAACGTGGCCCGATCCTAGCCCCTGCTTATAATGCCAGTATAATATGAAACTTCAGCTCCAACTGCTGGAAACACGATCTTCCTACGCGCTAAGCCAGAAACTTGGAGGGAGTGTTCGGTAATTCTAAACAGAACCATCATTAGGAAGACTATTATGCACTAGAACTGCTCGTATTAGTTAGGCCGAGCGGCCAAACATGCATGCACGAAAATGAATAAGTTGGCCTGCATCTGGAAGCGAGATTCAGTTGGCCGGGCAGGAGCGGTAGCTCTCGAGGATGCTGGTGCGCTGCCAGCCGAGCTATTAGCTTTATCCCGTATATTGTTATTGTTCTCGAAGCTACAGGGAAGGCGCGCTTTTATGCAAAGCAGGTGGAGGACGGGCCTGGACGGCGCGCGAAGGCCTTGGAGAAAGTAGACGCACGCCTCGCTCTCGAGGCGCGTGTATCTCGCGCCTTTCCACCATCCACGGGGAATAAATTACCCCCGGGGTACCGTTATTGTCTCACCCACATCGGCCCCGGCCATCGCGGGTCATCTCCGCGATGCCTGATAAGCCGTCACTTTAGCCCAATTTCCTCGGACGATCGTACAATTCCTCGGGACGCGCGCGCACAATGCGCTTGATTATTCATTGTACTTGGAATACAGCGTAAGTGGGCCGAATCTCCCGGCGAACTTAGTTCGAGTAGATTAGGAGGCAGTTACCGTTCTGTCTATCTTCCACTGGCTCGCCGAAATAGTGCGCCAACTATCATCCTGGATATTGCCTGAATAGAGAAATGTCGAGTGGCAAGATC
This sequence comes from Crossocerus cetratus, assembly GCA_963675795.1. Taxonomy (NCBI): domain Eukaryota; kingdom Metazoa; phylum Arthropoda; class Insecta; order Hymenoptera; family Crabronidae; genus Crossocerus; species Crossocerus cetratus. Next base: position 10,336,932 of record OY776670.1, read on the forward strand.
CTCCGGAGCAGCAACTATCCACGTATAGTCGGGTTTAATGAATTTCTGCCGGGAAGTCTTGTGCTGGAGCGGCCGCGCGCGCGCGAGCCGAGCCGGACAACAAATTCGTTTTACTCCTCGCGTCGATAAACTGGTTTACGCCTAACTGCGGCGTAGAATTAGCTGCAACGCGCCAGGTGGATGCCGCGGACGATTATAAATTATTTGTTAGTAAACACCAGTGCCATTTTGCCTCTCCCACGCGAGTATACGCCGCGAGGATTTATGCGAGCGGCGGGGTATATTGCATCAAGCGGTTTCGTCATTCCCGGTGGCTTTTCTCTCCTCTATGGGCGACTCTTGCAACAAAGAACTGATTCCTCGGATGCCACGAGCCTCGGCTTCTCTCTCTCTCTCTCTTTCGATCTCCCTCGTCTGGAATCTTAAGCGATTTTTTTCCCCACTTCCGATAGGCCGCTTTCCAGCGTTGCGAGTGTGAGCCCGCTCGTGATTGTGCGGTCAGCACGCTCGTGAACGCGAAGGTCACTCTGGCTGTGTGCGTGGCTGTGACAGTGTGCTGCTGTGATGGATGGGTCTAAAGGCGAACGACTAGCATGGGACGAAATGCACTTTTTTGCAGCCTCGGCAAAATGTGCGAGGAGAATCCGCGCTGGATCGCCAGACAAATTTCGAAGGCGTCCGCTGCTCTCCAAGACTTATTCCCTGACCATAGACAGTATGCTTTAACGATCCTAGCAGCGCGAGACATAAGTCTACATAAGCGCAAATGTAACTTAAGCGCTCCCGAGGGATCGTGCAATTCGTGACGTCAGTCCTGGCCACGTGTCGAGGAGGGAAGAAGAAGAGGTCGGCGGGGTCCTGCATGAACGGTGCTTCCAGGAACAGATAATTTCAGGATACGAACAAAGCGATGCTCCAGAGATAGGCGTGTAGACTCTGCGCCCCAATAATATCGACGCTAATTCTCAGGTCATCGGGAACCAATACATACCAAACCCCCATCAAACAAACAGAGCATTTGATTCCCTAGCCACTCGGGATTCGCAAAGAAATGAAGTCTTTCCTCAAACCGACTTGGCGAGCAGGAGAGAACGGGACAATCAGCGAGCACGCTGGCGCAGTAATGATACTCCGACGGAGCCCCTAAGCACGGACTCTCTCCGCAAACGATTAAGTAGCAGAGAATAATGACACAGGTCGCGTGACAAAGAGCAAGAGCAAGAGCTCCGATGACTGGGTTCCCTGGACAGTAAGTGTAGCGTAATGCGGCCCTAAGGTTCTTGTGACGAAGCCGCGGCAGGGGCCCGATGCTCTCTCTCGAGGCAGTGTGCCGTCGTGACGTCAGTGGTGACCACGTGCTGAACAAGAGGGAGAGTCGGCCAGCGAAGGAGCCTCTCTCGCGTATCGTGCGGAGCGTGGCCCAGGGATCAAGGACGGTTTTACTCCCGAGAAGCGGGGCCGCGTGTCGCTCTCTGTATGTATCGCGCGGTGGTGGTGCACTCGCCAGGTTGGCGGACGGGGGGGAGTGGCGTGGAGAGGTGCGGGGGGGCCTCCAGAAGAGCATGGGCCCATGAGGAGAGTGGCGGGGCCCGGGGGGAGGAGGTAATGCTGGAGGGAAAGAAATGCCACGAGGAGAGCGGGGCACACTCGAGTTATAATGCACCGTGCGTCCACTGTCCCTCTTGGGAGGGAGCGAGAGGATTCTAGAGAGAAACGGAGAGAAGTACCGCTGGTTCACTCTCTCCCCTGCTCCTGCTCGAGCGCGTGATCCTTCTCGCTCTTTCGCTGTCTGATGTTGTACTCGCTGCCCTCGCCCTGTCCTCCTCGCGCTCCCAGTGCAGATAGAACGAGACTTGGAGAAAAAGAGTGACCAGGGGCCCGACGGGGGAGGTCAGGAAAACGTGTCCCAGCCTGCACGACCCGGTACACTCCGCGCCAAGAATTCTGATCATAACATTAGAGCGGAGTCGCGCGAAACCCCACCGCAGGAACACCTGGTTTCTCGTTTCCTCGGAGCGCGCGAGCCTCGCCGAGCGTGATAAAGCGTTACCTGTTGCTGCACGCGCCTGGAAAAATCCCCCTTACGGGGACCTGCGTACGCTCGCCGTCGGAGATATTACATAGGAAACTTCTAGATAGCCGTAGCCGAACCAACTGCCACAGAGATCCAACTAGGCGAGCGCGATTACATAAACTTTCAATGATCATCCCTGAATATTTCCTCATTTGAAATAAGAAAAAAATCCCTATTCCTATTTGCTAAGTCATTTCCAACGCTCTATCGCTATCTAACTGTACGGAGCGCGTGCGTATTAAAGAGACGTCTCGGATGCCAGGGAGGAAAAAGTGTGTATCCGAGGCGTAAAATATTATGTCTGAGCTTAACTTGAGCGCCGGGGCAGCGCTCGACACCCGACACATCTGGATGCTATCGCGGTTATGCAAAGATTTCCAGGAGGAATTCTATAAAAAGCTTTGGCGAGCAGGCTGCAGCCACTGGCTCCGGATCCACTGGGGAATTTTCATGATGACGATCCGTAAGAGGAGCAGGCATGTTGCAAAGTTGCATCAGCACGCACTGGGCTTCTGCTAGGCTACGTGTGAATCCCTGGCGGCCAGTAGATTATCACTTGGTAGTCAGACTGGGAATCTCGGCCGGGAGGATTGGTAGCGGTCAAAGCAGACGGGGCATATCTCGGATGTTAATTAATCGCGGTCGACTTTTCAGGGCGGAATAACGGGCGCGGAATGAGCTCCGGGCAAAAAGGGGGTTCGGGTTGAAATTGAAAGGTGGATCGAATCACAGCGAGCACGATCGGGCCGAAGGCACGATCCGTTAGCTTATAGCGAGATGGAAAATGGGCTCACGGCGTGGCTCGGTTTTTGCCAGTGGCCGGTAACGCGATCCCCCGATAAATCGAACGCTAGCCTCCGCTCTCGTGGTGCATTTTGTGCTGCGCTGCAAGAAATATTCGGTCTTGCTCGAGCGAACGAAGGAGATGATTGCACTGACCTTGAGGGCCTCGCACCAGCGCGCAGCCATAACTGAACCGCGTTATTGCGATACTTTCATAGTGCGACCAGCACTATGTGATAATAAAGTAAGAGGTAAGGTGATGCCAGACTTGTCGTCGCGCTTTAGGTCTGCCTGTCCCGCTCGGCCCTTCCGCCGTCAGCCGAGCTTTTTCCCTCGGAATCGCTCGAGCATCCAAACACGAGATCGGCTTTGCACCGCATTACACGGCCAGCATCTTATTCAGGTTTATTACGGGGGATTAAAAGAATGTACGCATCGGCCGAGTTGTATATCCGCTACACTTTACGATCAGGCATTACTCGTTAGGCGCTCGTCACCGTGTATCTGCGGAATATCATAGCCCCGCATGAAATAATGCTCAGCGGAACAATAAATACTCGACGGATGATGAGGCGGTTTTGCGCCCCGCTCTCCTACCATTGGCTCTGCCCGTCTCAATTGAAAGCAACTCGACAGGACATCTGGTGAATCTGCTACGAGGAGCGCGCGCTCTCCGCCTGCGCCCCCTGACTTCGCGTCGTTCGAACCAATGAAACGCATCGTCGAGTCAAGTGAAGTTTACTTACGCGTCATGCTCGCGAGGCCAAGAAAAGTAGCAGGAGCTCGTCGCAGCTCCGTCGTAAAGCCGAAGACTACACAGGCTGCCGGAGCTCGTTCCCGATCTTGCAAATAGAATCTCGAATGTCCTGTTCATCCTCGCGCGCTCCTCCCTCCCTTCAGACGACTCGGAGAAAAACTGATACACCGCTTCTTATCAGGACTTATAGTTCTCTAATTCTTCGAAATGTTCGTATCGAATCCTGTCGTTTCTCAGGGAATCCTTCAGCTCTACAATATGCAAGTTCGCGATTCAAGCCCCGCTCTCTGTCTCGGTCGGTTCCTCTCGCTCTTTCATTAAAGGAGCTCCGGCCATTAATCTCGCGGAAGTATCAAAGGAAGAGCTCGAGTCTCGACGTGGAGGGTCGTAGGATCCTATAAAGGACCTTATCGAAAGGATTCAAGCAGTCGAGTATTTCGGAGCACTCGAGGAGAGCTAGCAAGGCTCATTCCAGTAGAACAGGCTACTTGGCAACGAGGATTCTCGACATTTCACGAGAGCAAGGATCACCTCACTCGCAACGTAATGCTCGCGCCGTCTATACGACATAAGGTTCCGTTCACAGTGTTTCTCCGGGCCAGATAAGACCTTGGGCGAGGTCAGTGTGCAGTAACGAGAGGGACGAGCGGAAACTGCACGCTCGCTCGAACGGATCCTCCTCCGGAGGATCGCCGGGGAGAAAGAAGAGCGCGGGGAGCCGGAGCGAGCGAAAGAGCCGCTCTCGCCGAGGTGGAGAGCAATTGCGAGATCCGAATAATTCGCATAGTGAAAACTCGAGAAGAGTGAGAGAGCGAGAGAGAGGGAGTTGCTGGAACACTCCGCCGGGACTACGGCTGAGTCGACGTAATTTCGCGAAACGCCGAAACTCCCATATCGTTTCGAATCGATGGGCTATTTTTCCGAGAGCCACTCGGCGAAAGCAGCGCGTTGCGTCGCGGCAGGATGCTTGTCCTAGGATAAGGTGGTGTCAGGACCTACCACTACGTCGGTGCCGTTGTGTCGACGGATCAACGGCAAGGTGCGCCAGACAAAGAGAGCCGGCCGCGCGCGAGGAAGAGAGCAAGAGAGAAGTCAAGCGGGTATACAAGACCTTTAGCATTACCAAGTCAAATACAGCGAACATTGCCCGCCGCCGGAAAAATGGCGACTGAGAAGTCAAGGAACCCCAAGCTGGCTCCTACAGGGTCTCTCGGCTTCCTCGCCTACCCTTTTCCTCACTCAGCCGAACGCCATCGCCACACTTCGTACTTCAATTTACGAAAACGACTTCGCGGCTATTTCTCGCCCACCGAACCGCTCCCTCCTCCTCCTCCTCCATCCCCATCGACATCCACTTTCGCACGTTGGATGCACTCTGAATTTATTCGCGGAAGGCGAATCTCTGCTGCACCACCGAGGGGGCAACCTCGCTCGACCTATGTCCCCGTGTGTCGTTGAATACTTATGGGTCTTTCGACCCGAATCCACGCGGCTCCTGCGCCACCTCTGCTCACGTGGCTGCCGCGAGCCTCTAAGAAACGTGAAACGCGCGAGCTACGGAACACAGGAGGCGAAAGAGCCAGAGCCTTGCGTCAGGCATCGCCAAAGGAGTTGTTGGCATTTTCCATCAGACTGCACGCTGCTCCTTGAAAGTTTACCTATCCTATCCCTCCAGTGGTATTAGCCTCCTCACCACAGCCCTATCTCATTTCCACTCGACGTACGCGCTCGCTTTCCGATTTCCAGGACGATCGATTGTATCCTCCGATCGAGCACGGCATCCGATTCTCCGCGGAGGATATTGCCGGCTCGTGACTCACGGTGCCAATAACCGGCAATGAGTAGACGATCGAGCGAGACTTTTCTTGCCGGCTCGTGTTTACCTTTTTTTCCTCGGCTGGCAGCGAGCGAGGGAAAAACTACTCTACTGACGAGCCTGGCCGTCAAGCGGTGCGCCGTGAAAGAACGGGCCGACAGCGAGTGGCTGATTCTACTGGACAGGGAGAACGGAGGAGAATTTGGGGTGAAGTCTCGATGGGAGCGATAAATGGCCCGATTGGAAGGTATGGTCGATCGAAAGCGTGGCAGAGTAACGCGGCTTCCGTGACGCAATGCCTGCCGCCGCGGCGCGCGGCGTAGCGCTGTTCCTGACCTGCCTCGATTTTTTTATCCCCCACCGGGCGGGCAGAGCTCGAGCGGGTGCGCGCGCGCGCGCCCGCGCCAGTGGCCAACAGCCAAGAGTAGTAACCGCGATCCGAGCATAGGTCTCATAACGACGAACACAACCGGTAGGTTGTAAAGCCGTCGTAACTCCCGCAGGATAAAAATCCTGGCACACGCTCTACCAGGTATCGGCTGCATCGGCGCCGATGCTGGAGGTGGAGGTGTCTACCTGCCTGCCAGCCTCACTGCCAGCTGGTGGGGCGTCCGGCCGGCGGTGGCGGTGGCGCGGTGGCCGTTTCTCGACTTGCGACACCCTCCGCAAAGAGAGACCAGCGTTTTCCGCTCCTTGGCCTTAATTAACATCTGACACGAGTCCACTATAGCACTCGCACACACCCCACGCCGCCACTGTCCCCCGCCGGACTCTCTGCACTACCGAGCGCCTTTTTCCCCCCGGCCTCACTTAATGCCGTTTAATTGCTCCTCCAGCTGTAGATAGGAGGTTAAAAAGAGTGCTGACCGATGCTAGCTTGCTTAACCCTGAACGTCGTCGTTTCGCCAGGTGCGCCAACCCGATACCATCGCCGACATTTTACTCCCCGCCCGACACCACTGTCGAGCACTGTCGTTATTCCGGCGAGCGAGAAAACTTCTCGGTAATTGAAGGTCCATTGTCCGGGCGTAATCGCGCTACTCGCCACTGCTTACTTCCAAGCTCCGAGTAATGATTTCTGCCGACGATTGATGGAACAGCGGTGAAAAATGTCGCTGGAACCGAGGGTACTTTTTTTCTCGCGGACATCGATGTCAGTGAGATATTGCATGTCCGAGTGGCGAGGAGCGCGTTACTCTGGTGAACCCAGTAGTGCGCGAGATTTGCTCCCGCGATTGCGCCCGTGATCAATAAATCAGACGGTTGTTCAATCGATCATAAAAGCGGCCTCTCCATCAGAGTAGCGAGCGCCGCCGATTAGCAGGGACATTCGGATAATTAGTATATATTCATCGTGGATGAAGCGCGCAATCGGGCAGCGAAAGGCTCGCGCGAGTTGTTAGTCCCCGCGGATGCTCGTTCGCTTCTGGCAGCGTTGACAAACGGTTCCGCTGAAAATTAATTCACCGCCGAGCCGCGTTTAACCAGCCCATTCCCGTCGCCCGAGCAATTGCGTATTCACGCGCGTTCATCGTCCCAGTGAGAGGGATCGCGAGATTCCGGCCGCAAATCGCCGCGGGATCTCGAGCCGTGACACGCATCTTTCCAATCTTTTCGGAGCCGCGCCGATGCGAGCGGGAGATTTCACCGGAGCGGAGCGCGCGGTGTTCCGCGGTAGATTTAACAATTACACGCCGCTTGATTATCGTCGGCTCGAGCTAATCACTCGAGACAAAGTGTCGGCATCGGCAGGTCGAAAAGTCGCGTGGGAGTAAGTGAATAATGAGGAGAGCGAGTGAATAACGAGCGGGTAATATCTGCGCATCCGGGGCCGATGCGCGAGAGGAGATACCGATCTGGCAGTGAGTCGCGCAGCTGTGAGAAGCGGAAACGTTCGGAGATGCGTCCGTGAACGTTGATGGAAGCGAAGGAAAAGCCGAGGTCGCGGGCACAGCGTGCTTGAACAATGGTCCTCCCGTGGAAATTAACATTTTTCCGCGCGTCCGCTCGCCCGCGCGCTCTCTCATCGGCGACCGGACATAGCAGACAGCTAGTAGGACTTCATTGTTCTGAGGATGGAACGGTGCACTGGCCGTAGTAACCTTGGCCCCGATATTATTTGCTAATCCTGTCGTTATGCGATCCTGCACCCGGAGAAGGAAGCACCCACACGCGATCTGCGATAGCTTTGTTCCTCGAGAAATACACTCATTGCTGAAAGAAGGGCGGAGTACCTTCGGAGCTTAAACAAACCCCCCATCAATTAATCTATACCCATCACCGATATAATACTCAATACAAGAATTGTGTAACAAACGATTTGTTTAAAAAATATAACTTTTCTCTAAACTTGGTTTCGTTCGATCAAAAGATTTAGGATATAGGAGGAATACTGGAGTCCAGGACCGGCATCGGAGCCCATAAACAAAGAGTAAATGAAATATCTTGATTAGCAAGTGCATAAAGAGATAATTGCCCGTGAACTACCTAATGGGCTCAAGGCGAGGGTTGCCGATGATGTTTCACCGTTTCCACATTCGCTGCTCTCCTAATTAGCCAGACAGGTGCGATTGCGGTATCGCGGCTAAAAAAAGGTCGCTGTTTACTTGAACATCAGGGAAGGACTTCCGGGAGGAGCAGAAATTACTGCTCATTGGAAGGAGTAGTAAACAGGCTCCTAGGGTAGTCGCGATAACGGAGATCCTAGTAATCACTGTTATCGTAGAGCGGAGCTATCGAGATAAAGTCGGGCAACCTAGCCATTCGTTCATACCTCGATGGACGGCTTATGAGTCAATGACAAGCATCTATAAACAGGTTTCAAACGAGCTATAAAGTCATTACCATATTAATTGGAATGAACAATTACGCTGAAGATTCTAGTTCCATCACAAGAGAGGCTAAACGCGGAACAAATAGTAAACAATCATCGACTATATAATAGTAGCCTATGATCAGAATGACATTGATAACAGCCGCCTGACGAGCAGCTATGAATCGCGTAGTTGAGTTAGTAATAAGACTGTTTGAAGGGATGATTACTAAGAAGGGAGGCAATCAATTGATCATAAGATCGCTTTTCCAACTATTTTCTATTTTTGTTACGCAAGCTCGAGTAAAGAGCGAGCGTGCGTGCAGCCGGCTACTGACAGAGGGAGTCACGGGGAGCCGATATAAAGGAGGCCTGATGCAATTAGTTTTATGAGCCTCCCGGTGCATGTGTCTGGAGGTGGCTACTGTGGTATTAAAGTGCCACTAACGTAGATACGCTTACACTTTAGTACTGGCGCGTACCTTACTGGAAACTATACCTTCGTAATCAGACGACCACGGGGAGATTTAGCTCAGGGCTAGGCGAAAGTATCGTGCCGCGACTGATCATGACCGGCCCTTTCCTCTGTCACTCTAAGGGTTGAATTATAGATGGCATCGTTCGCCGCGAAACACTGCTATTAGCTAAACGGGCAATGAGGAAAATGAACGAAGCTATAAAAATCGGCCAGCGCTCGATCCTGCCTCGTTGGATGTAAAGCCCCGCTGAGAAACTTCATCTACTTAATGAGTATCGTATGGGATTCGAAGATGGGATATCAACGGCATTAGAATGGCTTGCTTTTCATTAAAGCTTACAGCGCACGGCTATCAAGTTGGAAGAACCTGCGATTACGACGAGAAATAGCCGGCGTGGTTTAATCAGGAGAATTTAATTGAAGTCATGTCGAGGAAGTCCCATGGCGAAAAGTTTCGCTCTGCTATGTGAATTGGCTATTGAAATTGGATAAGAGGAGGTATTGGAGATTGGAGGTAGGAAGGAACTCGGGGAGATATTCGGAAGGACTGAGGTGAAGATCTGAGGAACCAAGGTCGAAAGGAATCAGACATCACGTCGGGCGGCTTGAAAAGGATGTCGCATGCAAAGCGAATCTTCCTTCCGATTCGACAATGGTCGCGTCGGGTGAGCGTACGCCGACTGCACTCGAGATATGCCCATGCCACAGCATTGTCTACCTGCGGTTTGCAATAATGACGGCGCGGCATACAGAGAGCTTCATTTCACGATGCCTTTGACCGACCACCGACTGAGAGGCCTCTGCACTGCGGCTTCTCTTCGACACCGCACTGCATTTCGGCTGATCCCCCTTCTGCATGATGAAATCACACAGTTCAATGCAAATCCAGATACGCCGCGCTCCAAATCTCAGATTACTAAGGTGGTTTCGAACCTCTCGCCACGCAATTCCGATATGCCGATATTCAATTTATATAACATGCATAATAAGAAAAAGCTTGATCCGCTTAGTTCTAGATTGCTTGCGATATTATCTATTAGCTCGCGCTCCATTAAAGATAATTAGCAGGAGTGTCGTAAGCTGGGGTGGTCCAGAGCGAACCACACGGTGGTTGCCAGGAGTGAGTCCACTCAATTACTCAGTCCAATCAGACTAATGACACAAGGATCGGGCGATCGCTTAAGAGAAGGAAACTTACAAGTTGCAACTGTTCAGCGCGAGCTCGAGCGGCCCACTCCCGCTGGCGGAAGTTTCTCGCGCGAAAGCATCCGACGAGGGCAGAGCCAACAAAAGTAACTGGCGCTATCGCCCAACTTCGGGACGATAAGGAAGGAACGCTGGCGCAAGCCGTATGCAGGTATCGGCCGCGGTACTTACGAGGCGGTGTATCGATAAGCAAAGCAACACGAGCAGATTTATGGTCAGTGGAACTTGGGTAACTGGGTCGTCGACGTTAATGCACTCGGCTCCGAAGAAATCGGATGCGTCGGCATCGGAATGTCCCTCGTAGTTCGCGAGCTCCAACTTCTTTGTGTACTTACTTCCGGGGTTCGGCTACGAAAATCGAGCAGCTCCGCCCGAAATACGAGGTTGTTGCCCCCTCCCTTAACAATGATATCTCGATATCCGGGCAAACACCATTATTTCAGGCTGTATCTCCCGGCGAGATAGCGCACGTACTTCCACCGCACTAACTTCCCTTTAACGAATTTTTCTCGAGTACGTAGAGCCGTGCTTCGGGGCTGCGCTCCGCCGGCGATATCGGGAAACGAACGGGACTGCTTATATCATCCCGCTCTCAAGAACTAATGGAACGAGCTCGAGAACTTCTGCGAAAATACATATGTTCGGGCGGGAGGGGATGGTCGAAAATTATGAGTGCAACTGGATATCGGGATCTCTGGGTAACTGTAATTTCAAGGAGATGTGCGATCGAGTAGTGGAATCTCTCTAGGTGATAGTTAATTACGTCCCGGGAATATTATTCGACCATCGTTGGCCCTAGCACGCGGCGTCTCATAAGTGGTGGTCGGGACACCTGAGACAGAGGTGGGGCCGAATTTCGGAAAGCTGTAATGGGTAGCCAAGGGCTAAATAGGTCGTGCGTATGATAATGTCGCCATTATCGTAGCTTCCTGGGGTCGGCCGGGCACCGCCAGATTTCATCGAACACCTGAGTCTTTGAAGAGGACTTAATTAATTAAGGGTCGTCCCGCTAGTCTGTTGCGCGAGGGGTTGAAAGGGTTACGCCTTGGCGCTGAACAGCTGATGCCCCTTCGCAGCAGGATTTCCCACCAGCTCCGTCGGAATAGCTAACCCTAAAGCGAACTCCTCGCTAAGAATCGAGTGGTGCAAGACCACGCTTCTCTCCGATCGATGATTCTATTTATCCAGCGGTTAATTGGACATGGAAATCGATGTTGCTCGCAGTTGATAGCTGCCCGATAACGATCAACAAGAGAGAGGTACATTTGATTGTCAATCATATTAGCGTGGACGCATACGCGTGAGGCAACGGGAGCAGGGGTCAATGAAAAGATTGAGGTAGCTGCTCGCTCGGCGCGGCTCTGCTACTGTGGAATATTTTCAGATGACATCACCTTGCGGGACAGCCACTGTGCAATAGTAATTTCTCAAACGAGCATTAATGAAGTATTGTGCTCCGTGGAACGCAAAGCCACTTTATTATCCTGTACCACTGCCCACTGTCGTACTCTGCGCTTCTGATAAACAACGCGATTTCAAGATACAATGCTAATAACTGTCACTTGGAGTATTGTAAGATTAGTGATGGTGGCTTATCGAATTAAGCGCCTTCTCTCGGCTGCAGGATCCTTCTCGTCAAGTTTGCGATCAACTCAACAGTGGTCGATAATTAATTAGTGTTTGTATTTGAAAGGCCCCCTTTCCTCGCGTCCTCATAATCGCCTTTAATCCTGCGGGATTATGAATAATTAAGACGCTGCCGAGACACTCGCTGTCTGATTTAGGTGATCATTCATTGTCAGGAGTTTAGACGCGAGGGCTTCACTGATCGAGATTTCTCTCGTTATTTCGAAGGGCGACTTTTGGGCTGCCTTATTAGAGCAACAAGCTATCGCAGGCGTTGGAGACTTCCTCTCGATATTGATGAAGATTAATGCCTGACTCACCAAAGAGAATATTAAAGAAGCTTATTGGTGAAACTGAAAGCTCCCGGAAAAGTGGGTCACACGGTAAACGAGTATTAGCATTGGCCTAAATGGAAAACCATGTACCATGGGAGTAGCCTTGGGACAAGATATCGCGAAAGAACTCCAATCAATTTTCCTCCGATGGCGATTGTAATCGCGCCACTCTCGCGTTGCCTCCGCACCCGCTGTCTCCTCCGTAACTTTATTGCTCTAATGACACAATCGTGCCTATACCCACGACTAGTCATCTAGCAGAAACCTGTCGATGTCGGGGAGAACATGTGTACGGACTCGGGTGACAAGGAGGAACGAGCAATTGCGAAAGCACACACTGTCCCGAGAGACCAAGTAATTGGAAATTTCACCGCTTTCGTCCACGACGCGTGTTCTAAAATCGTGGAAACTCAGTCGAAAGAAGTGTTGGCTGTTTCTTGTTGTGCGAAACTTTTAATAAGAGAAATCACGGACAAGGATAAAGGTTGGCCGAGTGAAAACATTGCTGCGCGATGCTATTTGTGTAGTTCGGCCGAGATGACGTGCCCCGGCCGACTCATACTGTTTCTCCGTCGGACTCCGCATTTGCTGAATCCTCAGGTTCGTGACTGGCTTTGCGCATCGAGCAGGAAGCGAGGCCGTGCGTCGTCCTCGTGGTAGCGCAGCCCGCTTGTACGGCGACGTTGTACGCGTTGGCTTATCACGTTGTAAGACACGTAACACGACAAGACAGATAATGCCGGGATCGCACCTCCTTCCCCATCCTCCGAGCCACCGAATTACGCAGCGTGGCCACGTGAAGAGAAATGTACCGTTAGCTCGCTTTGACTCAGCCATGGCCAAGGACAGCCCGGACGCGCTCCAACTTTCCAATTCTGACGGTCAGCTCCCGACTTATATCCCACCACCAGCTACACAACCACATCCGCAACAACAGAGCAGGAAAATCTTCCGGAACCCAATTCCTCCGTGGAACTTCTCTCTCGGAATAAATATAGAACAGTGACAGCACACCCGGCTCACTCTCAAAACATACCAGTTGGATTGGATCTCGGCGGTGGCGCAGGGGACGGGGCCCGGCATTATTGTCGGATTTTAATCTCCAGGAGGATGCTGAGCTTTTAATTAAATTTGCGCGACTATCGCTTTTAAGCGGGCGGCTGTTTATCTCGCTCGGTCAATTAAGCGTAGCTACGTTTATAGGAACCCCCTATCTATCGCCTTGTACGCTGGCGCGCACAGTAGCTCCGTCGGCGATAGGGTGCCGCCGTTTTACGATCTCGTCGCCGAAATCACTGGCGACGTGATAATAAAATAATCTGGGCCTTTCCAGTCATTAGGCCGGCCCTTGTTACTTAGCGAAGTCCGTTCAGCCGCGACGAAGCATCGTGCCCGGCTCACTCCGGCCCGCTCGAGTGATGACCGCGAGCCCTTCGTGAAAGAACAAACAAAAGCAAAAAGCCGGCCAAGCCTCCTACATCGAGGCGTTTGCCATCTGGGCAGACCAACAGATAATAACAGAGACAAACCGGGTGAATTTAACCTGCTCGCCGGTAACAGGCTGTAATAGTTGCTCGACTAGGAAAACTGGAAGACAGTCGATAATTATCAAGAATCTACGGAGCAGCGACGGGGGCCAGGAGCACTTTGATCTACGAAGCATAACGAGAAGACGTAGTCGAAGACTAGCGAGGCAGCCAGGTACCACTAACGCAAGCAATAGGGTCTTAATGAGGTGGAGGCAAGGAAGGCCTTGGCTGTCGTTCCACGCTGTCGCTAGCTCGAGCATCGGGTTATGGTGGCGCAACGTAACACGCAGCCAGCCAGCCAGCCAGCAACACACAACACACTTCGCCATACACCATAGAGCAGTAATGTCGCATGGCGTATACCCCGTTAAGTGGATCCAATCAACTCGGTGGCAGAGCGCGCGTAGTAGAACAGACGAAGGCGCAGAGGGTGGAGGGAGGGGGAGGGGGGTGGCGAGGGAGATAGAGAAAGAGAGATAGACCCGGAGAATCAGAGTCGTGCAGCGAAACTGCACCACTATCTACTATCTAGTCGAAAGGCGATCTTGCGAGGGGAGTAACGAGTGCCCCGCACACCCAGACACATGGACGAATAAGCAGAGGCAGTTTGTGCACAAACAGCGCACAGAGGGAGAAAGATGACACAGTTATAATGTCACACGCATTCGGAGCTGACCGAGCGTCATGACGCCCGGAGCGATAGAGCGTGTTATGGTCCGCCCTGCGATAACGCCCTTTGTAATGCAGAAAGCGACTGGGCAGCCTCTCAAATTGGCGACTGGGAAATAGGCATCAATCCCGGAAATGGAGTCAGCAGCAAGCCGCAATCCGAAACTGGCCGATCGAAATCGAGGAGTGGTATATAATCGACACTTGGGATCGTTCGGAGGATAGCGGGCAAATACGCGGCGGATTGATGCTGAACAGAAGTCCGCCAGGAGGAAGATAAATCGCTCGTAAAAGCGGCAGTCTGCCCGAGCGGGCGTTCGCGCGAATAAACTCTTCCATCAAGAGCAGTTGACCGTAATCGAGGCAAAGCGCAGCACGAGAGTACGTACGCGGCGCAGGATATCGCGCTTGGACTTGGAGAAAATCGAGCGGCGATTTTAAAGGCGCTTTTAATCACTGGCTCGCACTTTATAAATCCCTCCTTTGTCCAGCGGCAGAGTGAACGAGTGATATGCGAAATAGTATATTTCTGTCGGGCCGGCGCGGCGCGGCGCTTGCAGATGGGCGGGCGGCCGGGCTGCATTCAATCGAGTGTCCCGATTGTTTGGCAAGTGCCTTTATTCGTCGGAATCGATCCCCCGCTAAACAAAGGAACGCTCGCCCGACTGCATTTCGGCTTTCGGCGATCGCGTGCGCCCATGGATTTCCGCGAACCTGCTAATCGCCGCCGATGCAACCTGCACGCGCTCGCGCGCGTTCTCGAGCAAGTAACAATAGATGCTATCAGGGCGAGCGCGCCCGCGCGCGCCATTGGACGATCCGTCGTTCCGACGTCGGGTAATACCTTTATAATGCCGAGGGTGATAAGATCGCGACCCCTGCCAATTTGCAATATGCAGCCACCCTTTCGACGATTGGGGCAACCCCTCGCCAATCAATAGGGCCGTTATTTCCCATTAAATTCAGAACAGGTAAAACGTTCCTCAACCTCGAAATCGATAGATTCTTCTGCTAGAAACGGCATCGACTAGGAAACTACTTGAGTGTCTGGTCGAAGGTGGCGTGTGCGTTCGCCCTCGGCCAGACGCGAGCAAACTAATAGGTTTTAAGGGCTTGAAATTATCTTGAGCGCACTTAACCCATTTCTAAATGGATCTTCGACCACGAGTCGTGTGTACGCATGACCAATGCAACGCGAGCAAAGGGGCTCGTATGCCGCACCATTGTCGTTGCTACTCGAGCACAGAACAATACGGCAATCATCATGGGGAGAACTTGTCTTTCAAAGATAAAAATAATAATGGCGATATGGAACTTACAGAGAACGTGTGCAGGGTGGGCCAAGGAGACGAGCGATCCTGAAAAAAACACACATTTGCATATTTAAGTATATTTACATACTCATTGTACTTGAAAATCTAGTACGCAATCTGAGCTATACTTGCTCGCATGCATAATGCTATAAACGGAGTCGATTTAAATCATACCGAAGTGATTTACGGGCCGAATAAAACTGATCAAGCTGTTTCGGGCACCCCAAGGAAAACGTCGAAATAATATACGGCGCGATTAGTAATAACTTTCTTCGCAGGTGCTCAAAGGTCATTTTATTCGCACGGGGTTTCACTCGAAGGGCAATGATTGTCAGTTAGGTGAAAACGGGACGGAGAAACCTTTTAATCAGGATCGAATTGCCTTCAACTGCCGGCTGCCGTCTCCGGGGGTAATCAGGGTTAGAGTTGGGATTATAGGCTGATTGAATTAACCCCGTGTTGGCTGCCCTCGTAAACTCTTACTAAAGTCAAGCGGTGGCTCCTCCCGTCTCGTGTATTCGCATTACGAGCCGAAACTCTGTACCCGAGTAACGACTCGTTGCGGGAATGGCGGCCCTCTCGGAAGCTCGCCATCGAATTTCCGCTTTCTTCCATTATCCCGCACTGCTTTATGTAATGCCGCCGGCTTTCCCCTCCACCCACTCACATTCGCCCACCAATTCTCATCCTGAAAGTTCGGGTGATACTGAACCTAAGTTTTGGAGATACCGCAAGTTCATGCGATACAGAGGGGAAATGACACGTCGAAATTATAAGTTATAATGTTAGAATGGAAATTTCATTTGTGCTGTTTTAGTTAAGTTGAATAACGTTCCACAAATGGGATGGTAATAAATGTTCTCTTCTCCCAAGAGAACGATTTTGTTTTAATGCAAGTTATTCTGCAGTACAAGATCAGGCTATTAAGCGAAACTTTGTTGAGGCAAGAGCACATTATACGAGATATGTAGTATGAATGTAACACATTCGCCGTTGAGTTTTACTTCTGGCCTGAGAAAATCTCGCGGTCACCGGTGGGACGTACGTACAGGTATTACACACGAGTATTACTTCACGTATGTTTATCTACTTAATTCCTGCGTATGCCACCTCAAGCCGTCGAGAGAGAGAAAGCTGTTTTTCCATACCTGACGATCTCGTCATACCTACACCTCCTGCTAGTTGCGTTATGTGCCGTGTACTGACCCACGCACATGTCTCGTACGCACACAACCTCGCCGAGCAACTTCCTAATGAACGTATCTAACAACGATAACACCGTACACGGTGTTCCAATAATACGGAGCACTTAAGGTCCAAGGAAATCCGAACGGCTCTGAATTCGATTCGCAATCCGCCCGACCATTATCGTACACTTTCCGTCCCTTGCCGCGCGGAGAGTAATTATCCCCATTTGATTAGATCGCTCCTCGTCGAGCGGGATCGTTCGAAAAGCAGGGCGAAGGCCAATCGGCCTTAATCCCAGCGCCAATGCTACCGATAAACTTCTGCCGCGCTAATAGAAAAACCGCACGCACGCTCTCGCCTCGGAGTGGAGAGGCCAACCCCTCTAACTTTACTCTTTCAGAATACTTTAGTACATATCTTGTACATTATGTCTGAGACTGACGTTAACGCAACATTTCATTTGCAAATTTCTTGCGGTTTATTTGCATTATTCAATTCTATTTTTTAATATTGTGCTTGTGGCAGGTCGTTTCAAGGATTCACTTAGTCATCTTTTCTTCGCTACCTCCTTTTCTATCTAAGGAAAGAAACATTTAAGTCACTGGTACTGTTAAGTTTATCCAATTAAGTACCGATATTCGTTAATAATGTGGATTTTGATAAAAATTAATGAAAAACAGTGCGCTCGCCTTCCCATATTCAATTACGCGCTCGTCGCTCAGCCGCACCTCGCGAATGACACGATAATGTGCGGCTTTACGCATCGCCAGGCGCGCGCGCGCCGATGAAGATGCGCGCTTCCTACGTGCACCACACATTACCGGGAAGAACGACGACGACTAGCGGCTAGCTCGAGAAATTAGCATTTTCAGCCGCAAGCCTGCCACTAGCATTCACTATACGAGCGGCAACGCGAGGTGAGAGCGTGTTTACAAACATACTAAAGCGTCAAAGCGGTCAGTTCTTGCGCGCGCGCGCGTTCACCGCGGCGCAGAGGGAGGACGTCGATCGAGGAGGGAGAACAATGCGTAGTATCCACTCACGGACCAATTAACCTTTCGTCGAAAGAACGCCGATGACATTTGGAGAGTACGATGCATACCCCTTTCTCCAATACTCGCCTCCCTCTCCACAGTGCTATCTAGCGGAGCGAGCCAAAAGTCAGGCTACTTCACCGAGCAGTTAAAAGCTCACCTCCACGCACCGAGCTATCAGGTTCGCCGATCTCGAAGAATGGAAAAAGGTCCGCGATAGATCAAGGTGCGTTGTAAATAATGGAGAAGCGCGCTAAAGGTTAATAGAGCTGATTTCTCTCTCTATCCCATTGGCGCGGCATGGGAGCGCTAGCAGCGCGAAAAAGACTAGAGGGGCTCAGAGGCGGCTCGGCGGTCGAGGGGCCGGGGGGGTTTCCAGCTGGAAATATCGGCGCGATCGGTGTCGACAATGACTGCACACGCGGTACCCGCCGACCAGTTACACGCGTCCGTATTTCTATATACACATATATACATATAGGTCCAAGGTAATCGCGTATGTCACAACGGTACACGCGACTGCTTTATGCCACTATCCCTCCGCAATGGTGCACGTACGAGAGTGCGGCTGCTCGTAAGCGCGCGCGCGCGCGAGGACGAGCGCTGGAAACGCAGAAAGAGAAAGAGAGAGGACGATGCGGAGAGAGGCGGAGAGCCGCAATCTCGAGTCATTGATCACAGCAGAAAACGCGGGAAACCTCGGTGCCAGTTTACAGGCGGCGGGGCAGGCTCAGGCGAGTAGCGAAGCCGAGAGCCCGAGAGACAGGTATAAGCTCTGCGAAGGTGGCGGCGGGGAAAAAAGAGCCGCGCTCCGCGGCTGGTTCTGCCTTCCAGAGCGAGAAGCGGAGGCGAGACACGCGCGCTCCTATATGGCGATAGCGCGTTTTTAGAATACGAGCCGGGGAATCGATGAATGAAGAGGCACAAGGATCGGGATGCTGAACGGGCTCGACGCGGTCAGTGGGATGTCGTCCCACTGAGACAGATCGTACAATTTCTACTAATCGCTTCCTGACTTCCACATGTGGGAGACATGCCATTCCTATTACGTCCGCGGCGGCTTCCTTCCTTTTTAATCGTGGAAGCTAGCAGACAGCCTTAGGTATCGTGGGTGAAGTAGCTGATTTTCCGGGATGCGTGGGATCCCCGCGGACTACGCGATCGTCTGGCAGATACACCTGTTGCCGTCACTACATGAATGTTACATTCAGCCTGACATCACTGTTTTCTCGAGTTGGACGTCGCCTTGGCGAGGTCGGGGCCTAACAACTCTGTTTACCATTCTTTTTCGGGAGATGCGGATCTCTGCTCTTTGAAGCCGGCGTCCGATTCACATCTTACTCTGTTTGGCAATCCGAGCTGGTTTCGCTCTCGAGAGATTTATCTCAATGGGCAGCTTTCACCGGGAGGAGGAGCCGACGGAATTAGGAACGCCGGAAGAGTAGAGACGCCTCGGCACCTTTCCCAATTTCCACGGGGAGGAGATCGGAAGGACCAGTTGGTCACGGCTCGTTTCGCGTAGCGCAGATTCGGCATCTACACCGATTCGTGGGTGGCCCGGCATGTAAACTTTCTCGACAGGCGTCCCGGCATGGGTTCCAGCCCGCCCCAATGCACAGCCATCAAGACCGATAATCCACTTTGAGTCTCAGTCCTCTCTCTCTCTCTCTCTGGCAACTGTCCGGCACAGGATAACTTTGGGCAACTTTGTGCAACTCGGCGAGGCCGATTCGAGGAGGGCTTACCGGTTTGGCTGTGTGTCCTGGCCATTATGGAAGCGCTAAGGTGAACCATAAAAGTCTTAGAGGCCGTGACGGACCTTTGTAGGCAAAATAGTGTTGTCCGCTTGTCGCCCGAGCTCGAAAGATGTGAGGTCTTCCTCGGGGTAATAAGAACGGGCGAGGGGATGCGCGTTGGGCGTCACGCTCTTAAAAGCCGAAAAGTCGCCGGAGATCGCCCGCTCCAATCCCCGTGAATCCTATCGGAAGTTTACTCTGGCTATAGAAGGTAGAAAAAAGATAGAGGAACGCCGGGGATTCGGCCGCGACGAATATCCCCCGCGCGCGCACACACGTTCCACGAAAGGTCGACGGATCTCGCTCTTTGTGGGTAGCATCTGCATGAGGAACTCTTTCAATGTTTACGCTGCCATTATGTGGCCTAACATTGATATATCGTCGATAAATGTCCGTCCGGCCTGGAAGTGGCCCTAAAAAAATTGAAATCGTAAAAAATGGAACGATCTTTATTTATGGTCCACGTGCACCGTGGGAGGCAATGAGACACGCATACTTGAGCGCCCGTCGCACTCGCTATCTTTGTTTTCTCTCAACTAGTCTTCTATGCGTCGTCGCCAGCGGAGGAAGCACGGATAAGCCTGCTTTTCGTTAAGACAGGGCCGGCCGACTCGCTATGTAAATAAATCCGACGGGGAGTGCCGTTAGTGATCACAATCTCCGGGGCTTTCGCCGGAATCCACGTGTCGTCGATATGACGGATGCGCCCTGACGAAAGGGCTCGCACCGAAATTCGTCTATGGCGGCCGTTTAAAAGAATTACGGTGCATTAGCGAGCGGGCGAGAGCTCGCCCGTGACGGAATGCACCATAAAAAGCGTCACTAAAAAGCATCCCAGCGCTCTAAGACAACCGTTGTCATGCATATGAGCATTCGTACGCGTGTTACCAATACAATGAAGCCTAACTAGCTATTATGCCTCGCCTCGCCAGATGCACCAGACCACGCTCGCTCCGAGACAGATTTTTCTCTCGCCCTCGCGACTTTTTTCTCTTCGAGGAATGTCTTATCGCCTATCACTTTTCGAGGGAGGCCGGCCGACCCGCTCACACGTTCGGATTCCACGAATGTCAGACTCCTCTATTCTTATAGTGGATTCTTCTGTATCCACTCGACTCCGCGCCACGGATGAAAGGCATTCTTCGCCTATGATATTCGCCCCCACATATGTATACTTGAAACTCTCGGAACGGGGAACCTAAGAACTGTGAGTGCAGGAAGTCTTCGCGGAAGGAAGTGAAGTGGTCGCTTACCGCCTAAGAGGATGCAACTGCCAAAATCGAGAAAGCTATAGAATATTTAATTCGCCCAGACACCGTGATGCCTGTCGCGAGGGAACAGGTGTGACTGCCTTAATTAAAGAAGGCACTTGTCCTTCCTGCCGTGGCGCCCGTAAAAGAGGAGCCAACTACCGAGCACGCGATCAGGGTTTTCGGCGGGCGGCCAGTCTAACAGGCCCCGCAAAATTTCGCCGTTTCTCACGCTCGCGCTCTATCCGGCCGGTTTTCCGTTCCGCAGCGGAAATCAAGGGCCCATTAGGCCGCCCTCCGAAGAAGCTCGGTAATGACAGGCTAGGAATCTAAACCGCGACAGGGTGGCGCACAGCCGGCTCTCCTATCCTTTTTCACGATAATGCGAGAGAAAACAAAGGTAGAACGGGGTGCATAGCTGTGCGTACCGAGGGCACGCATGCAAGTACGCGCTCCCCGACAATGGCTTTCCCACTGCGTCCGGGACACATGACGCGTCCTCCTCTCCTTTCATCCGCCCTGCGAAAGAAGGCGGGCGTAGGGTGAAGAGGGCCAGGAGGACGAGGAGGAAGAAGAAGTAGAAGCCGAGAAGAAGAGCCGCGCGCCTACTGCACGCTCTACAATTATTACAATTACCGGTAACTACCTGCCATTTGTTCGTTAATCGTTACGTGACGCTCCAACGACTGCAGCACGTACCTCTGGCCCTTTGATGCTACACGAGTATCCTACCGGCGATACGAATATTTGTGGTCGACCCGCCACCGCCGGGGAAAAACGCCTTCGCGATCACAAAGACCCCGGGAGAACGTCTCCTCTTTTCACGCGGTAAGACCGATCGTTTGGATCGAGCTGCGAATATACGCCTTCGAGTAAAATACGTCGTCATTATCCTCTGCACCTTCCCGGCGAGACCGCGGAGGTTATTGCAACCTCGGCGCAAGATTTCCTCCTCGTGGAAAGTGGGGACACGTTGTTGAATTAAGAAGAATGCATGACGAGGACCTCGCGCCGCGCCGGTGACTTTGATCCCGAGATTCGGAGTACGGATTAAGCACGCCTCTTTTTGTGCCCGAGCGCCCCCACGACTTTCGCATGTCCGGGCCCATAATAGAGACGCGGCAAGGGGACTCTGGGAAAATAGGTAAAACTGGGCCAAACTATCGGCGAGGACTGTGGCCAGAAGAAAGGTCGGCACCATACGTCTTGCTTAAACTGTGAAAAGCGTCTCGGTTAAGAGAAAATATTGAGACACGCGCCCTGACCTCCACGGCTGGGGCAAAATATTTCCAAAACTCGGGCCCACTCCGTGACCAATTCCTCGGGATCGTCTCTCGTGAATCGGTCACGGGGCCTTCCTCATCGCATCTCGAGGATTCTTTGTCCTTTGTCGTCCCGTGAGACAAAGTTTCGGTGTCGCCCTTTGTCCACTGACTTATGCGCTCCATACGTCAGCCCTATTGTAATACCGGCCTCACCAGCCTTCTTATACGCGCTACTCTGATCGCTTAACTCCGAGCTCCAATTCAGCACCCTTTGAGAACGCGAGCACACGGCTACCCCTCCATCACCCTGAATCAAAAACGAGGAAAAGAGTTGCCCTATCAAAAGATAATGTCGCTGCACCGGTGAATCGGGCGTCCTCGAAATTACGGGGAAATTGATGGGGCCCATAAATCCTGCGGGATCAAGCGCGATGAAGAATAAACCGGGGAATAAGGTCTACCGTCGAGCGAGAACTGCGCTGTCAGCCGCTCGGTCTCGTAGACCAGCACTGCAGTACCGAATCGAACGCATAATGCTCGGGACTACTATCCAGACATTTAAGCTAAAGGAGCCAAAACGAGCGAGAGTCCCAAAGCAACGCCATTCACAACGATGTCACGGGATAAATTGATGCATCGATCATGAATCAAGATGGAGCTCGGGCAGGAGCCGCGTCATTTGTACGAGGGACACTATCATTCAATTCCATTGCATACGAAACGATATCGTAGAATCAGCCGAGCAGGAAAGAGGTCATCGGTCCGCCCTGCGTATCAGCGCTCCGAGAGCCGGAGAGTCAGAGGTCCAGACATCGGGACTCCCACCTTTATTGTTACAAATGACACGGCAGTCAATTCGCCTCTGACCCCATCGCCGGTGGGATCGGGCAAACAAGAAAGGTCCTGCTGTCCCTCCCTTTTTTCCGGCCGTTCTTCCCGTCGCCGACGAGAAGCAGCGCCGCGCCAGAGGCTGTTCGACATCGACAGTGAGCTATCGCTAGAATTCGCCGGTAGCCCGGCTGCTCGGGGGCCACGTCAGCGAGATTCGGTTGGATTAACCGACCAGTTCGAGGCAGTGTTGCCCTCTGAAAAATTGGATGAGACCGTCTTCCTCCTCCTGGCCCGAGGAATTCGTCTTCGTTCACTGGCCAAGACGAACTCCGCTTCCGCGAGACAGTCGGCCGATTGCTCGGGCTGAAAAAAGAGAAATAGGATGTGTAGTATCGTGAATAGGACCGAACTCTACATGCGGCTGGTGTACCTCGGCGAGGGCGAGGCGCCGCCAGTATCGAGGCGCGTTTCATTGGATTTTCTGCCTCAAGACTTTCAGACAGCTCCCTATTGACTGTCCTTCGATATATCGCCTTTCCTCCACTTCGCATGAATTAGCGCCTCGCAACTGCATAGCCGCGAGATCGGGTTACCGGCAAATGTGTGGTCAATCGCTCTCGCTGTCTCGCTGGGTGCCAATGGGAGAATCTCATCGAGTGGACTCGCAAATTGGGCACGCTGCGCCAAGAGACCACCGTCGGCGACCGGACGTCGCTGGGATAGCATCGATATTCGAGTGGAACGTGTGTTTTTAATGAAGAAATCGAGCGGGGCATGCGCGTCGAATGATCGCGCGGAAGTGGAGGACTCTTCCGAGAAGTACTATCGTTAATGAGACAGCGAGGAATAGGTTCGGAGTATAAAGCAAAAAACGGGGGAGCGCGCCCATTAACTCGCTCGGAGGGCCGATAAGAATTTTACACCTCCGATCTCGCGGGCGATCTCCAGGAGGCGCTCCCGCCTCGAGCTGACTCACGAATCGAAGCGGACGGAGATAAACGCGTCTGTCTCTACGCGCGGCCAGAAGTGGCAGCTTCTTTCCCCGGTCGCTTCGGCCCGATCTAAACGACGGAGTTTACGCGCTCGGTGCGAGATCGCACTTTCGAATCGCCTGCCATAGGCGAGAGCCAATAGCCGAGGAATCAAGGGAATAAGGGCCGGCGCGCAACGACCTACACTAGCAACATCTCCCATTGCCGGCACTCACACAGAGGGCGAGCGAGCGCGCGCGCGCACGGCTCCGTATTCATTTTTATTAACCGACATTTCTCCCGTAATAAAATCCCGAGGCAATCTTCATAGAATCTTTGTGAAACACGCGTTGTATCCAGTATCGTTTGACCAACCCCTCGCCCCCGGGGCCGGCAGGCATTGCGCCCTTCCTTCACGGATATAAAACCTGATGGCCGATAACAACCACTAGCGCGCCCCACCGAATCCCCGTGCCACCCTCGCCGCCACCGCCGCCGCCACCGCCACTGTATCCGACACAAAAGCTGTGAGTGGTTCCCGTTTTATTGGAACCATACACGGATACAGATAGGGGCGATATACCCGCGAACGCTCCGAGACCAAGAGGCTGCCAGTGCCGTTCCTGGTCGCGAAGGGTAGGCGAGGGGATGCCCAAGACATATCCAGAACGATCGCTCGCCAGGGACGATGATGGCCTGACAATATGCGATCTCCCTCTCGACTCAGTGAATTTCTTCTAATACCCGATATGGAAGCGATCCCAATCGCCACTCGCTTTCTCCTCAGGCTCGACGCCGCTCTTATTAAATGCACTGACCACCGCCATTATCTGCTGGTCGCGTTCCTCGGGAGCCGCCGCACCGGACAATTCCACTCTCGGCAATGTTAGCTTTGCCAATCTCCAACAGAGCGCAGCGAGTGTTTCTAGTCTGATGGCAGGGGGTTGGGATGAGACACGATTTACCTGTGATAAATGAGTGCTCTTCCTTCCGGTAGGATGGGGAAAGGAACAGCGGGAGTTAAAGCGGACTGATTCAATTTAGCGAGGCTTGGATTTTTCTCGTCGGAACGGGCCGTAACAGAAGGCTGATTGAATTTGAGCTCGAGTAGTCTCGCGGATGATGTTGCTGCCTTGGTTGGGTTCTGCTGGCAAATGTCCAGGGTGTTGCGAGTTGCTTCAGCTCGCTCTCTCTGTGTGTGCCGTTTCAACTGTAGGTGCGCGCCGGGTGATATAGAATTGCTCCAAATAACAATTCCGGGATCCTCTGTCTCCCTCGCATGGCAGTAAGCATCTCCCGATAATGCAGTAGGGATATCATGGAGAGCTCTTGATATTTATGCGCCATAAAAGTCTTGTACACGGGGAGGGCGAGGCTCGAATCAAGGGTGCTGACCGGACATCGGTTTTGGGGAAGGCCAAAACGGTCAGGAGTCCTCTCTCTCTGCCTCTCACTCATTGCGCTCTCTCCCTTCGGCTGGCGCTATTCCTCCTTTCTGCTCTCGGAGCCTAACAGCGTCAATAGATCGAGCTCTCCTCATTTATGACTGGTGAAGTGACCGATTTACTTACAATAGAGCCCGACAAGAAACCGCCAGAAAGCTCACTCGATCGGAGAAAAGGCCGGCCTCCTCGGCCGCAGGAGGGAGATTCTACGACAGATTTCCTCGAGCTTCGTGTCTCCTCCCGATCCCTCGCAGCGCATTACGGGGCTCAACTCATCCCAAGGTACTTAAGTAAATATCGACGGATATACCGGCAATGTTTTCTCTGGAGATGGTCCTTGAATGGCTGCCGGTTTTACGCGGAGAGATCGTGAGGCGAGTGGCGTCATTGATCAAAGGCACCGAAAGAGGCTGCGCGACGTGAGAAGCCGAGCAGAATGACGTTTTATATCAATAAATAGTGGCGCAGCCTGGAACGCCGGGGGAAACTCTGGGAATGCCGTGCTCGATTTCGTCAGAAATGTCCCCGACATATGTAACGTCCCCGGTATTAAGGCCGAGACACGTATGTTACTTGAACAGCCTTCGAGCAAGTGATCGGACGACTTTTTTCATTAATCGAGGGACAACGAATTCACGGACGGTGGCGCTTAGCCTCCTTTCGAGCAAATGTCTCTTCTCTGGCGCGATCCTCACAATTACGGCTCGAGCATGACGGTGCACGGGGCCGTAATGCTTCTCGAGAATCTTTGAATATCTAATGGTGCGCTTTGTCTCGGACAAAATATTTCTGCACTAATAACGAGCGTAGCAGCGGGCGCACGTAAATCGCAGGGGAAAAACGTTTTGAAAGGGTTCCTCTCTCTCTCTCACTCTCGTCCTCTGCCGCCCGGCTGGCAACTCGGGGTAAGTAGTCAAGTTTACGCGGGCTATTCATAATAGCCCGGGAACGAGGGAAATTTCCGTCGCGCTCTTGCCTACCCACCGAAAGTACCGACCACTATTCTCCAGTCCTCGAGGGCATTGTCGCTCGCAATTTGCGAGAAATAGCGGCAGAGCCATTTTTTCCGCATGCAAAGGCCGCTGCATTCCCCGGCTTTCTTACATACACACGCGGGCGCGCGGGCGCACGCCAGGAGGAGGCGGACTTGTACAATTGTAGAATGGTCCCAGAGAGTGGCGAGGAATCGAGCTGTAGAGCCCGCGCGGCATAGCAACAGCTCAGCCTCGCGAATTCCGCGCGAGGATCTCTCTTGTCTGGCTGCATCCGGAGCCCCATTTCCTGAGGGAGTTGAGGATCCACAGAGCGGCAGGCAGCCGCGCGGCCAATCTCGATAAAACACGAGAGGGAGAGAGGAGCCAAGTATCGGAGGAGGATTCGCTCGGCGGAGGACACGGGACGCGCGCGGGCAAACCCCCAGGAAAACTAGAAAACGGCCGTCGAGCCAGCCAGACGTTCCCTTCGCGAGTAGCCGCGCGCTTGCCTTTGCGTCACGAGCGAACGAGGATGTTTGCGAATACTTGAAAGATCTCGGCCAGCCGGCGGCGTGGACGGAGCTTCCTTCTTTACTTCTTCCGCGGTGGCGTAAGGAGGATTGATAGCAAACAAGAAACCGACGTGAAATCCTGGCCAGCTCTCTCCCGCTCCAGCTCTGATTCCCCATACGTGCTCTATCGACGGGGAAATAAAAAGGCACTGCGATGGGGTGGTACAGAAGTAGAGGAAGACTCGGCGGCGGCGGCGGCGGCTGCCGGGCGAGGGAGAGATATACGGGACGAAAGGTAAAGATTTAAATGGCCTCTCGCAAAAAGCATTTAGCTATTCCCCGTGGCAAACGACCATGGCGAAATGGCGAGAGAGAGAACATATTTTAAACAGATTTCCCTCTTCCGTGTGCGATGTATTTATGTGCCGTGCAACCGGCTACCGGGAGAGCGCGCGCTCTTTCTCTAGTGGAAAGAGTGTATGCACGCCGGCCTCTCGGCACCGCTCAGCCACCGCCGCGCCACGCCGCGCCGTCACTACTTGGAGGACTGGCGGCTGGCTCCTTTTTTTCGGGGGTTTCGAATTTAAAAGGTTTAAAGCGATTTCCCAGGGGGTGGCGCGCCAGATTGTCGGCCCTCGAATACTGATCGACCGCCGACGACTTTCTCTCCTCTGTTCTGCTAGTGATCCTACCGCTTCCCTCCGCCCTCGATTCTTCGAGCCCTTCCCGCGCGCCCCTCCACCGCCAGCTGTTTCCCACTCCAGCGACCTTTCAGTCGCCTTCTTGCCGGATCTGACTTATTGCGAACTTCTGAAAGCGCCCTGCTGAAAGAGCGACGGACCTCTCCGCTCCGCGGCCAAATTCGCGCGACATGAAAAATGGAAGTGCAGAACGAGCGTGCGTCTTCCCTCGGAAATACGTGTTCTTGCAACAGGGATTTCCCGAGTCTTCACACGTGTGACTGGAATTGTGTCGGCCCCCGAGGGTGATAATAACTTTTATGAGATGTCTCGGTGACGGTGACCGCTGTTAGTATGTATCCCCTCCCCTTTTCATACCACCCTTACAGCAAATCTTTAATATACATTACGAAAATGACATCCACTTAGGGTAACAAGTGATGAATAAGAATTGAAATATGGAAGGCACCCTTGCTAGAGGCTGATACCTGAGAAAGGGCGACGAAGGTACGAAGATCGATACTGCTCCAAGAGGCGAATGAAGCACCTGCGATTGTCAGATGTATCTTGTAGCGCGGGGTAAGCCGATTCGTCGCGCGGAAGAAGGAACATGGGAACGAGGTCGAAATCGTCGGGAAAGAAAACGCTCCCAGAGACCTGTCTTTGGGTAGAGGCTCCGGGGATACGAACGCCTTTTCTAATGGAATTAATGTGCTCCTTATAACCCGCCCGGAGCGCAAGATTTACCTTTCATCCCCGGGAATATGTGATCAGGGTATTAGTGCCTCTGTATTATTAAGAGATGAAAACTGAAAGTACGAGGGCCGAGTGGGAGGCGGCGCGTAGGATAGGATGGGAGGATGGGAGGATGGGAGGATGGGCTCGAACGTCCTCTGGCAACGGAGACGTTTTCCCGATTTCAATGCGAGCCTGATTTAAAATTCATCAGCCTCTGTAAGGGCTTATTTTTCTGCTCGCGCTCGAGGGTATTTATTTTTTTGTGCGACCGAGATGAGGAGGAAGAAGTAATCCTGTATTCCCGCTGCCTGACGGCCTACTCGAGCATCATCTCCTTTTGTCCCGCCAGGTCGGGACGGGTAGGATTTTTAATTTCACCTCGCTGCACGCACACCCTTCCTCCTCCTCCTTCTCCTCCTCCTCTACACGTCTTCAGTCAACTAAGACTTTCCAGCGAGCAGTAATCGAGAGAGTGCTTCCCAAAGTTTGATACTTAATCCCGAGACGAATGAACCAGTTTCTTTTCTTTGATTATGTAGAGCATAGATTTTTGGCTTTAATAACATGCGCGATCTTATCGCCCGTGTTTATCTTAATTCGAGCTGAAACAATTTCCTCGTGGAGGCGGAGATGCGCACGGTGGGGTGTCCGAAGTCATCCCGGACGAATAGTCGGGGGGCGATTTTTCGCGCGGGCGAAACTCTGCAGATTGCATTAAGTGATATCCCGTTGAAATTACAATACGCTACATTTGACTTGAAATTTATAATATCCGAGGCGGCGTTCTAGTGGCAGCGCTACCGGCACCGAGGGACCTATATTGTAGGAAACGTCGCGCTAATGTAGCCTGGTTACCCCACTTGAAGATGCGAACCAATAACACGGGGGGTCCGAGAGATTAGGGACACCGCTTTTAAAGTACTCGAACCGACAGTCACCCTTGTTTTGCCACGTCCCACTGCCAAATCGCTCTCGCTCCTACCCAATTATATAAATTACAATTACCGCTCCCGGCAACGGCATTTATTATCACGCCAAACATTGTTACTTGTCTCTCGACTTTGCAGTCTCCTTCACAGAATCTTCCCCACCAACATCGACCCCTTCGCCTTGGAAATATCAATTATACAAAAGCTTCTATACTTTACTCCAATTCAACAAAAGTGTCCAAGTGCCGAAGAGTCCACGAAAGTTTTTGTCTATTCTCTTTGCTGGGCATCGTGTCGCAGGAAAAGGCACCCTAGGTTGGTGACGCGTCGGATTACGACGCTCTCGTTAGCGTCACTTTCCGCTGGGTATATTAAGCCGCATAACTCGGTGCGCTTTCTCATTGTGACGCGACGAAACGCGGTATGCCCGCATAATTGTGACAGGCCGTAATGGACAACGAGCGAATCCCATCGGCGCGGCGGCGGGTATAGGCGACCCTTAGTACGCCGGGCGGGCATAACATCGTCGAGGCAGAAGTGCGAGAGAGGAGGCGAGGAGGAGTGGGAGGAGTACACGACGCTCTCGTTCGACAGGCTTGCCGGGCGGAATCGATGTTATTTCGAAATATTAGCGCGGCTCGCAACAACGCACGCCCTATTACCATGATTAGCATACGCTGACAGGCAACCGCCACCTCTAAACAAGGGGTCCGCCGCACCCCGAAATCAGCCGGGGCCGAATTCGTGTGCGCGCCAGTAACCCTGTGGAGTGCGGAGACACGCTCTCCTCGGAGATACCGAGGCCACCAGTCCACCGATTCGCCGCTGGCCTGCAACATATTGCGACAAGCTACGCTAAACATTACGCCGCTGACGCCGACTGATGCCACCTGACTCGCCCGCACTAATGTAACACGCACCCTCCGCTGCCAATGACAAACCATACTTCCCCCGGATGGAGCGCGGCGGACCCCGGGAAAGTGGGAGAATTTCAAGACACAGCTATTACATACGGCCGGGCCCTCGATACAGGTTGTATATCCTGTGGAATATCGAGTCACTCGTGCGGAGTAGCACGCGTCGTTACTCGACGAGGAGAGCTCTTAGTGCCGGGCGCTCGGTGCCCTGAATTATTCGGCACAGCCTAATTGCCAGGCGGGGGCCCGATTGCCCGACGATGCATGCGAGTCTCGCAGTGATTGCAGCCCGGCCAATCCTGAGACACGAGCACCCGCCTGATACTTGTACGCGGAGAGTAACTCGATTCTCCGGTTACCGGGCCCTCTGCGCCGCTCGCTCGCTCGCCTGTAACATATTGCGACAAGCTATGCCAAACATTACGCCGGCGACGTCGACTGATGCAGGCTAACCAGGTCGCTACCGCTAATATCGTTGGGGTTCCACTCTAGATGTGTCCTCGCCTCCACCAGCCCTATCAGAGCGGGCGTCGCGCGCGCTTATACAAATGCGCGCAAACAATCCGCCGATAGAAGCCGCTCGGCAGACGCGGGCGCCAGAGAGAATAATTATCACACGCGCCCGGTCGTGTCATCTCGTTTCGCGCGTTGACGAGCCATTGTTCGAGCAGCAACGCGCGGACGCGACGTGCGATCCTTGCACGACGACTGCTTGACAGTCCGCTAATAACCGACATAAATCGAGGGACCTGCCTCAGCCGCAGGAGACGCCTCCTGTTACAGCGGCGCCCGAGCCCTCGTCACCTTCGCCCCAAGGAAACTGGCTGTAATGCCCAAGACTATCAGTTTCACAACACCTAACACAACATGTATTGCCGAAAGAAGTCACTTTCCGCCAAATTGATTTCACATATATACAATGAGGAAGGGATTAGTTTTTAAAAAGTAGAAATTAATTTAATGAAAGGGTCACCGCTTGATTTCCAAGTTCAGAACCCTTTGTATCGGTTGAGTAGATTGCGCTTGGAATGTTGAAGCCTTGGGATCTGTGTATCACTATAATTTAGCATGTTTGTACAGTGTCATCCCCTTGTTTCCCGAGTTCCGCGCCTACATACGTGCATCCGGACTTATCAGGGTGGGACGGGGTTGTGGGGTTTGTAGGGAGAGCGAGCGCGCTCACCGGAATACTCTCACGTGATAATCGGGGCCGCGAGCGAATTTGCATCTGGTGGCGGGCGCGCGCGCGCGGGCGGCGATCGGCTGTGTCCAGGCGAGGAGGAGGCTGTCGGGCTCGAGGCAGGACGACGGGGCGGATTTGCATTCGAGACTACACGGGGTTCGGGGCCGAGGATTCGCCGGAAAATGGCTGGAGCGCCGACGCCTAAGTGCAAGGATAGCGGCAAACGACGTTACGGGGTTGACGGACTCATTACGCGGCGGTTTGCATATAGAGCATGCCAGGAACCTGGGGGTGGATCTCTATACACAGGGCCGGAATACGTGGATCCGAACGAACGGATGTGCGCCGCGCGGCCGAGCGAGGGAGAGGACGATCACGAGATTGAGCCGACGGGAGAGGCCGAGAGGGAGCTAGACGGAAGAGCAGGAACGGACGCTGACTGACTACTACACGAGTAATATGGATTTGAGGGGAGGCTCTGCTGGCACAATGGTGCCACTAATGCACAATCACCCCCGCCGCCACGGAGTACAACCAACCTCCGACCCCTCCGGGCAAACTACCTATACAGACCATTCAATATTGGCCGGAGCACTAGCCACTGGCTTATCTACTGGCTTAATGGCGGGATATTGGTCCGCCGTGAAGAACTCGCCCGCCGAATCGTACTCTCGTCACGCCACCGCACCGCCTGCCGTCGAGATCTCTATTATGCCGGCTCGCGTTGCGTCCGATCGATGTGTCAAAGTCTCCGCCGCCTATCGATCTATCTCGAGAACGGAAACCTTCCGACGCCGCGCCACGCCGTTCCAGCTGGACTTTCCTTTGACCCCTTTCTACGCGACGATCGCCTTTGATCGGTGAATGCATGCGAGCACAATGCGCCGTGGCATGCACGCCGGCACTACTACTCGACTATATACGCACCCTTTGAGACTTTGTGCCGGCGCCGGCGACTAGCGAAGGAGTCGAGAGATGTCCTCGGGAGCGAGCGCGGCATCTTTGCCTAAATGCTTCGGGATGACTGGCTCTGGTCTATGGGTTTCGGAATATGCTCCGAGCTATAAATTTGATATACGCGATCCCTCTGGATCGCACGCGGGCGCCCGCGCGCGCGCGCATGTATATTGAAAGGCAAAGGGCGCCGGCGGTGCTCCGCGTCGAGGAAGGTATTTCCAGTTTAACATGAAAGGCTTAGTGAAATCGGATGAGTTCGTGTGGCAGTGGCGGTGCGCGACGGTTCCGATATCCGGGGGCAACAGGAGCCGGCGGGTTCCTGGTATCAGCACGGCCCATTGCTCGTGAATCCGGCCAATTTCCTGCATCCTGATCTGATCGTCACTTTACGACGCGTGTACCAGGAGTGACCGTCGGTCTGGCTGGCATTCCGCATCCACCGAAACCCACCCCGGTTTAGAGCTAGCATACCGCGTGTACACGCACATGACCGCCGCTCCATATCCATCGGGCGTGCCCTATGTGCCGGCTGATAACGTACGTATCGTGTTCCCCGGATTCAGCATAATCTGACTGATTGGCGGACAAGCCCGCTCGAGATCCCATTGCGGGCCGCCGACACCAACCTAGTTAAACTCGCCGCTCCCCAAATTTGTATAGATCGCCCGGCACTCGCATGAATTCGCCGGCATCCTCGACACTAACTGCTTTGCCCGATCATAAAACCTCGTGTTTAGTAACCAGGATCAATCAGTGGACCTTGTAACTACTACTCTCGCGCTGGCTTCGAGTCCGCAGAGCATATACGATCATGCCTCGGCTTATTAGGACACCTATTACATACGTTACGCAGTGCGAGTTTCGATTTACAACGAAAATTCCCTTTCACGTGCAATGGAACGTAGGGATCCTTGAGAATTTTCGAGCTGGAAGACACGGACGAGTGGGACGTCCTGTACAAATTAAAGACGCGTCAAAACCAGGAACCGAGGCCGACTCGCATTTCCCGGGGAAAGTCTGCAAACGAGTTTCACCGCAATTCGTCGCGAGGCCGGGGCGATACACGAGAGGAAAGTTCCGCGAGCCAGTTAAAAAGTTGCAAAATGCAGAGAGGGTGAAAAGTGTGCTTGCGCGTTTCCCTGCGAACTTGAAAGGGGGACGAGAGAGTGTCGGTGGCTCGGACGAGCTTTCCCACGGAGGTGCGTAGGTAGGAAGGAGGATTACCTGGTGCGTCTCGTCGCCGAGGATGTTACGGGCGTTTATGAAATACGTGTTTCGACTGGCTATTTGCCGGTGAGTGGTAGGAGGCGGGCGCAGAACGGCACGGGCATTGTATGGGAAACAGATAGAGTGGCGGCATTTGCTATTCCCGTAACGCATAGGCTGCGTTCCATTGTCACATTGTGCCTGCTAATACGCTAAAAGCCTATCTGTGTTGAGATCTGCGCGCGGAATATTGCCGCGCCCGGGATTTGACTCGGTCTAACAAGGTTACGGTGGAAAAGACAATCAGAGGTTAATGACTTCGTAATTGAATGCCACTTGTGTTGAAGTGTGAAGGGGTCGTATTCTTAAATCGAGGGGTCCCGAAAATTCCAAGAATTTGCGTGACGTCACAGTTTAAGGATACCTCCTTGCGGATCATGTGTTTCTGTTACCAGATTCTAAAATCGGTCGAAAATGCCTGGAAAGTATCTGATATTGTAAAAGGAATACATGATATGCTAGGAGGTATTCTTAAATCGAGAGGCCCCGAAAATTCCAGGAATTTGCGTGACGTCACAGGTCAAGGATACCTCCTTGCGTATCCTATGTTCCTATTACCAAAGTCTAAAATCGGCAGAAAATGTCTGGAAAATATCTGATATTGTAACAGGAATACATGATACGCTAGGAGGTATTCTTAAATCGAGAGGCCCCGAAAATTCCAGGAATTTGCGTGACGTCACAGGACAAAGATATCTCCTTGCGTATCCTATGTTCCTATTACCAAAATCTAAAATCGGTCGAAAATGTGTGCAGAATATCCGATATTTTAACAGGAATACATGATATGCTAGGAGGTATTCTTAAATAGAGAGGTCCCGACAATTCCAGGAAGTTGCGTGACGTCACAGGTCAAGGATACCTCCTTGCGGATCATGTGTTCCTCTTACCAAAGTCTAAAATCGGCAGAAAATGTCTGGAAAGTATCTGATATTGTAACAGGAATACATGATACGCTAGGAGGTATTCTTAAATCGAGAGGCCCCGAAAATTCCAGGAATTTGCGTGACGTCACAGGTCAAGGATACCTCCTTGCGGATCATGTGTTCCTCTTACCAAAGTCTAAAATCGGCAGAAAATGTCTGGAAAGTATCTGATATTGTAACAGGAATACATGATACGCTAGGAGGTATTCTTAAATCGAGAGGCCCCGAAAATTCCAGGAATTTGCGTGACGTCACAGGACAAGGATACCTCCTTGCGTATCCTATGTTCCTATTACCAAAGTCTAAAATCGGTCGAAAATGTGTGCAGAATATCCGATATTTTAACAGGAATACATGATGTGCTAGGAGGTATTCCTCAAATAGAGAGGTCCCGACAATTCCAGGAATTTGCGTAGCGTCACAGGTTAAGGATACCTCCTTGCGTATCCTATGTTCCTATTACCAAACTCTAAAATCGGCAGAAAATGTCTGGAAAGTATCTGATATTGTAACAGGAATACATCATACGCTAGGAGGTATTCTTAAAACGAGAGGCCCCGAAAATTCCAAGAATTTGCGTGACGTCACAAGTTAAGGATACCTCCTTGCGGATCATGTATTCCTGTTAGAATATCAGATACTTTCCAGGCATTTTCGGCCGATTTTAGAAACTGGTAACAGAAATTGTGAAGAACCGAGCGTGGCCAAGTATTGCGGTTTCTTTGATAATTCTAATTTTCTAAATCTTTAATCTTAATTTCCTAGATCTAAATCTTTAATTATAGTACATAGTACGCACCGCGTGAGGAGAACGAGGGAAGAGGTTTTTCTCAATCTCATCGGGCTCGCGTGTGCCGTCCGACCGCAACCTGCCCCAAATTCCACTTTTTCGGGGCGCGGCGAGGAAAAAAGCGTGGACGGAAATAACTGGCTCTATAATCACTGGAGGATTTCGTGTAACACGCGCGCTGTCCTCATACGAGCGACTGTTCCACCGCAGCCGTGCGTGGCAGGGAAACGAAGGGAGGGAAATGTAAAAGGAGGGACGAAGAGAGAGAGAGAGAGTTTACTTTACCGCGAGTGTGTTTTTCACGGACGGTCGAGCGGCTGACGAGCGCGTACAAATCCTTTTAACGAGGAGCAGACCAGAGGGCCGGGAAAACGGTGGCGGGGGTGTGGGCGCGCGCGCTCGCGGCCGGCGACTGTGCGATTATGAAAATTTTCTTTGATAAACACTTCGCCATCCTCCGCATTTCCGAGCGCCCGTTTCCCGGCGCACTTGAATAATTATGCCGTTCCGAGGCACACAAGTCCCGAAGGCGAGGCCTGTGCCGTCAAACGAAATTTTTCTGCTCGGCGGATCGTTCGCCGCTCTCTTAGCTTCCTCCCCGTCAGCTCGCACGGTCGCTCGATTACTCGCCCGCCGCTCGCTTATAAATATTTAACGCCAATCCAAGTAACCGGAAGAGAGAAGAAGCACGGATCACATTAGGAGGGTGGTGGATTCCGGACGATCGAGAGAGGAATTGCTGGGCTTTAGCGTCTATCAACCAAGAATGAGAGTGGAAGGGCACCACTCTCCCGGCGGTGTACTAATGCAAGTACTCGGGACACATTGTCCAAGGATTCGCAGTCGTTGTATATAAGTACGTCGGAGGAGGCGGAGGAGGTGGGGGAGGAGGAAGACGGGAGTGGAAGCCTCGACGAGGAGGACGAGAATCGTATAACGGCTCATCGGGGGCTTTTTAGGAGCTCTCCCCGGTAGGATCCCGGGGATATCAGTGCGGGTTTATCATGAACAATACGAGATAAAGCAGGCCGAACTGCTCGCAATAAATTCGTGCCGAGCGCCGAGATATTTCATAAGGGTGGAATCCATCAATAATGCCGGAGCGGCTCCGGTATGTGTGTGATTCTCGGGCGGTCCGACGGCAAAGACAGCGCGGCCCGGCGGAGTTCGCGGCAATAAATAATGCGATAAAACACGAGTCGGCCTATCGAGGGAGGAGGAGGAAGGGGAGGAGAAGGGTCGCGCGATTCCGTGAGGGTTGTGGTACTTGCCGCGCGACGACAGCGACCCTGCTTCCAACTACTCCACCTACGCTTCAAGGTATTTCCGGCTCTCCTGCTGCTTCCTGTCTCAAAGCCTGCCGCGGAGAGCCACTTTGTCGAAGGCGAGCTGTCTCCTGGCCCCGGCAAATTCGATTACGCTCGTGAGTACGCCGTAAACGAATTTCATCCGCAAGACAGTGTTCCACCGGTTTATGCAATTTAGATTGAAGCCTTGGCCGAACGACCCGGCCCACCGTCCCAGCGCACTTCTCCAGACACCGCAGATTGACCGGAATTACTGTGTATCTCGGATCAGCCTGACAACCACCCTGCAACTCTGCAACGCGGCCCCCAGGAGCAGCCTGCAATTAAATTCCCGCAGGCATATTCGCCGGGCGGCCGGACGGCTTTGCCTCGGTCTAACAACGTTTATTAAAAAACTTCGCCGAGTAACTTCTTTATCTCGGGCAATGAATAGGAGAAGCTTTGCAGAAGGCTCGGTTCCTACGTAGCTTCGACTATGGGGAAGCGGTGTACAGCCTCGAGTAACGAGTACCCGGCGCGAGCGGGCATTCAAGTATCGCACTGAAATGACTCGATATCGCGCGTTCGAGCGGTTACAGTACCGAAACACAGGGAGGGAAAGAACGAGGGAGGGAGAGAGGGAGAGAGAGAAAGAGAAGTTCTGGAGTAAGCGCGGAAAGGTTTCCCTTGTTTCTCGGGAAAAGTCCGATGAATTATCGTCCGGCTATAACGTTCGCTTGGCTTTCAACCCCGCTTTCCGGTGAGGCTGCTGCCAGAGCCAGCGGCTCCTCCTTCAGCCTGCAGCCTCGAGCAAGGGGTGCCTTCGACTCGTCGGCGTTCCTACCACCATTGCGCGAGGCCGTTTCTGGTGGCGCAGTTGCCTCGGGAAAAGCATATTCATAAAATCGGCCAAGCAAAACCGCTTTATATCTCGAAAGGCAGACCCCAGCAACCGCCCAACCGCCCAACCGCCCGCCCGAGGGAGCTTCGAGCGGTTGCTTCGAGTGGCGAGCGCTCGCTCGAATTTATTAGCACTAAGCCGCGAGAAACGGCCCCTGCCAATCACGAATTACGCCCAATAACCGGAATTGTAACCGTCCGAGCTAACTAAACTGGGGATAGATCGTTACTCCTGCAGCCTGTTATCTTACTCCGTATAAACGTTAATAACACCGAGTGCCGCCACCGAACCACCCGTTTGCCTTTGACAATACCCACGGAATTATTATGCCTCGAGCCCCACTCTACCCCCTCGCGCCGGCGAAAGGGTGGTTTGCTTCGATATGCAATACCATTTGCTACTGACGGGCGTTACGACTTGCCATGTTACGTTTATGCCGGAATCGTAAAAATACACGCCGCCGCCACCGCCGATACCGCACGTTCGCAGGACGTATGTTTGGATTCCCAAGTCTCTTATGCGCCGCCGAAGATACTTGGGCGTCCGCGGTGGTCGGCGAAACTTAGAGAGCGGAAGCACTCGATGCGCGTAATGTCTGGCGAGAATTGAGACGTCTGGGAGCTCTCGATATAATAATCCGACGTGACAAATGATATTTCTAAAATTGAACGCCAGAATAAATGGATGCGCCGGCTCGCAAGCGCACGCCCGATTAAAGCACCGAGCAAACGTCACCGAAATAACGTTAACGTTCGGATTTAATCATGATGCGGGACGATCTATTTTATAAAGCAAACATT
Organism: Crossocerus cetratus; assembly: GCA_963675795.1. Classification (NCBI taxonomy): domain Eukaryota; kingdom Metazoa; phylum Arthropoda; class Insecta; order Hymenoptera; family Crabronidae; genus Crossocerus; species Crossocerus cetratus. The sequence goes on from OY776670.1 coordinate 10,374,969, forward strand.
TGCGGAGATAAATCCGCGCGCAGCCCGGCTCTTCTCGATCGACATCCAATTTGCGGCGAGCAAACGTGCGCGCACGATTCCAGGGGACCGAGCCGCTGATTATTATGCCGGGCGAAAGCAATAATCTGTAGTGCACAAATAATTCAGCCTCGCCGGCAAACACTATTAATTAAACCGGTGGGAATTCATGTGGATCACCTAGGCTAACTAGACCGAGAGTAAGCTCGGATCATACCTTGAACGTGCCTCATTAGGGACAATTCCTGATACCTTTCCCGTCTCTGACACTGTCGATTTAACTCTTTCCACACCAAACAGTACTTTTTAATATCTTCCGATACTAAAGAAACAAATCTCGATAATAGAATTTGTCTCAAAACTAATTACAAAAGAAACATTCTGTGAATGTGACATCGGATAATAATGGGTTCATTGGCGACGACGATTCAACCAAGACAGGGACATTGAGAACGCAAGTACGTATCATCGAGTTACATCTAATCATCGCAAGTCCGTTGTCCAGCCAAGCACGAGACGAGCAGGGATTGTAAAAGTTTAATATCCACCAGTTTACGAGAGAGGGGTACATCCGACGCGATCGTCTTCCGACCACACATAGACCCTTGAGCACTTCCACATACGCGATCTACTGCTCCACCACCGACGGACCTGTGTATCTACATACAAGCCACTGATGCCAGAGATTCTCTCACCAGCGAACGGTAGGTTTCGCTGCGTAATACAATCCCCCTACGGACAGTGGGGCCTGCACACTATAGGCATTACCCGTAGCAGAAGGGGGAGGGTGCACACGGACTAAAGCCGGTGGATCGGCAGACCAATACAGACAGACAGATCCGCGGCAGCCTGGACCACGAGACCGATAAACGCGAAATGCCCGTGGATGAAACACCGCGGAATCACGGAGCATGGAACACAACCGGGGCGAGAGAGAGTGCACGGGGAGGAAAGGAATTGGAGGAGTGTTCGGGCGACTGTGGAAGAGAGAGCGAGGGATAAACACGGCAGTTCGGTTAGTTTGGATTTAGTTTCGAGTTTACGTTCCCCGGGCTTCCTGAGTTAACCGACCACGTAAACGCGGCCGTTCCGGCCACCGCCACTGGTTATATTCTATTACGCGATAAATATTATGTCCGCATACACAATGCCGCCCGATGTATCGATCAATGACCGCAGTGTAGCTGGCTGATTAATTAAATTACAGTTCTGTATGTTCTCGCTGGGGGCTAAGTCTTCACGGAGCTTCTGAATGACTAAGTTGTAGAGAACCGGTCCAACGAACAAGGTGAGAATCTGAATTTTTACTTAGTTTTTCGGTATAAGTATGAACTCTGAGAATGGAGAAAGAAGTCGTGGATGTCCCGTGGGAGGTTTTGAAGGACAAAAAGTTAAAAGTACCGCCGCCCCAGTCTTCTGGCGAGGACAAACATTGCACTTTTATCGCGGAGCATTTTTGCCGATGTGACATTATTCGAAAGGTCCTCGAGAGGGCCGGGAGACCACTTCGCTGCCACTCGAGGGACGAAGACGAAGGACAAGAGAGCCCTAGAAGGACTCCCGGGCTTCTATCTGCTCTCATCAAAGGCGATCCATTTCTTTCTCTTGGCTTTTTTTCCCTTTCCCGAGGCGCGCTTGTATCGGATGTGTCGGGTTTCCTGGCAACTGCGCGAATCTCCTCTACACGTAATAAAGAGGACAAACAGGGAAGAACGTGATCTGGCAGAGGCAAGCTTTGCCTTGGAACGAAAAGGTGTAAGATTACGCCCTTATCGGTCCTCTCTTCCAACACAACTCCCCTCGGTCCTCTCTTTCCCTCCGTCCGGTCCTTCGGTTCGGTTATTTGTCCCGTGTCGTCCTCTCGATTGAGCTCGCCTCTGACCCCCCCAGTTTGACCCAATTTCCCCTCAATTTAGCCCTAAATAAATGAGCAGGCAAACATTAAATGAATCAAGACATTTATTTGGCCACGGGAAAGGAATTTGCTGTCATTAGAGGACGCCCCTACTACAATCTAACCATTCGACCGCTCTGCTTTCCCTTTAGCTTTTTTTATTCGGTCACGACATATGACCACTTCCGCTACAAAAATCGAGCCGCTAGCTACATCCTATCTAAATTGGTCTAATCTACGATCGTAATGGAGGAGGGCACTCAGGAAAAAGGTACTCGTCGACAGGAGCGTATAATTCATGCGTCGTTCCACTTGGCTACGGTTATTATACTTCTTAACGAGGCGAGCGCGCACGCCGTCCACATGTGTTTTTCTTGCGAAACGAAAAGCAATATTTGCGCGGGTTCCGTTCGCGGCGGATTGCCGGCTTCATCTGCTTCAGTTTCACGATAGCGTGTGAGAGCATGTCCGCCTGTTACTTGCACTCGGTACTAGGAAAGAATTACGTGTCCCTCGCTGGCGAGGAAACGCAGGACATTTCTCGAGCAAAGTGATACAGCCCGCTTTGCATTCGAATGCTCGGTGGCAGTGTGTACCATTACCGAAGAGAATCGCGCCCCTGCTTTCCAGAGAGAAGTGAAGCAGTAGGGCCCGACCCGAGGGCTCCAAGAGGGAGAGAGAAAGGGAGAGAGAAAAATTGGGGCCGTCGATTTGCGCTCACGGCATGGGATCGTCATTAGACCGCCGCGCTGCCATTTGCATGGAGAGGAAATGTGGCCCGGAGTTTCCGCGGACGCGATTTAGCATATTCCACGCGTAAAACTGTTTCCGAATGCGCGGGGATGCCAACTCCCTCGTAAAGCGGTCCTGCCGCGGCCCCGGCGGAAAAAAATCACTGATAAGAGGAGGGCCGAAACGGCGGCCCGTAAATTTTTCGCAAGCTAATCACTTCCAGTTTCAATTACCGCGATCAACTCCCGCCCCCTCCCGCCCCCTCCCGAGCGCTTTAATAAATATGCTAATTATACGCGTGATTCGCCGGTGGTATACCGTAGTGTGTAGCGATGGCGAGTGAATACGCGAGGTGTAATTACAGGGAGACTGTTGCACCCTTTCAATCGAGCGGCTTCCCAGGCGCAGGAGGATTCCTGTCTTGCCGCTTTCTCCCTCGGCATCCCCGAGGCGGCTTGTTTGCCGACGAAAACACGGCGGGATAGGTCGACAAATATCGCGTTACCAATTCCAAGACTCTCTTTTTCCCGGCTCTTAGGAGTCTCTCTCTGGCGTGGCATGGTTGGAGTAAGGGGCAGGGGCCGAGGAGTGTTCCAGGTCGCGAGGTATTGACCTACTGAGCTCCGGTCGCAACCCTCCGCGGCTCTCGCCTCGCAACGTATCATCCCTTCGTTCATTATTTACACCCTCCGAGCGAGACGAGACCTGCCTCGACTGCGACGCCGCGCGACCCGCATGTGAGGCGACGGTGGCCACCCTCCTCGCGCGGGCGCGCTCCGCGAAAAGGAACCGGGGGTGTGCCGCACTTAATTCTTCTTGTCTTTTCAACCCCATTCCAGGGCAAGTGGGCCACTGGGCTGCTCTGAAAGTACTCGAATGCACCCGGCGCTCGCGCTCCTTCCGAGGGAAAGGGCCGCCGGGCCTTGACGATTTTCATGAATTATACAGGTCGAGGGTCGCCGCTCGGTAAACCGGGCACGCGCACACTTAAAAGGAAAGGGTAATGAGCGATCATCTTCGACCGCGACCTGCGATCCTACTCTAATAACCCTTTGCATCCCTTCAACACGCCAGCCCTCCAGCGCGATCTTAACAGTCCTCGCGCCGCGCATTCCCTATGCGGGAATGAGGATCATTAGTTAACAAGATTCATCGTTTGACTCCGGCTCTCCTTCTCTGTAAAAAGGATAGAGATCTGCTTGCATCAGTTTCCCCAACGAGTCGAGAGATTCGAGGTAAGAGAATCAATTTAGATGTAGAACCGGTCTATTCCTCAATGCTTCCTGACCACTCCAGTCGGAGTGGAGCGCGGGAAATCGGATTTATGGCTTGTTCACAACCTGCGCGTGACTATTTCTTCCGGCCTCGGTCTCTCTTTCTCCTCGGCCTCCCACCTGCGAGTGATATACGCGTTCGGCGGGAGTGGATTCGGGCGAAGGGCGAAAAGCTCGAGGCAGGAAAACCCAGCGCGTGCGGCGAAGTGAACTCGCAAGGAGCATATTTTTTCCGCGATCCTCCTCGCGGCTTTTTTCTCCTACTCGATACTCGTTGGGAGGTAGGGGCTTGCAGGCGGGGGTGAAGGTGAGCTTCACCCCCCGGGGCGAACCGACTTGGCTCGGGCCCGAAGTAGTTGGACTAATTTAAATATCAGCTCGGCAAGGGCGGCTTGTAAATCTATCAGCCGTGTACAAATTTATGGGTGAGGCGCGTATGGATGTTTTATTTAGTAGCTTTCGCGTCGCACTCGCTCGCTCGCGCCGAGTTAGGCGGTGCGAGAATATAAGGTGCTTCATGAATAAAATATCACTGCTAATGCCCGGAGGCCGGGCGACGCGTTTTTCTCTCTCGCGTCGAAGATGCGACGACGAGTCTTCGCAACTAAAAGAGGCATGAACGATCGCGCCGCGACGGTGCATTCGGAAAAACGACTCTAAATAACGCCAAACAGAAAAGCCGTCGGCTTTGACGTCCTGCCTTTCTCGGGATTTCATATTTATTGCACTGTTCTCCTCAGCGCTGTTCCTTCCCGGCGACAGAACGCCTCTTAATTCAACCTGCCACGACCACCTAGACTTCCTGTAGGCTTTGCTCATTTCGTATGAAAAACAATTCAATTTGCCTCTTGGCAGCGTACTATTAGTTCGATACGGATCTCATCGGTAGTGTCAGGTTAGTCGCGGAAGCTCACGATATATTTCAGAGCACTAGCTCGTGCACCTTCGTGTCCTAATGGGTACTTGGAGATTCAACGAGTATCTGCATTCAATTATTCCGCTCGCGGAAGTGGAGCAACCCTTACGATCTCGGGGGCACTTTTTCGGGAGGGTGTAAGCAGAGGGCCGGAGCCAGGGGCCAGGAAGTCGAATGAGCAGCGAACGGATACGAGCACCATTTGCATTCGCGGCTGTAAAGAAGGCGAAAAGCGATCGCCCTCTCCTTCCCGATAATAAAGAGCGCCCGAACGATGAAGCCAGCCACCCCCCTTTTCTCTCTCACTCGGCGAGCTTATGCTCCAAATAAAGCTTAAGGGAGAGTACGCCCGAGGAAGAAACAGCCTTTCCCGCATGGACTTTTTATTTCTTCGCTTCGGGAGTTCTCCCGTCGCCTTTATCTTTACAGTGGGCCATTCGGTGGGCCACCTTAGCGGTGAACTAATTTCCTCCTCGCATTCGATTTTCATGGCGGCTCCTTAACTCACCACGATCTGCGACTCCCCCCTGAATAGTATAAGTTTACCTTTCGTTGCTTTACGGTCTCGATCCCGTTCACTCTCTCTCTCTTTCCTTCCGGAAGCACTTGCCACTTTTTATTTGCTCGCGAGCGTATAATATTTATCTGGCGTTATCACTTATGGGGTAGTAACCACCGCAACACTTACCAGCGGCTTTCCATCGTTATTCGAATACTTTTTCTTCACGGCCGCGGCGCGTTTAAGAGGCAGTCTTTCCGAGTACATACTTCAAAGTGTCGCACAATGTAGAGCGAAAGTCACGCGTTCAATTTAATTGGAAAGTGCGTTAATTCGATTCTTGATAAAGTCGGATTGGCATTGATGCAAATAAGTACGCTGGAATAATCGAGTTCATTGAATCGTCAAAGTGGCCAGCGAAGCAAAAACGAAAGCAGGAAGAGAGGGAGTGCCGGGGATCGAGCTCCACCCCGTATCTGCATTTTATATCGAGCAGTTTCACTTCATCCGAGCGGGGCACGCGCTCCTTTACGATTTCCTTCGTCGTAAGACGCCAGCCAGCTGGCTGCCTGTGACTGACAAATAAATGCCGCAAAAATATGCCGCGGAAATGCAAACAATTCGGCGTCGGGCGGAACTTCTGCAGGGGATCGTTGCGAACGCTCGCCCGAAGGCCTCGGTTATTATTTTCCATTTTATTGGCCTCCACACGAATACATAGAAAGAGAGGAGAGGAGCGGCGAGCGGCTGGAGCACCGAGGAAAAACACGTCACCATAAAGCCTCTGGGTTTTATGCCAACGGGCGAAAATAATCGCTCGTTATTTGCAAATTCGGGGCAAATCGACGTTAAAGAGCCGAGCGGGAAAAATTACCGTCGCCATGGTCGTAGAGCGAGCCTTTTTCCATTCGGATTTCCTGAGCGTAATTGGGTCAGACGGCTCGTTAACGTGTGCTCGCATAACACCGCCCGTAAATCCGAGCCGATGGTGTCCCGACGATCGGTCTAATTACTCGTTTCCGCTTCCAATGACCCTGGCACACGATGCCCCGTCGGCTGCCCCCGTCATTCGAGGAGCCGGATGTAAATTCGCCCCGGGAAAACCGAGGCGTTAAAAGCGGGTGTATTGGTCAATATTCGAGGGTAGTGTCGGCTCGTACAAGTAAGGAGCGTTGCAAGAGCGAGCGCGAAGAATCCGTGCACCCTTCAGTAGGCTGAGTCAGCGTAAGGATAAAACGGACTCGCCATCAAGCCCGTTACTACCCAGCATTAAATAAAGAAATATGGCTCCGCGCACTTTGGTCCGGCGCGGCGGATCGGTGCCTAAGCATTCGTGCGTTAGCACTAAACTATATTACAACCGCAACACGGTGGTGTGTCGGAGGTGCGCGAGCGAGCTGAGCGAGCGGCAGCGTTTCGTCCATGCGGTTCTTCGACGCCACCGCACACCAGACCGCGTGACGGATGCCTTTACGAGGCTGTGATTTATTTTATTATTGGCCGAGCGAGGGTGTTATAATCCTCGACTGCGAAATGAAGCGATTTACGGAGAGCCTCGGCCGCAACCTATCCGGTAACGCACGCTACTTGCCGCGCCGTCGGCCAACAGGCCAAAAATTCGATCGACCCCATCGACGCTTTATAGACACGACCCCGCGCCTGCCACTTTTCCTCCGCTCGTCGCTTGCTCTCCACTTCCGATTCCCGCTCGCACTCCCCGTGCCAGCCCATCGAAATTACTACCATCGTAAAATGCGAGAGGATCCGTATAGACGTGCTACTTTAAACGGCCAAGCTTTCTCTCGCTCTCTCTCTGGCGTGAGAACGCAACTACCCCTCGCAGTAAATGACAGCTTTTTCGTCGATCCTCCACGTGAAATAGGTATCGGCAGACAGACATCGAGACAGTCTACGAGGCTTTCATTATTTTTGCACCTGCTTACGCGATTCCGTTTATAGCCGGTCCAGCTGTCGCTTGTCGTTCGTTCGATGCTTATGATGCACTTTAAATTTCTTCCCCAGATAGAAAGGCGATACCACCTAAGACACTCCCATAAAATCGGCTTTATTTGTTCAATACCGGTGTACCACTGCGGCGGAGAGACTCTCCAATATAGGAAGAATAATCCTGCGAAGTGACCTCGAAAACCTGACACCCCAAAGGCGAATCCTCGTTAAGGAAATTGGGGTGCGGGGCTGCGCGGCGTCCAAGTGTGACGGGAGGAAAATCACGACACCCCAATGCGTCGAGGTCAAACAAGGAGGCGACGTCGAGGGGGAGGATCGAAGGAAAGAGGGGCAGTCGGTGTATTTTCGCGGGCGCGAAGCATAAAAGTCGGAGCCGAGGAAGGAACGTGGGCTACGGTAGAGTTGTTTGCGTGAGGAAGATTGGCGAGTCGGTAGAGGGGGGTGGTGGCGTAGTATAAGTGGTGGCCAGGATCCTTTCGGGGATGATCCTTCGGTTCCTCGTTTTAATTTTCTTCGCGGCTTGATTTCACAGTCACCCCCCCAGTGAGGAGGAGCACCGGGTTCTTCTATCTTCGGGCTTGCCGAAGTCGGAGCCCCCCAAGAGGCCAGGACGCACGATGCTTCCTGCGACTACTTCACCCCAATGTCGACGTCCTTCTCCTTCTCCTGCTCTCCCTTCCTCTCCCGCTCAAGGAGTGTAAAGTCTCGGCACCCTCGGCTTAAAAAATTGATCCGATATCTCGCCGTGTTGGCCCCGCAATCCCGCGGGGACTAAAAGGGACAATGCTTCGTGAGACGAAATACCAGCGGGAGTAGGGGGATACGATGCTCCGGGAGAAAAGGATCGAGGCGAGCCGGGCGCCGCCGTTAAGACGACGAGGAGCGTCGGGCGCGACCGCCTTGCTTTTGCTTGCCAGTGATTATACCCGACAACCATTCCCGAAAAACTTGGGCAGACCTCCCCCGTCCCCCGTTCACAGTGCTGGCGACGTTGTCGTCCTTCCATCAGGATCCGAATAAAAATGTTTTAAGCCGGCCCTCTTTCTTGGCCGTAGCACTTATATTTAGTACTCGCGGAAGGAGAGAGAGAACAAGAGAGACGGTGTCCTTTATGGCACCTCGCCGTGAAAATCCCGGCCACGTCTATCACGGGATATTGAAACGAAAACGTCTGAAGAGTCCCGTCCGACGAACAATACCCACCCGCGTGGTCTCCCGATAATAATTATTGTCTCCGGGCCGACTTGCCGAGGTGTTTAGAGTGCGGTGAATTAAGAGAATGGGCTGCTGAAATCATCGGGACACATAATCTTCCGATTACCGTCTGGCCCGGCACGGAATAATATAAGGATACGATCGGGATAATAGTGCTGCTCCGAAATATAAGAGATCATCGCCGGCTAGGAACTAATATAACTTTCCTCCTAGAAGATCTTAAATGCTGCGTGCGCTCCGGCGCGTTATGAATACAAACATTATACCCGCAATATTCCCGCAAGTTACGACGGGGGCATGTGCTCGCGAGGACTCGCCACCACTCTCTCTCTCTCTCTGGTTCTCTCCCTCCCGGGGGAACTTGGCCCAGAGACATTATGCAATATCCCCGGCTTCGTACTCGAGAGGCTTCGACTATCGAGAGAAGATCCAGCGGTGTGTCGGCGACATCATCGTCCCGGTTAGATCCACCTTAAGTGCTCTCGAGTCTCGACTGGAACTGACTGGAGTTGCCCGTAGCGCAGTTCTCCCGTGGTATCGAGCTCTCCCGAGCTATCGTCCGAATTTCCTTTCGCCCGGCGACGAGAGCTGGCCATGTCCTCAGATCCATACTGGCTCTCGCATCCCCGGTGGAATAGGGCAGCGTTGTTCGGCAACAACGACCTCGGCATCGCCGCCTCCACCTCCTTTAGCTTACACTTTAATACAGCAGCGCGGCCAAGCGAGAGGAGCAGCCGCCAGAGGGAGAGAGCTAACCGACTAAATGGACAAAGAGAAAGTCGACGTGGCCAACGGAGACGGGGGACTCGCATTAAAGGAACTCGACGCGAGCGCGCGCGCGCGCGCGGTTCTCCTCGCGCTGTTCTCTCCGCGTACACATACGTGCACCGGGGGTCTTGGGTCGCTAACCCTGGTTTCCTCGGCTGATCCTAACCTTACCCAAGGAAGTAATATCCCCGTCGTCTTGCCAGTCGTCTAGATTGCCCCGACTCGTAAGTTACGTCGCGTAAAACTGCTTGTAAAGGCAGGACTTCGCTCGAAACAAAACTTCGTATTCCGAGAGCGATCCCGATCCTCAGCCGCATATGTGTGGGTGCATGTGCAGCTACAGGCTCCGGCAGATGTGAGTCGGTCCAACTTGGGGGTAGTTCCTCGAGAATCAATTCATTTGGTTCTTCTAAACCTTCTCATTGTCGAAAGGAGAGTAAGATTTAAAAAGTGTTCTCGAAACATTTCTTTCTATTTATGGCTGGATGAGGGTTGGTTAGATCGTCGCGCGATCTGGATTCTTGATGCACCCTGTACGTTAGTCCGCATCACCTACACTGCGAGCTCCATACAAGCGCAAGGTCATAAACGCGAATTCGCCTCGATACCCTTACGACATAAGGATAGATAAGCATGCGCGCTCGTGTGAGTGGAGCGCAGGAGAGAGCGCGAACCGAGATATATGCACTCGACTCCTCGGGCTCGGCACCTAGATATAAAAGTTGAGCTATCCTCCATGGAGATTCGAGGGGATCTCCTTGATAGACAAGCGACAGCTAGGACGGTACTTTTTATACGAATTCACAACGAGCCAGCAGCAGCCTGATATCCGGCCGGAGTACGGGCATGAATTTCTATGGGGCGGAGCGTGTCGCTCGGAGATTGACGGCTGGCTGGAAAAATCAGAGCCGCTCGTCAGAGCCGGAAAGTTTTCGCGGGTGGCCATTCCCCGGACGGGCGGCGCTACCCGCGGGAGTCGGGAATTAAAATAGAAGGGTGGTGCGACCGATGAGAAGAAAGTTGCGAGGAGCCGTCTTTTCAGCGCGTGCAACTCACTCGCGCGGTGCCGCGCCGCCAGGGCTTTATTGCGTCGCCGCCGACGCGGGAGAGCTTTTTGACCTAAATGTCGTCGCAACTTTGACCGTCCAATCTCTTCCGAGTCCGGCGGCGAATAGGTCAGGCCGAATCCCCGCTTGTCAGGACTAAAAATACTGAGCCGTTCTCTCGCGGTTCGCGGCGCACTCGATACACACGCGTGGAGGAATCGCAAAAAGCGGGCGAGCGAGCGGGCATGCAAAGCCGGCCTAAAAACCGGCGCACATATGCGCTCGCTAGTGACTTTGACGCAACGCGGCCCGAGCGAGCTGAAAGCACGCGAGCTGGAAAAATCGGGCTGTCTGATAAAAAGCTGTAATTCAGCGTTTGCGTAAGACAAGTCATGGTGGTTCCATTACCGAGAAGGGTGTGTTACGGCGTGCTTCCATGAATAAAGACTGTATAGCCTTCCTTGCGCCACGGTGGCGCGCGCTCCTCGGCTTTTCATCTGACCGCGGCATGAGTGTGTTTGGCTTGGAAAGCGTGTCCATAACGCCCGGCAATTTCACCGTACGAGCGGGGAGAGCGAGCGAGCCCGGAAAAGGGTGAGGCGAATCCCCGAAAGAATGGCTGAAAGAGGAGAGTTGACTGGCGCCACTTGGGCAAACACAGTCACCTTCGCACACTCTCCGTGTCTCTCCTTCGTCCTCTACACTCGGATTTCTCTGACCTAGCCGCCTTATTTCCATGTGATTGCAAAACCTGAGGAACACTCGCTTTTATTCTGACGGGTGGGCGTGTACACGGCGAGCGCGCACGCTGTGCCCCGGCTTTATAAGTCAGGCATAAACGAGGAGATTTGCTGGAAGATTTTCTTTTCACAGCGCCACACTTTCCACCGCTGGCGCGCTCGTGCCTTGTGCATTGCCTTTCTTCGTCGACCTCACAATGCACGACAATAGATCACCTCCGGCGCGCACGCGCGCGTGCGGTGCACTCTCGTCGCGCACTCTGTCCCGATACTTCTTTTATTGTTAACAATGAAGTAATAAGTTAACCTGCGCGCGAGGGAAGCCTGCTGAGAGATTGGATTTCGATGTTACTATGCAGAGGAGTGGACGAGCCGTACTATTCACGGCTCGCCGTTCTACGAGTAGAAGTAGACGCTCGCGCTCAGCCGACGCGATTGATCCACAAAGAACTAGTGGATCTAATTAGGCGAATATCCGAAAAACGTCGTGGCCGGCTCTCCCCAACAATGCCTTATTATATGAGTCCGACGAAATGGCGTGGACGTAAAAAGAAGAGCATAATTACTGAAGAGGGGTTGCCATGGCACGACCCCTGCGATACAGTACACCAGAAGTGCCCCACGGGACAGCAGCAGGGGGTGGCCGGCGTCGCTGATACAGGCCGATGCCAATAAGAAAAATCGTTTAATTTAATAAGCCATCAAAAATATTTCCGCCTATCGCCGGCGAGTCCGTCGGAGTAAACGGGTGCAATTACCGGATGACGGGGGGGTGGACGCTACTGCAAGCTCTGCTCTAAGCCCTTAACGACTGCCAATTATTTCCGTTAAGACGACCACTCGACAGATCGGCGCCTAACGATATCTTATTTGCTTGCTACGATCTCTAGGTCTGGCGGCGACGCGACGATGCAGCCCGTGATCGCCAGGAATATAAAATACGCTCCACGCAGCGGAAGACCTCGAGAAATGGGATAGAAGGGATGCTGGCCTCTCGCGCACCAGTGGGATCGCCAGCGAAAGACGAAAGATGAGGTAGGTATGATTGAGAAGTAGCGGGTCACAGACGACGCGGCGCTTCGGAGCCGGGCTACTAATTAAGGCGCGCAGGTGGGAATTAATTTAAAAATTAATTACCCTGGGCCAAGTGGCCCAATTAAAGGGGGACAGGAGGAGACAAAGGAGGTATCGCGAGATCGATGGCGCGATGGACGAGTGGCACACGGTGCGCCGGATAAGTACAAGGTGCGGAGAGATGGGAGCGTCGAGTGATGAAAATGCTCCTTCTCCGAGCGCGCAGCCAGAGACCAGCAGCGGCACGGTTAATGAGCAGATTTAGAATTTTCTCGCGGTCTGGCGATAAGGGGCGGCCCGCCGCTTTTAAAATCCGAAATAATCCTTGTAATTATCAAATCCCGCGCCGGCTCATTCTATAGAGCATCCTTGAAAGGATCCTGACTCCTCATTACCAGGAGCGAGCTCGCTCGCGCGCCCGTCAAAAGGACCTCTGCTCCTTGCTTTTCCTCGCCTCCTCTCTTTTTCCTCTCCGATGGGAAAGAAGCTCGTAAAAGGAGCGCTCGCTCGCTCGCTCGCACGCTCGTCCGCGCTTCGCGGCAGATAAATGCGGAGAGGACAAATTGTAACAAGCTCGAGGCACCCGGCCGATCCTCCAGCCTGAGTGCTCAACCCCGAAGACGTAACGAATGGAGGCGACGAGCGTATAAAGCTCGCTCACCCCGTGTCGATTCGAAAAACGCGAGGACCGGGTAATAATGACGCCGATCGTTAAGGTGATCGCTATCTCGCTCTTCTTCCCTTCAACTAGCCTTTCTGACGGCTCCCCATGCAAAGTAGGTGCAAGTTGAGGCCGCTCGCCCTCGGAAGCGTTAATTATCGAAGTTTACGAGCGCCCGCGCGCCGGTGAATGAATTACCATGCTAATTTTTTCGCGCCACCCTCCCTCCCTACAGATAATTTAATACTTCGTGACTTCATAAACCAGCGTCTCCAAGATTCTCCCTCGAGTCTATCACACTGTAACGCGATACAGATAGTATGTATACCAGAAGCATCCCTAATCGGCCCAGTAACTGGATCGAGCGTAAATAGCAGTGAATCTCCGGCAAAACCGACAACGATTTCAATCACTCGACGCCTTTTTCCAATCCACTCGATTAACTAGGAGTAAGTCCGAAGAGCCGGATGGCCGAGTAATAGCGGGCGGAATAAATAACAGGGAGCACGAGTAGCGGGATATATGTACCTATGGCGAGAGAAAGCGGAGTATGAGGAATGGAGAGGCCGAGAGTGATGCTGGGAGAGGGCGAGAGGGCGAGAGAGTGTGAGGGAACGAGAGATGAAGGGCACGGAAGAGAGTTGCCGAGTGGAGGCTTCATCCGGCTCGCTTTTTAGCCGACCCCCCGTCAAGCCGGCCGCTATCTATTGTTTCTGCCGTACACCCGCATATCCACGGCGATATATCTTTTCGACCCCCTTATTGCTGGGGGTAGTTTGTCATGTTAATTTCGCGAAACTCGCGAGGGTGGCCGAGCAGGGCTTTTAACGCACTGCCACCGCCCCAACCTCACGACGTCGACACGACTCGGCGAGGAGGCGCGGGCAGCCGAAACCAGCGTGACTCCGATTCCAGCCTGTCTCGCCCGAGAGACAGAGATGCAAATCCGCCGCGTCGCCGATGAAAGGGTTAACTGAACTGCCGGCCATTAATATGCTAATAGTTTTCGAGTCTCGCGACTCCGGCTTATGAGAGTGATTATCGCCGCGTAATGACCCAGAAACGCTTTTTCCGGAAGGGTACTCTCCCGCGTGTCCGCCCGCTCGCCCCGCACTCCCACTTTCGATCATCACGTCTATACATGTACACAGCGATGATCCTCCTGCGGTTTCGCCAATGCGATGCTTTACGACCTGCTGCACCGCGAAATGGAGCGATTTCGTTATTGGGAGACGGACTGGAATCTCCTGGCCAGTTTCAATGCTTTGAAAGAGTCTCGAGATTGATCCACCACCATAATGTTTTAGAGTGTCAATTCCGGCGAGCGTGTAAACGATTTCGGCCCCCGTAATTTCTGGGGCGTGATTTCTTATCCGCCGGCAGTGCGTCACCGAGTTAAACGAGATTCTGTCAGGATTCGTTAGCGGCTGAAATATCCCCGGCGACTCTTACATGCGTGCACATGTGCGTGCGTGTGTACGTGGGTCAGGAGCATTGTTACGTTACGTGATAGATCGATGCGGGTAGCGATAAAAATCCAGCGGGCAACCAGCGATTATCCAGCGACACGTGCGTGATGCTGGAGAGCAATATATTCTGAAAGTCCGTGCTACCGGGGAGCATCCACTCGTTAAGTCCTGCAGTTCGCGCGCGAGCTTTCATCCCGCAGCCTCTAAAAATTCTCGTTAACGCGCCGATCGACGGCAAAAGGACTATCAGCCGACGGTGGCGGCGGGCGACGTATAAAACTTTCCACTTTTTATCGCAAAATCGCGATTACGCTTTACGGGCAATCGTAAAGCGATGCCTGTTACCGGGACATTGCCGAACTCCCGGATGATAAGTATTTACACAGGATGCATCCCCCCCGCGGTGTCCGCGCCCATGTTCCCGGCAAGCCTGAGTAAACCATTCCGGGCCGATACGTGATCTGGTTATATGAAGCAGATTAAAGCTCGCCATGAAATGTTGCAATATCGCGCGAGCGCGCGGAGTCGAGAGGGTGCTCGAACTGTGGCCGCCGAAAAGGGTGGGCTAGCTATCGCAGCCGAGTCCGGCATTTTTCAAACAGGTTGCAAGGGCATCAAAACGATTTACACGCCGGGCCCGCACCAATGCCGCTCTACCACCGCCATCGCCACCGCCCCCTATCTTCAAGGGTAGTGATCTTGAAAACTCGTAAAGCCTCGAATGAAATTCACGCGCTAATCCGACAGATGATTAAACCTCGGTTTACTGCCGCGGACGCGCGTTCATTACGACTCTACACCCAGACAGGCCTCGCTTCCAATTTCCAGGTTCGCCTATCCTCCCATTCGTTTCGCAGGGAAGTAATGTGCCCGGCATTCCTACGAGCATTCAACGTTTTCAATTTTTCCCCGCAAAAATGCCGCTGACGCCGCTCCCGCCGCCGTAGACGCGTTTGCATGCCGGCCGCAATGAAAGAGCGGCCGAGTGAGAGCCGTAAAAAGTTGTATGGCGAGCGCTTTGGAGAGGCTTTGTTTTGGCCCGGCATAAAAGCGATACTGAAAGTGACATAACGATGAGGACAGAGGAACGGAGATGGAGCGAGGCCGCGGCGGATGCAGGGGGCGAGGCGGCGCGGTTCCGGCCACGGCGGGGCGGTATGAATTCTGAAATAGATTCTGCAAATGCGATGATGGCCGAGCGTAAAGCGCGAGACTGCACATAAGTTGCCTATCTTCTCTCGACACTCGGCTCCGCGGCTTTACGCGTCTGCCATAAACACGAATTAATTTCAATCGTTCTATGCGCTGCTCCTCGCGAGAACGGCCGCCGAGCGAGAGTCAGAGAGAGTCAGAGAGAGAAAGAGAGAGAGTGTGCGGGAGTTGGTGTGTAATTCGGCGAGGCCGGGTGGTACGGGTGGCGGAGGGCACCTAGCACACAGCCGTGGGCAAGGGGAGGCCAAACATAAAACAATAATGGCGAAACATAAACGACGGAGCACTTAACACTTGGCACTTAAACAACTGGCAAATTGCTCCCTTGTCAGTCTGGCCTTAACCGAGAATTTAGGTGCCGGAACTTGACGAACGACCCCGTTCCAGATCGAAATAGTTATCAGAGTCTAGTCCCCGAGAAAGCCTTTGTCCCGCACTCACGGTGATCTAATCTCGCAGACCAGCTGCGGCCACTGCGCCACTCAAACCTTTCTACCACTGTCCACTTCGCTTCTGGTTTTATTCCTTGGGCAAACACTAAAGTCGGACCTGCCTCATCGCCTTCCCGCCGGATGAAAAGTTTCAATCGGCGACGGATCCCGTGCCAAAAAAAGTACTAATCTCGCCCTACAAATGGTGCGCGGTGAGTTATGGACGACGCAAGTGGGAGAATGCAGGTCGTTTCAATAAGTAAGGGGGGTGGATTAGGGCAGAGAGAATTTAAAGTATGGTGGGCGATCATCGAATGGAAAATTCGTCGAATCCGGCGACACGAGATCAGAGGATGAGCCGGCCGTGTTACGGGGAAAATTCTATCGGGCGAAATCTTGCCGATAAATTTTGCCTTTCATAAGACGTAATGAAAGTCAAATAGTGGTTTGGCACCCCGGGTGGTTTAAAACGCTTCCAGGGACATCGTCGAGCAAGGGTGGCCGCGGTAAGAGACAGCGGTGGCACGGGGGAGGGCATATGGTGTGTCCTCGCCCCCTTCGTTCTAGTAACGCGCACACCAAGCCCCCACTAAACCACCCTTATTATCACCAGACAAGCCGAATCGCCGGTGGGGTCGAGCCGCTTTTTAATTTTACAATATCCCCATAAAATAGTCGCCATAACAATAAAAGTAGACGTACGCTAAGCTGTGATTTGTGAGAGTGCTAGGCTGGAGCAAACCACCCATCTTATTTTTTTAAATTATGTCTCTTTGATGACTCACCATAAAGAAAGGTATTCGACTTCCTTTATAATTTTGATTTTGCTTGTTAGTTCGTGATGTTACAAACTATACTCAATGTTGTACTAACCAAATGGAAGGTTTTCTCAAAATACTAAACATTTTAACAAGATCTCCCATTTGCTGAACCCGCAAGCGGAGTATTTTAAACATTCATTTAATACCCTCACCGCAGAAGAGTGGCGGAGGAAGGAGCGAGATAACGAGAAACTATAATACGAAGGGGGGAGGCGCTTTCGCTTGGATTACCGTCTGCGGACAGAGGCGTGTATCACGGGGGAACGTGATCACGAAAGACACAAAACGGGCGAGAACAAACGGCGAAGCGTCTCGGCCGCGCCGACGGGGATTACGGAAAAGCGCGAAACGACCGTGCCAACTGATCAAACAAACTGAAATCACTCGATCGAGTTGTTTATACGGCAACATCGTCCTCAGTTTTTCAGCCCCTCCAACGACGGGGTTAGCCGCTTGTAAAGCATCCAACTTCTTTGATCGAATCAATGTCAAACTCAGCTGTACGAGTCTCGCCACTGTCACGAGAGACCCAACCCGAATTAGAATCGGATTTGTTTCTGCTAATCTGTTCTCCCTGTGGCAGAACGGTACCTGTTGCATAATGGTGTCATTGTGTTCATTTACCTTTCGTCCAGCCCTCGCCACCCTTTGTGCATCTCTCGTTGCTTTACTCAACCCGCGTCCTTCCACCGCTGTCGCTCCGCACTCCCGCAAGTAGAAAAAGGAAAGGAGCCTTTATAGATGGAGCAGGGAGAGTAGCAGTACAAATTTAATTTCCACCGAAAGAAGGAATAAACCGTCAGAAGGTCTGACTTTAATACCCCGAAACGACCCATATACCCGTCTAACGTAATAACGTAAAGATGTCAGGCCGAAAAAACGGGCGGCGAGCAGGAGTAACGGGTCGCTCGTAAAATCTAGGCGGGCACTTCTGGTGAAGAGTATATCCGAATCTTCCGCCATCCAGGACAATAGAGCAAGCTCCGTTGCATCGACGGTGCTCCTGCCGCTATGGCTCCATGCTACCTGTACTAAAGGATGATTACTCGATGGCGAGCACACGGGCCCCGGTGCAGCGGAAAACCGTTCCGGCGGCCGCGACCAGCGAACCATTTTCCCGACGAGCATTATTACGCGCGCGCGCGCGCCCCGCGGAAATAAAACAAACCGCGACGAGAGCGGCTCGCGCTGCTGGCTACTACAGGTAGAAGCTCTGTGTATACTGCACCGATAAATGCATGAGATAACGGCACCGAGGTATATCATTATCTCCGTACGGCGCGCGCGGTAAAGCCTTCAAGCTCGGGGCTCCGTCGGCCCCGAGGCACCAATCAGACATTCGTAGCTAAGCCGGAGGGCCCGGGGCAATGGTGAATTTTTAATTTTTATTGTCTCGCAAATCCATCCGCGCCCCGAACGATCCGAACTCCCGATAGGGGATAATGCCCGCCGCGACTGCCAGTGCAATCGCGGCAGGATCAGATTCATGGACTCCGTGATATTCATTGGCAAGCGAGCCCGCCAAGACTGCGCCGCTCCAAGGATGAAACGCTGATAGCGGCCAGGTTTTCGCGCACACCACGCTCTTATGTAATAAAGGGTTGTCTGCGCGGGGATTCCTCGTTAGGCGCGCAACTCCGGGGATAAGGAATGGGCAACATTTGTCAGGGGTCGTCGAACGACAGGCGCAACACTTTACCGCAGGGGCAAGGTGTCCCCGAAGCGCGCGCGCGTACTATTTTCGGAGCGCAGCCCGTTGCGACGAGCGCGGAAGGAGTCGCCGAGAGGAAGATGGCATGGCGAGGCGAGGGAGGGAGCGAGAGGGAGAATGAGTGAGAGAACACAGTGGCTGTAACTCCCGAACGATCGAGGGACGATTGATGATCCCGGATGAGTGACGAGAGACGGATCGCCCCGGCGAGATAGAGCGCGAGGGAGGCTTAAGCGAGTATTTATGTGCGTAAACGAAGGGAAGAGTTAGCGAGGTTGCGGGAAAATAAATAACGCGCGGAGGGACGTGAAAATCCTGGCGACGCTCCCCGCCTCTTGCGTCCAATGCCCGCGCGCACAGCACCGAGTGCGTAAAATCCTTCTCTGTCGGCTCCGGAGATTAGAGGAGGCTGCGAGCACTCACAGTTACGCGCGATAAGGAGAGCATTCACGGCCGATCGCTAAAAATACACGCCCGAAATAGAGAGGAGTGGTTGCCGTGAAAGGCGCGTTACCGCCTTCAAGCTTTATGATCTTAATTATTTTGACCGCGGCGCAGAGCCCCGTGCGTTACTCATCCGCCAGGAGGCGAGAGCGAGCGGCTCGGAATCGTCGATGCTCACGTTACGCATTATCCATCGATGGAGCATTCGCACGAGTCAGGGATACCAATTAGTACGCGCATGACTTGAACAAGAGCATACGCCGGCAGTAAAGGCCCCGGCGGAGGAGGCACACCATTAGCAAAAGTATCGCAGCACTTAGTACCCGGCGGTCACCGGTACTTTCGTCATGATCGCCGGTGCGCATTAGCCTCCCAATAATCAGCCGGGACTTTCGTTTCCACGCGAGCGTTATGCGCGCGGACGTCATTAAGAGTCCGGCTTTAAAGCAGCGATGCCAAGCCTTTTACGCTTTACGACCTTTCGCGCCAACTCCTCGCGAAGAGAGTCAGTCCGACACGGTTCACCTCGCCTAATGGTTTCTACCGCGAAAGAGCCACCAGCGCCAGCCAAGAGGCCCAGCAGAAATCCCCGCGACAAAGAGGAGAATCCGAAAATCTCGGGAGAGCAGCGTCGAGTGCAGCGCGCGAGTGCGCGCCCGTCGTAGCTGACAATCAGGCTGTAATTCGTTTAGCGGCGAGATTAGCCATTTCGAGATCGCAGCCGGTAACCCGATTAGTCGCGTCGAAATCGCTGAGACGTCAGCGAAAAAATGGAGGCTCGAGGGTGGAGGGCTCTCCTCTCCCCTGTTTCCCGGTACATAACGAGGGGGTCGGCCCGTGTCTCCCAGGGAGAAGTCGCCGCGGGAGTCATTATTAATTACATTCCGGTAATAACTCGATACATTGTTAATCCCGCGGCATCTTCGCCGCCGCGCCGTTGTAAATGGCATTCATCAGCCGGATAGAATAACTACCCGCCGCGGGATCTCGTAAGATTCTGCGAGGCTCTGCGTCTCTTTCTATCGCGCGCGCGCGCGCGCTCGCAGAGTGTAATCCCAACGCTCGGCGGGGAGAGGAGCAGCCAGCCTGGAGATTAAAAGGGGAAGGGAGACGGGGCGGAGGATTTATTAACGAGTACATTAAAGCGTATGAACTCGCGACTGTTTCCCCTGCCCCCCGCGTGCGCGCGCGCGCGAGCGGCTATGTCGTCGCGACGCCCGGTAATTTACGAGCTACCGAGCAGGAGGACGCAGCAGTCTTCTAACTCTCACCATGCGCCCCCACCCCGCCCCCCTACCAAGCCTTTGTCCACTCTTTTTATTGTTCTCCCGGTTGCCCTCGACTTCCGACTCTTGGCACTCTCTGCTCGGACGCCTCCAAGGATCTCTCACTTTAGTAAGACGTTCTTTACTCGCCCGCTTAGCCGACTACTACCCCGCCGCTCAAAGAATTCTCGCCCCCTTTAATGATTCCAGACTCGCCGACCCCCATTCAACGTCTGCTGCTCCGACTTAAAGGTCGTCTCGTAATTTGGAGCTCTGGCTACAGTTGCTCGTTTAAAGTGTTGGCGGATTAAGGTGTTTCGAGTTGCGCAGTTCCTTTGGGAGGTAAATGGAAAAGCCTTTGCAACATTTATTTCGTAGAGCCAAGGGAAACTTGCCAACAATATTTCGTCAAATGTGTGTAGGTTAATAAATAGGATTCTCGAGAGTAGATGTATATCTGAAAGAGAGATTTCTCTCGCCTGGCAGAGACAGTATCTCCGGGGGACTGAGTTGTATAAAGTTCGCCCTTTAGACTTTAGAGTCGGAAGTTCGGGTAGGAATGATGGCTTAATTAATCGATCGTGGGTTCTTCGGGGCGGCGAAGGACAGCACATGGCTGGATTGGCGGCAAAAGGCGGCGCGACAAATCGTTGATCAGATAGAGAGGCGAGTGGAGTTCTCCGGCACGGCGCTCGCGTAACCACAACGAGACGTGACACCTGCACGGCTCCCACACCGATGCGAATCTACTGCGGGCTCGGGCGCTCGTAATGGTGATTTAATTTCCAGCACGGCCGCGCACTCGGAGATCGAAATCGTAGATGCCGTGCTTTTTCGGCGGGCCTTAATGGCCACTTGACACAACACCCGGGCCGGTGCGGCGACGTGGCGGTGTGGCGCGTCGCAGGTGTACTCTCGATACGCGGAACCGGCGAGTCAAACGAATGGTCGTTTTGTCAAGCGAAATTAGCTCGACGATGACTTTTCGTTGCAGCGCACACTAGAGTGCGTGACACTTGCGTGCCCTGCTGGCGATCCCAATCTACCTAACAGAATAAATTTCAGCGAAGTTGGGGTCGTCATGGGTCATACCGCCGTATGCTTACTTCCCGTTATCAGCGATCATTTACTCTCCAACGCCCGTCAGTCAACATCGACTAGATTCCGCCGTTCACGCCGCCTCGCTCTCGCTCAATTCTATCCGCCTACCCACCTATCCCCGCCGTAACAATGCTGTGTTTTCAGTGCCGGCACTAAATCGGTCCCCATTAACGTCGGCTATGCGAGCGCAAAACGAAAAATTGCCGGGCGGAAAAAAGCGACAAGAAGAGACAGAGAAATGGCCGGATGGCGAGCGAGGCTCGTCCGGGAGAGAAGTGATTATGAGTGATACCCGGCAATATCCACCCCAGGCCATCGAGGAGAAATTCACTTGCCGGGGAAATTAAAAACAGTCATCCAGAGCCGGGCCCGCTAATGGCGGGCATCGTTCATGTCAATATGGGCCATTGCCCGTATTACCATATTACGTTTAGGCGAGGCCGACACCGTACTTGTCGGCTATCGCTTATAAATACTGGCAATTACAAAGCGGCCCGGTCGCTTACGGTGACGCTCCTACTTTCCCAGCTAGATGGAAACTCGATTATATATGGCAGGCAGTCAAGCCTCCCCCTCGCAATCGTAATAGCAACCGGCTTTATCTCCGCATTTTTTATTCCACACTATATCCGCCCGCTATCATCCTCCAAATTTAATTCGACCTTCCCGAAATTGGAAAACACCCCCCCCCCCCCCCAGCTGCGCGTTTCTTTAAATTAACAATTACAGGGGTCAGCCGATAGTC
This sequence comes from Crossocerus cetratus, assembly GCA_963675795.1. NCBI lineage: Eukaryota > Metazoa > Arthropoda > Insecta > Hymenoptera > Crabronidae > Crossocerus > Crossocerus cetratus. The sequence goes on from OY776670.1 coordinate 10,396,973, forward strand.
CGAGAGCTAGCTGTGTATGCGTGTGGTCGGTTTTATCGCGAGGAGTCGAAGAAACGAGCGGGAATGAAATTGAAGGGGCAGAGTGGAGCTTGTCCCTCTAAACGGCGAGTACGGTCAGGGTGATTCGAAGCAAGCGAAAGGGGTTAATCGCAGTGCAGCCGGACAAATAAAATATCGCTCAATACGTGACTATTTATTCCCGACTAACAGCCAGTCGATTTTGCACGGCTCGCTGCGATGAGTTAACACAATGGAGAAGCCGGCACGTGCAGCCTCAAGACTTCCGATCAATTAACTCCACTTTCAATTCGCGGCGCGCGCGCGCGGCTAGTATTCCTGCCTCTTACTTGTTAGCAGTGTAACTACCTCCCTCTCGCAGCCCCGTCGTTGCTTCCCTATCTTCGTCAGGATGATGTTGGCCCCTCGATGTCGAAGCTCTCTCTCTCTTTCCGTGTACTGAGATGCTACCCTCTTATCACCCTTCGGAGGATCGAAGCATATTGACGGGCCGATGGCGTTCGAGCGTAGCACGATACACGGGCTCGAGGGTGCTCGAGGGACGCAATAGTAAATATTAAAGCACACCGCGGAGTCATTGGGCCGGTAATGGCTGTCGTCCCCCGAGTGGGCATATTGCCGCGTGTACCTGATGATTGCCGGGCCAAGTGAGCGGGACTCGTGGCGATTTGACAGCCATGGGAAACACGCTCTTCACTGTCTTGTGCGCCCTGCCCCGTTGACGAGCGACGTTTTCGAGTAGGCTCGGGGAAAAAAATATTTCTGTCATGAATGAACGCTCAACGAGCGTCTCTCTCTCTCTCTCCCTCTCGGAGTAGCGCTCTCGTGCGAGGGCCCCTCGATGACCTTGTAATACGACTGCGCGCACCAGTTGAACATGTTGCTGGTGCTCGGAAACCGTTCGATTCTCTTTACTGAAAATAAACAAGGCGCGCGCGGCCGCGGCACTCCTCGCCGAGTAAATTGCCGGTGCGAAATGGCGTGAATCGCGAACAATGACTGGGCGGCCTCTGTATTTGCCCGGTCAGTCTTATTTTGCGGCCGATTAGCCGAGTGCCTCTTTCATCCCCCGTGCAAGTAGTCTGCCGATGCACGCACGCAGGGAGAAAGAGGCCGGGAGAGAGGGAGAGCCGCGTATACGAGTGCGGCAATTACGAGGGCCGGTTTCAGCATTTTTGTCGGCGGCAGGCGTCGATCGACGATGAAACGCGATATTGTTATTAGGATCGACAGTGACGGAGTGTCGTGCCACGCGCAAGCGATCGCCCAGACGCGCTCTCCTGCCGAGGCACGCAGGTATACTCGCTCGCACGCGTGTGGTTGTGCGTGCAATGAAAGAGAGCGAGAGGGAGAGAGATGAGGCCTTAATAGCAGCATGCGTTTCACACTGCGAAGTCCGGGTAAACTTTACAAAATATCACACCGAGGGGTCTACCAGGCCGCCGGTGAAGGTCCGCTCTCTCGACGAACCTCTCGGTAAATGAATCAGAAAATAGTGGCGCGGGTGCTTCCCACACGTGTCGGGTCGCGTGGCCGATAATTAGATATTCTTTAGGACGTGCATTAGGTCCCGCTCTGTATTCCATTAGAGCGTCGACGTTGCCTGCTGTTGGTGTGGTGGCTGGCTCGGCAGACTCACACCCCTGTCGATTTCCTCGAAAGCAAGCCGCAGCCCATGCGCTTCTTCTTCCCTATTAATCGCACTCGGTAAATCTAGCGAGTGGACTTGGCCGTGTGCCGCGCACCGTTAGAATATCCCTTGACTCACCGTACGCTTTCCTCTCTCTCTCTCTCTCTCTCTCTCTCTCTCGCTCCCTCTCTTTCTCATCTCCGATCGGAAGTCCCACCACGCCCCTCGGGACATTCCTCCTCGCGAAGGAAGCGAACGGAAATTAATTATCGTCGGGTGGCTCCTAGCGGGATTACGTGAGAAGTTGAACGACCGGATCGCACGCTCGCGCGATCCTACTCCACCTAATCGCTCCCACTAGCCTGTTTACGCTCGCCAACTGGAAATCTGCCGCGGCCAACACACTCGTAGCACGCGCTTATAATGCCAGAGCCAGAGCCCAACTCGAACTCTTTCCAATTTTATCTCGAGCGTACCCGAGAGTCCTTCCGCATTATGACATTACATTAATATAGCAGGCGCGCGCTCGCGCGCCGGGCTCGTTTCGCAAAGTGAGAGTTTCACGGCGCTTGCAACATTGTACCGTTACGTAATGGCCAGGTAGGTAGGTAGGTACGTTTCTAATCCCGCATCAAGATTTCCCTCTTATCTCCACGATAACTGCGCCGTGCGCGCGTGTCCATGTGTTACGATATGCTTTGTCTCCGCGAAAACCGGTTTCAATTATCGTAGAAATTGGTATTCCCGCGATACAGGAGTTCGCGACCGACCTCTCCTGAATGCTAATACCGCGCGCACAGTAGATACAATGTGTGCGGCGTGTGTGGAGGCTGATAGGGCATGGAACGGCGATGTGCCGATAAAGTGAAAGAAGCCAAGACGCGGAAAAGGCCTTTAATTAGTCGAGCTGGGAGGGACGAATGCGGCTGCCAGTGGGCAAGTGGGATTTGGAGCATTGGCAAGTGCACATTAAGCGCGGCAGGAGCGAAGGGTGGCGCGTTGCGGATTAAACAGCCGGCAGAGTAAATCTCGCCGGTGAGCGGTGTAAAATGGCATTTTGTAATGTGTACCTGCGGCCTGGCGCGCTCCGACTGCGTAGATTAATGCATCCTGGGCTTTACATTTCATTGGCTCGCGGCTTCGACTCCCGTCCGCGTTTATACGCGCATAAATGGAGGCGTTAAACCGACTGGCTGACAACTCTGATAATTGCACCGCGCGTAAAACCCGTTACGAGGCTTGTTTGTCAGTTTCGCCCGGGCGTATATTACACCGTTTCCGCGTCCTTCTCTCGCACTTCCTTCTCCACCCTATCGTCGCGCCCTTTCGGACGACTAGGCACTCGCGAAGAGTTCCGACGCTCTGCCGACGGAAAGTTCGCCCGACGTGTGCCACCTGACTAGTCGCAGTCGTAAAGAAGTTCTGTCGAAGACATTCCCTGTAGCGAAGCCGAGGGAAACCGGGTAACTTCCCTTTTATAGCCAAATGATCTTTACGGCTGATAAATCGCGCGGAGAAAGACGTCAAAGTGCAGTTGGGACATTTCCAAATGACACTGACGTACCAGAGCAATCCACATAAATCTAGACCACGCGACTATGTTCGCTGTCCTACGGGAATTTTCAGCGGTTCGCCTTCGAGCAAAAAGAGAATGTTCATCAGGCAATGTTTGAGGTTTGAGGCCGAGGCAGAGAAATCTCATTCAACAATAGGTTTCTCAGACGAATTGCAGTGCTGGTTCGAGAGAGAGAGTCGTCAATTTAGCAAGGGGACATTTACAGTTCGATTATCCTGCCCGACGTAATGATCAATTACGCACTATACCGTTCCTGAGAGCTGTCTGCATCTCGGCACACACGGCGAGCACACCATCGGCCGCAGGACAAACACGCGAGTAATACGGGAACAAATAATTGCCTACAGATTATGGCATACATGATGCAATGAGGATTATGCCTTTCGGTCTGCCCGCACCACTCTCTTCTCAAGTCATGCGGACTTGGCACAACCCACGCGAACACGTGTATATGTATACCTTCAATTATTCGCGTGTCGATCTTGAATCTTGTTATTTTTTCAAGATCCGAACTTGCAACGCATCTTACACCGGCGCGCCATTAAATTCTGACGTATGGTTGCATGGAAGAGCTGGCCCCGATTTAAATCCATTTGCATAGCATAGGCAGATCGTCCTAGCGTCATTATACGCAGATAGGACGATGGTGTCGGTGCTCGGGCTGGAATAAACGTCGTGATACAAATCTGAAGCCACCTCACCCTTCTCCCGACAATATTCCGCGGCCGAGGGTTAAAGAAGTGGCGCGACATTAAGCGCAAGCGAGGGTAGTTCCTGGGTAACCGCATCGGATCACTCTTTCTCTCGCTCCCTCTCTCATTCTCGCGCAACCCTTTCGTCGAAATAGCAGGAACACAGCGTGCCCGAAGTGATTAAAAACAATTACCGTTTCGTCGGCGGCACATCGCGTCTTCCCCCCGGGGTGATAGTAGCGGCACCGGCGCGCCGCGGCCATAATGAGGATCCCGTAGCGACGAGGAGGAAAAAAAAGGGCGGGGGGGTGGTTGAGCATCTGAGGCCCTGCGGCTTATAGGTGCCCGGTTATCCGGCCCCGGTCGCCCCCGTCAAACTCGTTTCCCCTCAACATTTCTATGAAAATACTCTTCGCCGCTGATACGTTGGTTCCCTCTCGCATTTACGGTGGTCTGACGACACCGACGATCATACGAGTCTACTGGCTCTAATGGGTTAGGGGTGGCGAGTCTTGTACAAAAGGGGGTGGCACATCCCGTACACGATAAGGGATAGTCGGGATAGTGGGCCTTCGGCTACTTGACTGACGAGGGGATGATTCTCGCATTAAGCCGGCGAATAACTTTGACCATTGTCTATCCAGCCGATGTACCATGCTCCGCGATCCGAGATGCCTGACCACTGGCCCGCTACGAATTCCTCAGGGCATTAGGAAGTTTCACGGAGGCCCACTAATTAACAACTGATCACGCGGAAGTACAACTCCCCGGGCAACTGCGCGGCCAGTAGTTGGCCGGGTGTTCTGTTTCCGGGGGACTATTGTCGAAGACTTCCGCGTGCTATCCCCTAGATCCTAGATCGACAAAGGGGATGCTATTCGTGTTTGTTGATGTTCGCGGCAGGTGATGCAGCTGTTTCGGCCTCCATTGACTTTGTCGAACGAGACGGAGAACGATGTGCCAATCCCGCTGCCAAAAGGTAGAATGCCGAGTGAGTTTTATTAGGGCGGGGCGCTGTGAAATACTGCGGGATGGCTGTTAGGTGATTTTTATGAGAAACGTCGAGCTTTCTCCAAGGACTGCGGGGCATCCAGTTATTCCGGCGAGGTTTATTCAATTTCGCGATTGATCGAGCGTGCGCGAACCGGGGACAAGGTGGAAGGGGGTGCAGCCAACAGACGCCGCGTTGCCTTCGACGGGGTATTGTCAGTCAGTGATACGCAAATGGACATAGAGCAATCACTCTAGCGTATTAAAAGTCTCTCATGGATGCATGGAATTTTTCAATGCCTCTCCGCCGGTCCTGTTTACACGCGGACAAATTCGATACACCTTTCCATCAAAGTGGAGCTACCAGCCGGAATTGCACGATACGCTCGCCTCCCGCCTCGTTTTTTCTCCTAGCAGAGCGCGCCCGCGCTAAATACGTTACCCGGTTTTGTGTACATATAAAGTGGCGACCGCTCGTTTGCAAGTTTCGCCCCCGGAGAAAATTGCAATAATGTTCATGGCTCTCGTGCGCACCTGCATGCATATATGTAGTATATGTATGTATACCGGACACGGTGGGCTTCACTTTTCAAAGCATCAAAGTTACAAAGAGAGTAACGAACAAATTGGAGTCAGGGTAGAAAAATAAAGGTCGGAGGAAAATAGGAGGGGAGCTACTTTAAAGCAGGCATCGCAGCTTTGTTGCTTAACTGAGTTTTTGCCAGGCACAGTGTCTCGCTTAATTCATCCTCTATTTAACGAGAAAACCGGCGCAGTCTTCGCCGAGAACGAGCGACCGACAGCGCGAGCCAGACGGAAGCGGACTCCTTTCCAATTTCCAGCGAATTGACTGCTACAGCTTAATCAATCGCACTTGACGCAATTAAATTTCTTTAACGAAGACTCCTGGCAATCGACGAGAGAACGTGGTGGGGATGAGAGAGGGTGGGGGGAGACTGAGTCTCGCTGGCCACATAGATTAAAATCGGTTGAAGGTAGTATTCCTCCTCACACCAAGGATTCTCCGCTATTCTGGCGGGCCACCCTCTTCGCACTCCGGCTTGGTCCTTTCACCGCACCCCTTTTTCGCGATGTTTCCGCGCTGCCTCGAATTTCCGGGCGCCGACACGGCCCCTTCCGAGGCCGCAATATCGTAAGTAATTAAACAATTTGCTTACAGATGGAGTTTTTAGCCGAAGCACTTCGCGCTTACTACCATTCTCGACTTTCCTCCTATTCGCGACCTCCTCCTCCTACCCGCCCGCTCTACTTCCCTCCCCCGAGCACCTCGCTCGTTCTCTCATCACTATGCATAACCGCATTGCTCCTATATTAAAGCGGGCGCGCTAAAATGCTCGTGTGATTAAAAATGCTGTCGCGGGCATTCCGACATCTGCAGAATGTCAGACACGAGAGAACGAGAGAGGAAGGGCGGAGGGTGGAAGCGGTGGCTACGGTGGAGCGGTCCGCTCGGCGTTCTCGCACGTCGCACGAGTTGTCGACGCTTTCGCCAACACCGGTCAGATGTTTCACACGCGTGTCTGCGCCGCGAGTAGTTAACCGTGAAAAAGGAACGACCGAGTGAAAAGACAGGGAAGGAAGCGGCAGTAAAAACTAACTGGGGAGGCGTATACTTTCTCTTGGCTTGAGGAGTTGAAGTTGTATTTTAAGTTTACGTTCTGCCCGGCAGCCGCTTCAAAGTTCTCGATGAAATTCCCCTTTTAGCGTGCTCTAACGCTGCTTGGCAGAACTTCCTTCTTATTGCAATGGCATATCTGCATTTTATACCGCCGCGGGCGCGCCTAATGAAATCGCGTGTTCGCGACGTTAACAAAACCAGCAGAAGAAGCGCCCGCCCACCGTGCCGAGTTTCTTTTAGCGGCGTTAATCCGCGACACTTAATCGACCGTAAATCAAATTAAGATCCTATCTTCCTCGACGGCTCTCGGTCGGCCGCCGGTGCGCGTCGCCGGCAAATTAGCGCGACAATGTTTGCCCGATGTGGTAACCACGGCACTGAAACGAAAGCAAACCCACCCCCTAGCCGATGGCGCAACCCTCGTCCTCGCGTTTTAAACTTTACGAGGCATTTTTACACACGGCTTCCGCAAATCGATGCCTATCTGCTTTTACGGGTTACGCTCGCGGGAAAAGACGCCCACTGCCAGGACCATTATGCACCTGACACTTTTCCAGGAGATTCGATCTTTCGAGGAATGACGGGCACAATGAAACGATTCACCAGCAAGATGATGCGGAGAAGCTTGCGCTAGATCGTTCAATCTGCTGAGTAATATGAATATACCTCCACGCCGGAAGCTTGCAAGCGCTTGAACAGAGGTACACGAAAGGAGCTTTCATCCAAAGCAGAGAATAGTAAGTTAACGCTCTAAGCCGTCGTTGCGAAGCTTCCAAGCAAAGCGTGAGGGTTGCGCCTTTTTCCAGCGATATCTGAATCTTTATGGTCTGGCCTAACTACCGGGCTAAATAGTGAGAGCTCGAGCTCCAGTAGTAATGGGAATGGGCAGGATGTCCCGGCACTTAGACGCGCTCGAACCTCCCCTGCGGAGCTCGTGAAAGGGTGAAATAATTCGCATGTAAATCGGCGCGCGATACATTCCTCGAGGACAGACAAAAGGGCAACGGACGCGATGGACGGCTTTTTGCAAAGGGTCACTCGCAGACGCAGCGATTTAATTCGCACAAGTACGGAAGGCCGGGGAGGGAAGTCGGAGTGGTATGTGGGACCTGGAGCCGATGTCGCCCGGATAGAATGGAGTCACGAAGAAGGTGAGAGACGCCCTAACGAGGCGCAACTCACGTCTCGGTATTCCAATATCGTCGAGTACCTACTTACCATGCAGGGAATAATCGTAAAGCGTAGCGGCGTTAATTCACGTTAAACTGAAATCGCGCCGACCGGCCGTCTCGCCGCGCCGCGCCGTTTCTTTCCAAGTAGTTTTAACCACCCGCTTCAGCCCCCGCCAGCTTGGTTGCTCGTGATCGTATTTCAGCGGGACGGTTTAATCGCCGGTAATGCACGTTCGCTTAACTCCGTCATCAGCCGGGGACATGACGCTCGCTCGCACGCGCATCGTTACCGGAGACAAAGGAAATAATTTAATGCCGTCGAAAGTAATGCGCAGTAGTGTGACTAATTTGGTAGACCGCTCCGGCTAAAAAGCGTGGGCTCGCGCGATAAAGCGGAGGACGAAGCCTGTGTCGAGTCGAGGTTTGATAAAAGCGGAGCGACGGGAAGGTGGTATACACAGGCTCGTGCATACGTGTGTAACATCGAAGCCGTTTTTCTCCTTACGACCCCTTTTGCAGGAAGCCAGGGTGGCGTGGTGCGGCGGACTGTTCGTACGGCTGTAATCACGGCGTCGCGTCGTCTCCTAGGTTCGTGTGTGCATTCAATATGAATGACTCGACAGGCTTTAGTAAAAAGTTTCCGATGAAAACACAGGCGCGCCCGCCCGGTTATATCGAGTTAATGGAATGCGAGCGCGCGGTAGCAAAGGATAATTTGGTCCTTTGCCGGTGCGCCGAATTGAATATAGCTCTCGGTACTGGGAAGCGTTCGCATAATCCGCATAATTGCAATTTTCCCTTAATCCCGCGGCGAAATAGAATGTGATTGAAACTTGCCAATCGCGGCGCACCGTTCAATAAAGGCCACCGCCGAGATCAAAGGAATGCTCCTCAATGGAGTGGCGCGCCCGCCCGCCCGCCTCAAAGGAGCCAAGGAGGCTGGTCCGCCTTAGAAATATTACATACATATATACTATACCTGCCAGGAGACATCAGACATCAGTCTCCTAAAAGCCGAGAGATTCGCCAGAGAGAGAGACGCTCCCGGAGGGATATCATTCTATTCCCGGCCATCGAAATATTTGATCTCTCACGAAACGAGCGGGGCTTTTACACAATTCCCCACGATTTACTGCTCATAATTATGACGCCGCCAGATTGCATCGCCGATTGGACTCCCGTAATCCGCCTCGATTCAGGTGATATTGGCTCTGTGAGTCGCCATCATCATTCGACAATCCTAACTGCAGGATTCACAGCTCCAGTGCTACTCGCGTGTGACGGGTGCACGTTTCACTGGAGCCTAATGACACGCGAATTAAGTGGTAGCCTGCATCATCAAACGACAAATTTGGAGGACTGGCATTTTGGGAGCAGATCGAATGGCCGGGCGTGTGTCGGGGGTTCGCTCGAAAGGATCAGAGAGAATACGTTATAAGCTGTGCCGTTTGGCGACGCAAACTGGCGTGTGTACGATATTCTCTCTGAATATCGTAGCGAGGAGGACGGGCGGCCGCGCGGCCCGGGCGGTCTCTGCCTACGGCTAGAGCCGACGAGCCATTCGATCTTTTCACCAGAGGACATTCCTCCTTCGCAAACAGACGTTTAATTTCCCATGCAAATATTACGTGTACGATGGCCAGCCGCTCGGCCTCGCCTGAGTACACTTTTCGTGACTTGGTCCGGCGGCGCTCCGACTACATTAATATTTTGTTTCTCTTTTGAGATTGCGGCAAATGGGCTTCCAAGTTGGAGCGTGACCGAGGGACGGACTCTTTCGAGCCGGCAGAGTACAACCGCATTAAATCTCGTGTTATACTAACTGTAATGAACCCCACTTGGATGAATAGCGTAGTGTCGCTTCCACGGAGGAGTCGATTTGAGGCGCAGCGTATCGCTTTCACAAGGGTCCCACGTGAATACCCTAAAATACGGTTTGCTCGGCCAAGTATCTATTACCAGAGTGGCGGGCGGGCGCGCGCCCGCGGTCCACCCTTTACACTCCGGCGGTCGGATCAAACGACGATTTATCACGGCGCTGTTCGCCCGATATCGCACCATCTGACTTGCAAAAGTGTATACGCCCGACACCGTGTACAGTTTTTCGCCGAAAAAGCGCAATATCATCCGGCTGCGCGGCAAACCGTCACGGAATCGCGCGGAATAAATTGCGCCTGTGTGCGTCGGGAACCGGCAGAGAAAGAGGACTGGGGTGGAGAGTTCGAGTGGGGTGGGAAAGGCAAGCTGAGGAAGAGATGACATTCAAATTCGACCGCGGAGAAAATGACAAAAATATACATATGTCGCGTCCCCTCCCTGCATCACGCGTAATTGGCTGGTATTCAGATATCAAGAAATTGAGTTTCGCCTTCATCCTGAGCCGAGTCGAGCCGAGGGACATTTGTTCGGTAGGCGACCCTCCCTTCGACTCGGCGCATTCTCCCATTATTACTACTTGGTTGTTCAAGCGGCGAAGGACGAGAGCACTTCCGCCGGCGAATTTATTTATCCCTTCATTCACGTCGGATCGCATACGCGCCGCACGAATGTGAAACTAATTTCGCGGAAATTTCGCCCGAGACGGGGGCGCAGTCTTACGCGGATGGATATCTTGTGAATGCAAAGGATTTCTATAGATTCCTCTGACCACGCCCTTTTAATCCTACCGGCGGTTATCCATACCCCATTAGGGCTCGCGCGTACTCGTGTCCGACAAGCATAAAATCCTCCTAGGTACCACGAGCAACCCTTCCACGTGCCTTATCGAAACGAGGAGGAAAGAACAGAGCCGACCAGTAGCAGAATGAATGGAGAGGGAGAGTGACGGGGGATGTCCGTGTTTAACACGCTCGTCACTGTCGGATCAAGCACGCTGCCCAACTGACCACTGGTCAGTTCCCATAGATCGAGGAGATTCAATGGCCCTTCGACAATACACAGTCAGCCCGTGCAGTTTGCCGATGACCAGCCGAACGACAGGAGTCCGGCTATGATAACCCACTCGAGGAACGATCCTAAGTACCGTGAGACAACTCCTGTCGACGTGTCTTGGAGAAGCCGCAACTGGCCGCGGCTAATTGATGCCCGTCGATTTGCGAGCTCGCACGTCAAAGGGCTTTCGAAAGCGCACGATGGGGGCAGCGAGTGCGGAAATAAACGTGAACGAAGCCAGACCGGCCGGCAGCCGGCCGACACGTGGACCCTGTCAATCTTCATTTCCTTGAGACAGGGTGGCTGCCGATGGAAGGAGCCGGGAGGAAGGGAGAGCTCGTTCCCAGGTGAAACTCGAAACGGTCAGTATATAACGAATCAAGGCTGGGCGCATCATTAAGCAACCTTATAAAAGTAACATTGATAGCCGGCGGGAAAAGGCAGCGGGAAGACGGGACGACAAAAGTTTGCCGAGTCCCGAGTCTCTTAGCGATTGAAAAGCGAGACAAAAATTGAAGGCCATCCTCTGATATAGGGTCATTATAAAAGGGAGGAGGGCAGGAGCGGGGGATAGGGGTTTTCAGATTCCTTTCTTGCGTGAGTGACATGCGGGGTCCAAATTGACCGGTGTATAGCCGAGGTAGATCGCCCTTGAGGAAATCACATATCGAGGTAGCCAGACGGTATCGGCTTACCCAATTTCACCCCAATCATTTTGAAACCCAAAACCCGACGCTCTCTCGCGCGCGCACACACCACGGCCGAGCGCCCCTCGCCCTCCCCCTGCGCCTCGAGGATTCGTCTTCGTGCGCATTTTGATGATATCGATATGGAGGAGGAGGAGGAAAGGAAAGAAGGGAATTGGAGGCAGCGTCGTTGTCCACCGGGCGCGCTCGCTCGCGCACCGAAACCCGAGGAACCCGGGGAACCCGGGGAATTTGACAAATCGCGGCACGTCAGAATTTTCGTGCGTCAATTTTTCACGTCGACGGGCGCAGCCAAGAACAAGAGGGACGCGTCTCCAGCATTTTTCAAGCAGTCGAACGGAACGGCAATGTACTCCTCTCTCGCCATGAGAGACACGTACCCCACCCCGTGCTTTCGCCTCTCGCACTCCTCGCACGTGCACTGGGCGCCAGAGGCGACGGAGAAATCGTCACCGATTCCTTAAATTGTCCTTTCCACGGGGATAATGCGATTGGCAGGAAGCCGCTCTGTTAACGTGGGAACCGTTCAATCGCCGCGGTCGATTCACTAAGTTTAAGCCTCCTAAGGCCGCGACCGAGACCAATCCGACGGGAGTCGATGTAATCGTTAACACTGTCGACGACAGCGCGATCGTTTGCATATTGGATTAAAGAAACGTGGGGCATAAGCCTCCTAAAAACGGACTCCGCCAGCGAGGAACGTCCGTCACGTTTTTCGAGTATCGTAAAACAAAGTGGCCAGCGCGAAGACCGGTTCGCTAGCAGGCATCGATTCCCTTTACTGCGTCTCCGTAGTGTCAGTCTCGTACGAGGCCAGGAAATGTAAATTAACGTCGAGTGCGCCCAGGTAATCACGCCTCGCGATAAAAAGGTGATAAACGAGCGGAGCGGACCCAGCAGTGCGATGGTTATCGGACATAAACTCCCTTTTCCAACGCGGAACGTCGTAGAAAACTCCCGGCTACGTTGCAACACCCCTTCGCTCTCTCTCACTGGATACAATTTCTAAAGTTGTCATGCGTTTGATTCTCCTCTTCCCGCCCGGTCCATAAATCGGCCGCAGGTGTCATCTGCTGTGACAGGAATTAATGCATAGGAAATTGCATCCAGCGTCGTAAAGGGGTGAGACGACGATCATCAAAATTCAGCGTCGTCTGCGTTTGCTCAAGATGTGTGCACGGTTACCGTGCACGTAGAGGCGACGCATAGAGCTGTGCACGGGCTGTTGGAGGCAACTGCATCCCGCAGAGTACGCTAAAGAGAGATCATTTTTGGTGTACCCAGGCGTAAAGGGTTTGCCACCCCTAGCAGGAAGATAGGATCGCGAAGAGGAGCGAAAAGGCGACTCTCCTCGGCGAGCTACCTGGCGCATTACGGGACCCCGAGTCTAAACAGGCATCGCTTATTCTCCTCTCATTAACGCCAGGCTGAATCCATTCATCGGCGGAGAGAGTGCTCACGGCAGCGATACTCACACGCTCTCCTCGCCCCCTCTCTCTCCCTCCTGTTCTCTCCAAGTGGAACCCGCACGAAAATGAAAAATGAACGGGGATTAACGCGCGGTTGACTATGACTGCCTTCTTTCATAAGGTTCGCGCGCAGCTCATGTTGGGCTTTTTTGTGTACCGCCACCTCGCGCAGCACCCGCCTATGCCAATTTTCGGTGCACAAAAAACTCTCGCTCACTCTCCCCCCTTCTCTCACGGTTAGATTAATCTCGGGCCAATCGTAATTAGCGCGATAGCGTTCCGTTAGGGTAGCGGGGACGCGGATGGTTAAACGGGTGTGCGCGATCGGCGGAGTTAGGGTGAAAAGTCGGCAGCGCGCCTATGAATTCCATTAACGGGGCGCGCGATCGCTTTATCGGGAAAATCTGAGGATGGCGGTGGCTGGCTGGGATCGATATTGGATAGAGGAGTAGAAGAGAACTGGCTATGGGAACCCGGCTGGATGAATACCCTTTCACGTGATTCTAATAAAGCAGCCGGGGGAGGGAGCGGGAGGGGCTGGATGATGACGCAGCTCAGGTAGAACAAGATACAGAATCGACATTAGTCGTTAATGAGAGAACGGTGGTTACTGGTCACACCATCGTGTCACGCCATCGGGCCAGTCAGTCAGCGGGAGCCCATCGTGAGAGCATCTCTGTTCCGAAACACCGTCGACTATTCAACAACGGGGATGGAAGGGTGGCCCCCATACACATGGGCACGGGGGACACGTGACTGCTTTATAGCGGAGCAACCAAGGGGTGCACCCGACCACCACCGCACCCGAGGGTCGCTCATCTTTTGACCGTGTCGACGTCCCTTCGACTCCCTGCTATCGCCACTCCACGCTCGGTCCAAAGTTACCCGTTCAAAGGAGCTTATTGTGATGCGCGAAACATATTTATACGAAAAGTGCGCATTGTTTTACGTACCAGGAGCGGACGGCCGCCCTACAAAGGGCGACCGGCGCTTTTTATATTTTTCACTTTCAGGCTTTCGGGGGAGCCGTCGCTCGCCCCGTCTCTCTCTCTCTCCCTCTCTCCACGGCAGCATTACAAAACGCAATTTCCGGCCGCGCCACTGGGACGATTTCTCCTGCGAGAGGGAATCGAGGGTGGACGCCGCTCTAATGGTCAATGCTTCTTTTTTGGCTTGGCGTCAACCGGCGACCCGAAAGGGAAGTCCGCTGGTGTTGCACCACCCTACAAGCTTTGTCGGGCTAATGTACGAAACATTGGGGAACGATTTCCACCAGCCGAAAATGCCTGCCGTCTCCACCCTACCCGTCTTAAATCATCATTATACACAGCCTAAACGCACTCGTGTCTCGTTAATTCAAAGCAGACATTCTTGCGGCTGTGATACACAAAATATGACACACGACGATTTACGCCTTTTGTACTCTTTCCAGATTTCTCGAAACAGCAAGTTCCATTCTGGTACACCCGTCGGCCGTTCGCTGTTTTTTCACGCTTCCGCAGCTAAGAAGTTCGTGTCAAATGACAACGGGGCTCTCTGGTGCATAAAGGCGGAGAAAGAGAGAGAGGGAGAGAGAGACCGGACTGCAAAGGGATTGCGAGCGGCGCGGCGCGTACCTATCGCAAAGGCCACCGGGAGACAATACCTTGCACGTGTCCCGTGTGTTTAACTCGGCAGGACCGTGACTCCCCGCGGAAAAGGTATCCGATGAAAAACGTGACACGTCGGGCTATGCGGGTGCACGAAGCCGCGGGATCTCGCCTAGGAGAGAGATCGCTCGCGACCAGAATTATATCGTGGCGGCGGGAACGCGATAAGTATACGGTAGTGACAGACGACGGACAAGAACACACTCGGGGCTCGCGTTGCAAAACTGCTGCTCTCGATGCCGGGAGCTAACGGGTTGCCCGGCTTTTCGCAGTGAGTTATGGGCGTCGTGGGTGTGCCCCGCGCCGCCCGATACCCCTTGCTCAAACGAGCCGAGGGGGCCAGAGGGGGGCAAGAATAATAAAATAGAGCGGAGATAGAGCAGCGATAGATAGAGAAGGTCGTCGTCGCGCTTATACCTCGACTGGATATAATACCACCTTCCACCGTTGCATCGATCTTCCGCCGGCTAACTACTCCAACTCGGACCGATTGCACCCGCAATTCACCGATTGCCTATAAATCCCCCGCGGCTCGTGTGTTATTAGCCCGGCTACTAAATCCACTCTTTTTGCTCCTTTCGCAACTTAAAACGACCAGACCCGCGCCCGCGGAAACACAACTCTCGCACGAGAGATTACCGGAATTAAATTGGATTCTTATGTCCTCCCCGATCCACCCTGCAGATGAGGATAGACGAGGTAGGTTTTTCTGTTGCGCCGCGCGCGGCCCAGGTGAATTTATGGTCGAGTGAGGATGTCGCTGCCATATCGCTGCTTTATCGGAGCCCAGTGTTTCCCCCGTGAGAGATAAGCATTCAGAAATGCTACGGATCTAACGATGTTGGTTGATTCGGCCGGTGGGAGGAGGAGACCGCGCCGGAAACGTTAACTCATTGAGTTTTCACCCCAGGAAAAAGACTGCGAGGAAGTATTTATTAGATTGGAATCTAAACGCCCCAGAGGTCTAAAAGCGTGTTTCCTCCGCCGTAGGTGGTTTGGTGGGTTGGCGACCCTTCCCCCGAAACCGACATAGAGACCGGTTTCTCTTCGAGGGTCCTAGAAATTAGCGGGTGCAACTTTATTAGCCTGTAACACGGAATCGGTAACCCCAGTCTCTCTCGATGCTTTCACGTGCGGATTGCTGGCCATTAGGACCTTACCTCCTTTTTTGGCGTAATAAAACAATAATTGGCCTTAATCACCGCTCAAATCAAATTTATTACCCGCGCGATAAGCCTATTTTTTCGGCCTCCGACGATTCCAGGTAATGCTGCCCGGGACATAAATATATTTTCACCGCGAAATTGCTCACAGATGTTGTCCGGGCATATACGAGTACCAGGACCAGACGAGTATTTAATTCGATGTGCAGGCTCGCTCGCGTGCTGGCGCGTCGCGGCGCGGCGCGGCGCTGTTCGAAAATAAATGAATCTCTATCGATTTCTGGCCGCGCGGCCCTGTCATACAGAAATACCTCATTTATTTCCGGGGAGAGCCCTCCCCCGGGTTAAAAACCCGTGTCGACCTGCGACCGCTAAAACTATTAAACTCTTTCTCGAAATCGCCGAGCTCCGGAATAGGCTCGGGCCGATGCTCCTTAATCGATGAACACCAATGAAAACACCTTTCGATCCTAAGGCAAACAACGGCCGAGTTCAATAGACAAGCGGAGCCCGCGGAAAATAAATCAAACTCGTCGGCGACTCATAAACCGTCATTTCCCATCATTAAAACGGAGAGTGGTGTCGGTTCGAGCGTGGTCAGCCGAGCGGAAAGTGCCGCTCGGAAAGCCCACGGCGGAGGTATCGGTTCTGCTCAATTTCACCGATTTTCCGTCGCCTTTGTATCGGTTTATCGTTTCTCCAGTAGCGATCATTAGTATTAGTGTCAAACAGCGGGGCATTGTCGCGCTCCTATTTATGGGCCTCTCCTCTACCTGAGCCCTGTCGGATATATTCCCCCCAGCTTTAACTCGATTTCTAGCCGAGGAGAGCCCCGCCAAGCTCCATAGTGCGATCGGGCGACCGAGTCCGCCGGCAGACTCTTTTCACGGGGTTATTATTTATCTCCAACGCGCGCCATACGGAAATAAGAGAGTGCTAACGGTACCAGGGGCTTTTACGATCTTTCGGCATCCAGCTTGGAGCGAATCTATCGCGAGCCACCGCGCGCTCTGCGCTCTCCTTGACAAATGACCCGCAGACTTGTTTACCGTGGCCGCGCCTCCACTTTATAACGCGCACGAATTTATTTCGGATGATTTAAGGGGACCGACTTCCGTCCCGTTCCGCTCTTCTATATGGAATATAGATTACCGTGGCGAAACAGTGCATCTACCTCGCCGAGTAAAGAGGCGTATTCATCTCGGAGGGTCGCAGTGAGCACGCTCGAGGACGCCCGATTAATCCTAGACGAGAGGGTGGTGGTGGTCGCTGTTAATAAGTGAATCGAGAGCGTGACGCTCGGTGACGCAGTCTCGCCGGGAATTGATATGCACGCCCGAATTGGGTAATTCTCGGCGGTGATATTTAAAGGCTGCCGAGAGTCGAGAATAAGGTGTCCTCCTGCTCTTGCGAGATCGAAAGGAAGATCGCGCTCTTTCAGGTGAAGCCACCTGGCCGCTCGAGTGGCGTGTGAACCTGTCCGATAGATAGGGCGTCGTCGCCCGCGAAGATACCCGAAGGGTAACTGTTTGTACAAGCGCCCCGGTATTTTTATCCGAATGACGGTGACTCATAAAGATCAGAGCTCTCCCTCTCTCTCTCACTCTCTTGCTCCCTTTCGCTTGTTCCCCTCGTGTCGTTGTTCCCTACTCTCACACATGCATGGCTCACTACACCGGCGACGTGGCTGACGATCTCGCTCCATCACCCGCACCATCTCCCTCGCTCTGTCTTTCTAAAAGGCGAGCGCGCTCACAGAGGCGAAAAGTGGAGCCAGTGTGCGAGAGCGAGGCGGTTATGCTGGCTAGATGGGCAGGAGCGTGCTTGAATGTGTACTTAGCGGCAGAGAACACACTCGGCTCGCATGTTAGGATAGAGATTATGTCGTCCAAGGAGTCTATAGTTAGTTAGGGCGGCCATTCTTCGGCTAGGTGGCCCTTTGAACCGCCGAAAACGCGTCGCGCGACAACAATTAGATATTAATTCCAGCGGGCACGCACCGTTGACCCGGCGCGAACGCCGCCTTTCTTAAGGAACGCCCCGAGGATTAACCTCCTTCCTCCGGCAATCTGATTATGTACTTGGTGACGCGCCTTCCTGAGAAGTGGAGCGAGCGCACGAATTTGTCTTCCAAGGACTAGAGAGGCCTCGGGGAGAGAAAGGGAGAGCGTGTAGAGCCGCATCTTATTTCGGAAGATCGGCTGCAAGGGGAAATTCCTTCTCGTAGGCGCACCGCGTAATCGACACTAAATATAATTGCGAGCGAGCGGGAGGAAGCCCCTGGAAGTGTAAAAGTGCTCCCAAGGCGCTTCTAAAACCTGTGATGTAAAAAGTAGCCGCACGTGATAGATCCGGCAGCGCGCGCGCGCGCCTGCGTTTGGAGGGCAAATATAAACGGGAGCGACGCGTGGCTGTGAAAAAAGTCAAGTGGCATTCGCGTGGCATCCAGCTGGAAGCACTTTCGAAAATATATCATTGCACCAGCGTGCCGGCACCACTTTAGGTAAATATACCGAGCGCATTTTATTCGGCTGGAAATTGCTCGACGTATTACCCGGAATTACCTCGGTCTATCGGAGGGTATCGTGCTAAGATGCTTGGAAAGAGAGGAGTCGCCGTGTATTAAAGCAGAGCCAGATGGCAGTGGGTCTGCACTGCGTCAACACATTTACTGAAAAGCTTGGATTACTCCACCCTCGCTCTGGCCAGGCGATACAGGTGGGCACAGAACGAGGATCGCTTCGGGAAAAGTTTCCCCGATGCCCTAAAAGCGCGGTAATTGAACGGCGGAGTCGTGGAAACCTTTTTTTCTTTATTTCCCTCCCTCATGAAGACGGACGAGGATCAAATGGCATCGCCGGGAGGGTGGGTATCCACGATAGGAAAGGGGGTGGGGCGAGGGGGGGACACACGTTTCATGAGCCGCAATTTTTATGAAAAAGTATCGGACACACATGGCCCTCAGACGCAGGAAGGGCCGCCGGTGGTCAGGAGAATGGTTGAGTTTTATGGTTTTTTAATGCGAATGCTCGGTCGAGCTACGAGTGGGATGAGACGTAACACATGGCTGGGTGGCGTTGGAGCTGCTTTCTGGGTCGCAGGACACTCTCGCGCATTCGTGTATTAACGGGTGGTATGTGCGCGAGGATGATATGGGGTGACCACTCTTCAGCTGTCCACTGGGCGACCGGGTAATGAGCCGTCACGTATATCCCGGCTCTACCCCCCAATAAAATCTATATCAGAGTTTGGGGGACTGGCGTTTTTTTCCAACCGGCTCCGGCAATACATCATTCCGCGGAAGGTCTTCTCTCGCCGGCGAACTTCCATCCGCTTATCCTTTTTCCGTCAGGTTTCCACCGTCGCGATTTGATTTATAGGCTGTCCCGTCTCTCTCCAAACGTCATAGTGCTTTAATGCGATTCTCAATCACGGGACTTTAAAACGTTTGTCCGGGCGATGATCGCTGCGGCGCCGCCGCGCCGTCGGCCTCGCTCCCTCACGATTTCCAGCCTCCGAAATGGATAGTCTCGAGTTTCAGGTGTGGCTCTCGGGAGAGTAATGCCAAACAAAACGGCGAAAATATCCGCCTAACTGGGCGCTGCGTCGTGGGAGAGGCCACTATATTTACACGGCAGTGGTTACGGACCTTTTTACACGCGGACTTGTGCGCGTTGCGGTATATTTAGCAGGCGCTCGCCGCGCACACCAAACACCACCACCGTCGCCACCACCACCACCTTGTGCCTCGTCGATTTGGCCTTTTTATCGAAGGGCTAACCCCATCGTGTTCTCGCGACTATTTCAGGTCGCATGGGAACGTCGCCTAGCAGGTGCCCTCGGCCTCGATTATAAATAATCAGAGTTTCGTCTCTTATGAGGCCTGCGCGCCCGCCTGTTCTTTCTCCCGAGGCACGCATAGTGCAAGCGGGCCAAGTCAGCGGCTAGGCGCTGACTTAAAAGCGAAGGGGGACTCCTCGTATCGCCAGGCATGCATGCATTCCATCGTTTCATTATACGAGACCGCTACATCCTTGGAATAACAGAGAGTGAGCGAGTAAGCGAGTAGGCGAGTAAAGCCCGTATAAAGGCGAGCAGGAGTCTGGATCCTGAAAGGGAGCGATGTTGCGAAGGGTGTTCGTGATTCTGGAGCTGGAGGACCGTCGGTCGAGTGGCCGATCGGCAATCCAGGCCGACCGGTGAATCGGCTTGGAAGTGAGCGCGAATGGACTCTGAAAGCCCGTGGAGTTTCAACAGGTGCTTTCGCGGACCTGAAGTATGCAGGTATGCAGAAGTAAGCACTCGTCTCTTGAAAACCTCTTATACGTGCACACTCCACTTGTGCACAAAGCGGGCCCGTATATTTCTCCTTTCCACCTCGAGGGCTCGCAAAGATTCTCTCTCTCTCCCGCTCCCACTCCCTGTCTCTCGGCCCTTCTCAGTCTCTCTCTCTCTCTCGCACTCGCTCTCCCGCGAGAAGTGTGCAGCCGTTCTCCTTTTTGCACTGGCATCCTCTCTCTTATCTGCCTTTCTTTCTGCGGCTGTGTGCCGGTGCTCTCGTTGCAACAGGCGCATTGTCAGATTTTCGCCGGGGCGGAGGGATTTCAGAAAGGACCTTTACCGAAGCACCGTTTTGCGGTTAATAAGCTGTTGGTACAACATGCTGGCCATTAAGCGTGAGTTTTCATTGCGTGCTCCGAGCCCTTTGGGGCCGCTGCCTTCCACTCCCTCCCTTCCTCTCCCTCATTCTCCTCCACGTGTTAAGTTTGCGGCTATAATAGGTTTCACTTCAAACAAGTACACTACCAAAAGGAGCCTGCCGAAAGCGCTGAGACCGTGTGTCGTTACATATAACAATCAGTGCGCAAGTGTTCCACCACGTTCGAGTGCAGCCGAGCAAAAGAGTGCACTTTGCCTCTGTATTTCTGTGGGTCCTTGGCAAACCGCCCACTTCTAAACGCACGTTGACGTGAGTTGGTCTTAGAAATCGTATTGAAACGGATATTTTGATACTTGAATCATAGGTATGTACGTTACGTCGATATTATGTGTCGGGAAAATTGATGGAGCGAACAACGTCGACAGGAATACTCACTCGGCGAGGTCAACAGGGAACTCGAGGAACGCGGAGAGGGCAGATTGGAGGAAAAAACGCGAAATATGGAATTCCGGGCGGGACGGAGGATCCTCGTGCGGGTCAATTCCTTTCGAGATCACTCGAGAATCAGGCTCTATTCTCCGGGATACTCGAGAAGATTAGACTGTCACAAGCTTTTCCACGTTTCCACGCTTCACAATAAGCCGGCGAGCAGCCCCGAGGAGGGTAGCTCCCGAGAGGGTGGTTGCATCGAGTGACCGTATCCACTCGAAACAAAAATAATTCTTTCTCCCGCCAAAGGAGAATGGGAGAAGAGTGAGTGTAAGCGAGCGAGAGAGAGAAGGCGTATCGGCGCGTCGGCGCGGTGGTGAGTAAAGGAGAAAGAACGAGGACACGAAAGGAGATCACCAAATTGCGCAAAAGAAACGAGGACGCCGTAAGGAGAAAGAGAAAGAAGGAGGGGCGGGGAAGCGAAGCAGTAGGAAAAGGTGGAGCTATGTAAGCCCCTCGACAATGGGGAAGATATTTTCTCTAATGAACCAAGACGAGTGCACTCCAGTGCCAATTACACTTCAACCGCGTTCTCCGTATTTCGCTCTACTTGACTTCTGTCATTTCAAAGCCAACGAAACGTCGGAGAGACAAGGCTCGGCGGTGCGGGGCCCGAGGGAGAGAGCGAGAATTGCTGGCAGCTTCGCTCCTCGGGAGAAGGAACTCCTTCGCGAGATTTGCCGGCGATCGATGCCGAACCTCCTCCTCCTCCTCCCGCCTCTCTCCTCGTCTTGTTCTGAGCAATAAAGCGTGAGACGAGGAACCGAGGCAGACAGATAAGCCGGACAATTAATTCGAAGGCGAATTTAAGGACGAGGAAACTTGGGCGCTTCGCTTCCGTCACGGAGTACCACTTTCCATCTCGGTGAATACTTGCCGGGATTTTATAATCCTTTCCTGGCTTCAACATAGAAGGCGATGCTCAATAATGCCGGGCTTGAACTTCTCCTGGTACCAGGCATCCTTGAAATTGCAATGTGAAGTGTACCTGTCCCCCTCTTCATTGTCTTTCCAATCTTCACTTATTCTTAGTCAGGAGTTTAAATTCTCTGGTTTGTCAGATCATCTTCATGTAGAATGGCCACAAAGCTCCTTCTGCAGTGTCATATTTCTTTCATCTTTACTCTGATAAAGGCAAAGGGATCTTGATGAACTATTTTCATTTAACTTCAACACCTAGCTGTGGTAAGCTTCAGACTAAGAACTTGTAGCCTGTCACATTGGTGGGGGCAATGCACCACACTTACTTTCTACATTGATTCTTTTTCAATAACTGATTTTAGTATATCTTCCTAGTAACGCTATTTTCTGTGCAAATAAACTTGTAACGTCATGGAGTGTGCCGGCATCACATTTAATAAAACTGGTTAATGTAATCAGCAAGAAGCATCCATGAAATCAATATAAAGCAGAGAATATCATTGACAAATGTAAATAGAGAATTGTGCAATCAAATAAGAAGCACACGCGCGTAAAGATCAAATAATCATGCCTACAGTATTGACTTTGCGTGAGTAACGAGTGTGTTGATACGTGGTAATGTAATCGCTTCTCCAAATACCACCTACTACATGGTAGCACACTCCATGTTCCACAAGCTACAATCGCGTTTCGCTTAAAATAACAGAGCACACGATTGGCACACAAAACACTGTGAAAACAACAAATTGCATACACTAAAACCACTAACCCTTTTCTGCAGGCAGTCATCACAGGTTGCAAGCGGCATTCTGTCTGAATCATCCTTATCATCGATTGACAGCAGCTGTATGGACTTCAGCACTGTGAGGGTAGACACTATAAATCAGTCAAACAATAGTTATTCAATGAAACACTTGATAAATACAAAATAATTAAATTCGCGGCGTGCACTCGTGACGTTTTGTTACCTACAAAGTGGCATTCTGGGAATAATACTGCTGCATGCTGCAACATTCGATAAATCGCGCTTGATGGATGATTAAAATATCGATATTATCGATGTTTCGCACGATTAAAGTAGATGGCAGTGCCATGGGGAGCGAAAATCTTTCTCACACGTTGAAAGTGCTAGAGTGAAACGTGGAAAAGAAGTGCGCGTCCTGAACACTGAGACGTCTGACCAACTAAGGTCAAGCTTCCCTTGGAAAATTGAATCATTCAAGTGACAGGCAAAGCGCAGCCATCAGTGTATCTAATGTACGATCTCAACCCACAGTGCAATTTGCAGTGAAAGGAGGATCTCCAATTCATCCGGTAAGGCAGCCAGCCATAATCAAAACTAAGTACTCGTGTAATTAATGCCGAGCACGGGAGAGGTGGGGTGGAGGGCTCGTGTTACGCAAAGCAGACGTGCGATTCCGCGACGACGGTCCGTCTTAATTTAGCATAGATTACGCAGATCACAATAAACCAAGTTGATAGGGTCAGTCCGAGCCGTAAGCCTTGATTAACGGATTTAATTATGGGATTGTGTGTGGGGCAGGATTGCAGCGGTCATTATGGGGGCCTTAGTAACCCGTATCCCGTACGCTCGGCATATACCTATGATACACACGCAGTAGACTATACAAGGTGGCCCTACACAATTCCCCTACGCCCCGAACACCCAGCCAAACCGTAAACTTTTTACGAACCAGATCAAACCGGCCAGATTAAAAAAATCATTTCGCTTTTTCGCTTTTTTAACTCGAACGGTACTAGTGGTTGATGATTTCGTTACAGATTTATGAGCATGATATACCTGGTTTCAGCGATATTTTACGCCGCTAACAATGAACGGACGGGGATTTAATAAACGCGAAGCAATGGGGGCGAGCAGGGGGCAAACAAGTAGAAGAGTTTAAACCACCCCGTATACAGAGAGATTCATCCACGCATATTACAAGCGATGATGCCGCCGCGCCAGGAGCAGTCCGAAGCTCCATGGGGAATAAGGTTTTAAAGTCGGAGCCGATCCCCTCGTGCACGGAATAGAGGAAAACGGGCGAGCGCAAAGGATAATTAAGTTCGTAATTAAGGGACACAATCGCGCGACGAAGCCTTTCACGGTAGCCGAGTGACAAAAGCGATCGATCAAGGGGACGAGAGCGCGAGAGAGCAGGCAGACTCGATTCACGGCGAGACGTTCGATGTGTGTACACATCAACGTGTGTATTCGGCCGGTGGCTCTGCTTCGCGCTTGGACCATTAAGGCTCCTATCATTTGTTACCATCAGGGATCGCCGTATCCCTTAATACCATGTTTCACGGCTCCGCGACTCCGCCGCCCGAGTATAAGCGTATTAACCTAAGTATTTCGGGCGTGCACGTATTGATTCTCTCGCTCTCACTTCTGATGGGGCAGATCGCCCTCCAAGTCGCCTGGTTACGAGGAAGGACGGTAAAATAAATGGATATCAGTACTCGAAATTCGGAATTAGGTGGATAGGACGCCGAAATTGGTAGTCTCGATTAGAAAGTTACCTCACACCCGCTATCAATTTCTGCCTCTATCTCGATCTCGGCGAGTGGCATACTCTCAAGACGTCAGTTTGCATGAATTTCCTGAGGCAACGAGTCCCGAGGAAGCTCCTTCGGAGGCTGCCAAGTGTTTCCATCGCGAAGGGAAGCCCCGGTTAAATGAAATCACGGTCAATCTAGCGTTATGGAGATCGGGCGGTCACTATCTGGTCAGTTTTGCATATGAATACCAAAGGGACGGGACACTTAGGAGGCTCTGTACGAGCTCAAGATGATGCTAATCAGTGCTCCCAAGAGCGAAGTTCTATCCACGGTTCGTTTGGTTTAGTGGCTTGGAGGGGTCAAACTCCAGTCGGCAGTGCGCCATCAGCGGCAGCCTCCCGGGATAAGTGAATGACAGGGTTACAGGAGGAGCCGATAGACGCAGGGCCGATTCACGATCGGCCATAAAACTTCACGACACCTCGCCCGTACGCAAAGCGTCCCTTTGGCATTCCCGTGAAAGGCGCATAAGAATGAGCAGTCGCGCACTATCGACGTTCATCCCGGCGAATCAATTGCGCTGTTGGCCGTGTTATAAATCAGAGGAGGAAAGTACTCAGAAGGTAGGAAGGAGGATGAGGGGGGCAGGATGCGTGGGGTAGCAGTGCGTGCTTAACGCATTTTTATCAAGACATTTGCGCCGACAAAGGATCTAATGCGAAGTGGTAACTCGCGCACCGAGCACTTCTAATGTCACCGCGTGGTTTCGATGACTAGCCTTCGCCGAAGTAATCCTACGGGATAGCACCTACTCGAAAAGCCCCCTGCCCGTGGAACTATTGTCCCGGCGGCGATCTCGTCGATTTCCCGAATCAAACGCGGCCCTTCGACAATTGTTGTCCGTTTATCGGCAGCAACGGTATTACCCCGAGGGGTGCGCACCCTCTGATTAAAAATTCTCGCGTGGTTAAGCCTCTGATAATGATCTTCCCTAACCCCTTTCTGCCCGTGGGGTTTATACAGTATGGTCTAAAAACGATTGTACTTACTCAGTCAGCGTGCACCGCCGGCGACTAAAGCGCAAATGGCTCGGGGTCATCGCGAACAAGAGTTAACGATCATTTTCAAGGGCGCGCTCTTTCCTTTTTTCCTCGTTTTCTCTCCTGCGCGAGGGAGAGAGTGAGCGCGAACCTTATCGGGCAGCGATGGAGGATGCCTCTAACAAGATTTTTAAAAGCTCGCTAACACACAAGTAATCTTCATTTATCTCCTCAACTTAACGATGAAGCAGGGCTTGATTTATCACTGATGAATGTAAACGGATATACTTTGCTAACTGGTATTTCAATCAAACTTCCAATTATATCTTTGGTCTGCGCTGGCGTTGGATGTTTCCACCTCCAGCGGCTGTAAATTAGGATCTTTTTGACCGGTTCACATACAACAAGATTGAAGTGCACTTCAATTTAGCAAAGTGACGTTGGTGGGAACCGACAGGGTTTTCGAGCGATAGATGAGGGAAGGGGACGACCGCCGATGTACGCGGGCTCCCCCTCCATGCCCTAAGAGATATCATCATCCGCGTGTCAGCCGTTATTAATTAATATCTCGCGAGAGATTAAATGAATTCCAATTGAGGACCGCCAGCACTGGGATCCCTGGGTGCCAGGGCGACTGTCAGCCCGAGCGTGAAGTAGGCGGATGCCGCGAAATTTGTCATAAGCCTAACGACCCTCGTTATTAAAAGTAACGTTCCAGCGAGGCTCGCGTGATAAGCCATTCACATGACAAATCGGGATAATTGCAGCTTTAATAACTGCCGCGGAACGCGTAGTTCCCCATTCCACCGAGCCACCCTCGGAACGCTCGTCTTCCAGCTGGATTGAACACCAAGTAATCCAACTAGTATGCATACATATAACATCCGACCGCAGCGTAGGAACGCAAGGTAACGAAAGGAAGTGGCAAGGAAAAACGGCAAAAACAGTGGAAGGTAACCCCGGAACGAGTTTCACCGATGTATATCCATTAATTAAATATTCAAAATCACCATTAATCCCGATCTCCCCTGGCAGCCGGTGGCAGGGAGTGTGCGGCGGGCGAGTATGTAACACCGACCGGTTGAAATCAACCGTTGTCGGGGAATATCGAAGCGTTTCGAATCTCTGCGGCTTAGGCAAATGAAAGCCGCGTGCCACTCCCATGCAAATACGCACTTTTATGCGCGAAAGCCCTGGCCAGCGCCGGCGAGAGCTCGGTTGCTAATAAATTTTTCCATGGCTACCCCCGGCCGCCCTTCGCCTCCCCCCTCGCGCGCTCTTTCTCTCGACCTGTGACTAATGACGGCGAATTAACCTAGCGGAGCCACCGCCAATATCCCCATATCCACGTATGTCCACCTGGGAACGCTCAGGTGTTACCGCGACGGAAAAAGGGGGAGTCGGGGCGGACAAAAAGTTGGGCAAAAAAGTTGGTAGTCAGTGCGGAGATAGATTTAGCCGAAGCGCGACTCATTCCATCGGGGAGTTGTGTTGGCGTCGGTGCACCTTATGGCGCATACATATACCTGTTCCTCGATGCTCTCTCACCCCATCGAACCGGCCATTCAGATTCAAATACGAACTTAACGAACAAGGTGGTCCCGTAATAAATGACACGGGCAAAAAGTCGCGCGAGCATCGCCCCGCGCTACCCCCGGGTTAATTATTCAAGCTAAGGGGGTTGTAAGCAGATTGGTCTCACCCCTAAGCCCCTATCTCGGTGGAAGCGGAGGGTGGCGCGCGGATCGGAGCAGCACGGATTGCTCCGGACTTTAAACCGCCCTTACTTACTGACTGGTGTCTGTGATTAGAAGCAGAAATATGCTAAGCGCCCTTCCAATTATCGGAGATTCCTCGTACACGCGTTACACAATATACCGCGAGCTAACGTCCAGCCGACTGTCTAGCCGAGCGCGAGCAAGCCGAGAGGAAGCGCGCTGAATTATGGGGAGGAACTCTTACGCGCAGTAGAATGATCTGCTGCGGGAGTTAAGTTCGGCTAGGACGGGCAGCGAACATTCGATTAAAAGTTGCCGACCATAGGGGAGCTCGTAAAATCAGTTCCAAAGAAAACTTGTCGGCGAACGAGCGCGATTCTAATCCCGACGGAACGGCATATCCAGGAGTTTCGCTACAAACGAGACGGAAATTCAATCGGGCGCTGCATACGCGGAGGAGGGGTGGCGACGGAAATTAATTCCAGGCTCGCGACGATAATTTCGGTCGCGGCTCTTTCAGCGGGACGTCCGCCGGCGTAGCCGGGGCTGGTGGAAAATCGTACGAGGACATTGTCGTTAACTTTTACGAGGGCATTAACGGTAGCCGCCTTCCGCCGTTCCCAATGCGAACTGGACACTCTGACGTCACCGTGAAAAGAAGCCGAAAGGGAGGAAGAAACTTAGGAGAAGAATTAGCTGCGACCGCGAACTGGCCGGTTTTTTGTTCCCTCCGAAGCAGGAAACTGCCTCTCGCTTCCATCCGCCACTCATAAACCCTTCGATAACAGTCTGCCGGGCTAACAACCTCCACCCAGACTCCACTCGCCACTGCCAACCAGTCTCGCTCGATTTCCATGTGAAAGGAGCCAAGGGACCGTGAAAAAGGCCTGGCATAATTTTTAACGCGCGCATCCCACTCTCAATGCCAACAAATTAAATCACATCCCCAGTATACCAAGGACCATCGATCCCGTCGGCCGGAAAAGATGCGGCAAGATTGCATGTCATGCCTGAAAAATCAGGCTCGAATATATAACTAGGTACATAGTTAGTGTTGCCGGGAGGAGAATTGGCGCGACAACCGCAATCGATTCTGCATTCTACCTGAGAAGCAGCTGAGTCTGCGGTCCTGAGAGAAGCTCGCCGAGGAAGTAACAGGAACAAGCATACAAAGGAGTTCGTTTTGGGATTTGACACGCGTATCTAAAACACAAGGGTGGCCGGAGTCACGTGCCGTGTCGCCCTATCCTGTCAGGTCACGTGAGCGTCGGCTGAAAGGGTTGAGCTTTTCCAGAGCGGATTTTTCGCGGAGCGACTTGACAGATCGCCGCGCTAAGTCTGACTGATGCACGTTCGCCACGGGCTTCGCTTTAATTACAGGATATTATACCGAACGCACCAGCCCCTTTGCGATTGGGTTTAATGCCTTTTTAAAGGCAGATCAAGCCGGTCTTCCTCTCGCCTGGCCAACTACCGCGCGGATTTCCAAGGAGACAATTAGCAAGGCCGAACTCGCTGTGTCCTCGACCCCACAAAAGTTTCATTCGCGACGCGGAGCATAAAAGATCGGCCGTTTGGGTATCACACCCTCTCCCCAATTAATCCACCCTTACTGCTCCTTTGAGCAACACCGATCTCTGTTTGGCTGCCGTTGCAGCCGAGAGCCTCTGATTTCCTGGATCGGAAATGGAATGACGCATTCGGAAACTCGTGCAAGACAGCCCGGCGATTATACGGCGGTTCTATCAAGACAGCTTCCAACCCTTGGCTCCAGCCAGGCTGGAACTCTCCAAAGAAAGGCGTGATGGATGCGTCCTGTAATCCGCGCTAACTTCCTACGGGATTTGACGGTGGATGCCTCGAGGCGGCATCGCAGGAGCAGCCACCCCTAATTCAAATCTGGCCTAAAACCTCGAAATCAAGTCAAGTCACTAAGTCTCGCTCTCTCAGGGACCGTCTTCCAGCCCCCAAACGATCCCAGTCTAATTAACATCGTGTCGCCTACTAAGACTTGGAACCTGGATTTGCGCAACTGGAACGTCTGGCAAAAGTCATTACGCGTATGCCAAGAGAAAAAGGTAAGGAATAGACGTCTCTGTGTTCTCCTGTGTTATACTCGAGAATTTCCGAGTAGGGTGAACCGAGAGAAGCGTCGCTCTAAACCGGCCAATTTCCAAGTCACGAACGGAGGTGGGGGCAGGGGGTTGATGCTAGGAGAGGAGGAGCATTCAAATTTTCGCAAATCATTCGGGGCAAGGGCTCGGTAACCCCTTCTGGGATTATCGGGACCCATGTGGCCCGAGTTCGCTGATGGCTCGTTACCGAACGCAGCCTCTCTTCGATAACCGACAGATATTGCTATTTATGAGTGCGGCTGGGACCCCGTCACGACTCAACCAGCACTACTTTACCTTTTCTCCGCAGACCTTCGCTATAGTCGGTGCCGCTTGCGTCACTACCACCCACATACCAACACGGGTAAAGCCAAGATATATTCCGAGACAAATTCTCGAAGGTGGAAATTTCTTAATTTCCTGTCCAGAGGGGATTTAAGTAGTGGGGAGGTATACCTCGCTCGGAGGTATAATAGGGCCGGGCATTATTTTAAGTATGCCATTATCTTAGTCATTGGTCACCGAGAATAGTTTGAGAATTCAACCCTTCTGCGTGTTATCGATGTCCGGCTTAAGTCCGTGGAGCGCGGGCGCCCTATGGGGGTCGGCGACGATGGACTAAGATATTTGTCACCTCATTGTTCAACTCGAAAGCCCGGGCTAAGTTCGCGGACGGAGTTTAATGTCACGCAATTCCTGCGAGCCGAGGACACCGCAAGGATTATTCCTGCGGGCAGGATGTCCTACGATATATCTTGCACAGCTCTAGCCGGGGAACGAGCTCGCTCCCGGAGTGCATGTACCCGCCAGTTCACTGCTTCCACCTTATTCTGGTGCTTCTATCTCCCTGCACTTCCGAGTTTCCCCCAGCTTAAACTGCCAGCGCGAGATACTGCGACGGCCGTATAACGGCGTAAGTCTTAATTAGTACGGCTTCCAAACGATGACCGTCTCCGAAATACGAATGACGAGCGTCCCCCCTATCCCCATCCTATGGAGAAACTGCCTTAGCCGCGCGCAGTTATATTCAGCAGGGTTAATGTCCAGGTTATAAGGGCTCACATTTCAAGCCACGAAGATTCATCCGCGGACTCGAAAGTCGATCATTATCAGAGAGTACGATAATTAAAGAGGGTCTAAGTCGAGAACTTTACCCACCGAACACTCAATTCGATCGGTGGTTAATTGACTGATTAACTTGGATAATTCAGTAACAAGTTTTGATCGGTGGCGGTTGGCCCTTTCCCTCCATTAATGGTTACAGTGTCGATTTACTTCCTCTCGACCACCAGTCGCGTTACACACACGTCGATGCTAGATAGCGAACGTGATCGGGGCTTTGATCATGTAACGCTCGGATTATGCATATACCGCTTAATTTCCGATATCATGCGGAAGGGGTCAAGCGCTGTTGATATAATTTCACGGGCGCGCAGTTTACACGGGGCCGCATACCTGGGAAAACCGCACGCGCGCGCACTGGGTCACTCGACCGCAATTACGCCGCTCGCAATAATCGCGTGTAATGACACGTTACCGCAGCGTTAAAGTCGCGCCGGGAGCCACACTTTCCTCGTTGATCGCGTCGCCGGCGCATTAATGTACCGGCTGCCACCACGCAGCCACATCTCCTGTTATTAATTACCGAAAGTGATGCGCCTCGGCGCCGGAATGAAGCGAAACTCACATGTTTAGTGCGCGGGGTATTGCGAGACGGGACAATGAAAGTAGCTTTACTGCTCTCGGCATCGGTCCCGGCGCACAGTTAAACTCCCGTTGACACAGGAATAGCATTTCCTAATGCCGACGTGAAAGTCACTGAGAATCGATCCCTTTCGAAGAGTCGTTAATTTTCTAAACTTAGAGCTGCCCAAGTAGGGAAGCCTGATCGCCTCTGCGCACCAACACCAGAAAGCTATCTCCCGCGCTATTTGTCTCCAGCTGGCGGCGACTGCCGAGGGGTTGAAACCAAATGCGAGAGTGTCCCGTGTATATACGCGAACGCGTCGAAAAGCCGTCGTTCGTCGGGCAAAGAGGGTGGTCGGCTGGAATCCCGGGGGAGGCTCATCGGGAAAATTGGATTCGGCATTTTTCAAATCCACCCCGAAAACATCGCGCGGACCAACCTTCCGCCGGAAAGCCGTGTGTTTCGATCCCTAAGTGGCCAGTGCTCTCCAATGAAATTAGGTGCTCTCGCTCGCATTTGGCTAGGAAGAAAAATGAATTGGAAGGGTGACACCTGCTAAATCGCTATGATAGACTTTGACGAGGGAAAAACTACCCCAATAAACGAGGGCCGCTAACGGCGCGGAAGGTGCATAATTATCCGATAAATCGGAGGAGAAAGTCATCGGGCAATTTTCCCCCGAATTTGCCGGCGTCACCTCGAGACAATCCCTCATTTCCCTCGGTCCAGGGAGCGAGATTACGATCTACCCTTTAAAGGCACGTCTTCCAGCAGCCGTAGGCAGCAGCGCGCACCCGCGCGCGCTCGGCCAAGTTTCCGCTCGGTTGTAACTCATCGCCGCCAGATAATGTCGCTGGATGTATTATTTATCCCCGCTGTCGTCGCAATTATTCATGCCACGCTATCGCGTGGCAGTCGTCGGAGCCCGCTCCTTCCGCTGGGAATCGAAACGAATTCGTACACTTATTATCACCACGGTGGCGGAGCGAGGCGGAGCTTCCATTGACACGTTTCATTTTTCTCGCCAGCGCCGCTCCCTTAACGACCGGTCGCGCACTCCGCTCGGCATCGGGTCGATCGTTAAAGGCCTCGCATTATATTCGTCAACTTCCAGCAGAAACAATAAAAAGCCAGCGATAAGCACGGGGATATCGCGAGCGGCGCGAATCGGCTCGACATTACTTTCGAATGAGATATAACTCCGAATTCCTGCCGACGGCGAATTGCCCCCCCAAGATTGACTCAATTCGCTGTCGCATTCCCGAGATTACTTACTGGCGGAGTTGAGGTACAATCATTTTTAAGAAGACAGGGGAGCCGCGCCGATTACGCTGAGTCGAATGAAAGCGTAATAGGGAAGGGAGATTAGCCAGATTCGAGGGCCATTTCGGGGCGGCGGCGGCATTTCGCGAAACGAGAGCGCATCTAGTTAGCTACGTTTACGAGAGTTCACGAGCGAGCGAGCGAGGACTCGGGTGGCTGCCAGGGGAGACACACGGACGGCGTCGTCATAAAACGTAAGCACACCGAGATATTTCCAAGTGTGAAATATTTCAGTCTAATCCAGCAATATCATAAAGAAGCGCTCGCGAGCGCCAGGAGTTCAAGCAAGTCGTAACCAGGCATTAGGGCTGTTTACAAA